>CM035796.1:19619133-20819133 GCA_020466265.1 Siphamia tubifer
AATACTTGCCACATGAAGCTTTAAAATGTCTGAAAAGGACACTTTAGATGGAAAAATAGACCAGTGACGACTGTATCAGATGGAGTCAAAACCTATTTGATTAAACCTCCCCCCCTCTCTCTCACTCTGAGAGCTCTGGAGCAAAACCGCAGGAGTCGGTATTATCTTGGTCTTTAAACTTAAGAAGGCATCTCTTTTCACACAGCATAAAACAGCATCTTAACTGCAAAAACCCTGCACCACACCCTGCCGTGCACCGATCTGAGGATGAATCATCTGGTCTTCATGCAGGCTGATAAAGAGCAACGAAGACGGCAAAGTGACACCAGTCAGGCATCACCATAACACTGCACCATATATAAACACGAAAGCTGAACCTGAGTTGTCCTGACACAAATAGTTTGATGGGTGCCAGCTGGGGCTTCTTGGGTGCAAGAACAAAAAACATAAAGGACTAGGTATGATAGAGTTGAAGACACAGCAGGCTGAAATGAATAATAAAATATGAACATGGGGAGAGTCTATGTTTGATCCTCTACTCCAGGCTGTAACTGTCATGTTGTAATGAAGGTAACAAATGGAGCTGACAACCTCCTGTGTGTAGTCAAAGTGACTGACAAAGATATCTTCACAAAGTCCATAACTAACACTTCTTGTGGCAGCTGTTGAATCTCCAAGATTAGTAACAGCGAAAAAAAAAAAAACACATCTTCCTTGTTTGTGCACAAACACACAGGATTAAAGGGGATTATCTGACCAAAGAATCAAGTCTATGCACAAGAAAACAAGAAAAACTGGAAAATGTGCTTTAATTAAAACATGTGCCCATGCCTATTTGCATTAGATGTAAAGCACAGGTGTCAAACATAAGGCCCTGGGGCCAAATCCGGTCTGCCTAAGGGTCCAATCTGGCTCTTTGGGTGAAATTATGAAATGCAAAAATTACACTAAATTATAAATAATTTCAGTTCATAGTCCACATTCCAATGGACCAATTTAGTGTCATAATAACCTCATTTGTAAATGTACCTTTTTCATTTAGTGACACTAAAACAAAGTATAATTTCACAAAAAATGTCAACAATCAGAGCAAATGTGAAAAATTGGAAATGTCTTAAGAAAAGTATGTAGAATTTTAATAATATTCCACCTATTACTAAATATTTAGTGTATCTGTAGATCTGATGTGATCTGTAAGTTAGAATTCAATTCAATTCAATTTTATTTTGCAAATCACAACAAAGTCGTCTCACAGGGCTTTACAGAAACACAATTAACTACAGAAATATATGAAAAGTCCCAAGCATCCCCTGTCTTTAGACCTTCCTTCTCGGCAAGAAAATACTTCAAAACCCAGTGGGAAAAAGCAGAAATCTTGAGGAGAACCACACTGAAGGACAGTTCCACTCCCAAGGACGGACAGGCTATAGATGGACGTCCATTTATAAATGAAGGAATGAATATGTGTAAATGATAAACTAAAATCTAATATTGTTTGTTTTCATAATGTAATTTAACTTTTTTGCTCTAAACCAGAGAGAAAAGCTTGGAGTTTGACATTATTTCTATATTATTATTATGTTTTTGTACTGCTTCTGTCCACTTCAGATCAAATTTAACTGAATGTGGCCCCTGAACTAAAATGAGTTTGACACCCCTTGATGTAAAACATGCTAAAATATCTCAGCATTTGGTCATTTTGGCACTTCTACTGACATGTTCATTATGGGAGTTGGTCTAGAAGAATGTCTGCAAGAAAACTGCAAAGGTTCAGGTATGACTGATGTCATCTTTGCTTGAACCACCTCAGCTCCACTGCCTTCAGGTCCACTGATAGTATTGACTTTCACTTGTGTTGGAATCAGACATTTCACAGTTTTTTTTTTTGGCAAAGATACATAGTTATAAGAAGAGTTTTTAGGCGTTTTTGAATGTTCTGAAAAAAAAAAAATCCATTGATTTTTTTCCAGCACTCTCAAGACACACATGTCGACTATTCTTTCATCCAAATTGAGCCCCATTACTGCATCTCTGGGCCCAGCAGAGGGTTTAAAGACGTATGACTCTATTATCAACCGACTGGGAAACAAGCTAGAATGAGCCCTTTGAGAGCTGTGACGTGGAGTTGTTTGACAGTTATCCTGCTAATTTTGCTTTGTCTTCTACCTTGTTTATTCATATTTGGAGTGCAACTCCATTCTAACCACTGACTTGATTGAGTTTTTACATTTGGAAACATTCACTTTTCGTCAGGTCTCACTATAAAATTGGATTGCTAATGGTACTAAAGCAAGATGGTTATGTCAGGTTGAGTGCACATCCATGACATTCAGGATCCTGCAATCTCAAACGTTGAACCACTAATGAATTTATCCAGACTCAATTTCATGATTAAGAGGAAATTTAAGACTCTAATTTCAAAGCAAACACATTCATTTCATTGCTGTTTTTTTTTTTTTCTCCCTTCCCCCAATAATCCATCTGTGAGACGTCTGTGGCGCGATGGGATCCAACTGTGCAATTTCCCACCAGCTTCAGGGAGGATGTCTTATGACCCATAGAATGGACACCTGTTAATGGCTGAAAGGACAAGAACAAACATGTGGATGGAGTCATCACATGGCCTTAGGTATTGTAGGTTTAAACCCTGCTTATGTTAGTTGATGGATGTTATACTTTATCTTTGTTTGATCCTATGAAACACTTTAATGTGATAATAAAGAATGACTTGACGCAACTGGATGATGGATATTTTCCACTTATGATTGAAAAACTTTAGCTTGGAGTGATACTGAACAGGATTTAAGAGCTTTATGAAACACAAGTATATCTTTTATGAAAAACAAATACATGTTTGATGGCTTATCGCCTGTGGTAATACTTAGTTAATGAGCATTGAAGAGAACTAGAACTATAAATCAAAGAAATTAGTTTTCATGATATATTTTATGTTCTAAATACAAAAAGCATAAATACATATATCAATATAGCCATTATTCTGAGCATGAAATTATGTATTTGTTCATATCTTATGTAATGAAGATAAATATCCGACAAAATCTTCATATTTCATTCATTCTCGCATAATTTAAGTGCATATGATGTGTTTGTGGAAAGAAACATTATTTATATATACAGTAATGTGCAAAACTATTCAACCAACATTAGCTTTGTTGACATAGAGAAATTATAACTATACATTTTTCAGTCTCTGTATTAAGATGCAATATGTGAAGTATATACAGCAGTAAAAACAGCTTCTATAAATCTAAGTGGTCACATTTAGTGTGCACTTATTATGTCTTTAATTAAGCATTCTGTTCAGACAATACAAGATTTATTGCATTTATTTTCTGACGATTTATAGCAGGTTTCATTCTACACAAGTCTGTTTCTAATTGTTTGTTCTGCTTCTTGTCATAGGGTCAAAGGGTCATATTATATACAGACTTTAACCTCTAAAGCCCATTCAGTTTGTTTTTTATGTGTGTCTTCTAAGGCCTTGTGCATGTTTCTTTTACGTTCATGTTGTATCTGAAGCAAAGCAAATGACAAATAAATATGCATGTTCAATTCACAACTGTTTTGCACAGTACTGTAGAATAATTTATAGGCATTTATGATGTTTTAAGCACTGGTGGTTTGGGTATTATCTGTCTGAAAAACCTGCAAAATTATACAACATTTGTTACAAGCCTGCGGTCAGCAATAAGATATAGCTTAATTTCACACAAAGTCAAAATGTCCCCGACACACATGCACACACAAAGGATTCTTATTGTGTGCTTTTCTAAAGAGAAAATGGTTCCCCTGATGAGAGAGCAAGAGGTGGGGGAGCAATCGTAAATTGGAGGCTCAGTGAGTATTTGCAAATGCAGCTGTAGAGAAGGTTGTATAAGCAATTCAGAGTGGAGAAGGAGTGCCCCCTTGTGGTCACACTATTGTTTTCTCAACACATTCACCTGAAGAGCAGAAAACCATAAAAAAAAGGACATTAAACCAAACAAATAAACAAGTAAACAAACAAACAAACAAGGCGTCTGAGTCAACTTTCAGAAAGCATTTTTAAATTCATTTTATTATTTTATAGCTAATTTACAACAAGCGCTTCACTGAACTGGAACATTTTATTTTGCTTGATATTGTCATTGTTAAATATATTTTTCTGCATCAGTTGACTTTGTTGTAACTTTGTAATCAGTCTTTTCTGTAAAAAGTCATATATTTTATAAGGAATATCACACTATGATATGGATGGCTGAGAGAGATATTAAGAAATACATTGAACCCTCCAATAAAGAAACTGAAAACATATTATTCCATTCATGAATGTAATGTCATGTGTTGCTGTTTCTGTGATTCTCTCAATGTGTAAATGTAAATGAATGTGTGGACGTGTGATATCGGTGTGTGTGTGTTTGTGTGTGTGTGTGTATGTGTGTGTTGCCCACTCCGAAGTGTGCAGATGTCATTTCTGTGTTTGAGCAGTACACTGGGCTGTGGCTCTGATGGATCCTGTACTTCATTCAGCAGTGTGCACGGCTATGTCCGAAGCCACACGAAACCCCCCACATTCTGAATATATTTACAGCATTTCTGGCCAAGACCCAAAAACTCTCTCAGTGTGAAAAAAAAAAAATACAAAAATATACAGACTTGAGATGAAACCAGTGACAGTTCTAAATAAATAGAATAATAAACAAAAAGAAACTCATACTCATTCACAAGCTTCAGTTGATCCACCTTGGGCTGAAGAGAGAAGCAAGTGAGCAAAATAAACAAACAATTAATATGAATGATCACTTCTATCAATACTTCCAGTATCACTCTTATAATTCAGAACAAATTATAAGTAAATACAAACACATGCTCATAAAACTGTGGATACCTTTTGCTTATGCTCACTATCTTTTTCCTGTTAATACCTGTAGCATATAATGCCTTCAGTGCAAACTTTATAAATACAGTTAGAATCTTAGACACACATAAATCCATCTTCATTGCATAACATCATAGCAGTATTGCACTACATCTGTGCGTGTCTCAATTTCTCACCCTGGCACACACACATACACACCACCCATTTATGTATTATACATTATAACCACAAGTGGATGTTATAAAGGATAGATATTCTCATATAGTATCATTTATTTTTCATAAGTAACACACTTTCTTGTCACTCACTCACACACACACACACACACAAGCAGCATACACACATATGCACACGCACACGCACACAGACACACGCAGCTGCATTGTACATATGTTTCAGTTCATTGTCAACATGGAACATGTCTAATATGTCAAGCTCTAGAGTGAGGTCTGTGTTACACCAACTCGAATGAATATTCTGTTGTAGATTTTTGCTGTGTTTCACAACAATAAAATGGGAATGTGAGTAAATTCAACAACCAAACTGCAATATTACCAAAAAAAATCAATGGAACATTGTTTGGAAATGTTGATTTTCACAGACGTAGTCCTGTTAGGAATAGGCATAAAAAAAAAAATTGTAAAAAAAAATTATATATATATATATATATATATATATATATATATATATATATATATATATATATATATATATATATATATATATATATATATATATATATATATATATATATATATATATATATATATATATATATATATATATATATATATATGTGCCTTTTATTTGTTAAACATGACTTAGCTGTATTTTGTATGGACACAAGAGAGAGAAATAAGCAGAGAAAAGGTGGAAGAGAGGGAATAAATGAAGACCTATTCCTCCCACGTGGAGGACTTTCCACACATAATTGTGCAAAAATGCACAGACGCACAGAAACACGCATATACACACAGACACGCACACAAATGCCATGGCTTTTACTGCAGCCACTGAAAACAGTGTGTATGTCTGCGGCTGAGGGATTTCTTTTGGAAGAGTGATTGGTGAGTTGGCTGTGGTGTGATGAAGCTAACAGCTCTGCTGTTTGTGCCTAGAGAGATAACATTCATCCTGGCTTCTGTCAAGCAGGTCAGAACAGCCAGTCCCCCCTTTAGAGGAGTGTGCTAGGTTACAGCTGAGGTTACAACTCTATATGTGTGTTTTTGGATGGGTGTGAGTGCGTGCATTTGTGTGTGTATGCGTGAGTGTGTGCATTAGAGAACAGAGGTTAAACTATGTGTCAGAGCATCTACTGTACTCAGAACTGGCCTCTTATCAACATAACTCACCATCATGTCTCTCTGCTCTTCATCCTTCATGAGACATGCTAAAAAACTCCTCCACAATAAGAAGGTGGAAAAGGGGAACACACCCTACCTACTTGCCTTTCTACTTTATTATTTAAAAATGTTTTAAAATCAGAATTTTTCATTATTTTTGACTCCTGTCTCCTCCATTGTCTTTGAGGATGCATGCACAAATTTAGCATATGCGTGTTTTTTTATTATTATCTTTATTAATATTATTATTATTATCATCATTATTATTATTATTATGATCTGAACTGCCTTTAAATAATGCCTCACAACAATAAACAGAAGTGATTGAGTCAGTCTTGGTCACTGAGGTTGTTTTTCTGTGTTCACGCTCAGAACCAAGGAATCACAAGAAAAGGGACTCTGCCAAGAAATGGCTCCTGGTCAAGAGGGGCTGAGCAGAACCCCCTCTTTCAGACTTCCCTCTTTCCCGTCCTGTAACAAGGCAGAGCTGGCAGGAGGACGAGAGGAAGTCAGGATGTGATATAAAAAGAGGAGCCAGTGTCTTTTTGGGCACCATCATCTTAGACATGGGCGCATGGAGGTGTTCAATCAGGGTGTTGCGCTTGAGAGGGATAAGGAGGCCGTTTGAATAATACTTTGTGGGGTCACCCTCTAAGGTCTCATGTACAGATATTGTTATTGAATTATGTGTAAATCTGACTGAGATAGTTCACACATGGCATTAAAATGTGTCTGCAACTATTTCATTACACTTTGTTTCGCATTGGATTTTTCCTGTGATGAAACTGCACTTGCATCTAAACAGAAATATTAAACATTTACACTTTGTAATACAGCTGGAAACGGTTAGATATTGTGCCTCTTGTACAGACATTGATATTTTGTCTAAGTTGTCTGACATTGCTAAATCACCTATGATTCAATCCCTATTTTTTGGGTGCTGTCACAGCTTTATTTAGACCTATCCACTTGTGACCAGTATTCATTTTAATGCAAAGTGTGAACAAGGCCTCAATACTCAGTCATACCTCATTAAGGTGGCACACTGATGAAGTCTTTTAACCCAGTCTCTTTCAGTATAATTACACATTGGTGTGTTCACATTTGTCTAAGAGTCTCCTTTTTGGTATCGGTCTTTGCCTCCCTCTGTCACTTCCTCTGTTCGTCCCTGTCTCTGTGTTTGTCTTAGTATGCATTTGCTTCATTTGTCTGTGTCATTCTCTGTGATTGCCTAAGCACTGACTTTGCTGGAGGACAGACAGGCAGGCGAGGCTGGCTTGGCTGTGAGGGTGAAGGGCGGTGTCAGTTGGTGGTCGTGAGGGAGGGGCGGTTGCACTGTAGCAGCATCACAGCCTCTCTCGAGTGGGGATCCAGATGTAAGGCCCTGATTGCTCCTCGATCACTGTCTTTACTTTGTGATAGACCTCTTCAAAGCTGTCCCCTTCCACGACAGCTGCAACAGGACATGAGATAGACGGAGAGAAAACAATGAGGGGTGGAGAAGGACAACATATGGGGACACACAAGTAAGGACAGGATGTAAGGTGTGTTCAAATAGTCTTTTGTCTTAGGTCGACTATTAACTGAGTCAGCCATGATTAGAGCTGAATGAATTAGCATTACACAAATGAATATTATTACCTCTGTCAAGAAATGTCAGAGATTATGTTTTCAATGGGGTTTGTTTGTTTGTCTGTTAGTAAGATAACTCAAAAAGTTATCGACAGATTTTCAGGACATTTTGATACTGGATATAATGAATATAATGAATTATATAATAACTATATGACAATATATACATTAATTTTTAATTTGTATCTATATCTACACTGTTGCTGATAGAGATGGAATAAAATATTATGACCTCTTCTCATGATCACAGTTTATTCGTAATAGATGAAGTGTAACTGGGACTCATTGCTCTCGGTTAAAGGTGATTAAAGATTCCTGTATAAATAGGAATCAAAAGAGAAATGTGTCTGAAAACTACCATATTTTCCAGACTATAAGGCACACTTAAAAGCCTTTAATTTTCTCAAAAAATTATGGTGTAATCCAGAGTGCTTTATATGGATTAATTCTGGTCATGCTTAGTGACTTAAAAGCTTTTGTGTCGTATATGATGCTCATGGCATGGAGTAATATATACTGTACTTCACCATAATATTATAATGTGTATGAAGACTGAGTAAAAAATGAGTGTCGTATTTTACGTCTTATAACTGAACAATTGTGACAGTTATTGTGAATATGCTAACATTTGATTTAGTAATATAAGAGTGTGTTTTGTTACGTGTTACAACTCAACGAGGTTGGTAGTTATTGTGAATATGCTCATTAATGTTTGAACAAAGGTGAGAGTTATTGTGAATGTGTTTAATAAAGTTTGACTGACTGACTTATCTGACTGTTTTGTTTCCCTTTTAATGCACATTATAGTCCAACGCACTTTATGTATGAAAAAAAATCTAAAGTAGACCATTCATTGACGGTGCACCTTATAATACAGTGCATCCTATAGAGTGGAAAATACGGTAAATTATTTCAATTCTACTGGAAACAGTGTGTCTATCTGTGAAGTTTGAATGCTCTTCTTCAAATTTAAAACATCTGTGATCATCCAATAAAGTGTGACAAAAAACTCGAGCATTGATACAACAAAAATCATGCATCTTTCTACTTGTGGTAGACATGGAATGTGGCATTAACAGAAGAAATTCATACATGTCTTTTTTCCTTATTGAAGCCCACACAGGTTCAGTCGGTGTTCTGTGCAGATTATCAATGAAGTTGTTTTGTTTTATACACTGTTTGAATTTCTCCCACATATTAATTGCAGCCCACACATGAGTTTAGTCAGATGTCAAATGCAACATCTGTTCGCTGTTCATGAATTTGTAAGAAAAACTAACTCTGACCAAATGTTCATTTCTTTCTGTTTGGAGGCTTGCTTAGTTATTGGCATTTTTTTTTGTTATATTAAGACAATTAAGACAAAACAATAAAAGACATGTATTGTCAATTGGAAGGTGATAAGTTGGCTGTGACAGTGAGTCTGAAATTTGATATGAAGCGTGCACCTCAGCACCAGCAGTGAGGCAAAAATGCAGCACTTCTGACTCTAAATCTTCTAACAATGAAGTGGAGGCTTTTTATAACTGCCAATCCAAATCATATTATATGCAAGTGTACAGTGAAGTGCTCCATTTCAATCTGGAGCTGCTGTAATCAAAACACAAATCCTTTATACCCTGGGTGTGCAAACAGGAGTTTACTACTTAAAAATACATGATTCTGTCTCACAAAGTGGGATTGAAGGGTTAGCGAAGTAACTTTTAGCATTTTGTATCATGAAATTAGTTTCTTTTATGCTAACATCATCCACTCCTTGACATGGCTGTGAGACACAAGTGGGCCTGTGTTTCTGATTGCTCATCTTGTGTCAACACTGCATAATAACTGACTGCATCAGTGTAACTGTGAATGTTGGAGAGTCTGTTTATCCACTCTGTTGAGCTCATATCATGTCAGTGTTACAGCTCATGAGTCATCTACCTGAGAAACACTCTAGGAAGTCTTGTTCTAGTTTGAGGGCTCGGTCCATTCCTTTCCTGGCCTGTTCCTCTGTCAGGCGAGTGTTGATCTCTCTGTAAACATCATACATTAATCAATTCGCTATGACAAATATTCCCTTTGGCAGTACAATCAACAGTTATTTACAGCGTATTTATCATGTATCAAGAATCTTAACTGTACTTACAGGACGTTTTCCAGTGACTTAGGCCGGACAAAGATAGCGATGGGATGGAGCTGTGCTGCTTGTAGTCTGCGCACAGCGTTGGCTGATACATCCAGGATGCAGTGTTTCCCCTGCTACTTGTGCAAAAAAAAAAAAGAAAGTGTAATGATTAACAGATTGCACTGTAGCTTATATTATTGTACAGCAGTAACAATTTTTCAGTGACACTACATGTTACTTGTTAAGTGTCAGTTAAGTGCAATAGCTGTAAAATAAAAAGAGGAGGAGACTGTATGGATCAAACTGCTGGAATTATTTATGGGTATGTGAAATACAATTTGATAAAATATATAATTTCTGGTTATTTGGACATTATTAACATTGCTCATATATTGTTTTTAGACTATTATCATACATTGCCTGTATAAAGTAAAAGAAAGTATTGCAGTAAGGATTGTTTGGCTCTGTTTTTTGCAACTATTCCCAAAGGTTTTTGGACCAAAGATATGCTGGTGCAAACTAGGGCTGAAAAATCTGTTGTTTTGGATCAAAAATCACGATTTCAGACAAAGCTCACCAAAGCCACAGTTTTTTACATGGCTACTCACTGACCAAGGTTTTATTTTGTCAACTATTTTACACATGTATATGCCACCTCCCTACTATCTTACCAAGCTCACCAATCAGAAGCAATGCACCAGGACAGGTCACATGTTCTGGAGTCTAATCAGTGTCAAATCTGGTCAACAATTTCAGAAAAGTGGAACAAGACGGGGGTTTGAACCCAAATGAAGACAAATAGTTCTATTAGTCCTTCAGTTGTAGTAACTGCTGTTGCTTAAAGACTCAGTGTAGCCTATGTATAACATGCTTCTTGTTAATAAATATAACATTTGGAATCAATTCTTGACTCTAGTTTTCATTCTTCCAGTAGAATTATAGCATTTATTGTTTGAACAATATTATATAAATATCTCTGGTGTTTGAAAATATTGCTGACCACTGACGATTGATTTCATCATGACACGTGTCAATTTTGTCATGCGATGCTTCAGGCTAATATGATGACAATAAAGTGTTTTGACTTGAATGAAATCAAAATTACAATATCTCCTAGAAAAATCACAATTACATTTTTTCTTAAAATTGTTCAGCTCTAGTGCAAACACAGCCATAAAGTTTTACACCTGAATTAAATTTGCCCTTTTTTGCTTCAGATTTTTTAACATTTCAACACATTAATTGGTCCATACTGAGAAAAAAACCCCTCATATTGTGTGTCTTTATTGAGCAGAGGCACACACACACACACATAAAGCTCAATGTAATAAAATCAATGTTCATGCTTCTATAATATTTTACATCTACATAACACAATATTCTGAAGTGTTCATCATCGGGCTCCAATTGTATGATTCACGTATGTCAGAAACATGTCTTTAAAAAATGGCACAACGCATTTTAATATTGTACTCTATATAGAACATTCTCCTTCTATTCATACTATTCACAATTAGTTAAGTACATGTTCCATTATATAGAGTATTTAGCATTTTTATTTAAAGTTTTGGGACATTTATAATCATTAATGAATCCTTGCATCCCACCTGTTCAGCCACCTCTCGGACACTTTGAACACTGGTGCCGTACAAGTGGCTGTTGTACTGGCCTGCCTCGATGAAGCGATGGCTCTGAATGTCCTTCTCCATCTGTTCCCGTGATGATACGAAGTGATAGTCCCTCCCGTCCACCTCATACTCCCTCTTGGGCCGTGTGGTGTCTGTCAAGTGAAGTGACAAACAATTAGAGCGGTGGACTGACACTGTTTGAAGCGCAGTGGTAAAGTAACAACATCTCAGAGAGGCCTGGATTATGCAAACACCACCTGGAAATAACTGTAGGTGGCAGCAGTGTCATCAAGTGAAACCAAAGAATGAATCCGTTTCTTTAACTGACAGCATAAAAACTTACGTGGGACACATGATCCAAACTTATCCGGGAACTCAGACAACAGGTCATCATTTATCCTGTCCTTCACAGGACCCAGAATGATAATGGGTCTCGCATAATGAACTTAACATAAAGAGAAAGATGGTGGATAAATGGTTAAAATAAAAAACAATAAATGTTTTTTATTACAAAAAAATGTCTTAAATAACTGTTTCATTTGCCTTACCTTCTACCTGGGTGACAGTTTCATAGCTCTGTGAGATTTTATCTCTCCCTGGAGAAAGCATACAAATATCAACCATATTTTCTGTGCTGTAAAATTCAGGTTTGTGCCTTTAGTTATTCAGCAGAAACTGAAATGGAAATGGAATGATCCAGTCTTCTTCTCCTTTCATATTTGTGAATTTTTGCAGCATATTTACCACTGAAATAATTCAACATTTTCCAGCTATCCTTAATTATCTTTAGACAAAATGGTCAATTAATTAAATATATACAGTATATATATATATATATATATATGTATATATATATATATATATATATAGAATATGTCAAAATATGATAATAAAAGCAGTCATTAATTTACATTATGGGCTGTAGGTTATAGATAAATTACCTTGAGTGCCCAAACTATCCCGACCATGGTCCTGTAACAGAGAAAGAAACAGAGAATTACAGTCTGAAGGGTGTTGATAGAACTGGCCTCCTTCAGACAGACATGTCTGATAAATGCACTTACCCTTTCTTTGGTGTTAACACGAGACCACTCTTTCCTCTCCACCCTTCATAGAACAAGATCAAGCATCAATATATTAATTTAAGTTTCAAATATTAATAAAGTACTGGATTTCTCGATAAATCATACAGATTACAGTCTAACGTGAAACAACTTTAATTATGTGATGATATTTGGTGTCAAATGTAAGATGGTCTGACCTGTGCTTGCTGGGGATGAAGCCGACCTCTTCAGCCTCGTTCTGGGGGCTGACCTTACGCGCCTGCCACCACTCTTCATCCCCACAGTCCAACACATGCAGAACATCCCCAAACTTGAAGCCCAGTGCCTGACTGAGAAACCCACAGTCTGCAGTCTTATCATAGTCAAAAAGAGCCCTGAGAGATGAAAGAAATGAAGAAGAACAAATGTTTTACCACTATCCTGAAATTCTTTCAGCTCTGCCTACTAATTATAAAGCATTCTGGTGTATATTACAAGTTTGTAATGTAAATGTTCATTTTTGCCTTTTTTTTAAAACAGTTTTTGAGTGAAATCGTTTTTTTTTGTTTTAACTTTTTTCTTTATTATTATAATTTTTTTTTTTTTATTGTTGTTCTTAGTTTATTTCCCATAACAAGTTAACAAGTTCTAACTAAAGGAGACTCAGATAGAGAAAGTGGGGGCATGCTGCCTTCAGGGACTGTCCAGAAGCTTTGCAAATCTCAAAAGACTGCAGATCAAACAGACATCTTCCACACAACACAAAGACATGAACTGATATCTATGTATATTTCTTTGGTGGCGATATTAATAGAAATGTGTGGGCACACATCCATATTCACATGTAATGATGAATATGGATGAAACATATCACACAATCACAATATGTTTTATCATGGATATCCCAAAAAAAATTGGCCAGGGGTATATAAATGGAGATAATGTTTAAGTAAAAATTGCAACACAATCTTATTCTGTAATCAACACAAATGCATTGGTTGCACATACTGTGGATCTGTGGTACAGTGGACATCTACAAATCAGAAAGTTGGTAGTTCAATCTCTGACATCCATCAGCATGCCACTGGACTCAAGTGTTTGTGTAGTGTTTATTCATGAATATGAAAATATGAAAAATGTGAAAGTGTAAAGTACTTTGAGCAGCACAGAGGTAGAAAGTGCATTTTGTATGATATGTCCCCTTTAAACCAATTTCAAACATTTTATGATACATTATTGGCAGGTTAAGAAACAATAAGGGAAAAGAGAAATATACCTACTGAGCTTTCTATAGAAATATACATAATAAATTTAGTAATCTTGCAGAAAAATCTAGTTTACAGTACACATATATACTGTGTTTCTTGTCATTTGTAGGGTTTTCCTTAATATTTTGTAATTTGTGCTCTTTACTGTTCTGTATTTTAATGCCCTCTTGAAGAGCACTTTGGTTAGATTCCTCTATATTTAAATGTGCCATAATACTAAACTTTACTTACCTACCTAATAATTAAATTTCCTATGGTGACTATGAGTCTTAGATTTAAAAAATTATGTTTTAGCCCTAGAGGCACACACTTAACACAGTTTAACAACCACAGCTGCTATCATAATGACTGTCCAGTGGATGACTGGTCTATGATTTGACAGATTGTAAGAGGGTAGTGCTACAAAAAGTTATGCCAATAAAAAAATACATTTGTAAATGTAGAGAACTCGAGTGTCATGAAAATATTCACAGACATCTGTGTGCACTTTATTCTTAAATTTCATGTAAATAAAGCTGCAAACATTAAAACCGAGCAATGTTGTTAGAAAGGCAGCAAACAGAGGCATGTTTACAGGAGCTTTGTGGTTCAAAATAAGACAGAGATGGCACCATCCAGTTCTTATAATTATTCAATGGAAGACATTTGTAATTAACACATCAAAACAGTGCTATAATTGCCATTTCATCATGTGGAAAAAAATATGACCATAGGTATATGAGGTTATAAGTTTTGGTGAACACAGATTTACTGCATACATTTGAGATTTATTTTGGGTTTTGAGTAAAAAAAAAAAAAAAAAAAAAAAAAAAAGGGAGTCAAATCAATATGTTAAAGGATTGATTTGATACCCTACAATAAAACTTAAAAATACCCCAAAAAGTTTTTTCCCCATTGGCAGTTTGTGAACAGTATTCCCAATACATGACATTGATTAAAATAAACATACAACATCAGAACAAGGCTGCAATTGTTGCTACAAATGACATTAATTCACAGTGTGAATTTGTTAGAAAATAACGTGTTTGATGAAGGCACCAATGAGAGCTTTATTAAGAGCTGGAAGGGTCAGAAAGTTCGGCAGACATGGCCACTTCATGAGTCTCTATTCAGTGAAAAGCCTGATTTACTATTAGATGAGACACAATTAGAATGGTGTTATCCTCTTTTATTGTCACACCTGATGTAGAAGCCTCTCTTTGGGTTGCTCCTTAGTGTTGTTGTCCCAGAACCCATACTGCTGTTCATCAGCTGTTCCCTCAAGTCATGGATTTTGGCTTCAAAACGGCTGTATTCTGCAACACAAATGTATAAGAGTGTTGGTCTGGACCTACTTCTGGATTCATGACAATAATCCTTGTGTTTTGACATATCCTATTGAAACCCAGCAATGCAATTTTGACTTCTGTAGGGGATAAGAGTTTCACAGTTAACTTAAAAAAATAAAATAAATAATAAACTGTGTTCACTGGAAAGAACATTCTATTAAACATTTATTTGGTAAAACTGTTGCATCATGCATAATTATTTAATGGGAGTCAAAACTTCAAATTTCCAGACTGTCAGGAGGATATAAGTCAAATTTCAAGCAAATTGCTACAAAATCTCTAAAAGCTGCAAGAACCAAAATCAGAGGCAAAATTGGAGAAAACGAGTGTGAAAATACATACTTTTCCTCTGCAGCTCTCATTTCTACAAAGGTAGCTCTCATCAATACAAAGGTAGTTGACCTCATGTTGTTTCATGCTGCTTTGCAAAAGTGAAGCCAATTTTCCTAAAATCTGTGTAGAACCAAAGTGCAGGGCAATCTGGCTGAATTTAATCATAGCTGTCAATGATGTTTTTCTAACTCCAAAGTCCAAAGAAGAGAGTAGAATCCTTTTTTTCCCCAGGTAGACCATTTGAAATACAATGTGTTGAAAGGGAATCATGGGATTTTGTCCATTGATGCCACAAAAAAGCACTACATGTTTAAAAATATATCTTTGTAAATTATGTTATTATACTAGCATGTGCTGGCAGTGTGTGTTTCACTGTTTTATCATAATTATCTTGCAACACATTACAATTCATGTAGCCTAAGAGGATATGAGGTTTCTGTATTTATTCATAGAATGTATGACCTGTGTCGCTGTTACATGACTGACAGCTGGAATTACTATTCGCTGATCAGACTGACACTGAACCCAGGTCATCTGTGTTATTCATCTTTATATTTAGTGGCCTGGCATTTTTTTTTTTAACTCTGATTTCCTCCTGTTTCTCCATGCTACTGATTTAACATGAATTTGTAAAACCAGGCTAAATTATTATTTTTTTTGTTTCTTTAGTATATGTGGCCTGCACATTTTCTGCATTAGACATGTATTTCTAAACATGTTCACAGTATTGATGACGTAGTATGTATGTGTCGACAGTTGTTTTACCATCAGGTCTATACTGAGCAATTATAGTCACTGTCTGCCCTGCATTCTTCAGTGCTGCAGCTGCCTGCTCATGTGTGGCCATCCGCAGGTCCACGCCATTCACCTGACAGACATACACACAAACAGAGTGTCACCATTAACGACAACACTGAAATCACTGTCTAGTACATGCATTTGAATGTGACAACTGTGTGACAAAACGATGTCCTTACACTGAGGATCTGATCGCCCTTGTGCAGCTCTCCGCTGAGGTCAGCTGGTCCTCCTGCCAGGATGAAGGAGATAAATATCCCCTCACCATCCTCTCCTCCTACAATGTTGAAGCCCAGGCCTGTTGAACCTCGATGGATCAGGACTCTTCGAGGTTCCCTTGAAAAATCAAAGAATAAATTACAAAAAATGACATTTTGTTAATGCAAATCATGACACGTGTGAACTGCAAATTGCAGCTTTTCATTACTTACCTGGGAATGTCATCATCTCCCATCAGGCCATGCAAAACAGGAGAAAACCGACTAGGTGAGGTGGGAGTGAGGGCTTGTGGGTAATCTGACCCTAGGTAGTTTGGGTGGCTGAGATCTGTGTCCATGTGAGAGTATGCTGAAAAATACAAATACATTTATAATTAATCAATGTGCTTAACTAATCTGCATATAAGGTGCTGGATATGCAGAACTAAAAATCAACAGCATAGCACTTCAGATACATTATTTATTTATACACTTCTCTTCAGCGATTAAACCGACAAAAGAGAATCACTGACTTCAAAGAGCTATGAAACATGAGGCGTACATTACACACAGTTAAATCTGAAGGCAGCTTGAGCCTGTAAAGAGGTTTTTAAAGGCAATGTATAGGCCTTTATGTGACTGGATGCACTTGTAGAGTTTGATGTTTTTGTTTGGAATGCCAGTTTGTGGTGCCTATGCAACCTAAAGGAAATCCCTACTGTTCAGAGGGCAGACGGTTCATCGTCTTCAGTAGAACTTTCAGTTTTGTTAACTTAAATCCCCTCAGAAAATATAAATAAAACTCAGGAGCATCTTGCTTAAAATTAAAAGGGGATACATTCTGTGTTTGTGAGAAACCTTGAACTCATAAGATATGTGCCAGGTTTTTTTCTTTTCTTTTTTCTTTTTACAGAACTCCCATAGTTGTGTACGGTTTGTGCTGCTCTTATGAATTTGAAGAATAAGCTCTTTGGTGCGTATTTTTAGAAGTACATCTACTCATAGTATTTCAATATAATATTTGATGGCTTTATAATTTGATGACCCAAAGTTCAGCTTTTGGATAAAGTTCTATTATGTATATATTAACAGGGTGGAGAAGCCTCTCCTTTTGCCTTATACAATAACATCTTTATCAACAACAAAGAGTCTGACAAAAAACGCCACTGATAGACTTAGAACCAGTTCCAGCTGGAGAGATAGTAAATGCAAACTGTGTCCTCCTTGGCCATTTTATACTCAAATCCTAAAAATAAAACATTATTACACTGAATTTCTCTTCGGGGACAATAAAGATTTCAATCAAAACATAGGCATAGAATGACTTACTGCTGGTGAGGTCTGGAGGGTTATAAGAGTTCGTCAAGAACAGGTTGTTGGGCTTGGCCACCCTGAGGTACACCACCTCGGCTGTGTTCTTCAGAGCCCCCACCGCATCCTCATGCATCACATCCTCCAGACACACATTGTTGACCTGATCATTAACACAAGCACATCCATACATCTACTGTCACAAGCCATTATTCACTCTGGCCTTTTATATCAAATATGACCATTACTAATATATATAGACATATTTAAAGAGCCTTCTACAATCTTGATTAAGGAAACCATTCAAGTCAATCATCTACATATTTTCAAGAAATCAGAAAATCCTAATGAGCCATTTGGGAGAGAAATATTTGTTTGTCTGGTCAACCATTTCAACAATACAGGGGATAGCTGGTCCATTTGGAATGTGTTCCTCAGGATGGAAATAGCGTATGCAGTATTAAGTGTCAATTAGAAGCAAGAGAAATAGTACAGTAAAAATTATCCAGTAAAAAAAGCTAAATATAAAGCTAATAATAAACTGCAATGATAGATGAGGCTTAACAGTATACATACTGAGTCATACCTCTTGGTCTTCAGAAGAGTATATTACAGCCACTTTATGAATGAGTGGTATATTGTACCATAATAGGTTGAATGGTCAGTTGCATGTAGGTGTGAATGTGAGAGTGCATAACTGTTCATCATTATGTGTCAGTTCTGTGATGAAGTGACAAGTTCAAGGTGGACCTCATCTCCAGCTGTCAGTAGCCAGGATAGGCTCCAACGACCCTCACAAGGATAAAATATTTTGGATGAATGAATGACTATTGTACCATTCAAAGGTAAAGCTTTGGCTTAGGCACCATTTAGTGGAAGCTAAGCACCATTTTGACGACACTGGGTCTGTGTGCCATCATCTGCTCTGTTATGTTCTCTGTTTTCCAGCAGATGGCAGTAATGTTGCTTTAGAGAAATTGAGCATCACTAGGGTTAAACACTTTTTTATCCCACGCAACATATCTATTAACATATTAATGAAAGCAATTCTAGGCCATGAAAACCTCTCTTATTTATCTTGGCGCTCTGCTTAAGTACACAAGTGTGTGTTCATGTGTGCCAGTGTGTGTCCGCATGCTAAAAAGGTGACAGACTTCTGGTTGTAAGTGATATGTTTATGTGTGTGGGTGTTATATCTCAGTCTGAGCACTTATTACATATGAATGACCAACCGCTAAGATCTTATCCCCGATCTGAAGACGCCCATCTTTATGAGCTGCTCCGCCTTCAATGATCTTGGTGACATAGATACTGTTATCTCCTGGTATGTGCTGGTTTCCCACCCCTCCAGCAATGCTGAAACCTAAGCCTGAGAAAAAGGAGCAATGAGAGAGAAGCAGAGAGTGAGCAAAGGAGGTATAGGTTAATACAGTGCAGCTTTACTAAATCCAGAGGGCAGAGCTTAGCTGGGTATAAAGCATCTGTAAGCCCACACAAAAGCATCCCTGCTAGACACCAGCGCACCCTGCCATGTACCTTTAGGCCCTTTGATGAGTTTGATTTCAGTAACTTTTTCTGCTGCTGGTTTCCGGCGGAGAACGTAGAGGCGGACGATAGCACCTGCCTCCTTAAGAGCCTCGACAGCTTGACTGTGTGTCACTTCCCTCACATCAACATCATTCACAAATAGGATGCAGTCATTCACACTGAGAAATACAAAGAGAGAGGAGAGAGAGAGAGAGAGAGAGGGGGGAGAGAGAGAGAGAGAGAGAGAGAAGGAGAGAGACAGAGAGAGAGAGAGAGCAAAACAGAGAGAGAGAAAGAGAGGAGATGGGAGAGGAAAATACAGCAAGAGTTTGTTTTGCTATAAAGAAAAGGACTGTAATACACCACCACAGAAGGATACAAGCAGTCAATCTGCAACAATAGCTGTGTTGGGGATCCAGTTTCACCGCAGACACCCCCCCCCCCCCCCCACACTTCCACCTCTGACTCCCAGTATTCAATATTATAATGGCGGAGGGAACGTTTGTGATATTGATCTATTAGATTATGGGAAACTGCAGTAAAGCTCCCTGTGTTCATTTGTTTTTGTGCATTTTTCTTTAATAGTCAACAGTGTAAAAGAGACTGGAAACAATGGAGACAAAAATCCTCCAGACTGAGAATCAAACTGGAGTCAAACATGTTTAGTTTTCCCAAGTGCTCAACCATAGACTACCCTCAGCATATCTCTTTGTTTTAACTATTCTTGGAAATGATGAGGAGTTAAAGTGTGAAGTGAAAGTGACAGGCTGTATGCAGAAGAAAAGACTCTGGAGCAAGTAGATTTTGATGAAATGGCTATTTTCTGCCTCACATTTTTTTCTCTGAGGGTCTTAAAACTCAACTTATCACTCATCCATTCACATGCTTGAAATTGATTTACTGGCTATGAAAATGATAAGGTGGGAATTGTTTAAAGACTGGAATAATTTTTGACGGCTGCACACATGAGGAACCTCACATTGCAGCGACAAAGTCTGGCAGTAAAAGTGTTTATCTTGTAAAGCAATACATTTTTGTTCTTTGCAAACAATTTATGATTATACAACTTACAAAATACTTACTGGTAGTGTATAAATGTCACAAAAAGTAGTTGTTTTTTTCTAACTTTGCAATACAAAGTCAATACAAAGTGTTGTTTTAATTTCCAAAAAGAGTCATACAGTATGTAACAAAGATTTAAGACCCTGGAGTTGCAGAGAATAACATTTATAGATACTAGGAATAAGGTTGATAGTATTTTCCTCAAGGTCTTTGTGATATGAAGCTTATAGCAGTTGGTAAAGGCCAAGAAGACAAAACTGCATTCAGGCAAATATAAGCTTTCTCTTCAGGCTTCCTTTAAACTCAAGTCCTTCCAGATGGATGTTTATAGGTCAGCTGTAAAAAGGAGGATGTGGAGGATGCCTCTTTTATTTCAGTGTAATAGACAAAATGCCTCTTGAAGTGTAGTTTTATTCAGTATGCCAACCTGTGTTTGTAATTTCCTTTCTGAGGAGTAAATTCTCATTCGTCACTATGAGGGTATTGTTTCTCATTGCTTCTAATTTCTTTAGATTACCTTAAATTTTAATGTAATAGTGTGATTTAATGATTATTGTCTACTGTTTTGCATGATAAAGCTATACCAAAAACACAATTACATTCTCAATGTTACGTTGTTTTATTGTTTTAACGACTTGAACTGAAAAGCATCAGGTGGAAAATAATTAAGCTAACTGTGGAAATACATGACAGTGCTAGATACATAACTGCAAAATACTTCAAATACAGATCCTAGTTTCAATGGTAACGGTGACTGCACTGGACAATATTTAGAACTGTTTGGTTATTTAGAAGTTATCACAAAAAAGACCAGTTTGTATCAAAATATTTTGGAAAAAAAATACATTAAATAGAAAACTGTGTGTCGCTTGTGGCTGTTTGTGTTCATTTTTTTTGTGAGAGTACCTCAGTCTGCCATCCTGAGCTGCAGCTCCTCCAGGTATGATTTTGGTGATGAAGATGCTGGGGTCATCGCCCACGTGGGGGTTGTCTGTTCCCCCTGCTATGCTGAAGCCTAGGCCAGAGTTACCCTACAGTCGAGAAACACAACTATGAGTGAATAACACTTCAGATACAATCAACAGGTTTAGAATATAGATTATATTTGTGCTCTGTACACGTGTCTGAAAACACTCACTCTCTCCAGCGTTATCTCCTCATACTCGATTTCCCCTTCTGTCCCGTTCACCTGTTGAAATACTTGAAAGTTTACACAACATGCAAATTCTTTCTAAGTGTAGATGTAGAAAATATCATGCAGAAGTTGATTTCCAACTATTGCTATTACTACTAGAACTCTCTCTGACTTTAGAACGTCTACAGATAAAGCAACCCAAAACATTTAGTGATATATATTAACATTATATAATTTTATTTTAAATTCTAAATAAGGAAATGTGACATCATTGACAGCCGTTCACATAAAACAAGATATTATACATATTACTGATTTCTCTGTATATGACCATTGGTGGCAACATTTGATATAATATAGTGGTACAGTTGTTATTTTTAAGTATTTTAATATGAAAATATTACACTCAATCCTAATTTTGTATTTTTTTTAAATGGGGCTAAAATGCTAAAATACAATGTAATAATGTACAAATTTCATAAACAAGTGTTTTATCCACAATATGAAATATAAAGCATAGGGAATATCTGTAATTCTTCTTCTTCTTCTCTAATATGTTCTTTCAAACTTAATGGGCAACTGTGTATTTACAAAATGTCCTATCTTTTTCTATTATACCTTTATGCATCAATAAATGAGAAACTGACTTGTTGAAACATATGCAAAACCAAGCGAGTGTGTCATTATAAAGAGTAACTACTGTCATTAATGTCGAGCTAACGCCAAGTTTGCAACAGTTAATGTTTGTTCAGCTGTAATAGACTGGAATGTGATAATCTGACTGTTCAGCAGATAACTTATGTGTCCTGTAAGTAAGTCTTTGTCATCACATTCATCATCACCAACCTTAAATAATGAGTCGTTTAAAACCAGAAGTTCATTGAGCTGTGACCAGACTGGTTTGTTCTTCTTACAGAGCATATTTAGACCAGTGTGGTACCTGGCTGAAAACAACAACACTCTTACACTCTCTCATTATTTTATCTTTTTCACTTTTCTCTTGTCTAGGTTGCCTTCTGGCTTAACAACGCGGCCTCACATCAGCTATACCTCTGCAATTAAGCAAGTCCCTGAGGAAGGAGGAATTTAAGGAACTTCAGACTACAATGTTTTTTTTTTTTTCTCTCTGACCTAGAAAACAAATTTGTGCTGTAGTGGTGCAATAATACTGATCTGTGAGTGCAGGCTTTTCTGTGAGAATGCCTCCTTCTCTAATCCTTTACAGCTCACCATAGCATATTTGAAGCTTTTATTTTTGTATTTTTAAATAATTTTATTTTCTGTTAAATGAT
Source organism: Siphamia tubifer (assembly GCA_020466265.1). Lineage (NCBI taxonomy): Eukaryota > Metazoa > Chordata > Actinopteri > Kurtiformes > Apogonidae > Siphamia > Siphamia tubifer. The sequence continues at coordinate 19,642,017 of CM035796.1, forward strand.
ATTTTTTTTCCCTGTCAAATTAATTGCAAATAGAGAGGAAATATTTTAATTAAAAGGACTAAAATGAATTCCTGTTATCTTTCAGATTAAGACAATGAACCTGTGTTACTGGACCATGGAGTTACTGATAATACAGACTGAATATGAAGGCAGTTCATTTAGTCATGCACTTCAGCCCAACATAATAATACAATAAGGGGAAGATTAAACAAAATCCTTACATATGGGGAGCTATCGAGTGTGTCGGTGTTCACCACCACTGGAGGAGTATTTCCCTGGAGAGAGAGAGAGAACAGAAACATTATTAAGAAATAATGGCAGAAGCTCAAAGATGAGGCAGCTACTGGATGATGTTTCAGTATATCCCTGAAACCTACAGTCCCAGCCAATAGCGATGGCCATTTTAACTCTCAGCTGTGATAACACCACTTACTCTGCTATGGCTGTCACTCTGCTAAAGGATAGGGGCCACTGTTTGAGATCCATTTGTTAGAATATCCACCCATGAAGGGCTATAGGAATCATTCATTCTAACCCCATGTGTTTGCAGTGTCTTGATTATTAGTATCTGCGTAGTGACTGGATGAATTACAGTATAGCTTCTACCGCTGATGCTCTAAGTCGCTATCTAGTGAATACAGTGGACATCCACCTGCCACCCACCACACGTTTGAAAACAAACCACAGTGACTCACGCTGACAGCACACGGTAACATCTCTGAGTACACTCGCAGGATGATCGGAAAATGGTAGCTTAGTAACAGTGAGTGACAGACAGCTTGATTACTAACAAGGACTACAATGCCATTCTTCTTTACAGTCACTAACATGTCTTGACATTTTGCTCACAACTGTATTTTATTAATGGCAGACTGAACAAAGTGTAAAACCAAACAGAATGTTATTAGAAAACAAAGTGATAGTGAAAAGAACACATTTTAGTAATGCCATTTGAGCACACAGACTTTACCTTTAAGGACTTTTCCTGTCACTTCATGTGAAGTTTGACAGTACCTCTTTTCTCTGTTATCACCTATCTCTTTCTAATCTCCTTTATATGCTTCGACGATTCAAGTATTCTCATTTAATATGCAACCTTATGTACAGTATTCTTCAGAGAGCACTCTCTACTTAAATTCACATTTATTTTTGTCTTTGTTCTGTGCTTTGCTCACTAGCATGGGAAATACACTATGCATCTAAATTGCTTAGAGAACGGCAAACAGCAGCAACAGCATAAAAAAGCATCCTACTGACCTTCACAGACCTGACAGCTCAGAGAAAGACATAAACAGGGAAAAGATAACTAAACAGCATGCATTTCATCACATTTGAAGAAATAAATATTCCAAATTCTTATGCAGTGAAGGGTACTGTAATGTGAATTGAAGCTGAAAAGCCTTCTTTAAATGCATCCTTTTAACTGATCCATCATGTTTGATCTATGATCAAACTCACACAAGAAATGACACGATAAAATAGATAGATAGATAGATAGATAGATAGATAGATAGATAGATAGATAGATAGATAGATAGATAGATAGATAGATAGATAGATAGATAGATAGATAGATAGATAGATAGATAGATAGATAGATAGATAGATAGATAGATAGATAGATAGATAGATAGATAGATAGATAGATAGATAGATAGATAGATAGATAGATAGATAGATAGATAGATAGATAGATAGATAGATAGATAGATAGATAGATAGATAGATAGATAGATAGATAGATAGATAGATAGATAGATAGATAGATAGATAGATAGATAGATAGATTGTATTTTTCATAAAATAGAGTGGACAATAGCACAAAATAACATTAAAATGAAAATAAAAACACACAGTTCTCCCAAGCCCTGCACAAAATGCTACAATGTTTGATTACAAGAGTGCCTGTGCAAGCCTCACCATGGAGCTGTGTCCAACGGGCCGTGCTGCTGAACATTACGTCAAATTCATCCTTATCTAGAAACAGAAATAATGAGTATAGCCAGCAGAAATCTAAGCCCAGTGCAGGCAGTTTTCCTGCAGGGATTTTGACAGAGCCCTCTCTCGCTCTTTCTGCTCTGTCAAGTCACTAGAAATCAGGGTTGTTAGGATTTACTGTGTTTGGCTGCTGTTGTCCAACTATATTTTAACACCACCTATTCAGCTAACTCGTTCTCTGCCATGTTTTCAGAGGTGGTGCTACAATCCACCCATATCTGAACCTTTACTGTACCTTCTTATATATTAATACATAGTGTGCTAAGTACCATATTAAAAGATACCTAAAGTGGTAGAAATGCTTGTAATTGCATTGGTATCCAGATTTTAAATGGTTTTGAGTGATTTATTTAACATTCTAGCATTCAAGGTGAGAAACAAGGGCAGCAAAAAAGACTAAAGTGCTGTGTTCAGATCAATTTCTTTTCTCCATTACGGCCTGAATAAATAGATTTAATACTGGTGCTGGAAACTCCTTTGGCTGCATGCTGTACAGTAAATGCTCGCCCATTTATATGTGAATCACAAGATTATCTGGTCACTCCACTACTCTCTGCATGTCCACCTGCCTGCACATTTTTCCAGTGCTTATGGTGCTTCCTCTGTGAGCTCACATTGAAACTGTAGCTACTGTCAATCTGATGGACATTTAGAGTCAGGAATAACGATGATCACTGGTTGATTTAAACCTCGAACAGAGATGCTCTCTTAACCTTTCACTCTGAATAGTTAAATGGAGATACATTTGGAAAGAAAACGTCAATATCATTAAAGAAGGGTGATGCTATGGCTGAGCTGAGCTGGATACTAACCAAAGGCTGCATTAGAGAGGTTTTAACACAGCGTGTCCTGCACACCTTGCAGCAGCTTGAGAGGGTTTAACACATAAAAGCCATCCAAGCTAATGACCTTTATAGGAATATTCAATGTCACAGTATCAAGCTTCAACAGCTGATAATAATTAAAGAAAAAAAAGCATTGAATACAGGGTAAGAATTTAGACTGTGACTCCAAAGTATATTATTTAACTATCAATAGTTGCATGTGTTGTAGTCAAATATTGGTACTACTACAAAACACGAGCTGAAAACAAGCACAAAACAGAAAAAAAAAACACTGATAAAGAAAGTAATGTCAATCATATGGAATCATTTCAACTACAGAGATGATTATGTTCAGCAAAAACACACATTTTCGCAATATTGATTTCATTTTAAGTTAACTACTATATTAAACAACCCAATTTAACTCCAAAATCACATCAAAAATACATTAAGTCATTTATTTAATTATGTTCTATGCAGATTCACAACCCTGTAAAACCAGCCCAAGACTGCTAGAATGTTTTTTTCCCTTAGATCTAGAGATAATATAGCTATCTAATGCAAATTCCTGCCTTTTTAGTTCTCACTTTTACAAGCACAGCAAAACAAAACATACATTTTACAGAAAGGAATATAGGAAACAAGCAGCAACAAAGACCACAGATTCACCCTTATGCCTTACACCAGATGTGTGTTGATTGTTACAGAATGTGGAGGTGTATTTTTGTGATTCAACCTAAATGTCTACTTTCAAATAGATGCTAAAGCTCAAATGATTTGTGTAGATCTGTTGAATGCTAATGAAAAAAGATGTAAATTTAGATCTCTCATTGAGTATAACACATAATTTGCTTGTATAGTATCCGAATTGCCTTATATGGTCTATAGGTTTGGTATGTATGTTTAGCCCTATGGTCTTTTTTTTCTGTCAAACCAGATATTCTTGAAACTAGTATGTAGTAGTAAAAAAAAAATTCCAGGGACACTTCACATGAACAACAGACTTATATAAGTGCATGGCATGTATGAATGGGGGGACATTCATATTGGATGAACGCTCTCCAGGCAAACCATGGTGCCTTTTTGATGCCATAATTTTTTCCACAGTCAAGACGACAACAAATGTTGGCACCACAAACAACATCAGTTGTGGCCTCCTGCGACTACCAACAGCTTCAGTGTAACTAGTCTTGCACCAAGTTGAACTTAGGTGACTATTTTCTCACAAAACTGGGTGATGGTTCAGTCATGGGGGAAAATGTGTATTTTTCTGGTTGGCTCTACTATAAAAGGCAAGGCAAATTGATTTGTATAGCGCATTTCATGTACAGGACAATTCAAGGTGCTTTACACAAAAACAGAAACAATAATTTTAAGGGAAATAATATGATGTGTTGATATTTAGAGTAATGCTTTATCTAAATTGGAGTTTAGAGTGTTACAATAAGGAAAAATTTATAGAGAAATAAAAGAGAAATAAGAGGATTTAAGAATAAAAGTTGAAGTAAAAAGAGAAGTATAAGTTGAAGTAAGAGACAAAGTAAGTCATTGTAAAAACTGTAGAATAGCCCAATTAGTGATGAGAAGGTGAGCTAAAAAACACCATGCAAGATTAATGAAGATCGGGCCAAAGTCTTCTTAACATTAAGACATGTGTAAATTAGCCACTGTGTGAAAAGTTGGCTTTGAGAGGTAGTCAAATTAGTGTAGGATGAAAAGGGGGAATAACAGCCCTGGGCCCATGGGATATTGGCAAAATGAAAAGAAAATAAGAGAAGATAAGAGGAAAAAGAAGATGAGATGAATTAAAGTGAAGAGAATAAAAGACAAAACAAATGAAAATATAGGTCTAAAGGGAAGACAGAAGGTAACGTTTGAGAAAAGTGAGAATAGCAGAGGGATGAGCATACATGGGAAAATAATAGGTTAATTGAGGATGTGGTTTTGAGAGCATTTGACAATTGTGAATGTCCATGCATCCATCCCATCCATTTATGTGAAACATCTGGTTTTATTTAAAGAATATCTGATTTGAAAAAGGACAGCAATTTTCCCTCGCCTAGGAGGCCCCAATAATACCTAGCATAGGACACCCCCCCCCCCATCTAAACATACCAAACCTATGGATTTTGACCTATGGTAAATGGACTGAGCTTATACAGTGCATTTTATACACATCCATGGTCCCCAAAGTGCTTCACAATTCCTCAGTAGGTGGCTGCTGCTATGCAAAGTGCTGTTAGACCATGTCAAACATGCGGACCTGGGACCAAATCCGGCCCTTTGAATGAATTTATGAAATGCAAAAACGACACTAAGACACTAAGTCTCATAATAACCTTCACAAGTTAAAAAAAAACTTTGTAAATGTAATTATTTTTCATTTAGTGACAGTAAAAGAAAATCTCAATAATCAGAATAAATTAATTAATATTCCACTTATTTCTAAATATTTTGTGTATCTTTAGATCCAGTGTGTCTGTAAGTTAGAATGTATGTGTGTAAATGATAAACTGTAGCCTAATAATGTAATTTGACTTTTCTTCTTTTCATTATTTATATATTCTTTTATTTTTTTCTTTACTGGTTTGGCCCACTTCAGATCAAATTTAGCCTCTGAACTAAAACGAGTTTGACACCCCTATGTTAGACCCCATTGAGAGCAATTTGGGGTTCAGTGTCTTGCCCAGCAACACTTCAACATGTGGACAGTCAGAGCCAGGATTCAAACTACTGAACCTTTGCTCATTGGACGGTCCACTCTACCAACTGAGCCACCAAACCTATGGACAACAAACCATATAAGGCAATTCTGATGCTTCACTTGTTGGTGAGTTATGTGTCAGTTTGTGGATTGTGGGAGTCTGTGGTGGCATAACATCTGTGTCATTTTGTAACTTCATGCTTGTTGGAGTCTTAAATGATAGATAGGGAGTGTACATTCAGGCCTGGAAATCATCTCTGCCCTGACATGCAGCTTAAGCAGGCTCTCATTAGCATTTCTTAGATTTGATTACTGTGATTAAAATATCTATATTAAGCCTCAGGTGTAACAAGAGCGAGCTTTGTGTTTACAAGTAAAGCAAAACAAAGCTCAACTATTGTGAAAATGATGAAACAGATCAGACTCACGAGCATCACTTCTTAACCCCTGAGGGCAAACGTATGCTCATCACGAAGGATCAAAAAATATACTGAGCGACTGTGATAGAAAGAATAAGAACATGACACATTTTTCATACATGCCTACCAGCTTCAGATGGTTTCGACGTTTTTTGGCTTTTCGAACATTGTTGAAGAACCGACAGCCCATCTTTTTGGCGTACCACACGGACATGAACATTCTGCCAAAATCTCAAGACTGGGGAGCAAATCCAGTCTACCGTCCTGAAAATTACAAATACATCCACCAAGTATGGGATGTCACTCCACTCCAGAAGTGTCTACTTTAAAAAAAAAATCACCTTAAAAATACTAAGTGAGCTGTTGGATCTGGGCCCTATAATATTAGTTCACCACAAATCACAGATGTTTGAGACTCCGACTTGAGGATATCTGCTCTAACTCAACAACTGTCCTTTGAGCTCTAAATAATACATCATCCAAAGAACATAAGAAACAACTTTAAATCCACAATTGTACAGGAGCACAGCCCAGTAATGTATTCTTGCTGACTCGTTGTTGAAGACTTCCTTAGAGAAAACATCATTTCTTCCTCCAAACATGGATGCAAAAAATCAAAAATTACTCATAATGATATGTATCACATGGTTCTCTGTTGTCCTGTCTTCAGAATTCAGCCATCCACAACAATAATTGTCCTTTGAAAACAGGTCCTTCCACTCTCTGTCATGTTTTCAGTGGACTGCGTTAGCGGTTTCTTCCTGCCACTGGTGCACGCTCAGTGAGAATGCAGTTCATATTTTCTGCTGCTACTGTACTGTACCCCTCCCACCCCTGCTGCTCAGGGAAAGAGGAGCGAGCAGGAAAGTTTGATAGCAATTACTTAGCTGTCCCTCTGTATAATGCCAACGATGGTGATGTGAGAAGAGGAAGAAGTACTTTGGAGGGGCCTAAAAGGACAAGCAGTTAGAAATGGCCTTAGCATCCCTCTGAAACTGAGATAGGAGATTGAAGCTTGGAACTCTGAAATCACAATGTGAAAGTGATACAAATGCGAAAAGTGTATGAAGATATTGCCTCCAATTCAATTCAAAGTCCAGTGAAGATCAGAAATGTTTGCAATTTTCACAATCTGCAACAAACCAGTTAATTTTTATCTGAAAGGAAATACTAGCTTCTAAATTTTTAAAATAACATAAGAGGAGAGGATTAAAAAAAATACTTCCACCTTTTTACAGTGGCAGTCATTTATAAAGTAGCAGCTAAAATGTGAAAAATGCAAACACACCCAGGAGTAATTCTGTTTGCATTCTAACATATTAAGAAACAGTCATGCAGCTCAGTGCATCCTCCAAAATGTACAGGTGAGGTGAAAAGGTCCCCACTTTAAATGAAAAGAAACATGGTTCTTAGTATTTAACCACTTCTCAATATTGTTTTCCATTCCCAGAATATATCCTGCTAAATCTTACAGACTGGACCTAGAATGTCAGTCCTACTCCTGTCAAAACCATGAACAGCAAAACACCAGAAGCAACAAACCCCCCCCAAAAAACAAAAAAGGAAAATAATTTCTTTCCACACTTGTTTTTCTCTCTTTCAGATAATATTATAATATAATATAATTAATGTTGGATGTTGCCTTGCAAAACCACACAATCGCTTACAATATAATATGTGAGCTCTGCTTTTTTTCCACAAACACTTAGCTCTCTTACTGAAAGACAGATGGACAGACAGGCCTGAAACGCACACAGTTGCACACACACGCACAAAGGCGTCCACACTGAACAGACTTATGTAAGGACGGGCTGAAGGACAAGCTGTCAGCTGACATTCTCATTTTGTTAAATAAAATTTCTCCTTCTACCTATCTAATTTCTTCACCCTTCCCATCGCAAGGCCCTCTCTATCTGTCTCACTCCACCATTCAGCATTAACAGCTCTCTCCACCTTTTTTTCTCTTCTCTCTCTCTCTCTCTCTCTCTCTCTCTCTCTCTCTCTCTCTCTCTCCCTCTCTCTCTCTCTCTCCCTCTCTCTCTCTTTCCCCTTCCCCAAGGATCTGAGCTGCTGCTGCACAGTAATTACACCGAAGCTGCAGGGAAATATTTAAACATTTATTAAAGAAAAGTAAGGAGGATGGAGAAAATGGAGATCGAAACAAGATACCGACCAGACAAGAGTGCAGAGAGAAAAGGGGCGGGTATAATAAAGAGCTCTTGGGAAAACGCTACAAAAATATTAAAAAAAACCCCAAAAAACAGTAATTGAATACTTAGGCTAAAACTAATTTTTGGTCAGTGTCAAACACATCTTACAAGGACACTGTCACTAGGATTTGTATGAAAACACAGAAAAGAAAACAGAAGAAGACACTTTTTCTGAAGACAGAAGAATTCTTTTTATGTAAACAGACAGAGTTTAATATAACCTAAGGAATAGGGGTCCTCATTAGGAACAGCTACTTGCAAACAACACTAGCATATGTGTCTTGTAACGCTTCGAGCTCAAAAATTACAGTGTTTCAAGATAAACGCACCCCATGCATTTTTAAAAGCAGAGTAGTTTTTGACACACATCTCTGTCAGTGAATGAAGTCAAAGATAGATGAGGTATGAAAAAAAAAAAAAAAGAACAACTACAGAGCCGCCTCCAAGGTTTATAGGGTAAATTTCATCAAAACAATAGAAAAAGAACTGAATCTTAAATCAGTCTGAGGAAACTGTGGTATTTTTCTTCTTCAGAGGGACATATGGTCTTATTTATACAATTGATTAAAATATCGTCTGTATCTCTATGTCACGTCAGGATAAGGAAAACAGATGTACATAGAAGCTGCAGTTATTTATTATTAGACAGAACATGAACTTTCAGGCTAATACAGCTCCAAAGACATAACACCCACACTGTCACCACAAATTTATACAGCTGCTGAATAATATGAGCGCATACTATAGCACACTCATTGAACCATATAAAACAAAACAGGCTGGGATAGTCATTAATACGAGCAGAGATCAATATCAAAAGTTCTGAGCAGTGTGATGTGCAAAAAAAAAAAAAAAAATCTAATTACATTATGCCCCAAGTGAAAAAAAAAGAAAAAGAAAAAGAGACAGAAGTCATTTGAAGCTAAAGGACTTCTATGCTAAATCATCTACATAACCTAAAGACCTCGTCTTACTTTGCCAAACCATTGCAGTGCTTCCAGAGACAATCCTACCCATAAATCAATGGAGCTTGGAGTGGTACTGGCAAACCCCACACCATTAAAGCAATAAAGAGACAGACTGACGACACCACCTACACATCAATGACGGCCACTAGACCGGCTGCAGAGACATCTATATGCGTAGGTGTTACTGCAATGCATCTCAGAGGCTGTACATATTTTAACTAAGTAGAGTGCAAAATTTAATGCATGGATATGTGGACTAAAGGATCAGTTACACAAATGAACATCTTTTTCTTGCAGATGACAGAGAGCAGAATACCCTGTATGTTAAACAGTTTAATTATATGCATGCATTATCAGATAGGACACGTTCAAGGTCAGGGTGAGCAGGCGGGGAAGAAAATCTATTATTTCAACTAAAACTCAAGGACTAAAAGCTCAGATTTTACTCTTCATCCTTTACCATGATTGTTTTCTGTTGCTGTTGAATTATTTTACTTCCATGACAAGTGGAATGTTTGTTTAGTGTTGCCTTTTAGTTAAGTCCTTTTGGACAGAAGTGGTTAATGCGATTTCAATAAAACTGAAGGTATAGAAAACATGTGAGTAAACAGGAAATGACATAATAAGCATTGACTTTTGGCTGATAAAATAATGATTTTGTGAAATTGAAGACTCTCTCTCAGTTTAATCATTGGACATTTTTATTTTGAATAGCTGATCAATGTGATCAGTATTAACGAGTATTAAAGGATGCATGGGGGTGACATTTAAGAGTGTTTCAGGATATCCAGGTTCAAGGTTCAAGGTTCAAGGTTACTTTATTTGTACCCGTAGGGATATTTTTTTGCAGACAGAGTATGCGTTTGGCATTTCAACACATTAAACCTGTTAAGCAGGAACCTGATCGAGTATCAAAACAAAACAAAGAACAAAAGGACAAAAAAAGTGTTCAGTGTTCCACCATTCAGTAGTATAGCAGCATGGATAACTAAAGCATAAAACAGATAAATAAATAAAAACAAGATGCGATAAAACACAAGTAAATCCTCAAGAAAATAAAAAAACAGTCTAGGATAAAAACCAGGATTAAAAACTATGTTTAGTCATTTAAAAATCAGGTCACAATAATAATAAATAGACCAAATAAATAATTAGGATAAACAACTAAATGAGTAGGTAAGTACAACGCCACTATCTTTTATTGAGCTCAGTGATGGTGACAGGAACAAAGTTGTTTTCATAACGCTGTGTCCTGCACCTGGGGACTAAAAACCTCCGTCCAGAGGGAAGGAGTTGAAATCCCCCTGTAGAGGATGGGATTCATTATTAAGAATTGATGAAGCCATCCTCTGTACCTGTTTAGTGTACAGGGAGGCGGGGTCAGACTGAGACTCACCAATCAGATGACTGGACCATCTGATTATTTGACTCAGTGTATTATTTTAAGATGTTTAAGTTATATAGTACTAAGTAACCCTAAATGAGAGCCTTTAAACCTTGGTTTCTTTATATAGGTCACAAGTACACAAAATAATAATGAAAAACAGATGTGTTTTGTGTTTCTTTTCCTGCTTGAATATCTGTACAATGCATCACTTAAAGTGTAGTTGTAAAAAAATAATTTCAATGCATTTGTGATTAGCTACAACCATTTACAGATGTTCACAGTGTCTAATAGTGGAGGATGCAGCCCCCATCTGGTGCTGCTCCTTGACTGCAGACAAGGCTAAAAGGCCAGAAAACATGCAGAAACAGGCTTGTCAAATCATACTTGGCCAGAGGTACACTGGGTACCCAGAGGCCCTCTGTGCCCTCGGATTGTGTACTCTAGCAGAGAAATGCAGTCATCTGTGTCTTGGCTTTGCCAGAAAACTGCTTAGCTCCAACTTTAGAGACTGGCCGCCTCCATCAGGGAGAAGTTTACAGGTCATCAGTAATGCAAACAAACTGAACGCCCTAAGATGGCAAACAATGAGATGCATGAGATCACATCCCATATCCACATTCCTGAAACAACAGTAAGTGACATTACATGTGTAGGTAATCATATACATTCTTAGTGGTGTACTTTGTTTAGATGTTTCCTTATAAGGGAAAATTATTCTATAATAATATTTTTAGTGTCAACTGTCTTTATGAATCTGCAATACTGTTAAAAAGTGACTAAATTAAACTAAAGTAGATGTTCTATTCTAACACAAGGAATAGGTCATTTCTTGTTTCTTAAATGTTATGTGAAAATAGCTGTGTCACTTTACAGTGAATGCTTCTGTCTTTACATTAAGTTTGAGCCAAAAAAAAATAAAAAAAATCATGTGATTTCACAGCCTGTGAGGCTAATGCAGCCTGTCTGATCATAAAAATATTTTATTGGGGAAGTGGTACATCTTTTCAAGGTTATTCAAGTTATTCTGCTCAGTCAAACACTGACACCTACAGGTTTCTGTGCACCCTACAAAAAAGATTTCATCTGTAATATCTGATTTAAGTGTCACAGGACACCTTCACTGTACTGTTTATACTGGAACTTAAACAGCATCTTTGGATTCATTTCATCCTTAGATGTGTCTTGCAGTGTCATGGCTACTTCAGCATTGATCTTAGGGATGAAACTGAAACTAGAAAATACTTCAGCTTACACAGGGCCTGTATCAAAATGCTGATCAAAAATGCACACAATGTACTTTTGATACATAAATAGGCAGCAGGTATTGAAGTCTAATACTTTTATGGCACATAGCTGGGACACTATCGAGTATCAGAAAAAGTATTGTCATTTCATATTATATTATAATAATAAGGTCGTAAAACTCATCTCATTAGTGTCAGTGCATGCAGCACACACAGTGAACTTTAATTCATAACGGTTCACAGACAACTTCAATTAATAATGGTATAGGTTTGTTTTCTATGTTGTAAACCTAGGTTGAGGGGTAAATTCCAGACTGCTGGAACATAAAATTGAAGAGTTGAAGAAAACAATGTGATTATTAAGTTTCCTTTTTAAAAAAAATTTTTTTTATTAAACTCTTTTCAGAGTCCTGTATAACTGTAATGAAAATAAAGGTTAAGGAGCTAGAATTGAAACCAAGATATCAATAGTGTCAAAGAAATGTGCACTAATAATCAACTCTGTCAGATTACATGCACTGGTAATATTTAGAAAACATAGATAGAAATGTTACTGTAATAAAAATAGAACAAAACAATAAGTGTGTTCTGAGAACACTATGTCAAACTGTAGCTGCAACTTAAAAACCAGTGTACAAGGCAAAACAATCTGTCAAACAGAAACATTTGATTGATTATGGGCGTGAACATTGATATCACCAGTAAACAGATGACCCCATAGTCTTCAGCGGTAAAGATAAAATGATGTTTAACTGTCGGGTATCTGTCAAAAATCAAACAACTGAACTTGACTGATACCAAACTGAGGAAAGACAGGAAATGGAGACACAAGTGGGACTAATGATGATGACGGATGATGATATCGGTATAGTTTCAGGTGGTGACGGAACGGCACGGATCACTGTACTCTTACCAGTGTAGAAACAGCAGAGGTGTACATTGGAGTGTGTCCCGTAGACATCAACACTGGCTGCAAAACAACAGAAGGGAGAGGGTAATTGTGTGGAGCATGCAGCTGGACATAGAGGAGGAAGAGTGGGTGCCACATGTGTTTTCTCTTTATTCATCAGAGGGGATAACTTCATGTATGACATGCAAACATTCACAACATGTGTCCAAAACAAGCAGGTACCACAGCTGGCATGAATGCCAAATTCAGCTAATATGAATAGTAATATACACATTTATCTGTAGCATATATTGAAGCTCATACACTTAGATAATATTCTACCTAAGAAGAAGAGGAAAGCTCAATTACCCTAATAAAAATCAGCTGAAAAAAAATAAACTGTGATTGTTATCTGGAGTCAAAAATGATCCAGTTTCTGAGGCGCTAAAGATGTAACTCTAAACAATACACCTGTGCTTATGAATTTTACAGATAGCAGCAGTGCAGCATTTTCACATGTCAAGAGACACTTTTCCTCCCGCTGGTAAAGTTTTCTAATGCAGCAAAGCACGTCATTAAAGTATGAATGTTGGGACAGCTGTATTTGCTGATCCAAGTGTACCTGGGAGGTGGATTAGTGCTGATCCTGATTTCTGCAGATACTATCTGTGCGCCTCTATTTCCTAATATAGATACAATAAGCATGGCTATTATTGACTCCGCTGAAGACACTCAGAAAAAGGTGTCTTACCCAATAACCCATCAACAGTAGCTATTACAGGAGCAGGAAGTGAAGCAACTGTAGTGAAGGGAGGGGAGGAAAAGCATACAACTAACGTGAAATAGAAAACTAGGGGAATGTGGGGAAATGCAGGGTATTAGGTTACTGTAATGTTAACAGTGTCAGGACAGTGTGTAAGGAGGAAAAGGAGGATGATGAGTCAGGCTAAGGAGAAAAAAAACTTTGTAGCCACCAATATCACAATCATTATCATCATCTTGACAAACACCAACACAATATCATCATCATCATCATTAAAATCATTTACTGAAAGGAAAAATAACCCTAAGGACAATGAATGCTGATATTTCTGTTAGAGATACATGTATAAATAGTCTAAACAATAAAGAAATATGATGACAATGTCATCATGATCACTCAGAAAAGGCCGAGGATTAACTAAGTGAGCTGACACTTCATATATAATGGCATAAATAGGTTCAATTATATTTCCTACAACACAGCAAACAGCATGCACTTTTTTTTCCTGTGATAAGAAATTGATATGTTTCGAGTAGCTGTCTTGATATGAAATAAGATAGTGATATATAATTACAATAATTAAAATAGCTTTTTCTCCACCCACCACTGAATTTATTTCTCTATAAACATTGTAAATATAAAACTAGTGGGTTTGTAATTAGAGAGATGGAATATATTTGATGTTTGCTTTTACATTTAACCTAAATATATAGAATATTGTTGTAAGCAAAAGAGGATTCATAGTATAAGAGCAATATGATAAACCTTAAATCTGTCATTGTTAACTATTTTACATTTTCCATCTTTTCTGTGTCACATGAATTTAGTGGATTAAGACTAAAGCAGGCTGCACAGCAAGAAAAGCAAACATTAAATATATTTTTGGCTTCACTCTAAAACAAGATTTGCAATCTTGTCTAGTCAAAAACATGAGATACAGAACAAACAGCTAAAAAGTCAGTGAGTTTGCCTTATAATCTTTATTAGAGTGGAAGAATTTACTGATCCAAAGTATCAGACAACAATCAAAACAATCTGGGAATCCACTGGGAGTCCTGGGTTGTGAATGAGCATGATCACTGAGAGTTGAACACTCAAACTGCTCACAAAATAGCATGTGAACAAGTCATTTATCTCCATATCTGCCAGGCTTTGATCTAATTTTAGTAATTTGTCATTCTTTTATAGTTCCTCAAATATTCCTCTGATAAATATATCAATAGAAATGCACGTAAAGTCTATGTATTTATTATAATTATAGTGTTTACTACAGTTGACTCTAGCTCAATGATTATATTTCCCCTGATCCCTATTAAAAACAAGCCAATAAACCCAATATCCACAGTAATGTTGAGCTAAATGAGAAAGGAATATGACTGTATATTCAAACCACTGATAGCGCCAAAATGTTATGCTGCAGCTTCTGTAGTTTGGCTCCTTGTAGTGTCATTCATATCACAGATGACTTGTGCATGCAGTCATCCAATATAAAGCACTTCAGCGCTGATTGCAATGTAATGCACTGGGAGTTACAATAATAATGATCAAAGCACTCAAGTAGAATGACATGTACAATCGGGAAAGTGATTTGGCAATGAAATACTTAATATCGTAAGTGAACATCATACGGTTTGAGTTGAATGAATATCATCCAAATATTAAGGAAGCTTTAAAATTCTCAGACCATGTTCACACTTATGATCAATTCTGATTTACTTCTCAGATCTGATTTTATTTTTGCTTGTTTATTGAAGTAAAAGTTGTTTTTTTGATGCACATGGTGAAAATACTCCACTACAGGTAAATATGTATGTATTTAAAACCTTACTTAACTAAAATATGTATACACTGATGTAAAATGGTCAGTGTATTCATGTACATACTGCAATTGAGCAACTTTATAAATGATAAATGAACTGCACTTACTGTATAGAGCACGTTTCCACCTTCATGGTGCTCAAAGCACTTTATGTTAGCCTCACATTCACCCATTCACACACACACTCATGCACCAATAGGCAGCTACTGGAAGGAATTTAGAGTTCAGTGTCTTGCCCAAGGACACTTTGACATGTGGAGCTGGGATACAAACAGCTGACCCTTCAGTCATTGGAAGACCTACTCTACCAACTGAGCCACCACCATGTGAATGCTTATATTCAGAGCAGAGACATGATGGACGTCCATTTAAAGTAATGTAATATCCACATACATCCTGATTCGTCTGTTCAGGCAGAGGTCACATAGATCCGAATTGCATCTGATTCAGGATCAGAACTGAAAGGTTAGATTACTTCACATCTGTATTGTTTACATTGACATGAAAAAAAATAAAAACTAAATCTTAGGCACATAAGAATGAAAAGATCAGATTTAAGTCACATTTAGTCAAAATGACAAAGGCTTGATGAAGGTCTTTGATAACAAAAATATTTTTGTTGTCATGTCATGTAATAGTTCTGTACATACTGCAGAGCTTTAGCAGCTAAAAAACATCCACAGCTATACGGTAACAAAATAATTTGGGTAATCTCAAACATAGTTAAAAACTATTATTCTTGGCAGAGTCAACTAGTAATAAAGAAAAATGCATTTTCTAAATTATTGCATAGATCTCAAAAATATTTGAAACAGACTTTAACCCATAAAGATCCAGTGCTACTTTTGTCAGTTCCCAAATCTCTCAAATTGACCTTTCTTAAGTGATTTATCACTATTTATTATTATAGCATACTCTGTAAATTGCAATTTTTCAGTAAAAATGTATGTCATTGTAATGTATTTTCCTATATTTAATTCACTGATTATGAAAATGTTCATGAAAGCTCAGGTTAAGGTGAATATTATTAAATCATTAAGTGAAAATTAAAACAAGTGTCTTCACCCATCTCCATTTTATACCAAGTATTAACATACATTGGTAGGATTAGTGGTTCAGTAGGTATTTAATATTTTAGATAAGTAGATAGTTTTGGTCAGTGGTGGCTGTTTGGGTCTTTATGAGTTAACAAAGAAACCAATTGGAATTTTTGATGACAGTTGGATCAGGGGAAGAGGACAAGACAGGTCACATATAATTTACATTTTCTTTTAACCACATTCAAATGTCGTCATAATGGTGCATTTTGTGGAAGAGAACATGTTCCTCTGTCTATCATCATAATAAATGGTGCCCTCATCAACTCTGAACAATTACAAATCCCTTGGCGTGCCTCTGGATAACAAACTCCACTGGGACATATGGTATTAATCCAGCCAGTGGGAAATGTCACAGAGGGACAGCACATTTCTTTGAAAATATTTCTTTGACACTGTTTTCTGAATCCTGCAGCAATTACCTTCACTGCAGTTGCTGGTACTGCAGCTAATAACCCCCCCCCCCCCCAAAAAAAAAAAACACACACAAAAACAAAACAAAAAACAAAACATTTCAAGCAACAAAACCATAGTCTATATATCAGCTTCTTGTCTCTGTTGATGTTGAATGAACTTCATTATTTGTGAAAATTCAGTAGATGGATGATTGTACTTTGTTCACTAGAACAAACGAAATACAACACTAGATATTTCATTAGGCTCTGTATGTTCGGTAACACTAAAGCTCAGTGAGACTCTTTGCACTAATTTAATAGACACCTTAGAGTCGTGGGGATTTCAGTCTCTTCCCATGTGGGAAATTGAGACCTAGAGCCCTCTTCAAAGGAACAATTACAGTGAGACTCCTAAAGAACATAAGTGAGCATATGAGATAATCATTTTTAAGTAGCTGTTATAGCTTTACATCTGCTTGCATTTGTAGCTACAGTATGTCATCGTTAATGCACTGTAGTCAAGTCGACTGCGATCATGTTCCTACTGATGTCAGCTGTATCTTTTGACTGTTTGACCATGGGTACTTGTGTTGTCTCTGTCGATACTGCCTTCTTTGTCACAGAGCTCTCACAGACATTTCCTTCCCTTCATAGATTTGACATTTGACACATATTTGCCTTATGTAGCTCAATATTGTATAGAGGAGAAATGTTATTCACTGGAAACTTTCACTTTTGTTTTTAAGTGTTTGAGTTGAGTCTTTACTTAAAGGCAAACTTAGAAGTCTCAACAGAATACAAAAAGAATCAGGTATTTTGTTTCAAAAGTAAACTAATATTGAAACTTACATAACTGTAATGTGTAAAGTGACACCATCGATGGTGTTACACATTGAAATCAATGGAGCTAAGTGGATTTCTGACCACATCCTGAGGCGCTTTAGGTGATCTGATCACTCAGCCTTCAATAACCTTATGCTTGTTAATGTGTGGGTTGATCTGATACTTGACTTAAGAGCTGAATTTCCTCTAAAACACATTAGGTTCTTAAAGTATTTAAGTAGGAGGACAATTAGGGTTAGGAAATGAGGCCAAAATGAGACAAGTTCTCACAAGGTTTACAAAGGTTTGAGAGAAAATTTAAGAAAGTGCTATAGTTTCACACTTCTCATGGTAGTTAGAACATCAGAAACACCTCAGAAATCTAGAGACATGTCCCCCCAATGTTGCAAAAGTGCCAATCTGTCTCCCCCAAAATGTTATCTAATATGTTATATATAAAGTCCTTCATGTTTCCTAGATCAGTCACTTTCTGTTCCCGATTTACTTTCAATGTAGAAGACACAAGAGAGAACGAATCAACTGAACAGTCAAGGGAAAATAAAACATTACGACCCCCCCTTCCCCTATTGTCAACTTGGTTTAGCCCAGAATGTCAAGTTCAAAAATTCTGTGTAGTTTTTTTTTTTTTTTTTTTTTTAATAGCAATGGAGTTAGCAGCTAAAAAAAGAAAGACTGACCAAAAGGGAGACATTCAACATTTTTTCCTACTGGTATGCAATTAAACGTACATATACTTCTATGATCATCAACACCTTGCCCTTGCCTTTGTACGTGGCTTCGTGAGACGTAATAGTGATAACACTGAAAACATAACCACCACCGTTACGTTAGATAAACACAAGTTCTGATGTCCCCATGTGGTTCTATTGTGTCACGATTAATAAGCTAGTTCAGTGAGGACACTAAGCTAGTGCAGATGCAGTAGAAGTGATTATTTAGGCCGAGAAACATTTGTTGAGAAAACTATAGCAGCTCAAGCTAACAGCAACGTCAACACAACATCTTCACCTTACTTTCACACCTGCTACTCTTACAGATCGTAACACTTCAAAACACAAAGCAGTAGCGCCTAATCCACTGTAAATTTCATCAATATGTTCTTGCCGTTGAATTTGTTCTGGCATTATTTTGTTTGTGAATGGACAGTGTCAATTTATGCTCTGTTTTGAAGCCACTGCAAGTCTGTCCACACTGTCGTCCATCAGGCAGTGGCTTATGACGGTATTTGTTTTAAGGACAGTAATGTGGATGGAGGTAGAGGAGACACAGATAGGTTACCTGCACTGAAGATCGGGTCAAAATTAATGATGGTTGTATTTTCTTCCACCATATTAGCAGTATGCAAGTAGTAAGAACTTAATATTTAAATGAATATGATAATTTTGGTCAATGAAGACGGCTTTATTTGTACATTGATGGTTACTGTATGTGGTGATGATGCAGGCAGAGCAGCAAGACCAAGAGAGGGACAGTAGCTTACATGGAGGGAGAGGACAGGCAGTGAAGAAGACCACGTAAGACAAGTCTAAACAACATGAGGATGATGTGACATGTGTGTGTGAGTGTGTGTGTGTGTGTGTGTGTGTGTGTGTGTGTGTGAAATAATATGGAATACATTTACAATTGCTCTTTTTGTATTTTGTGTTTTGCTACTTTTCCCGACTTGACATACAATAAAAAAAAGCTTTTAATTTTAACTTGTTAACTGGTCATTATATTGTATTTCTTAAAACTATGGTCTGTAGAGGCACAGCTTTATCAATAGACCTATATAAAAATTGCACAAAATTAATTTAATATATTTTGGGAAGGGCTCACATTTGGACCAATAGCTGAAATCTACTGTTTTACATCTATTTCATGGGTTGAGGATTTGTCTTACAGGTCACCCTAAAATGCACTAGAAAGCAGGACATTCCATTTAAAAATCTAAAATTTACATAACACCTCTAATTTGCCCCCCCCCCCCCCCCCCCCCCACACACACACAATATCCATACTATGGTTTCACCCTTGACTGTAGGGAACATCACACATCTGGATTTAATCCTTACTGGTGACAGAAGAATTAAACTAACATAGATGTTTTCCTAGCACTGGGGATACTGGAGGACCTGGAGGAAACCCACACAGCAGTGGGACAACACGCAGAGTCCATAGAGAAAAGCTCTGGTCCACCTTCGGATCAGAGTCTGAACATTTTTGCTATGAAGTGACAATCCCAACCACTGTACCACTGTGTCACCCAGTACTGTGGGATATAAATTGTGTGATTTCAATATAAATACAACATTTTATGGATGTTATCAGTTTAGGCAAACATTACAGTTACCTTACAACTCAGGATGCTTACAAATAATGGTGCCATTTCAACATTTAGCAGAAAAGAGTAAGCTCAGCAATCACTGTAAATTGCTGATATACTGAAATGTGCCCACATGAGCATTATTCCAATGGATTTTAGCAGGAGGTCACAAACACCGTTAAACCCAAACCCATTAAAGGGTACACTGGGCTAAGGATACAACCGACCTGCTGGTTAAATAATAATGCGTACTGCACTCCACATTGTGATGAAGTGTATTCACCTTTAAAGAAGATAATGTTTATGTTGATCCTAGCAGAGTAACAGCTCTCGCTCTTAAGTGCTGACAGCCGTGAGTGCATTGTGCTGTTGGTATTGTGTAAGTATTGATCAATAGTGTTCAAACTGTGTGTGTGTGTGTGTGTGCCTGTGCCTTTGTGTGTCCTACCTTGACAGGAGAGATATGTGTGTGTGGTGTGTAGCCATGTATGGCCTCCATGGCAGCAAGGTTCTTATCACTCATATGAAGCATTTCAGCACTTTTCCCTGGAGCCAGATGAGCTGGACTGTGCTCCAAGGGGGGCGTCTCCTCATCCTGGTACCTATACTTCTGCAGAGACACACACAAATAAATACAAAAGGCTGTTAGTACAGACACAAATTTGTTGTTTGAAAATTACCTGTATCATCAGAAGTTATTGTCTGGATGCTGGTGAAAGTAGGATATAAGTGTAATATAGGTATGTCAAATCAAAATGCATTATATGGACAAAAATACAGGGTCATCAGACGTATAGCTTGTAGGACTCCTGATTCTTGCTGATTGAATTATTATCATGATAAAATTGTTCATTTTAGTTGTCATTAATTATCACATTGGATTTCAAATCAATAATTCCTCAGTGAAAGCTGAATAGACATTACTTGTGATTTGAAATGATTATTTGTTGCTGTACCATGACAAATATTTCAGAAACCGAGAGGTACAGCATTGTAGTGACTGATGTTGAGTAAAATCAAGTAAAAACAAAGACAACTTTTTCTAAAGTAGCTGACATTTATCACAGTATGTGATGTGTACCAATACTTTTGTCCATATAATGTATTCTGAGGAAAGATAAGAAAATACGCTTTCAATTACTTTGATACTCAGTTATATGTACTTAAGTCTTTCTTATTTTTACTCACATATACAGCCAAAATCATATTGTTTCCAATATATGCATACATTCTCCAGTGTCAGTGTCAAAAATGTCCAGACTCTTATGACTATATCAGCCTTTATCAAACCTCTGGCTGTTTGTCTCATCATTTGAACCCACTTCATCCTGATTAGGGTTTGCGAGGGTCACTGGGGGCCTAATCCAGCTACAATGGGTGAAGGCGAGGTACACCCTGTATGTGTCACCAGTTCATCGCAGGGCTGAACATATATAGACAAACAATCACTCTCACATTCACACCTATGGGTAATTTAGATTAACAGATTAAACTATCAGTGCATGTCTTTGGATGGTGGGAGGAAACCGGAGTACCTGGAGAAAACCCACGCAGACACGGGGAGAACATGTAAACTCCACACAGAAAGGTCTGGTGTGGGATTGGAACCAAGGTCCTTCTTGCTGTGAGGCATAAGTGCTAACCGCTACACCCTGTGGCTGTTTGTGCTAGTTTATTTTCCTTAAAGCAAGGAAGATCCATTGTGTTAAGGTTCAAGGTTAGTGTTTAAAGTGCCAATAAGCCTCCTGTCAGTATTGATGTTGCAGAATTTTACTGATGCTTCCTCTTCTTTCAACATATTCATTTAAGGAAACTATTTTTCCAAAGACTCAGAGCAGTGTTTCCATCAGCGATGAATCTACAGCCAAATTTAGCCCTGTCTAATATGCATATTGGATAAACCACAAAACACATGTGACACCTATGAGTGCAAAGTGAATGCATCACAAAGACAGAGGCCTCAAAATGGGGCCATTGTGTGTCATCAAACCGGTCGTCCTCCACAACCACATGGAATAACCAAAGCTATGACTCATATCAGCTGTACAGTATCAGATCATGTAGCTCCTTCCTAGTAACCTAACTCCCCTACTGATATCCCACACCTGGGCAGTGAGCCAGCAGCCCACTGTGTTAGCTACACATGGTAGGCTTCATTCTAGGTGTGATGACACAAAATCTGCACACAGTATTTTCCATCACTGGCACATCAGAAGGTGGGCAGGGTGATAGTGGAGATCTGCCACACTATCCTGTGGGGTAGCGGGGTTTTGGTTTTTTTTATAAATCTATAACCCTTCAAACGACACTAAGCTCCAACGCCCTCTGCTGCACTGCAGATGTGAAGCAGCTCATTTCCAAAGCTAAAAAATTTGGAGGGATCGTGTGAATCCTGGCTGATGGCCTGATGGTCATGCCTGCCACTCTCCCCTCTCGTCTTTTTGGAGGCAGAAAGGGGGGGAGCATCACTGAGCCCTGTCTCAGACAGGCTGCCTAGCAACCAGAGCGGAGCAGAGATTGCAGTGCCACAGTTGGGGCTGCCAGCATCGGTCCTGGATCGCATTACACTGAGACAGCAAGAAAGAGAAGGAGTGAAATAGAGATGAAGATAGAGGAGAAAGTGAGGGGGATGGGTAAAAAAATGACAAGAGAGAAGAGAATGTCAATAAAATAGAGAGAAACAGGAAACAGCAGCACAGGAGTGAACTAGAGGGATAGTTGTTGATAGCATTGTTTCATAATTACAGGCTGTTAAAAGAAAATAATTGATTTTTAAGCATCAGAACATAGTGGTGCAATATGGATATAAATATGAATACAAACATGTAAAGCTACCTATACTATATATTAAATGTGTGATGTTGAACAGAAGTGAAGGCTAATTAACAGCAAAATTGTCGTTTAATATCAATAACAGAATAATTTGTAAATTCCATGAATCACAGCAGATAGAAACACTCTGGTCTCCACTGCCTCCTCCTTTACTACATAAACAATTCATAAGTGCGAGAGATGTGATTCTCCACTGGTCTCATGATGTGGTCTCAGTTATAAAGAACTAAAAAAAATCTGAATATGCACACAGAATAATAAAACCTACATTTCTATTTTAAGGTCTGGTATCAGTTTAGCTCACCTTAGTGTGTGAAAAAAAATTCACATAAAGAACTTGAAAATCACCCCTCTGTGCATTTTAAGTAGAGGTGTGAATATTCACTCTCTCCACAATTTTCTTAAGATGTTCACATTACAATGCATCTATGAATCAAGACATGTTCCACACCTCTAATTAGAGTCAGTCTGATTAATCTAATCACTCATTATTATGCACCGATAGAGCACTTTAACACAATTGGCAGGAGGTGGCCAATAGTGGCTGATTGCTAATAAAATCAGCTTCTAACCTGAGAAATGGAAAATATAAAAAGTTGCTTTCACTTTTGATCTTATTTTACTTCAGTCGGAAAATAAACTCTAATGATATTGGTCGGTTATTAGCTTGTTCATCATCTACTGTACCTTTAAAGAAAAATCTAATATTAGTTAACTATTACCTCTTTTGATGTTTTATCCCAAGGCTGATTGATAATAACACTGTTTGACAAGATATTTAGACTTTATCTGTTTCAGACATTAAATGTGCTAAATCTTACACACTTCAATAAGATGAAATTGAAAACAAATAACAAAAGTGCTGCTAAGCTGATGTTTTCAGTGTAGATAATAAAGTGTTATTAGGCATATTGGTTTACGTACACTGCATGAGGGTTTTTTCTAAAAGGGATGAAAAGGGTACCATACCATCATGCCCTCTGAGTGCCCTCTTGCTAATTTTCTGATTGAACCCCATCCCTACAGATGTTTTTTTCACATACTTGTACCATGGCCCATGCCCGAGTACAAATGGGTGTTACAGACCAAAACAGTAGGTGAAGGGAATCTGTCACTGTCCGACAAACACGGAACTTAGAAGAAGACAAACCCTTACCTATCTGTTTGTCTGTTTGAGGAAAAGAGAAGAGTGACCTTCATTGCCCCTGATATTTCACAGTGGTTCTGTAGATAAGGTGCCAGGGCCAGACTTGGATGCATTCATGTGACGTCATACCATGCCGGAGTACAGGTGGACCCCCTATTCAAGTGGACTTGGGCACGGCACTGGAGCTTGGAACAGTTGTGTTCACATAGAAAAACTAAAGCGGACTTGGGTAGGAGCGTAACCGGGCATGGACTGGAGTACGTTGTGTGAAAACGCCCTTAGTCACATCATCAAAAACATCATTATTACTCCAAAAACATTCTAATCATAGTAAACACACCGTCAGACCATTCAAAAATGACCCAAATTGGTGTTTTCCCTCTCAGATAGTCTCAGAATACCCCGTTGTACCTTCAATTCTTCACAGGCTTTGTGCTGTGGAAGGGGAGGTGCCCCCCACCCTCATACAAAACTTTTGTAAAAAAAAAAAAAAACCCTGCTGAACCAAATGGGATGCATCATTATATTAGTCAAACCTTGGTATCAGTCTATAATTGACCATGTGTGTCAAATATGTGTGGCAGTGACTCACTTTTTCAGTTGCAGAATATCAAATTTTTTTAGCCATCCTGTGATATAGAAGTCAGGTGTCCATATCACCTCATAACCTATAGCATTGATCTGTAGGGTTATATATTTGCAGAAATGGGCTTTAGTGAATGTGTGGTCATTCAAAGATAACGTGATGAGGGGCTGAGAAATTTCTAAATATTCTTATCTTATTATAGTAAGTCTGTATTTGTTGATGGGCTATAAATAACAAAAACAAACTAGGCTTATGTCATTGGTAGTAATGACTAGGATACAAATGATTAGTTTTGTTTATTGCTTATAAGAAAAAAGAGAGAGAACTAAACGAAAATGTTCAACATGTTATATCCTGGACGTTTTTTTATTGAAACATCCAGTTTTGACCTTGACAGAACAGAGCATGTGCAGAAGGCAGCATGTGGAACAATACTTAGCAGATTTCAGTGACTTAAGAATGATTTTTTATGCTATATATCACAAATGTATGGGATGTCCAAAAACTTTTTTTCCACCACTATATATGTATATGCATATTGAGGAATTTCCTGGCATAAATGGGGATAGATATAAAAAAATAAATAAATAAATAAATATTACCACAACCTAAGCATCAGGTAAATAAAATAATAATTTTTAATGTTATCAGCCCACAATTTTACACTCACTGCCTCCCTGTAAATCAGTGTTATCAAAATCAAGGTGAACAAAATGAGTTAAAAACTACTGGGTAATATTTAGTAATGTTTTTAGCTGTCTGATCTTCAGGCACTCTCCCTTGTCTGCCGTTAGATTAATACTCAAAAACAAACATGATTTAATGTAATCCGTTTTGAACATTATAACAATGATAATTGCTTCTTCTTCACAGCCAGGGTAACAGCTGGCAACAATTAAAACCTGCTTCTAACGGTACATGTGGACCACAAAATACCACTGCAATAAAATACCTTTGGGTTTTGTAGGCTTTATTGTACTAATACATCATCGTGGAAAGAAACAAGTACATCTTTGAAAAATAACTCTGTCGTAAAGGTCAATAAAAAGACACATTTCTACAGTCTGCTGTTGCAGTTGTTAGCCTCCCTATTCTTGCTACAGCTGCTCCTTCTGCCGTTGAATGAGTTAATTTTTACGTACAGCAAATGTCAAATGGGATCTACTATCATCTCAGTTTGCAATTCAAGGACCAAGCTGCAGCATTTAAATAACTGTGCTTTAGGTAATGGAATGAAAGCTAACCTCGTCTCTTGGGCATATAATGCCCATGAAACTCACACTGCAAGTGTATGTGACATATACGGTGCTAAAGTTAAACACGAAAAGCTATAACAGGAGAGAAGGTGTAAAGTAAAAGTGGCAAATCCTCCCTGAATTATACTTAGTTCAGGCTTTTATAGGTAGATCTGTTGCATTTCTCTTTACGGTGATTAAATGTTTTTTCTCTATGGTCTATTTGAAGGGTTTTATGCTGCATCATGCAACATCTATATGCAGTTTCATACTGTATAATGAGCTGATTAGTGTGACAATGCACTATCTAATGTACAGTAGAAGGGTGATGTGTAACAATGATTCCTTGCCAGAATCAAACACATACAGTTATTTCTAATGTATGTAAAGAACTAGGTTCCCATTAGACTACACTTCTTAATATGGCTGCCAAAATTAACGCATTAGTACAGATTAATCCATCATCATGATTAATCTGATTAAAATTTCAATGCAATTATCCCTATCTGCAGCACAGAATGACTCTGAATGTCTCAACCAACACATAGTAGCTAGCATTGCACATACACAAATGTGCAGATGAAAAGATTGAATATACTAAACAGCATGACATTTGAGTATAAAAAAAACAAGAAGGAACAGTCGACCGGTAAAAAAAGTATTAGACACTTTCTGCAGGATGGAGTTTTCTTTTCAACGAAATGCTTCTAGCATAAAATACTGCATTAACATGAAGTGTAAATTAGTCGGGGATTCTGCTAGCACTTTGGTTAACTTGTCACCCACTTAACAAAGCTGTTGAGTTCATATACATTCCCTTCTGTATACTCATGAAAAGTAAAACACTGAATGAATTTTTTTTAATCAGATTAGATCCTTTAGATTAAAAAATAATGCTATTTAATTGTAATTGACCTAAATTAATCCACAGGAACCCTGTTATTAATCTGATAAAAAAATTTGAACCATATGACATCACTAGTTCTTAATAACATACACACTGTTATTACTGCATGTCTCTATTATAACCACAAGCTCTTCACAGCTTTGCTAATGTTTCTTCATCTACTTTTTACATCAAGATGGAATTTAACTTAATAACATCCATCTGTACAAGACACAGAGTAATTCACAGTACCTCACTCCACATACTATATATAGTCTAGAACACCTGCCGAGTGTTAGTAGGGCGAGTCCTCACACCCACCTACAGTCACCTTTACACTCCTGTTCAGCTGAAATATCCAATCTGATTTTAGCATCAAAATCAACATGAGAGAAAATCACACATTATATTACATACAATCCTTAGATAATTATATAATTACTGTAGCATTATTAGAAGTTTGGACAGAAATGCTATTTATTAATCATCTCAATATTTTATATTCCACTACAGTTCATCAAAAATACAGTCATCGTTGTCTTCTCAGTTGATTTTCACTCTCAAGTGTCTTGCAGCTTTCATCTCATTTGCATTATCACAATTACCGTTGCCAGCCAACACCTACCAGTACAACAGTTTTTTTTTTCTTGTGTATATAAGCCCCAGAAGACAGGAAACTCAGTCATCTTCTGCCAATGCTAACTTCAGACTAGTCTCCAAGGTGCTTCAGCACAACACTTTGACAAGTGTTCAGTGTCCTGTAGCTATGTATGCTGCAATAACAACAACAGACTTTACATTCATCATGGGGCAGAGTGCTTTAAGCTGCACCAGACAACAGCTTAATGTAAGAATTCATTTAACCAAAATCAAAAAGTGGGGCTTCAACAAAAAAAAAAAAAAAAAAAAAAAAAAAAAAGAGCTCCTCATCCCCTACGGAGACGCTCTACATTCACCATCTTACCCATATTTAAGTCCGCTGTTGGGTGTTCACTCCACTTACATTTCGGGGTAAAACCGACAATTTGCAGCAAGCAAAGTAGCAGCTGCCCAAACAGCAACTAAAGGACTGACTCATCTAGAAACTCATCATGCTCTTTGGATTTCATGAGTGTAACATTTAATGAAGTCATTTCACACTATTTCTGAAATAGACACTAGTCTCAATGACATTTGGGACTCTAAGGGAAAACTGTTTAAAGCACTGTACATGCTGCAGTTAACTAAGATGGTGCCCATATAATCAGTATTTACTGTACTATAATTTAACAAACTGGACAAATTATCATCATGATAAAAACAATACAGCTGTATGATTTGGTGATGCACTGTGAAGTTGGAATAAATTTTTTTTTTAAAATCACCTCTTCTCATGACATAATTGTGGTGATGTGATTTATTCTTGTGCAACTGAGACTCAGTATTTAACCACTGCACCTGGTCAAAGGTGATTATTGATGTGCATAAATAGCAATAAAAAAGAATATGTATGAAAAGAAATGATTCCAGCTTAATGGCAAAGAGTCTATTACAGATATTTTGGAGCATTATTGCAATTTGAAAGGGATCATATTTTGTTAAACCCACTTTTATTAGTCTTTGGTTACATTTTTTCTGTATATTTGAATCCTTATATTTAATAAAATTTGAATTTGAACCCCTTTGGTGCTGCAAGGTTATTTTTTATATTTATATTGGCAAAAATGTAGCGGATTTCTATAACCTGTTTTAATGCCTGAATAATTTGTTACATCTCAACATTTTCACATGTAACATCAAGACTCAAACAAACATTTTTCTGAATATACTACAGTATCAGCTGCTCAACAACCGCTGCTGTGTCAGTGGCAGCAGTTGTAGTCCATTCTGAAAATATGTCCAAACTTTGAGCCGATTACCAACAATGTTCAGTTATTGAGACAAAGCAGCACAGTCAACAACCTGGAGGGGGAGGGGCATGAAGAGGCTCATTTGCATTTAAAGGACCAGTGCTCAAAACAACGTTTCCATTGTCATTACTCAGAAATAGGTTTGAAGATGGACCTGTGTGATTTATTGAGCAATTCAGACCCAAGCATAGGATTTACAGTTTATGTAGACCAGAGGGATATGTTTTAAAATGCATAAATCCATTTTTTAACAGCAAAATATCACTCCTTTAAGTCCACTTGCTTCATTTTTCAAAGAAAATATACAAAGCAATCAAACTGAAGTGTGTATTTTTGCACACGGACGTCAAATTGCATGTTTCAAATGTTACTTTCAATATCAACCCAGAATGTGTTGAATTTTTACATTCTACATTTAGATCACATTAAATCTGATAATAGCTGCTATTATGATTAAGTCAGTGCAGCCTAAATAAAAAAAACAAAAACTTGCACCAACTGACTAGAATATGTTTATTAAAGTATAACAGCCTCTTGCTGGTGGTACATTATGGGGAGGGGGACAAACAGTGCCTGTAAAGTGAAGGTGTTTCATATTGAACAGCACCTCCACATTGTACCTGAGAGACATAATCTACTGTAGGCACCCAGTCTGCCCGCAAGCATCATCCTGAAACCTGAGCTAAAACTTTCAGCAAACAGACAAAAGTACTCTCACTACATGTTTTGAAGTTTATTACCATCTTAACAAACGTAAAGCTTTTTTCTAAAAATATAAAAATCCCCAAAGTGCTGTTGGGTTTTCTTCATCTCCAGAATGCCTATGGTACCACAGTAAAACAGGAGAAGTCATAAAAAATAAATACAGAAAACTATTTTTTCCTTTTTATTCCCTGGATACATGCTCACCGTAGCTTTACAAACCAAACGTTAAGACTATCTGGCACTTCAGTGGTAAATATTCACTGGTTAATTTATGCTCATCTTTCCCAAATTAATGAGATTCTGAATCTCATTTTTATACCATGATTCATCTGTGGCATTGATGAGACCCACACAGATGTATCATACACAAATTTAATAATCAGATTAGAGTCATAGATACAGCAATTGGTGATATGGGGGATGCTTGGATGTAGTGCTTCTGCTGATCGTTGTGTGTGTGTGTGTGTGTTATCTGTCTTGAGCTTATTTACTTAAGAAAAATACTTAAATGGGCTTAATTAGATAATTTAGCATGTGAAACTGTGATTATTTAATAATATATATCTTAATGGTAACATAGGCAAGAGGAAAAACACACAAAAAATATGCACTTTTGGAGAGTTTTAACCTCCTCAAAAAGTAACTAACTGAGTAAATTAATTGTACTGTTCTCCCTCTCGATTCTTTCTCATCATGCCAAAACACTGTTTTACTGCAAATCTAGCACAGCAGTTAAAAACTGTCCCTATTACCTGTTTACTATATATCTATATTTGAACGGTTATTTCCCTCTTGCAAAGCTCTGTGTTCTTGATCCTTTCATCCCCTCCCCCTCTGCTCACAGATGCATGCACACACCATTTTTATGCTGAGTACATACATTTTCATGTATGTTGCACATGTACTGGGGGTTTTACTATTAACCCTCCAGCCCTGTGCTTTTCACACACTTACATTTTTACCACAGTTCTAACTGATTGATGAATGGTTCCACATCTATCATAAGCAGTGCCGATAAAAACCGGTCTGAACCAGGTCTGAGGTGTTAATTGGGATGTATGTCTTTTTTTCTGTTCAGTACAGATGAATGTGATGTATTTGAACTCCATCTCTGAACAATACAGACCTACATTGATTATTCAAGTTCTCCACAATCATGTCAGCAGCTCTAGTGTGTGCCCACTTCAAGGATTTCAATGACACATGGTGTAAATACTCCACTTGATGATTGAAACAAGATTGAATTCTGTTGGTCGTGACAAAATTTTCACTTTTTTTTTTTTTTGCAATTTCTCTCTCTGAGATATCCAACAGAAACCTAGTATTTAATCTCAGTGTTAAAGGTTGCTCATATTTTTACATGTTTTTTTTTTTTTTTTTTTATTTCAACCCAGTGCTAGCTTCTGTACTGAGTGTACTACTCAGACCTACGACCTGCACATCCATTGCTCTCATCGCACAGACTGCAGTATTTGATAACAGATAAGAGAAGAGCAAGTGGAGAAAGGCAGAAGTGACCTGGAATGGTTCAATCTCAGACCTGAACACAGGACTGCACATAGCTTTTGCTACATTTCTTCATACTGTCAGTGTTGAAGCTGGCAGGGTTTTTTGAAGAAGTATGACACAAACAGCAGGATAAAATGGGTCAAATCCATATGAGGAAATATTTGCAAAGCTGGAAATGCAGTAACACTAAGAATGTGAAATGTGAAACCAACCCAGCACACACAAGAACACAGACTGCTTAGTGGAGAACTGCAAACCCCCTCTGCTTTAATGTCACCTTCTGGTGTTTTCTACATCGTTACACTTTTTATTCAGTGACATCAGGTTATGTTCCTGTCCATTTTCCAGTAAAGACAATGAAGCATCAATTCTCAGGGTGAGGTCACTGATCTAGATATTGAGATGAAGACACACTGATCCCTGAGTCATAAATCATTAATTACATTAATACTGAATTCCCTTTTAACTGCAGCCTTCTGCAATTTTACTCATTCATCAATATAAACACTCAACTCTTGTGTATCTTAAAGACAAATCTTAGCAAGCCTTTCTAGGTTCATTAAATGTTGTGAGGCCATCAATGAGCAGTGAGTATAAAAGAGTGCATTAAAGTGTACCTCTGAATACTTCCAACCACATAAAGACTATATTAATTAAGATACTGACGATGAAATAACTGCGAGGCTGTGCTGAAAAAAGAACATCCAAACTAATACCTTGGAAAATCACCCCAGGAAATTAGAAGTAATGGAGTAGTAGATGACACATTCCTGTATGTAGGATGTATGAGATGAAACAGAGCTGGAAATGAAGTGTGAAAGTGTGTATAGGGTATAACATCTCTACAGTACAATTTATCACATCTCAAAGAAACTGGTCATAAAGTTCCATGTTGAGACTGTAACAGGCTGTACCTATTGTGGAATTACTCTCCTCATAAACGAGTATGTTATAAATAATATGGATTTTTTTTTTTTTTTTTTTTAAAAAGAAAAGAATACAACAAATTTTGACGTTCAATGAAACAGTTTCATATAAATATATGCTTGAGATGAAGTGAATGTTACTATTGTTAAGTAAGATCTCTTTTAATCTGTACAACAAATCATCAAAACTAAGAACAATAGTATTTAATTGTGTCATTAATTCTATTTTAAAATATGTTCTTCTGTGCAGAATGAATGTTTGCTGTGGAGTTACATTTCACACATTGGCCATGATGACTGTAATGATATTTTGAGTCTGTGGAATGACAAAATGTTAAAACATTTTGTTGAAGAAAACCATTGAGTCTTATATGGTGATATGGAGGAAGATAATGTACGAGCCAGGAAGGTGTAAGGCGTGGGGACACATTAGATTATCTGTGCTAGTACTACTCAGCAGTGAGCACAGCAGGGCCACCCCCTCAGAAACTCAAACAGCAAACACCCACACTAATTTTACCAACAGTGTCGTTCAAATATAGAAAGTAGTCTAGTCGATGATTAATCAATTTACTGAAAAAGCAACAAAAAACGTGAACTTGTCCTCAGGCTTGACACATTTATTACTCATACAATTATTTTATTAACAAACTAACGGAAACGTCACATTTGAATCATTATTTCTGCATCATTTTCCAGCATGTGGGAAAAGCAATATTTGACTGAAGTGCTTTTATATCGTGGTAATATCACATTGCAGTCGAGGTTCTGTGTATTTCAGTAAGAAATTATGTAATATAAAAAATACTGCAGCCAAAACACTTGACAAAAATATTTTTTGAGTGTGATTTGTGGGCACCATATTTTGGACCTTCACGTTCTGTTCTGACAGACTTCTGTTAACCAGTATTGGATGAAATACTAAGGGCCATCTTTCTGGAGAATCTACATTATCTACATCTACATTACCCTTACTTATAGAACATCTCAATCTGGCTCTGACTAGTGAACATTTCTATAGTTACAAATGCTTCCCTTGAAGTGTTTCTCAATATTTATGATCTTATATGCACATAGAAGCTGCATTATGTTTTTCTTTGTAATGTTACAATGCTGCATATATTATTGTTAATGTTGCATACAGTATATGTTTGCATTTGTTTCTGTTATTTTTACATTTTACAATATTTTCTTCTTTAGCATCTTAGTGGCAACTGTTTTTTAGCATCTTATCTTATGCAATATCTATATAAACTAAGCTAAAATAAACTAGATATGAAATGCTATGTGCATGTTACATAATGTATGCTATCATATTACACAGCTCTGACTTGATACTGCCCAAATAGTACCTGTCATTATGAGTAGATTTTTTGGGAGGTATTTCAGCAAAAGGCTTAGCATATCTAAGCTAATTATCTTTTTAAAAAAAATACTCTGTATTAAACTATGATGTTAGCGTTAGGATGCTCATCAGGGTTTTATTGTACTTAATGTAGTGGTGGGAGAAAGAATCGATTCACATATGTATGGTGATTTTTTGTTTTACGATTTTTAAATCGATTTTTTTGTTCAAATATCGATTTTTCCCCATATTTAAATGATTCATTTTAAGCCGGGTGGAAAAAAATTACGACTTGTAAAGACCGTAGATGACTGTATGAATCCCTCAGATGTATAATATGTGTCATGGAATACACAGAAATCACTTCACAGAAGGCACACAGACCACAGCTAGCTTATTATCGTATTAGCTTCAACAACACACCAGCCGTTAAACAGCATTAACTTATGCGCAGATAAACAATACACTGTGCTAATATCTATTTGAACTGTATTGTGTTATTAATCTCACCTTGTGGCATTTACACACAGTAATAAACCAGGAGTATATGAATTACAGTTGGAAAAAGAGGGTGATTCTAAACACGGAGGTGGTGCGTTCAGGACTGTCGTAACATCTCTGGTGCGTTCAACAGTGCGGGATATCTGAAAACTAAGAGAAAATGAGTTGTTCCTGAATAAATATAGTTAAACAATCAACAACAACTAAAGTGTGTGGGCTTTCTAACAGAAGGGAAGAGTAGAGCTGGACATGTACATTTTATTATGAAGCATGCTAATTTAAAGGCTCATATTTATGTTGTCTGCAGATAAATGTAGCAGTTTCCTTCCCAAAGTCTGGTGCAAATATAGTCCTGCTGAATACATCTTAATTGACTCACATATGATGTTCATTTTTTGGGGGATATATGATCTGTAGGCATCATCATTCAGCTTTTTCATGTGGTCTGGTGTTAAAAAGGCAAGTGAAAAATCAGGAATATCAAAGAATCGCAATTTAAATCAAATCGGTACCTAAAAAATCATAAAACAATCCAATCGGCATAAAAACATATCATCCCAGCCCTAACGTAAAGTGTAAAATGAATTGAAAAATACAGTTAAAACCTTAATTATACCTATTTATATGACAATAAATAATCAACTAATTCTCTCTATTGAGACGGCTCTGCTTGTTTTATTTCCACTGACACATACATATTCAAATTCACGGAATGGATGAGATGGAACAAGACAAAACATAAACCAGTGTTGAACAAACAATTTATCTGAAGCTCTGCACACATGCACACATCACTTTGGCAAGTGCAGGGACCATTTCTGGCTGGAGCAAAGCAATGTAGTCAAATTTGGCTCCATAAAGCTAACAGACTATGTGCCATGTGGAGGGGAAACTCTGAGCTGGCTGCAGAACTGGAAACACCTGAAGCTGGGCGAGAGGGAGGGGAACGGTATATGTGAGGGACAATCTGTGAATGAATGTATGCCCGGTAAGCACTGATCACTACCATGTTCCACTCAGCATTATATAAAAGGACAGAGGTCAAAGGGAAGCATACAAATAGACTAAACAACTTGGATTTTTTGCTGATAGAAAGAGACCAGGAACAGCTGTCTGCCTCTGATGGATCAGCAAGCTATAGAAAGCAAGCAGTGGCACTGTTCATGTTACCTGATTTCAGGATGGGATTTAGTGTATTTATAATGTTCTCTTTCTCTAATGTTGGACGATATGCAGTTGGCCTTCAGCAAAAAAAAAAAAAAAAAAAGTACATTTCCCAAGGTCAGAAGCATGCATTTATTTGGGTTTGCATGGATTAAAAATGTAAACAACTCTAAAAAAGCGTTAACCATGATAGCCTTAACTTGACCTCCTCTTGTGCAGGAGAAAAATCTGACAGTAGGCACATTCATGGAAAACAGAAAAGCCATTGCTACACTATACATCCATGCCTGCCAAGCAGCATCAAGCATCCTGTGGTGTGTTAATGGAAATCGGCCACATACATCGACATGATATAACAGAGGTAATATGCTGTGAATAACCAGGCACCTGGAGGCATATGGACACATAGGTGAGTGTGATCACTCTAATTACTATGTGCAGTGGGAAAAGGAGCTTAATTCATCACACATACGAGATGAAGCCGAGCACAGCCAGCACCAATTCATCACAGAGGCCTCTTCTTCTTCTTCTTCGTTGTTGTTGTTGTTTTTTTTTTTAAATTATATATCTGACATTAACAACAATCCACAGCATGCAATACGGATACATATAACGCTGCTGCAAAGCGTCGCGTGCACCTCGGGCTTACCTTGCACCCGAACATAAGAGACAGGGTCCGGTTGCTGCAGATGACCTTACACTGGCACATGACCGGAGATAAACACTTTAGATTCCTGACAGGCAGAGACATCAGTCCAAAGCCTCACACCAGACTGCACAGACCACAGCCCGTCGGTCCGTTCAACAGCCACGATGCGATCACACGAGATCCCCGGACGGATGCTGACAGAAGATCGGGGGTGGGGGTGTGTGTGTGTGTGTGTGTGTGTGTTGGGGTGGGGTGGGGGGGGGGGTGCCGGTTAAGAGGCGGGCTGCCCGGTGGAAACGTGAACGCAGAGTCCGTTAAAAGGCGTGTTTATGTGCAAGCTAAACCCATGCATGTTTTTGACACTTAAAGCCTCAGTGTGTCGCTATACATTGCCATAATGCCCTTCGTTGTTAACAC
Source organism: Siphamia tubifer (assembly GCA_020466265.1). NCBI lineage: Eukaryota > Metazoa > Chordata > Actinopteri > Kurtiformes > Apogonidae > Siphamia > Siphamia tubifer. The sequence continues at coordinate 19,677,673 of CM035796.1, forward strand.
TGGCAACAAACACGATGTGCACAAGTCTCTCTCTGCCTCTGCCCCCACCCCCCACCCCCTCCCCTCTCCATTTGTTTGACCGTAAAGTTTATTGCCCATGCGCAGCTGGAATCATAAGAGAGAATCAGTGGAGGCTGAATAGAGAGATTGATTTACTACACCCAGCTGGAGCATGAAAAAAGTATATTAAAGGAGGTATATTAAAGTCAAACTGAATCACCAAAACACAATTCAGAGAAGTGGAACCTGGGAAATATGTGTAATGCCTTATGTGTAATGCCAGCTTATGTTATTGTATGGTTACTGCGCCCCCTGTTGGAGCAGAAGGGGGATGGCGCGTATGCTGTCCAAGGTGCTGAAGTGGTTCTGCTTGGGAGGACAACAGCGCCTGAAAACTACAAAATGTCTTCTGTTATGCTGATTGAGCTAAAAATGAGAGCTGTTTATCATGATGATATCATTCCTGGTTATTAGGTTTGTCATGTTATGCTGCTATATTTTTAGGGGTTACAGGGTTACAGTCTGATGTGTGTTCTGTGGTATTTTATTATGATTATTTTTATATTAATATATTTGGGGTCATTTTCTTTATCACAGACAATTTATTGGGATGAATTTCAGGAATCAAAAACTAGGTGGATTTTGTGACATACAACCATAGACAGTTTGATCCTTTTTTAAATTTTAGCCATGCTATTTGGACATAAAAGACAAGTGATCACATTAAATAAGTAGGAATAAAGTTTGCCTTTTTAAGTTACCTGTATATGTATTTTCTAATAGTGTACAGACACACTTAGAGTAAAAAAAAACCCCAAAAACAAATATTCAGCCTTTCTAGTTTTAATTTGGTTAACAAAATATTTGTTAAACAGTTTTGGTATAGAGCAGACTAATATTCATATTTAAGGTGATTATTTTAATCCCTGTTAATTTCTGTTGGCCTATACTACATACTAATCAATACCGAACGTCAACTGATATTTATGGGTCAATAGGAAAAGGAAATGACTGTAATACTTTGATCTTTCTTCAGATTATTCCACACTGTTGGTTGTGCTGCTCTGTTCTCTACTGTGCTGACATGCTGAGACCACAGGGTGGAGTGAGAGAACCAGGTAGGCTAGATTTAAATATTGTGCATTCATCTCAGGACCGACTGCGGCGCAGGGCTCAACGCTCCCGGGTGACGTCAGCGTTAATGGAACAGAGTAAGTGTTCCAAATACACCAGTTTTCTCAAATCTCATCACCCTCCCAGAGAGCAGGGGATATCCTGGGAAATGAGTACTGTGGTAGAGAAAGGCAAACACAGGGGGTGGAGGGTGGAGGCATACATTTAAACACACAAGAAGTGGTAGGAAACTAAAGCAAAAACCTGAATAAATAAGTGAGATATATAACCAGTGCAGATGTTTGTACACAGATGTACTGCGTAGTAGTTAAGCCATTCACATCCTGTCATGCTCTGTGGTGAGTGGCCTATAAAAATGCTGAGGAGGCCAATTTGTTTCTGATTCTGGATCAGGACAACAAGGAAAAGATCTAGAAGTAACTTTGAAAGAGGGTTTATTGTTGGGGTATTGATAGCATGAACCTAAGCTCAAAGACTTCTCAGCTGGCTGGTGTTTCAACCAAAGTAACTTAAGAGACATCTACATTTAGATTTATTGGAAAGTGAAAACTGTGATGAATGTTATATACGAGCCTCTGCATGTGCATTAGTAGGCTACTATGTGTGAGGAAAAAACAGAAGAGGAACTACACAGGTGACTACCTACATATGTCACCTGTTTTAATGCAGGGCATAATCACTGTGAACAGTACATCGATAATTACATAAAGAGATATTATTGCAGAAGTGAAGAATATGAAGCCATCATTCCACACATAAAACATATTTTAGATTCAAGTGGTTCAAAAAGCATCAGCTGAAATGTGAAACAGTGAAATGGTCAGATGAATCATCCTTCACCTCCTTCTCCAGAAGTGGGTGAATGCATGTGTAGAACCCACTAGGAGATAGGGCAGGCCTGAATGTTGGGCCCCCTACAGAGAAGTGTCCCTGTTCTGCTGTCAGGGATATTTTACCGGTGTGGTGTGGGTTCAATTGTTCCGGGTCATTGTGAATTAAGCTGTTCTACATGATAACCTCAGTTCTATGATGATACATCTCTATGGTGATGGGATTGGTGTTTTCTAGGATGACAATGGCTGCAACCATAGGACAAACCAACTGGACTGAGTATGAAAATTATGTGAATTATATTCTGCCCATCAGTCCCTTATTTTAAACATACCTGACCCTTTATTAAGCTGTGGTTTAGTTAATGTTTTTATACCAGTCATGCTTTGGCACTTAGCTTGTTATTCTACTGGAAATATGGGGAGTTATGGAATAGTAAAGAGCGGTACACAGAACAACTACTGGAGGAAACTTACACACACAATATACACAAAATAGTTACATTTCATCAACCAAAATGCGAGGTCACAGCATTAATGTTATCTCATTTAGCATCCAGTTGGACAAACATAAGAACACAATTTTAAAAAAAGGTTGCTCATGTTAGCTTTCAGTTAGGTAGTTGGGTGAATTTATGATTTAGACAAAATAAATACTGTGTAATTCATAAAAGAAAGTAAGGTTGGCTTGAGACATATTTTTCCTGTTTGCTATTGTGTTCTCAGCTCGTTAACATTAGCTAGTATCTTGGGAATTTGTATTGATCTTAGGAGTTTTTATTATTGATATCAGTTAAGGTGGGATTAGATTAGAAATCACTGAATACATTTTGCATTCTTTTCTTTTTATGTTTGGTATTTCAAAACTATTATTACATAAATTTGACATTATTTTCTTGAGGAAATCTAATCTACAGGCAGACAAAGGTCATCCTGTTAACTATAATGACAAAACAATTCCTTCACAAATTCACACTCATTCTCTAACCACAACAACAAACACATTATTTTCATTTATGTGTCTCCACAGTCAGTAATCAACCTCAAGTCGGTCTGTATGTAATAAGAAACATGATCAACCAGGCACGACAAACCCTGCCCCTCTTATTATCTCTTATCATTGTGAAAACACATTGGTGACTGTGACCACGACCTTTGACCTACATTCACCAAAATTTAATAGGATCTATTCTGGACCACTTTGCACCTTGCCTAAAAAATGTCATGGAAATTGGTTCAATAGTTTTTGTGTAAAGTGGCTGACAATCAGACATACAGATAGGGAAAAAAACCCAAAACAAACCAAATATTAGATCACTCCGAGAGCACAGACCTCCGCAAAGCAGCGCAAGTCTGCCAAGGTTTGGATCTGTAACTTATTTGTAAACTAGTGTTCCATGTTCACTAATGATGTATTTTAGTGTCTGTTGTTGTGAACATCTTGGCTTCGGATGATGATGATGATGATGATGATGATGATGATGATGATGATGATGATGATGATGATGATGATGATGATGATGATGATGATGATGATGATGATGATGATGATGATGATGATGATGATGATGATGATGATGATGATGATGATGATGATGATGATGATGATGATGATGATGATGATGATGATTTTAGTGGTCATTAGCAATCCCTTAGAGGGTTTTAAAAAAATTTTAAGAAATCCAGTTTTTGAGACATGGCCATTTTAATATTCGACCACATATGTCGTCACTCTGACGTTATGTGACGTTGCACAACAACCAAATTTTACATGTTAGATCTAATGTTAAATATGAAGCAAAAGATATTGTCAAATTTTGCAAAATATGTCAATAACACTGCTGTAAGGTAAAGGTCATACATTTTGCAAATATTCAGTACTGTACCATTCGCTTGACGTCATATTTCAAAACATGATGTCATGGAGGCTATCTCATCTGATGTCTGAAGGTAGATGAAGTGAATGCAAAAAAAACGCCTGATACTATCTTGTCTGGATTCTGAGATACCACCACTGGTGTGTTTTAGATGTTGACATTCACTGTGACCTTGACCTTTGACCTTTATAGCTCAAAATATAATGGTTTCTTCCTTGACGTATTATCAATCATCTCTGAAAGTTTCATCAAAATTTGTCCAGAGCTTTTTGAGTTATCTTGCTGAAAAACAAACAAACAAAAAGACAAATGCAAGGTAAAACATAACACAATACTGCTCTCTTCTTTTGGGGGATGGGGTAATAACTTTCCATGAGTGGACTTCACAAAAAAATATCGTGTCACCCTCCACTAAAGCTAAAATATAACTAATATAACTATATAACTAAAATATAACTGCTTTTGGCTCATAGATAATACAAACAAAAATAAAGAAAATGACTGAATCACTGTATAACATTAGTGTGTCCTTATGGGTACTTTGAGCTACATTGTATTAAATTATGTCTTTAACAAGTCACGTAAATCGTAGCTTACATGTACATACATATTAATCTTTGGTAACACAGTAAGTAAATACAATATAAACATTTCTACATCCATTCACTAGGGCATCTCATGCTTTGAAAGACCAACAGGCCTGTCTGCCTCTTTGCTAACACAGGATTGGACGATATGTGTTTTTGGGAGGGGCTTATCAACGGGAGAGTTTGTGCCAATATGTCAAATAGATGGAATGTCTTTTAGAAGAATGGTGTTGTATCATTCTAGTAGAGTTCACATACTTGTAAAATAAGTTTGTACTGGCATTTTCACAGTACATAGCGGCCCAGCACCTTATTAAGACATGTTATGTTGGGTTTTTTTCCCCCCTTAAATTGTTATCCATCTGTTGTGTGAAATATTTAGTGTCTTAAGATAATTATTCTTTGGAAGATCAGAGAAAACGGTTTGTAAATCAACATATCAATATAATGAGTACAAGAGTGTTTAAAGAAATAAAACAGGACCTTTAACAGACAACATGATTGATCATACAACAGGGAAGAAGCAGTTGCAAATAATAAAGTGGAATGACGAGGTTAATTCCATTTATCCATATTATACTGAAAGTGAATCAAGTCATCTTTAATGGTATTAGTTACACCTGTACCTTTTCTACAATGACAGTCTTAATGTCTGCTGTAGCAAAGGGCTGTGGGATAGAAAGTACTGATGCTCCAGTATGTTTTTAGTATTAAAACAACATTTGTGCTATTGTCTTTGTGTGTGGGCATGGCCTTTTTCACTCTCTTCTTTGAGGAACCTTGATGTATGACGTTTTCCTCTATTGGTCTAAGTTTAACTCCTATCTCTGATCAATTAAGGAGCACTGACTGCACACGCTTTATAATCTCATAGCACAGTTTCCTTGGATACTGCTTTCTAAAAAGGAAAACTGTAGTCTATTGTAGCTTAACATAAGGAACTCTGGTACTTTTAATATACACAAGAAGTATGAGCAACAAACTGCAATAATCTTCCAAATGAAAGCCCTGTGGTTTACTTCACCCATCCCCTGTTTATTTTATGATATATCTTTGTCTCTTTTACAAATATATGTAACTGAACTCTTTTGTACAATTACTCAGCAGCAAGTCAGTCAGGGATCATTTTGACATCATTGTTAAGTCATCGTCACTCTAAAACAGTAGGTATGAAGCAAATCCAGACACAAAAATCCTTAGAAACTCTATGAGATTTTAATTTTATTTATCAGTTTGGTATGGCAAATTTGTATTTTTTGGCATATTGCACAGTATCTTTTCTATACATCTTGTTTTTCAGCTGTAACCAATATGAATACATTCTTTGATATTCTTAGTTGTGATTTAGCTCAACATAATAAAAGGGAACAGAAGATTTTTCATTTTTCAGATTGTGACTGCAGGAAGTCATTTGAATATATTATGCAATAACTATGAATTATATGCTGTTAAGTGAATAGGTCCTATATACATATGATTTTATGTCATAGCTACTGCATATAAAATGTAAATGGTGAGTGGTTTAGAGTCAGTATTATGTATGAATATAACAATCTGTGTTCATTACAGAGATCATTTCTTTGGTGATCATACTGTAGGTGGCTTCCCCTTTCCACTACAGCATTATGTAAGCGTGGGTGTCACGTGGAAACCTGAACCGTGGTATTCCAGCACTGAGTATAGCATTAACATCTTAATACTGCATTGTGTGAAAAGGGAGAGGGAGAGAGAGAACCCCAAAAGAGCCAGAGTGTTTCCATGACAACATCTGCAGGGGGTGGCAGATCCCTAACAAATAGTCCACTTGCCAACAGCATTCTGGTCACCATTTCTAAAAGATAACCGCCTCTGTCACGGCTGTTTGTCCGCACAAAAACAGGTGCCTTGTGTTACTACTACATGTGACACACATGGCCTGTGAAACATGCCTGGGTCTTCTCAAAACATACAGAGAATTTAAAGAAACAGTGTGACTCTGAGAACAAACTGAGAGAGTGCAGACAGTATTCACCACTGACTATTACAGCAGATTTCTGAACCTGCAAGTGCCACAAATTGTGCTAGTACACTGTAGATACAGCCAGATGTGTCCTTTTCATTTTGCAGTGTTTGTTTTATAATCACCACTTACACTATAAAAAAATATATATATATATCAATAACTCAACCACAATAATGTTTTAGTTAAATATATATGGAATAAAGTCAAAGAAATTTCCAAAAAGTCTCTATATTTGGATGGACACTGAGAATAATATATGCAATACTATTATTCACCCCTTTTTCCAGTATATCTTCTATCTTTTATTACGTCATTTAGTGGATTTTCACAACCTTAATAGTAAATTGTTATCTCACCAATAGCACTGATTACAAAGGCTATGTTTTACTGCATCCTCTATTGTTCCTTAAAAATGAAATGGAGCTTAATCATGTGTTTACACCCTACAATCTCTAAAGCCTGCACATTCCAGCCTCTCTCTTATCTTATCTTTTTTTTCCCTCAATATTTCTTGTTGCTGCGTCCTTGAGCTACATTCAGCGAATCCTTTGCTGTATTGGCAGATAAACCTACAGAGAATTTAGTTTTACAGCACTTGTAAGTACCGGCATATAAAAGTAATGCCACTGAAATGAGGTGGAGTATTTAAATAAAGCCAAACAGTGGGTTAGATAGCTAAACTTAGAGAAAACAAATATGGATCACTCTTACACAACAAGCTTCAGGTCTTCAGCCTCCTCTAACCTCCAGCGCTCAGCAGCTTTGACGCTGAAATGCTCGAACGTGCAAACAAGTGGGAATCTCCTGAGGCTTGGAGGCTGCCTCAGCTCGACTGACTAGTAAAATACCTGAGGTGAGAATTATAGTATTCACACCAACACGACCCTGCTAGAGCTGATTCTTGTTTGCCTGAACATCTGATTTTACCTTTCCTAAACTGGAAAAGGATTATGGTGTTCAAACAGGATACTGCAGTTGGCTTAAAGACTGAAACAACTGGACACCATGAATAAACAAGTAGTATTGAGGGTTCTCTTCTGCTAGGGTTGTATCATATTTTGCTCTCTGTCCAGTTTGCACATGTTTTACCTTGCCTGCCTTCAGTTTTTTATTTGATTTGAACTCAATTTAGCTGGCAATAGTAATAAAAAAAAAAAAAGAAATGAGAGTATGTTTATTTTATCCTTAGGTCAATATGTGCAAAAAATTAGGCTAGTTATATCTGATATTATGAGCAAACAATGTTCCATATCCAAATAATGATCATTACTATTTCATTTGCCAGTTGTTTTTGTGAGAAAAAAATGGTTTTCTTCCTTTCTTTCTTTTTCTTTTTTCTAATCATTTATCGACCAAAATAACAAAGAATACCAAAGGTATTCCAAAAAATGACAGGAAATAGGGCAAATTATCAAATGTTTCCCATTTTTCCTCAGAAAAAAAACCCCATCTCAAATGATTCATCTGTTATGAAAATGGTTGATCCATGTTTCATCTGACTAAGAGCATTCATCTCTTGCTCTACAGTATATACTGACTGTACTGTATGTTGCACAGAATCTGGTGAGTTATTCACACCACCCTCATGCACATCTATACCATAATCATAAGCATCTTCCTGTGACAAGTGAAGCAGCAAGTGGTCTGATTTTGCCCAGCTATCACTTCGCTTCCACTACCCCGGTCTGGTTCTGCTGACTCTCCTCCCACACTAAAGACGACAGCACTGTGCTGCCCACAGAACTGAGAAACCCATTCACCACCTGTCCTCTATGTGAGATGTATACTGTATGAAATGAGAAAATGTGGATGAAAGATCGCCAACTGTCAACCCAGGCTCCAACCTGTACCCAATACTTGCTTCCATTGTAAACTAGAACCACCCACAGTCAAAAAAAGGCTTTGCTCAGTGTTCAGAAGCAGTAGCATGCATCTTTCTATCACTTCCAACCTCTGAATATGATACCACAAAAAAGGCTCACTATGGAACCATAGAATGAATACAAACTGCTTTTTACATATACACCATAGATATGTGTTTCTGTCTCTGTATCAGTACCAGCGTGTGAATATCGTATCATGTGCAGTCTATTTTCCATTCATGAGGTTTGGCTTGAGAATGGGATAATATTCCCCATTCTTAAAGTCATGATCACCAAAAGAATACACAACCACCATGGTGCATATAATATGAAAATACTAAACATGCTAATGTTCAGCTTCAGAAACACATCATTATGGATCAAATATTTCCATGGTCTTTTGTAAATAATGTTTATCTCCAGTAACATCTCATTAAACATGTGTGTGTAGTAAGTGAACAATTATTATAACAGTTCTTCACTGTTAATAAACTCCCAATTAGATTTTTTTGGAGCCATTTCTGAAGCACAAGCCAGCAGTGACAGCCCAGCAGGGTATGTGTTTGGTCAGCCATGGTTCTGTTTTTAGCCAAGATGACAAAGACAGAAACACTTGGTGCCAAAAGGTAGAACTGTTAGTGGTTATACTATGTGCCCAGGAAAACTGTCTGAAATCAAATCAAGTTTATATAAGGACATTCCTCACTATCACCATTCAGTTACTAAAGCGAAATGTGGGGGGATTGAAGAAGAACATTGTCATAAGCCTAAGTACTGCTTGAATTTGACGTAAATATTAAATAAACAGTATCTGCAAATAATTTGTAATAGTGTTACAAGGGAGATTAGAATTAGCTATATGTTAGCAAAAGAAATAGCTCTAACCCTATATGTTTATGAATTATAAACTGGTGATGAATGTGAGAGATGCACAAAGTACACTGTAAACCCAAATAAATTAGCAGAACTTCAAAAATTTAAGCCAATCGATTGCCTCAATTATTTTAAGTTGCTGAAACTTCAAAAATACAAGTTTCCAGAACTTATTAATTAAAGTATACTAAAATTAAAACATTACTTATTAACTTAATATTCTAAGGTTCTGTCAGTCCTACTGGGAGACTAAGTCAGGGTTCAGTGTTTTTGTCCAAGGACACTTGGACATATGGACAGACAGTTCACTTATATACACAATACTTCCCCTAAATAAAAAAATATTAGTTGGAAGTACTTAAAAGGAAGAACATGTTACAGCAACTTAATACATTTGAATTAGTAGTACTATTTCTGAAACTACTACTACTATTCACAACTGAATATATTTAATTATTCTGAACATTCCAGTTTCCAGTATTCACCTCCTTTAAAGGTATATACAATAATATTTAGTGATAGCTAGTTCTTACTACTTAATTTTTAATTTAACCTTTATTTATCCAAGTGTGTCCCATTTAGATCAATGATCTCTTTTTCAAGGGAGACCTGCGTGTCTTTGGATGCATCCAACTACATCCAACTGAATCCTGCTATATTTACACTACAGCAGCTATAAAAAAAAAAAAAAAAAAAAAAAGCTAAACGCTCTCCTGGGTTTTGTAGTTAAGGAGATGTGAACTCTGGTCTACCCTAAAATATGACAGGTGATGCTGCAACATTTATAAAACATAAAAACAAATTAGAGGAGGTCTTTTCTGAGCTACTTCAGATAGACTGCATGTTGAGTCAATTGTTACTTCTGTAAATTTAAACAGCTCCTCTAAAGCTAAATGTATACTATAATATTTAGTGATAGCAAGTGCTGACTTTCTAAACTAATTATTGTTTTTTTAATTAACCTTTATTTTTCCAGGTGTGTCCCATTGAGATCAATGACCTCTTTTTCAAGGGACACCTGCCCTATCAGTGCATGTCTTTGGATGCATCCAACTACATCCCACTGAACCCTGCTATATTTACACTATAGCAGCTGGTCAAAATTCTTATTTTTTTTTCATGATTTGCATCTGATATACAAATATCAGATGAGACGTGGACAGAAATCTGTGAGTCACAAGCAACAAAAGCAAACTCAAGATCATTGAAGGAGTTCTGCTGGAAGAACTTGGTGAGATTTTTGATGACTCCATATAAAAATAAAATCAAAAATTAAAAAATAAATAAAATATTAAAGGTGGGTTTGGATTTTTCTTTTGTTACTTTATACCTAGGTAAAATAGCAGAAAGAATTCAACATAAAAATAAATACCTACTGGAAATCTTGTTAGCAAGTAGCAGGAAGGTCAAAATCAAAAGTGGTTACAAACAGATCCCCCAACTCTAGACCAATGGTGTGGAATTATTAAAGAAATTAACTATATGGAGAAACTTACATTTGCTTTGGGACTTCGGCTGCAGGAATGGAGTGAATGCTGGGAGAAGTGGATTGTGTATGCACCTTGGAAGTTATGATATGTGCAGTGATGTAAATGCAAGCATAAAATCCTTTCAAATGTGACACCCATGATGATTCCATGTTTTGTTCCTGTTTTTTTTTTTTTGTTTCGTTTTAGTTCTTTTTTTGTTGTTATTTTTTCCCCCGAATTGTTTATTTTTTCTGTCCTTTTTTAATTACTTCTTGTATTTTTTCTCTGTTCTCGTGTTCTTTATGGAAAAAAAAAACTAAAAGAAAAAGTTTTTTAAAAAAGAAAACACAAAGTCAGTTATTCACTTTTTGCAGTAAAATGATCTTACTTCACCTCTAAATCTTGCATAGTAGACTTTTTTTAATAGCTAGTTTTATCATTCTTTCATCAAATACCAAATGAATGTATGTAAATGATCACGTTAAACCTATGGGAGTTGAAATAAGGAGAAAGAAACTCCAGAACCTTTGCAGCTTTCTCTGTTCTGTCCAAATCAAACATCTGAACACACATACTGTATAGAATAACCTCATGTTTTTCCTCACATTATAGAAAAGTTTTCCAAACTTCTGTGTCAAGACATGGAGTAGATCACTAGAGTCACATTCTGGGTGCATTTGATGAACTCTAATCAATGACTAGTCATTACAGCCATCACTCATGTATGTCTGAAAACACCTGGGGTAGATTTCAACATCAAAAAAACAAGCAAGACGTGGATAAAGAATTGTCATGTCCCCTCAGACAAACTAAATTATAACTACGCTGAAAGATAATTATGGAATTTTTGCTCAGTAACACAAAGACACTAATACACACTGCAGCTTTAGCTACAGCAGGAACCAGGAAGCACACAGTCAGTGACACATTTGGGTCTTAGACAACACTGGATTTGAAATGAAACAGTCACTATGAGCTTGTAGTGCTGACTGTAAGCTTTTATGTGAGATGATGTTTCAGTGTGTGGCATTTAGGAGCATCTAATACAGCTGCAGATGAAAACAATAGGTTTAGTTTGTCCATTGGAGACTTTTTGGTTACAGGTAAATGGTAAATGGACTGCACTTATATAGCACATTTTCTACACCTTCATGGTACCTAAAGCACTTTACAAAGCCTCACATTCACCAATTCACACACATAATCATACACCAGTAGGCAGCTGCTGCCATGCAAGAATAAGATTCAGCTTAAAGTTAACCCACTTTATTTCAACAATAGGGAAATCTGGTCTTTATACTTTACCCACACACATCACCTAGCATTAGCATTTGTGGAAAGGATACTGACTGTGGGTCACAATGAAATATAGTAGGTGACAGTGATGCATTTATAGAATAAGAACAACAACAAAAAGAAAAAAATGAAGAACACTAACGTTCAGAGGTAGGTGATCACGGATTCATCAACTCAAAGTCCTATCATCTATTGGTTTCAACCTGTTCACTGAACCAGCCCATTTTGATGAGCACAACTCCTCATCCAGGTAGATGGGATCATTTGTGGACTCACTTGTGTGAAGTGAACAGGTTGGATCCAATACATGGTGGGACTTTGACTTGATGAACCTGGGATCAGTCACCTCATTCTGAGCTCCTGTAGGAACATGATGGTGAAACACTGTAAATGGCTGAATCAAATGTAATAATACTTATAACAATACTATTTCAGCTACTACATCTACTACTGACAACAACAGAAGTCTTCGTCTGCTTTATGTTCACTAGGGTCACGGGGGGGGGTCACTGGGGGCCTAATCCAGCTACAATGGGTGAAGGCGGGGTATACCCTGTATGAGTCTCCAGTTCATCGCAGGGCTGAACATATATAGACAAACAATCACTATCACATTCACACCTATGGACTATTTAGATTAACCAATTAACCTATTAGTGCATGTGTTTGGATGGTGGGAGGAAAACAGGGTACCTGGAGAAAACCCACGCAGACACAAGGAGAACATGCAAACTCCACACAGAAAGGTCTGGTGTGGGAATTGAACTAGGGTCTTTCTTGCTGTGAGGCAGGCGTGCTAACCATTGCCCAACAACAACAGTAATAATAATTATTTCAATTGACAGCATAATTATGAATGACTTATTTTAACTACATTTCATTAAATCTACTGAACTAAATATTGTATGTGTCGTAAATCCTAATGAAAACAGTCACTGATGGACATCAGCTGACACTTGGTGTCATCCCATGTTATTCCCACATCCCACATGTTATACGTTTTCCCATTAGTTTAGTATTAGTATTTCATTAGCTGTATGGTGTTTTACTGAAGTAAAACACCATACAGCTAATGAAAAGTTTTCCAATTTGCCTTCTTAGTTTTACCCTGGATGCTTCTGTATACATACTACAAGTCCTAGTTTTTTGCAGTAAAAATATCAATCAACACCAAGATGAGTCCACTGGCAGTCATTCACGATGTAGCATCACATCATTTGTGTTTGATAGATGAGCCGGTGTCTTAAATCATAAGCTGTATTTTTTTAATCCTCAGTTTAATATTTCCATCAGTCTTGTTCAGATTGATCTTTGTAGTATCTGTCAATAATACGGTGATTCATGGCTCTATACTATAAATTGTAACCTAGTACTTTTGAGAATTGTGTTTTGTATGAACAATGAGGTAATCTCATAATTTGTTGGAAATACTATATCAATGAATATCAAATTACTTTTCTGTTGTCTCATTGTAGTACTTATTTTTAGTAGATTTTCCTGCTTGTAAGCTCATAAAATCATTGTTGCTGCTTTGTGGTGTAACAGCATTTTGACACAGCAAATGTTTTGGTTGAAAATTCTAATTTATGCAGATTTTTTTCAGGCTCACATCAGCCTACTTTACTGACATTGTCATTTCTTTGTCATTCATCTTGAAAGAGAACAATGCATTTTTGGTGCAAATGTCACAGCTTGATCAACTGGAGATATTTTAATTTCTGAAACAAGCACGCCCACCCCAAAATATTAGAGCTGCCAACTAACTAATGAAGTATGTTTGGTCTTGCATGTTATAACCCCTAAATGAGTTAGAACCTTTTTGTTAGATTTTCATTTTAAGTCCAAAACTGTAAAAGAATAGATGCAACTGCTGTTTAAATAATTACTGACAGACTCTACCAAGTCAGATAAGGTCATCAACAAAAAAATGATCATCCTTCATCATGGCCACTTATAAATCTGCTGCTCAATATAGTAAGATTCAACCTTCTGTCATATGAAATCCACCAAATGAGACAGCTCATGTTGGCTTACAATCACAATAAAAACTCTATAAAACGTGCAGTGGAAATGTCTTTTAAACTGTAAAAACACACTAAAGAATTCAATGATTCTGGCTGTGGAAGTGCCTTAAGTGGCACCGTAGTGTCATAACGCTCAACCAGTGCAGGCAAAACCTTATCATACCCACTCAGTTAATTAAGACTGGAGGAAAACTGGACTGTAGTGTTTTCATTTTCACAAAAACAACAAACGAAACTGCATTTTTCTGCCATAATGGGGTGCACATGTCCAACCTGGAAGCTCTAACCCTGATTTTAACCCTAAAAACAAATAATCCTCTCCAAAATGATGACTGTATATTTTAGGTCATTTGGAGGATTTTCCTTTTTTAAGCAGGACATGATGCTTGTGTCCTACTGTCCTCAAAAGGATACAGGTGCACAAAAATAGAGTTATATTTAGATATAGGCACAATACTATCCATCAGCATTAAGGAATCGATAATCTTGTAATCAACAAGTCTGCTAGAGTTTTACTGTCACTGTACGTCTTAAGATTCTCACCGGCACATACACATCCACATGTGGCAGGCCATATTCATACGTAACACCCAAGTGCATGAATTAGGATACCCACAGCACAGAATGGGGGAAAGAAAAATCTTCATACACATATTTCTGATTAATCATGATAGTGGCAAAGACTGCAAGCATGTTCGATGCAATATGCACAGATGTAGACACAGACCTCTCCTAAGCCTGCCAGCACGACTAGCAGAGCTTAAGCTAACATGCAAAACAGAGAGATGGAAGGAGAAGAACGACATAAACAGAGAGGTGAATTTACCTACCACACACGGGCAGAGAGAAGGGAGCTTAGTGCGGCCCTTCATGAGCAAGAGACAGAGGAAAAACAGCCTCCCAGACACCCGCAGTAGAGGAGGAGAGGGATGGGGAGAAAGAGAGAGAGATGGGAGGCTGGGGAAGGGTAAGGGGAAATAAATAAAAAAAAAAAAAAAAAAAAAAAAAAAGAGGGAGGGAGGGAGGGGGAGAGAGAGAAGGGGAAGGGGGGGTGTCGTAGCAGACGTGGAGAGAGAGTTTTCCTGGAAGCCAGAGTTGTTGGTGTTGGATATGTCTTGATATTAAAGGCAGGGGTCTGAAAAGAGAGGACTGGCAGACTGCTCCAGCCGTGACTCATAAAATATGTTTGTCACTACCGGAGAGTGAGGGAGGGGAGAGAAGGACTCGTAGAGACAAAGAATAAACGGTATATATATATTTTTTTCTTTTTTTTTTCTTTATCTCATTCTTACCACAGAGACACTCTATCATTCTATCCATGCTGCCCTTTGCTTCCTGTGCTGCTGTGAAGAACAGATGCTCAGCTACGTATACAGTAAAATGCAGACATGTACAGTACAGTACATACAGCTGAATATTAGGAAGAAATGAAAACTAAATGTTGTGGACATCTCTAAATTATGTAATTATTATGTAATTACATATTCATCCCTCTGCGTGTCTGCCACACAGGTTCATTTTTAATGTGCAAATTTCATTTTAATCAATGGCCAAAAATACAATAAAACTACTCCGGAACTTTACTCAAAGAAATTAAGATATTTGAGAAAATGTGAAAGATTTTAAGTCCATTATATGGACAGAAATATTGGAATGCATCAGAGCTACAGCTTACAGTACTTTCTCTTCCTGTTGACTTAAAATATTATCCAAATAAAGAGGTTCGTATCAGGTGTGGTCAATAATTACTATAATACATGTCAAATCAATAAAGTTGTAGAAAACAGATGGTTAGTTGCAGTCTAAAACATTTATTTATGTCAGAATATGATAAATATTAAAGACATACAAATGGAAAATATTTAAATAATTATAACAATAAAAATGGCAGTGCTGAGTAAAATGACTATACATTCTGCAGTATTTTGTTTGCATAGATTACATTATAAACTACAACAATAACCCCAAAGACAAAGAGGCTTATGCTGTCAGAAGAGACATCTAGGGGTATATCCCCAAATGCCCCAATCCTGAAGCAGACAACTATGATGCCATGACCTAAGACATTCCCAGGTCATGACCTTTCATTTGGCATTTATTTGAAGTCAATCAGACAAATAGTTCAGTTAAAATTAACAAAAGAGTGTTTAGTGATTTTAAACTATTGAGCAGCCCCTCGTGGGTAATCTGCAAATATTAAATTGTCCAAAATCGAATCAGTTCTTCCTCTTGATGATATACATTGATATGGAAAATATGGAATTGCATTAACCTGAAGAACTAGAAACGCACTTGGAGAATGCATACTCCGTCAAGGCAGATCAACCCCCTCACACACACACACACACATAAAAGACACGCATATCCCCCACCAAAATTTTATCACTTGTTCCTAGTTTCTATATCAGCATTTCAGCCAAATCCATCCATAACATTTTGAGTTATGTTGCACACAGATAGACAAACAAACAAGCAAACAAACAGACAGACAGACAAATAGATAAATGGTGGCAAAAACATAACTCTGCCATTCCTTGGCAGAGTTATAACTGGTGGTGGAGATGTTTTAGATCTTCTCTAGACCATTGATGTGCTGTGAAGAAGTCCAGGCTTAAAAAAACATGAAGTTACGTGGCTGTAAAAAAAAATAAAAGTACATTAACAATGAATAAATAAATGTATATATTCATTCACTGAAGTTAGATAATCATACTATGATAGGAGCAGAAACACTATCAGCAGAATTACCTGTAATTAAACTGTTTTATGGTTGTTAAATAATCTAATATAAGTAATACTAACAGGGCAACTTGTGACATTTGCATATCTGCAAAAGATATAGTTCAGTCAGTGTTTCACGTTGCCATTGTTTTTCTGCAGGTTCTAAAAAATTTGTCAAGCTGCTTCTGTTCTTGTTAGGTTGAATCGAAGTGTGACTTGAAAGATGACAAATGGCTGACTAACACCTGCAACACAAGACTTGGTCAAATCTAAACATTTTATTCATGTTGTATCACTGCTTTTATATCATTCTGGAATATCAAAATGTGATATGTGAGATGCTCGGTGTGTCATTCACATTTCTGAGATCTAAACGTTTGGTTTTTTTTAATGGTTAGATCTCCTTCAGTGCAAAAAGCACCGCCTGTACCTTCACAGTTAATCTATTCATGACAACATAACACATTCTTTACTGGCAACCAGGATATTCTCAAAACATGTGATTTTACCCAAAAGGAAGGTTTAAAAATAGACATTTATGTTGACATTTAATTATTGCAATACGTTTATATTAATCAGTTATACACTGTATGAATTAAGATAAGATAAGATAAGATAAGATAAGATAAGATAAGATAAGATAAGATAAGATAAGATAAGATAAGATAAGATAAGATAAGATAAGATAAGATAAGATAAGATAAGATAAGATAAGATAAGATAAGATAAGATAAGATAACATAACATAACATAACATAACATAACATAACATAACATAACATAACATAACATAACATAAGATATAATTTTATTGTCCACATGGGGACATTACACACACACAGACACACACACACACACACACACACACACACACACACACACACACACACACACACACACACACACACACAAAACTTTTGTGTCTTTTAAACACAGTAAGTTGTGTTATTAAATGCAAACGAAAATGACGGTAACTTATTAGTATGCTCATTAGTCTATTAAAGTATTTTTAAAATAAAAAGCTGAGTGTTTAAAAAAAAAATCTTATGTTTAAATGTTATTCCTTCACCAAACAACCTTGCATTAATTTAGCCTTTTTTACTTAAACCCACTTGACCTCTTTATAATCATAATTTCCCTTGATTTGGCAGTGTCTTTCAGACACTAAATAATGATTTGCATCACTTAACTTCATGTGCATAAATAGGTGTAGTTGTGCATGCTTTCTGCTCTCAGTCCTTGTGTCTTTTTTTCCCACATTGCTACATTTTTGGTAAAACAGAATTGAGCGAAGGAGTAAACAGTGTGACTACACCATGACCCCATTGGACTGTTTTACAGTGGACTGCTGTCGGGTGATGGATAGGTTATGACACCTGCAGAGGTTAGGCCTGAAGCCCTCTGGACCTCAGTGACACACACAGCTATGGTTCTGCAACAGCATCACTGTCTGTGACTAAAGACAACTGGAGCACATTGTGACATTTCCATCAGAAATGAACTCTCTGCTGTTAGAATAGTGTCAAATGCTGCGTAACCCACAGATCCACGCACATAAGACCAAACATTAATTTTCTATTCTCCGTATTCATGAAAATTCTTTACCACCGCCTACACAGAGGTCATCCTCCTACCTGCCCACTGTGGGCTCCACATTACGAACACCCTTCAATGGCAGGGTTCTCTCTCTCTCTCTGCCCCCCCCCCCTCTCTCTCTCTCCTTTCATCTCTATTCTCTCCATGATGATACCCCTGCCATGTTGTCATGGCAACAATCGGGCCCTGATTGCTTGGTTGCTAAGCAACTGACATCACCTATAAGAGGAACATGAAGATACAAAGCCAGAGACAAACAAACCACACAAAATATGTGTGCTTGTACATCACTGTGTCGGTTTTGAACTCCCATGATGTCATTAGCTTGTGTAGCATTTTTCATTCAAATGTCCATCTATTTTTCCCAGCATTGGCGACAGGAATCTGCACAGTAAAGTATATAATTAGAGTAGGAAAGCGTTTGACTCAATGAGGACTGGTATTTTGGGCTGTCAGCTACTCTTTGCCAAACAAGAGGTTAAAGCCTCTGTATCCATGAGCTGAATTTCAGATGAGAACATTACTAAGGTCTGTGACAAGGGACTGCTCATGAATAACTGATGCAGAGCCCAGCAATTCACATGACTGTTTCCTGCTAAATATGAGGAAATACATGGCCTTGACCTCACTGAACACAGCCCATTTGTGTAATGTAAGGCTCAGGCTAATGTAGCATAATGTAATGTCAGAGTCCATTCAGCTGCTTGGATGGATTCGAGCAGCTGAAACTGAATAATATTCCAGAGCCACACTGTCATGTGCTCTTGTGCTGTAGTTTAACAACATACCACAAGGTGTCATTGTGTGCTGTATTGTAAAAATGTGATCACAGCACTGTAAGAAAATCTGATCCCATTTGCAAGGCTAATGCATGTGCTATTCATATCGATGATATCAGCACTGCCATCCTCGTCATTCGTGTTTCTGTCATTTTTCCTCCCTTCGACATTCCTTTTTTTGTCTTCACATCATTAGCCCACACCATACATACACAAACATAAATACACAATGACACACACTCCTCTCTAATTACATAACCACTTTGCTATTTAGTTGACTCTTTTAATCACAATGCCTATAATGTGATGACACAGTTTTATTACAGGATGCTGTGATAAAAATGTGGCCTCTGACACAAGACCTTCTCTATTGTTTTTCTCTAAATATACACAATCTTCTCTATTGATTACATATTTGTCTGTCTCATTTTCACACTCAAATGATACATTAGTCGGTAATGTTATATGTTGAGACAGTGCACTACAGTCCTCCTTCTGCATCCCTGTAGCAAGCTCATGTTTCTCCATTAGCTCTCTCTCTCAATATGAGGTGACAAAGACTCCAGCCCAAATATCCTATGATGGATCTAATCTGTCACCTGTCATATGGACAATTTCAGGACGGACAGTGATGCTGACAGCCAAAACACCGAAATTAAATGGCAGAGCCTGTAAACACAGTCTGCTGGTGGGTAACATCGAGGTTGTATTTTTATTTTATCTTCCTTTTGTTTATTTAATCTTGTTTTACACACAAATAAAAGATTTGGTTGAATTATTCTTTTCTGCTTTGATAATCTTGGCTTTATACATTTCCCAACTCCCAAATGAGAGAAATTACAAATTCATTAATAGAGGTAGCATATTTATCATATCATATATATATATATATATATATATATATATATATATATATATATATATATATATATATATATATATATATATATATATATATATATATATATATATATATATATATATATATATATATATATATATATATATATATATATATATATATATATATATATATATATATATATATATATATATATATATATATATATATATATATATATATTGTATTGCTTGCACAAGCCCCCCCCCCCCCACACACACACACATTTGTTGAAAAGAATCATTAGGCAAAAAAGAGCCATTTCATGGATAGAAGGACTCAATGCGACTGTGACCTGTTCACACTGTGAAATATTGCAATATAGATCAATTATACGTGAATGTTCAAGGTAAGTTTCAAAGGAAAATGTAAGGTATTACTCAGCCTATTCACTGGATCACTCCACTGAGCAGAGGAAAGTGAAAACGAAAAGACAGTGAGGCACAGATTGTGTTGTGTGCATTTCACAAAGAGTAGCTCTTAGCAGCCTCCTAGCTGGCTAAGGCTCACAGTGGGGGTGTGGGGACTTATAAAATAGTGGAATTAGTGGATGGACATATTATAAGCTTGGATGAGCTTAAATATGAAGTGAGTCCTCGCCAGTTTCCAGCTAAGGAGGTGCATTAAAACAAGGTAATGAATGACCATGTATTGTATTAGCAAATGTGATGTTTTCTGAGTCACCACTGTAGAAAGTCAAGACCATTCTGAGCATTCTGGCTGCAATTTATCTAATGTTTGATTTCTGCAGTAAGACCACTGACAATCAGTTTCACAGCCTGGATAACACCTCCACTCTCTTGTTTCCATTCAATTAAAGAACTGACAAGACAAGGACTCAAATAAGACAACGGATAACATCCCCAGTGCAGAAGCCATGTATAGAAGAGCAGGATGCTCTGCAGTTTGTGTGAGTTCCGTCTAATCATGTAGGTGTGCGGCTTTCTTTCAGGAAAGCGGTGGAATGTGTGGGTGAGTGGTGCAATACGTGTTTAACCACAAACCAAAACGAAGGCTGACCACAGAGTTTTTCAGTATTGGTTTAGGAGTACACATTACAAGGTAAATGACGGTAAAGAAACACCCATCTGCATAGTGACATCTGTGTCATCCCAAGGTTTCTTCTGCGTATGCTTTTAAACAATACAGACCCACTGCACTGTGGAGTCATGGCATCAGCCTTGCACTGGGGCAAGCCCTGCTTCACTCCATGTGCCCTGGGAGCAACTTGGCAGGATCAGTGTCTCTGTGGCTGCATACAAAAGCCTCATGGATGGAAGGTTGCTCATGCCCTTGGGCAGAGATCATTTGAGCTCTCCACTTGATCTCTAATCCTATAACCCTCAGCACACTTTATGTCACACATAGGGATACAGTACAACATATCACACACATGGTGAATGGTCACTTGTTCAGCAAGGCAAAACTGTGTACAAATTAACATTCGTGTGACTGTCTTTGATTTCATCTGAGCTGTGAAGCTGAGGATTCATCTTTACAGCATCTTGGAGAAGAAAAAAAAAACAAGATGCAACAGCCATAAGCCTCTCATCTTTGAATGGACACACACTCATATTCATAGCATATAAATATTCATACATTCTGAAATATAAGAACAACTGGCAGCACAAAGTCATTACAAGCGCGAGTGCTAAAACCTATTCCAAAGAGGGGAAAAAAATGCTCTTGTTGGAGCATGAAGCCATACATGAAGCCAGTAATGTGCACGTGCAGCTGCTGGCTTTGACTACATCTTGTCAAATGTATAATTTATTTGAAGAAGCACTAACTAGGGAAGCCTCGAAAGTGCTGAGGAGGAGGGCAGGAGGTAAGATAGAGAGTACAGAGTAGGAAAGAGGAGAATAAGCAGAAGGGGTAAAGGAGGTAAAATGAGATAAAGGAAGGAAGGGAGGCCAGAGTGAGGGATTACAGAAGGTGAAGGAGGCTGAGAGGACAAAAATTGTGGAAGGGCCGAATTGGAAATATGAGAGCAGAGAAGTGGAACGACGGTGACAACAGTGAGAGGAGTGATAATCAAAGGACTGTAAGACAAGAAAATCAAAGAAAGGCACAGAGATGTACCAGAAATACTGTACGTCCTGCTTTCCACAAAAGTGTTTGATTTCCTTATTAAAATAATGTTCTATTTTCACATTAAGATAAGCTTCAGGAGCTCAAATGCCTTTCACTGTATACACCATCTTTGTTCTTGCCTCTCAAACTGTCCATCTCTGACTCAGCGCAACACAAAAAGGCAAAGGTATCATCAGGCACACAACCAAATATAAATCCTGTGACGTCTCTTCAAGCAGATATGCCCTAATATTCCAATTCTAAATGTTATGTAATGACACCTCTGTGCAAAGCAAAGCTGTCATATGTTCCACTTTATTATTGAATCTTTCTCACATTTCACTTTAGAAAGAAACATACAATGACATCATTGGTGGCTTGTTAAAAATAGAGAATATGTATCTGTCTCGGTTATTAATTTTTCACAAAAATTAAATCTCGACATATTCACTGAAGCAGTTTTGTCTGCACACATGCAATTACACCTTAATGTGACCTTGTCAATATTTACTTGAGTGCTCTGTTGACATCAACACAAAATCATGAGAAATATTTTGTGCCACACGGTGAAGAGTTTTGGAGATTTACAGCAATGTTTTGCAACATGTGGTCGTATGATATACAACTTTTGGTGGTAGACACATATACTAATACTATACTCTTCTTCAGAAAAAGCAAATGAAATCTTACTTGTATTTTTCCTAAATTGCCTCAAGCATGGGAACCTGTTATTCAAAGGCAATTTAGTTTGATTTTAGTATAAAGAAACTTATTATTCCTCTCAAAACTGCACTAATTCTATCTGTGTTGCTCAGACTAAGTTACCCCACATCTTTTTTATTGCTTGCACTGGAGTGTCAGCTTGTACATGAATTCTCTTCCAAAATACTCAAACACAGTCACTCACTGGGGATGCTATTTAAGTCTAAAAGACAGCTGGGAGGAAATTCATAGGAAAGCGTTCTTGTATTACACGCGCTGCTTTTCAAACTAATAGCCAAATTGTAAATGCTTCAGTTCAACTAGCTGTATCAGACATTTGTCATTTGTGTGCTCTAGCATTCCCCCCTACATGGCAAAAGTTTGTGCACAGACCTGCACAGGGAAACAATAATATTCACACAACCTTCTCTTCAGTAGGTGGGTGTCAGGGAACAGCTCACCCAGGGAACAGCTCACCCATCATCTGCTCCATGATGGCAAGCCACATTGCTTACCTGCAATGCAGCCAGCCTCCATTAATGTTTAATAACTCACATTTAAAGCAATACACCAAGTTTTAGGCAAATATGTCTTCAGATCAAGTTAACTTTGCTCAGTGGAAAAACAGCTGAATCTCCAGCTCACCTGTGGATGTCTTTATTAAATGCTAGCAGATTAGCCAGTCAACTAGTATATTCCTTCACACATTATCAGACTATTGCATGCACTAACTTTGCTTCCCTTTTATAAACTGACCATCTGCCTCACAATCTCTTGGCAAACACCAGCTTGTCTTTGCCAGCTTTACAGTAAGACTTCTCACTTTGAGATATGCAGGTTTGTGAAACAAGTTTGGTGAAATATCTACTGTTACCAACTGTGGTCTTTTACTTCAAGTTTTTTTTTTTTTTTTTTTCTGCGCAGTGAGTCACTCTCAAGGCAACTAAGATGCATAAGAGACTGATGTTCCAGGCTTTCAAATACATTGACATTTTCGCTCTTTTTTACCCCCCTCAGGCATTTGTCATGCTGCATTGTGTTAGGTAACTTAAACAGGTCTGAAGTATTAACATGAACCTTTAAACCTACATGCAATCTCATTTCAGTAATTGACATTAAGTTTTTTCCTTTATTTTCATCCTGCTAATATAGCATTTCTTCCATATTTTTGTTCACACATTGTGTTGTAGATTACACCACAAATAAATATTAGACATAAAGTATGTAAAGCATTGTGAAATGCTGTCTCTCTGTTCAACTGACTGCACTTATCTATGTTTAACCTACCAATAAGCTCTGTTGCCAAGGAAACTGTGAGGTTGATAAGCAAATGAATGTAATATGCCACAGTTAAGCATAAATTTATGTAATATGTCTAAAAGGGCCAAGTGAACACCAACACTTCTCCTTTACACACTCTTAGTCAAATTTTAAAAGAATCTCCTCCTTCATACAGCTGTTGGAGAGTAATGATGCATATTTTCTTTCCCAATTTTTGCCATCACTTCCTGTCAGAAACTGAACTCAGATGCACCAGCTACATTATATTGTTCTCCTGGTTTTTAATCTATTTCTGAGTAAATACATCTGTCCGGATATTTGGTGGTGGAGGACAGAATGTAGCTGTCTGAGCAAACAAAGTCTGATCCCTGAGAGTGTCAGAGTCAGACTGTAAAGCTCTTTAGAATCTCATTTCATTTATTTATTTATTTCCTTGTTTATTGCCAATTTCAAGGCTAGTCCTGCCTCCTCAGAGCGGCAAGCTAAAGTCAGATGCAGGGCACATGTGTGTGATACAAGACATTACTCAGATCCTGTATGGGAGGTAGATGTGTGCAGGTGAATGGAGCGGTAGCTTGACCGTGAGGTTACGTCTGAGGTTAAGATAAAGCGACTAAAATATATGAGGAGATTAGCATGCAGAGTGCCCTCCCATGGTCTCTCCCTGACATATTCTGCAGCTCCAGCTTGACACAAAGCCCTGCAACCTAAGCAACCCCAGCGCTGCCTCTCTCCTGCTTTCACTACATCCACGCAGGTCAGCTAGCCCCTGTTTGTACACTCACAAAGCATGACAGAGAGTAGGAGATACAGAGAGAGTGGGAGAGAGGGTCATCCAGAGAGGGAGATATCAAAGAGTACAGCGCTCAGGTAGTTCAGCACACTCTGAGAATTTTCTAAAATATACAAATCCCAAAGCAGAACCTATGGACAGCAAAATAGAAGCAGTCTTGCTCTCTACAGCAGAGGAAATGACAATTACACAGCTTACATTGGCAACTGACAGATGACAAAAAGATGAGTGCATCCCTTCGATACAGTTGTGTCACCACTCACTCTGTCGCTCGCACACACACGTAGAGCCAGAGTAATGAACAGCAGATAAGCTTACCTTTGTAGTCACAATGCAGAGGCAGTCCATGGTACTTAGAACAAAATATTGGGGTGTATCTCAACCCCCCCAACCCCCCACAACAGAGGGCTGAGACCCCACACCCCTCTCCCCAGCCTGCCCCACTCCTGCGCTCTCACTCTCGTCCTGCCTTTCCCCCTTTTTCTCTCCTTCGGTGAATCTCTTCTTTGACTAACTGAACCAGCGAGGGAAAGAGAGGATGGAGGGGAGGGGGAAACATGAAAAGGGAGGGGGAGGGCCACAGGGAAATAGAGAGAGTGAGCAAAGAAAGAGAGAGGAGAAGAGAGGAGAGGAGAAGAGAGGAGAGGAGAGGAGAGGAGAGGAGAGAGGGTGGTCTTGGAATTTAGTATGAGAAAGAGCGATGAAAAGGGAAGGTGAGAGTAGATCTGGGTTTTTTTTGTTCAGGGAGGAAAGAAAAGGCGGAAAAGAAAGAATGATGGTGTGAATATGAAAGAAGAGAGGTATGGAGGATGGAGATGGAAAGCAGAGGTGGCGGGGATTCAAAAAAAAAAAAGGGTGGTGGGGGATCACACTGTGGAAAGAAAAGGGAAAAAGAGAAAGAGAATAAGACAGCAAAACAGCAGAGGATGGAGAGGAAGAACTGAGGGAGGGGACAGTGAAGGAAAGAGAAAAGGAGAGGGAGAGTGGGTGAGTGCGTGTGTGTGTGTGTATGTGTGTGAAGACAGAAGGAATTAGACCGAGAGAAAATGTGTTGAGAAGAGTGTGAATTACATATGCATCACAGAGAAAGAAAATACGAAGCACCATGAGAACAACTTAAACAAGAGCAGAATACACCAAGAAATAGAACACGAGGCTGCATTAATCGGGTGAAATAATGAGATTGAAAATGCATGATGGTTTTTCTGCTTGTTGTAGCACTCTGCAGCTGTTGCCTTAGCAATGGTGCAGTTGTTGCCATGGTGATAGGAAGGCTTGTTGTTGTCATATGGTCATGTTGTACTGCTGAGGGGCTGAGTAAGGAACTGCATTGGATTTACACACCTGTGCATCAGCATCTGTTTAACTGTGCATAGTAAGCACACATTAAGGACGTTCTGTTTTGCCATATTACATTTTATTTTATTTCCATAGCATCAATTTCAGCTAAGTTATTGAGCAATATTATCCTTTATATATGAAGAGTTCATTTGCAAAAACAGATAACTCCATTTTTCATTTTTTTCACAAAATGGCTTTTTTTTTACTCTACATTCCAGGTAATACTCATTGATTTGATATAATATTTATTTCATTTGGTAAGGTCCACTAAATTGAATAAATAATATATCAAATCAATGAGTATTACCTGGAATGCAGAGTAAAAAATGCTACTTTGTGAAAAGAATGAAAAATGGAGTTATCTGTTTTTGCAAATGAACTCTTCATATATGTATATATATATATATATATATATATATGTATATATATATATATATATATATATATATATATATATATATATATATATATATATATATATATATATATATATATATATATATATATATATATATATATATATATATATATATATATATATATATATATATATATATATATATATTTATTTGT
Source organism: Siphamia tubifer (assembly GCA_020466265.1). Lineage (NCBI taxonomy): Eukaryota > Metazoa > Chordata > Actinopteri > Kurtiformes > Apogonidae > Siphamia > Siphamia tubifer. The sequence goes on from CM035796.1 coordinate 19,704,387, forward strand.
GTGTGTATGTGATTTTTGTTTCTTTTATTATCTTAGAATTAAACTGAATCAGATTATGTCAGAGTGAATAATAGGCTGAGGTGAACTACAGTTATGGGTAAGATTAGGTTAAGTTACCAGAAACTGAAGGTAAATCAATACAATGTCACCTAATGAGATGGAAGGATGGTCTGGTATTTATTATTCAATGGCGAGGCACATCTGTTTTCACAGTCATATTGACAAAATGAAAGACGCCAAAATGAACTTAAATCACCTTCACCCATAAGTAGCTAGGATAGGCTCCAGTGACCCCAGTGACCCTAGGGAGGATAAAGCGTGTTCCAGAAAATTAATGAATGAATGGACTTAAGTCAGTGTACACACAGTTTCCACAATATAAGAGACTGATGAGATGTCCAATGTGAAATAGCGTGGGATCATGGGAGTAGTTGTTTACAAAAGAAAGAAATTATGCTTAAAGAGACGGTATCCTCACATAATGTAATTTCCTTCTAATGAAATAGAAAGAAACATTAATATTAATCTTTAAGAGAACAGACTGTGTATAATGATGGACATAATGACAGCTCCTTAAGGATGAAGCCCAAACTTTACAACCTGCTCACTCCATGTTAGTCAATGTGACTTGGACCAAATTAAATTCCACTGGTCATGTTTACGACCAATGATTTTCCAACAGGTGAATTATTTAATTCACATACACTAAATCTGATTATTATTGTTAACAATATTATTTGTTTATGAAAATTATTTGAATTATTGGATGATATAAAATCAGGTAATTAACACCTGTATAATGACAAATAACTGTCAATAAGACAGAAATGAGTGAAAAGTTAATGTACCTGCACACAGAAGGGTATGACAGGTCCCATTACTCATGATAGTTAAGGCCTATATATACTCCGAAGCCAAGTCGTCTGCGACACGTCGCAGACACGTCGCAGACACGTCGCAGACACGTCGCAGACACGTCGCAGACACGTCGCAGACACGTCGCAGACACGTCGCAGACTCTTCAGCCCCTGTCACAGAGAGCTGTGCGCACCTCCCAGAAAATATAACCCACCATAGACAGTGTCGCAGAGAAGACCAGAAAATAGGTTTGGTCCATTCTACATCAGCAATACATGCACTTCTGTTTACCTCCTTTTCCGTCTTGTTTTGCGAACATGAATGTCATTGTTGAAGACGACGACTCGTGTGAATATGGATTCAGCCGAGTGCATGAGGAAGTGGAAGAATCTGTGAGACAAGTTTGTTCGACGATGAAAGGGTCTGATGTGGGGAGTGGGGATACAGGTGGGAAATCCTAGCGAGTTCATGAGAATGCCCTTTGAATAGCACACTCCCCACATTCCCCACACTCCCCACACTCCCCACACTCCCCACACTCCCCACACTCCCCACACTCCCCACACTCCCCACACTCCCCACACTCCCCACACTCCCCACACTCCCCACACTGGCATAGATTACAAACATCTGTGACGAATTAACTGCGACACTTGCAGAACATGCAGAGGCCTTTAGGCTCCACTACCTTGTCCATCTTTATATACAGTCTACGGTAAAGGACACTTTGACACCATTTAGGGATGATCAAACTCAAATTAAATTTTATATTTAATAAGCTTAATGAATGTAATAAAATAGATTTGTCTGAATATGGTGTGACACAGTGGTGCAGTGGCTAGTAAGAAGGTCCTTGGTTGAACTCTAACTAGGGAACTTCTGTATGGACTTTGCATGTTCTCTCCATGTTTGTGTGGGTTTTCCAACTTCCTCCCACCACCCAACGACATGCACTGATAGGTTAATTGGTCACCCTAAAACTGTCCATAACTGTGATTATGAGAGTGATTGGTTGTTCATCTCTATGTCGACCCTATGATGAGCCAGTGACTCGTCCACCTTGTACCCTGCCTTCACTAGCTGGGATTGGCTGCAGCACTCCCACAACTCTAGTGAGGATGAAGATTTATACATGAATGTTTGAATATGAACATTATTTGAAAACATTTGAAAGAATGGAAGTTAACAAATCAACACAAAACCTGGTTGTTTTTTGTCCTATTTTCTTGTTTATTTATGTTAATGTACAACTGTGATATACTACAGCTACATTTGAGAATTGAGAGTTACAAATAATGTCTCCGGTCACAACAAAATGAAAAAATAAGTCAATGTAATATCCTGTAAATATATGTAAACACAGTTGCGTTGTGTAACACATTGTTTGTGTGTTATCATCATTAATTTGATTAGTATAAGACACAGAGCCATTCAATAAGCTATCAATAAAGATGATCAGTGGATTACTTGAATATGAACTGTTACTACATGTTCACATGCTTCCCCACTTCCGCTGGCTATTTACAATATAAATGATTTTTCAGTATGCACTATCATCATGTTAATTGTTTTGTTTGGTTTAATTAAAATGTTGTTAGAAATGATGTACTTATCTCACTTGTGCACTCTCCCTTTAAGACTGTGGACTGTACCACTTAGAGGTTGTGTAAGGGGGAATATGTGTTTGACTGTCTTTGCATCATCACTTCTATAATTGTACAACCCCCCCCCTCTCTCACACACACACACACACACACACACACACACACACAGTCCAGCTTATCCCCACTCCCAACATTTCCAGTTCTCTACAATGCAGGAGCAATGGTGCAGCAATAAAGCAATTCATTTAAAACATACATTCATTTCTCATGGTGAAGATGAGGCTTTGATAGGATGTACAGTGCAAAAAAAAAAAAAAACAGTCCACAGACACTCTACAGATGGGCACAGATGGTCATGGTTAGAAATTAACACACAGACAAACTTTAACAAAACATTAAATCGAGTTCTTTTGTTAAATGTTGGTACAACGTACCTTATTACTTTCTATTATTTATTGTAGTCATGAGTTAAAGTTCTTTCTCCGCATCTGGTTATTAATTTTGACTCCTGTTGATGCTGAAGTAACAAGAACCCTAAATTGTGAGCAGCTTAATTGTACTGTATGTCAATGAGATATCCAACAGAGACTCCAGCTGCGATTGTGATAACAATATTACACCGTATCATATAACATTAAACTCCCTCTATCTTACTTAGAACCATTGTTATTAAACATTTAAAGATAAAAAGGCTCCAAACTGGCTGGGATTTTTTTGTCAGATTTTAGTTAGTTGAATAAACATGTTAGACGGAAACAGTATAAACAAATAAACAATAACCTTTTTACACTACTTATTAAAAAAATATTTTATATTTTCTTATTTAAATAGCATGGATTTTGGAGTGTACAGTAAGACTTTCATGAAATAATATATTCAATTGATGCCTAATGGATTTGTGTTGTACATTAAGTTTAAGTCTTAAGTGTCAATCATGTATCTTAAAGTCTTTAAATTAATAGACAATACAGCAAAAACGTTATGTAGTGATGTAAATTTAACTTGAGCAAGCTTTCCCACTGACAGTAGAAGAGGGATATATTAAACAGTTTTATAGTTCTGAAATTAAACAGTAATGTAGGAGTCCTATCCTACATTACATAACATGGATGAATGGAACTAAACAGCAAAAGGTAAAAAAAAATAACAAGAGAAATTGCATAAAGTATAGTGAATTTTTTTTTATTTGCAAAATTATGATTGACTGACGTGCACAAGAAAGCCTCTGCACACTCAAAACTTTTAATAATTGATGTTTCATTTCTAGCATGTGACTGTAGTACTGCAACAGGAAAACACTTCACTTGTTTTACACTAATTACCTACAGTTTTTTAACTGACATTTAAATCACTAGTTGAAAGATGAGTTTTTGTGCTGTTGTGTATTCGTGCATGCTACACTGCATTTGTCCTGCAGTCAACACCAAAGTGTTGTGACCATAGCAACATGACTGTAAGGCTACCGTTTTCCAAAATTACTAATCGAAAATGTTGGCCCTATCAGCTTCCCATTTTCACTAGTATCTTCCTTGACCAAAAATACATAAGTATGCCAAACTGCAGCAGTCCACTCTTTCTGGATTTTGTGTGAATCCCCAGAGAAACACAATTGGCAATTGGGTAGTGACTGTAAACTTTTATCTTTTTTTAATAAAATAAAAATAATAATTATAAAAATGTTAAATTTAATTAAATGTGAAAAAAAAGTAAAAGTGAATGAATATATACAATAACTATAATTTAAAAATAAGTAAATAAAAATAATAATTATAAAAAATTTAAATACTTGAAATAAAAATAAAAATGAATGAATAAATACAAAAATTATCATTTCAAAATAAATAAATACAAATAAATTAAATAATAATAATAATAATAATAATAATAATAATAATAATAATAATAATAATAATAATAATAATAATAATAAATAAATAAATAAAAATTATAAAAAAAAAAACAGAAAAATTAATACTTTTATTATTATTTCTTTAAGTAAACACATCTTCAAACCTTTGAAAAAGAGACACTGCACCGATTTCCCTCATGCTTTATGATGACTTCCAGAAAAAAAAAAATTCATGTATTTATAGGGCCACATCATTTCTATTTTACTAGTGGGGACATTTATTTAGATTTAATCCTTGTGGAGACCAGAATTTTGGTCCCCATGGTGTGACTGTGTAAACATATCAATGTCCCCATAAAGATGGGAATACAAGCGCACGCAAAAACACACACACACACACACACACACACACACACACACATACAAGCCACTTGCCTTTTATTGTAGATTATATTTTATCTCAACCAAATATAAAAATGACTTTGAAGGAAATCAAACAAAGATCAATCAATATCACAGATGAGTCATTTGCTGTCAGTGCAGTCATCAGTCGTCTAATGACTTCAGGAAAAAAAATTCATTGAAAAAAATAAATGAAGTCCTTGTGGTAAAACTTTATTGTCTGTTTAAGCTGTGATGCTGTGAAGTGTTGGATTTGAGTGGATAAAGTACCTGCAGGTCACCTGTGAAAGTCACAGATAATTGTTTGGTTTGATTTGCCTTTATCACACCTGTTGTCATGTGATTTTTTTTTTTTTGTTTGTTTTTCATTTCTAGCTGAAATAACTAATTTCCTTTGACAGCTGTTATAATTTACGCTTCATCTAGTAAACTTATAAAGCAAATGAAACATGTCAATTAAAATGAAGGTCTGACAATCTGTGTATTTCAAAGTGTAAGTAATTAATTCATGTTAGATGGGGATATTTTTTAGCTCTGGGTCAAAGGGGATAACAGATTTTTTTTTTTTTACATAAATAATAGCTGCACATAATTATAGCTGGCCAAAAAAGATCATATTTTGAGGTGGACGTATGATAGATGATCTGAAACACAATCTCTCATCAACACTCAAAATAAAACATATTCTCTAAATTTGTCTAGTTCTGAGTTCCAGCCGTTTGTTACTGATATTTGACTGGAAACTGCATTTTGGCATTACTTTGGACCACCATTACTACAGTGTTTTGACAATGTCTGGATAAAGTAAACACTAGTCTACACTTTGCTGTACATATACGTATATCTGTTGCAGCTGTTTCTTTTCCCATGGCTTTCCCAAACTGTGGTGTAATAACGTTTCCCCACTGGAAGTGTGTAATGACTCAAATATGTTTCTACACTCCATCATTACTCTATAATATTTGTTTATATCAGACTCACAGTAGCCTATGTTGAAATTCAGAAGCTAGGCTAAATTTGAACCATTATTTCTTCAACAGCAACAGAAGAACACATTATAAAAACTCAACAAGATAAAAAAAGACTAAAAACAAGTATTAAATGCCAATGCCTAATCTCACCCCTATTTTGTGCCAATCTGAAGTTTCTATGACAACCTCTTGTTGAATTAGAGCCAATAATATGATTTTGACCTTTCTGCTAAATGCGACCTTTGACCTTTTGCAATATTGATAATTTCATTTTATGTATATATACGTCAGTGTGTGTAATATTATGATAATATATCCAGTATTGATTAAGTTATAGCATGATATGTCTATGCTTGACACACACAGTGTTACAGAAGTTAATTTTGCGACATGTCACCTTTGACCTCCAGAGATTTAAAAAACTATTGGTCGCAAGTGATAATCCCAATTATAAGAATTGTAGAAATCTTCATTCCACATCGTTTAGTACCAATATGAAGGTTCTGTGACCCTCCGTTCTTGCGTTATAACTGATAATGTGATTTTGACCTTTTAGTTAATTGTGATCTTGGCCTTTGACCTTTACTCAAATGGATCATTGCATCTGATGCACATTAGCTATATGTATATGCCCATGTAATTGCATAGTGATGTCTCAAGTATTCATTGAGTTTTAGCATGATATGTCTCTGCGGACACACACAGATACACATAGACACACTGATTCACTCCCAACCAATGACGAGAGAGATTAATGAAAACGTCAATGCAGATAGACCCTAAAATATCACTATGAACAGAATCAAACTCATTAGCAAAGTGACCTGTGTTAGTGACATTAATGCCACAATGCCATAGGTTAGTTCAAAGCGTCCTGTAAAATTATTATTATTAGTTATTTAGTTATTATCCAAATAAACGGGGCATTTAGAGCTGAGTGGTAATGTCTGACAGTACTGTTATTTATTTTTAATGACAGAATCTGTATGACCACTCTGAAAAGTAGATGAAATGACAAATGAACCCTTAGGGGTCTGAGTGTATTTTAGCTGTTTTTGAATACTTTTAATTGTTCCTTCATATCTCTCATCAAAAAGTCTTTAACTTGACTTATTTGGTGTCATTTTTTCAGCACACCTCACAAACTCTATAGTCACACTTGTGTGACTATAGAGTTTGTTTGTTTTTGTTTTTGACACGTTGTTTAAACACAATAAACCAGGGTCCTTCTTGCTGTTAGGGCACACGTGCTAACCACAGCACCACCACATAAATAAATAGAAAAGTTCAAAACAATAATTTCAAATTTATTGAATAAAGTTATATACTATTTAAATGAAATGCTGGGATTCAGGCGTTTTTTTGGGGGGAAACTATATTCAAGTATTTCAAAATCAATTTTGTGTCACAATATGATGGAACAAACATGTTCAATGAACCCTTTTCCCAACCCAGAAAACAATATAATATACTATCACGACTATATAAAAACAATCATGTGTCATAAAATTTCACACAAATTACTTATGTTGCTCTCTAAAACAGAAAGAATAAATTACCTTACTGTAGAAGTAAGAAGAATATGATATTATCAACCAAAAATTGTGTTTTTATCGTGTCTCAAACCTTTAGTTTTACATTTGCTTTCAACACAAATGCCTTCACAGTATTAGTTTGACATGTGCACTGTCTTGCTGCTATGTTGTCTTCAATCACACATGTCACCAGGACACACCAATGCGTCCAGGGACTTCTCAGTGTTAAGATTCAACACCCAGCCTTATACATAACCTTAAAATAAAGCCATGGCCCCCAGGAGAGCTTGTCGATATGATACAAAAGGCATCCAGGTCACTTATTGAACTACAGCGCTTCAACTGCTGCATACCAGAAGCACTACACATAATGTGCTTCCATCAGATGTTGCACTGTTGTGCAATGTAGCTTAGAGTCCTGACTGGAAAATGTTAAAGGCAATTTCATCATGCCTCAAGCTTCTGTTACAGCTGAATGGCTTTGTGATAGTGGAAATGGCTAGAATCCTTATGTTGTCTCTCCATATAGTGTTAAACAAACAGCTAACTGCAGTGCTGTGACCTCGTGCCACTGAAGACCAGAAGAGTTAAAAATGGTTCCTTAGTGGTTTAAAGTATGAGCCAATAACGTATTAAACATACTAACAATCTCAGACTGTATGATGATCTAAAAAGGAAAACTTCAATGAACTCTACAACTTCATGTACTTAAAAACAGAGAGGCTCAGAAAGGGTTGCATTTAGCCTCCTATGTTTGGATATTATCCTCTGTTTTCTATTCTCCAGTTTTTCCACACCTGTACCACAAATCATTTGGAAATCTAAGCACCTTCTAATCTAATCATTTCAGTGTGTCAGTAAGTGATTCTGCAATACATACATACATATATAAAATTCAATGATTTCTACCAAAATGATCTCATCTTGGCTGACCTGTATACAAGATTACATAATTCTGCTCTCAAAAGCAAGCAGTGAGCTCTGCACTCATACTTTCTTTGCCAAAGCTGAAGTATCTTCATATTCCAAAACTTATGATTTCTCTCATACAACTGAATACAGAAACACCTTCAAGTGTCACCTGTAATTACAGTAAACCAGTAGGATGCAATATTATTATAATTATGTAAAAGTATGTCAGAGACGTAAAGCTTACATCCTGCGACACCCACACATGTACACAGGTACACAGAGATGTGCAAGGCAGTGTTAAAAATGCATCATACTAGAGGTAGCAGAGAAAAAAGGCTCTCCCTGTAGACAACATAGTATACTGAGAGCATTTTCACTGATGTAAAATCACAAACCTCCATTACAATAATCCTCTCTGAAACTTAAAAAAAGCACTTACCCATGCTCTCTCCATCATGCAGTCCTGCTTTGCATAAAGACTATAGTCTTTTGGCTCTATGCTATGCCTCTAACCAAAAACTAGGCCAAGGACAAGCGCTGGTCATCTAAACAGGCTAAACCCAACCGGAGTATCAGGATCATGGGGCTGCTATCTGGAAAGTGGCCAGAATTATCTTTAGCAGGGGGTAATGACGCAATTTTCATCAAAATTAGTCCTTTCAAATTATTAATGCTGTCAGTGTTATGTTTTAATTAAAGTCACAGTAAAATGTATGATAGCCATTCATATTATTTCAATTGAAAATAGTGTATATCTTGTAAGAATATCTTAAAGGTTTAGTGTTTAAGGCATCTAGTAGTGCAGTTGTAATAGATAAATACTGCTCACCATCCCATACAGTAGCACAAATTAGCAAAAAAAACAAACAAACAAAAGACCCACTTATAATGCAATTATTCAGATTGTGTACTTGGATTTTGGTTAAACTAACTGGTCGGCATAACAGTGAAAGCTGTAAAACAGAAACTAGAAGGAAAATAAGTAATTGCACAATGTAGAAACAATCCCTCCATAAATATGGTATATTTTATGTTAAACAAACACCTTAATTCTTATCCTTTTAATATCCACTTTTTTCCTGGGAAGCTTACCTAACTAAAGGCATATGAGAATAATTTAATTGGGTTTATTTAAAGGGTGCATCTTTTAGCTGGCTGCTTCTTTTGGTTTCTTTTAGTTAACATGCAACTGAAACACTGATCTAAAATATATGAACTTAAACATGTGCTGCTAGTATCTTGGTGAAGAGTTTTTCTGGTGGTTATATACTCATGAAAACAACTTTGTGTTCTATTTTTATACATTGGCCCTTTAAAATAGTATTTCGAAGGTGTTAATTCTATCACTTCAGCATTACAGCCATACAGTATATTGTTTTTAGGATGATTCACATATTTCAAGTGTCGCTAGTCCTGTTGGCTTCTTTCTAGCAGAAACTCCCCTCTCCTGGTCCAAAAATATTCAGTTGGCATGAAAACCGAGAGACTTTGCATTGCTAAAACTTGAAGTTGTCAAGAATACCCACAGGTGTCTGCACATTTGCCTGAGGAAGTGTCACTTTTTTGTAGTTTCAGGACATCATTGCAGAGAAGATTTTGGCTGCTGTTGCCTAGCTGCCTGCCTGCTTTCAGTATTGAAGCATAATAGTCACTGCTGATCTCTTAAAGTAAGTGATTGTAGGTAATGAGTACGGCGTGAAATCACTCGGAAGCATGCTGTCGGCTGGATGGCCTTTAAGAGAGGCCTGCTGACTTGAAGCAAATAAGTAGCATTTAAGAAAATATCTTATTCAATTACTTTTGGAAAGTCTGTGGATGTGCTCTGGGGCATGTTAGATGCATAGCAGTAAATGCAGCAATAGAGTTACACTCCTTCTAAGGGTTGACAGAGGTGATAATGATCACCTCACTGTATATTCTAACACTTGCAAGAAAAGAATCAAAATTATCTTCTTTCTACTTTATAGGGTATCAGTATGTGAGCTAAACTGCGCTAAATAATATATAATGTGAGGAGTCTGGGTGTGATTGTGACAAAGAAGGATGCAATTAATGACTGTTTTTTTTTGTTTTTTTTTGGCGGGGGGGTTGCATCCCAAATCACTGACTGTACACTGAATACTGACTTCAATGCTCCCCCAACTCCCTTGTCATTAGTCCACTTCACATTATCAAGTTCTACATTGATTAGACTTCATTTAATAATGTTATCCTGCCTGGAGAGTACTGCAGACATACAGTATAGGGATGGATGGCAGCTTGAGCCACAGCTTTCATTTATTCCATTTCCTTCTATGTGGATCCATCAACAACGTGTTATACAAAAGCATGTATTCCATAAGGACCTCTTGTGCATATAAAGTGGAAAAATTAGCTGGCAATCAGTATCAGAGCTAAAGTCAAACTGTGAAACCACCAGCCAGAGAGGAAATGAAACACACCCAATCCAAATTCCCCTTATAATCAGTATATGATGTACACTATAGCTCAGTGTTGTGGGTGCTGTATGACTGTGAGCACTGCTGATATCATCCAAGTTATCAGTCAAGTTTCAAATTCTGGCCAAACAAATCGCACCACTGGATTTCGACACCATGTGCACCTTGTTCAGTATACTGACTGCACATTTTCAGGCTTAACTACATCACCACACAGAGTATAGTTAGCCACCTCACCTCCACCTCAGTACAGTACAGTACGCTCAGTGCTTACTTGACAGCCCTGCAACAAGGCAGTTGACACACTGATAATGCAAAACGAGACACACTGTAAACAAGTTCCTTCTCTGACTAACCCTGGCTGTCTTTGCTTGCTTGCAGTAACCTTCCCTGTTGATTATGCCCACCAACACACTGCTTGTTAATTAATAAGCAGCTGGGGAATTCCACAGCTGCTAATACATTCACTTTTTCACTGCAGTTTATAATGCTTCAGCACACATTTAATTTCCTGCTACATTTTTTAAGTTACAAGAGTTGGTAGTAGGTGTTGACACATTGTTCCTTTTTAAATTAGCAGCAAAAATTAAATGGGATAATCTTAATAATTCACTCCACAATACTTTTTAATCTCCTTGTATGTGATTTTAAGATACTTTTTTTTACGGTTTTCTTCTGAAACCTGATGATTGCATGACTGCTTTGTTTTATTTTGTTACTTTGGTGAAACACTTCATAACTTGGATATTGAAAAGTGTTATATAAATAAAGATAATAATCTTTGTTATTGTTTCGAGATTGTTAAACATATCACACACTAGGTATCGGGTCATTTTACTCCCTGAGTTTTGATTGGAAGGCAGCCGTCCCCTTCCAGCCTGCCAGTAGTGGGCTAACAATGTTCACCTAGCCAATCGCACGCTACATGGCAAGATGCCTTGTTTATCTTCTCAGCCAAAAATGAAGTATCTCCAAGTGTGGAAAGAGTTACACATCTTGGCTGTTGATTTAGATCACTGCGAACCTGGGGGAATGATAATTCAGGTATAAAATGAAAATGTAACAATATTGGCACCATTTCTTTGAATTACATTGTAAATGCAGATAACTCTTTTAAGATATTTTCTACTCCATAAATCTCTATTCAGCATAATCATGACCTCCTTTATTGCATACTAGTGATAAATATCTACCTACATATTAATAAAAATGTAAAATGACCCTACAAAGGTTTTTAAGATGTTACCTAATTTGATTCTCTGCTGGTTAGACACAAAACAGCTGCTGTTGCACCACATTACATGGAGTTTAGTGCCATCTTGTGGCTGTGAATTGTACAACAACAATTGAGACTGAATTGAATTGGAGTAGTGTTGCAATTATATGTACATTATACATTTAATAAATTGCTCTTTGACTTGAGTTTTTTTAAATATATAAACAGCACTTAGATAATAGCAAGTTCTCAACAAAGTCAGTAAATGGACATAGACTACATAGAGGACAAAATGAACCCTCAAAAACCCCAACAGCTGCCAGATACCAAAACTATTGACTGATGAAAATTGTTTAATAGCTGTTGATCAACTAATCATATTAATGCCTGCAAATTATTAAAGTAAAATGCAGTTTATCATTGTTCTATGGTCATCAAATATGATTCATTTGGACATTCAGAGGTTCCATAGTCAACGTGGAAACACTGTCATCTGCAACATTTATTCCCCAGTATAACCCATCAGTCAGTTATCAATATAGAGTATTTGCTGACAAAGTCACTTTTTCTTGTTGTGTTTTATCTCTTCTGATAAGACTGGAATTTACTCTGAGTTTTTCTGAACATCTACATGCAATAGATTAAATATAGGAAAATACATCATTTACGCTGAAAAATCCAAAATACAGTTTAATATTATAATAAAATAGTGATAACTCACTTATGAAATGTTAAAAATTAGAGAAATATTAATTTGTGAACTATCACAAAAGTAGCACTGGGTCTTTATGGGTTAACATTGTAATTGTGTAATTAGGATACTTCCGATTTTTCAACTGATTTCCACAACACAAGTCTATCAAGCCTTCTGTGAACACACACTATTTTACATAAGAGCATAAAATGTGTCCGCTGCGTAAATCATCTAAGTTCTTGTGTAGCCCTGGCTCATGAAGAATAGCTTTTATCCTGGCTCCACCTTCACTTTTGGTTTCATCACTACATCATATATCCTCTCTGAGACAGCATTTTAAGTATGTGTGCTCTTTGATTGTTCAGCCCCTGCAGTGACATGACAGATTGCAGCCTGAAGCTATAGGTGCCACTTCAATATATTCATCTCCAAAAGATGAATGACACAGACAGTGGTGTAAACTGTCACAACTGAGGAAGTAAAGTTAGTGAAAGGTATTCTCAAACCATTTAGGTTAACATTCACCTGAATCCTGTGAATTTACCTTTCAACTAAATGTAATGAGGAGTAATTTAAATTAATAAGAGTATTTTTAGTGCTTATATGAACAGTCACACAGGTCATATAAATGGTAGAGCATGTGCAGAAATAGAGGGCGTTGTTCCTCTCAAATCCCCCAGTGGTTGACAGCCGGAGTTGAATTACTCTGCCATTCCTTCTCATGCCTACTAACACCTGCCACCACTTTGACTGCCAGCCACTCACCTGTATGGACATTCAAGGACTTGGCCAAGCTTCTGACAGACCATTCACTGAAGGATGAATCACTGTGCCTCCTAAGGTGAAGCTAAATTGCACCAATACCTCTACTCACCAACACCTGGAATTCGTTCACTTTAAGTCCAGCCATGTCCAGCTGATGAGCTTCCTGAGGCCAACGGATGGAGGAGCTACCTGCAGCCGTGCATGCTCTGTTATCATCATCTGGTCATCTGTGACAATGTTGATGAGGGCTATTGAAAGAAGGGCTTGGTCAGAGGAGGCTAATAAGGTTCCACATGTTGGCATCATTTACATATTGATAGTGAGGGTCAAGACAGTGACTGACATGTTTCCTGTGGAATGTATCCCTATGCTTGTGGAGTTGCATGCATCAGATACTATTTTTCTTGACCATTTGAAACTGATTAATTATTAAAATGGGACTATGTTTACTGCAGTCAAAGGAGATGAGTTTAAACTGTGTTTTTTAGTAACATATATTCAATTTACTAGAGAAGCAACAACTCATTACTACATTACACAACAATAACTTTTACAACCATAAGCTTAAATAGAAAAATAAAAATCTTTTCAGCAATTTAACTCATCTTCCCATCTCTTTGGAGCTGAAAAAAAAAACAGTTTTCAATGTACTGAACATTTGGGGCAAAAGTTCAACTGTATTTAGATTTTTAGAACTACAGGAGAGCTAAAGGCAGCCCCTTACCAGTAATACTGAAACATGTTACTGTATGGTGCTTGAGGGAAACAGAGGTTAGATGTAGAGTGAATAACATGGCATGCAGTCTGAAGAGATCAGCGACACATTTTCTTATATCTCAGCTAGAAGTCTGATATATACTGGGGCTCTTGTGAGCTGAAAGACAAGCAAAGACGCCTATTAATCATTCATAGCAGCTGGAATGTGTTCCAAAAAAGACAGCATAGTGATGACTCATTTATGTTACCTACAGTAGATTGAGCTTCCAGAAGGACAAATGCAAGACAATGTTTTAGCTGAACTCTAGATGCCATTGTTGCACTTGTCTGGGATTATCCCTGTTCTGAGTTTAGTATAGACAGCCATTTTCGATCATAAGTCATGCCATGGCTTTCAATTCATCAAGACACACAAAATTCTACTCATCTTTTACTAGTGTTTCTGTAATGTCTACTTTCCAAAACATGTCTCTTTACCAATATGACTGATTACTTTCATAAATAAAAAATAAAAATACAGTATATCATATGGTAAATGTAGATGAAACTGCACTGACGCCATATACACATGCAGTATCATTATCATTACACAATACAACTGCAAGCCGATACATGTTATTATTGAATTCTTGGCCAGCTCTAAGACCTCCACCGATCGATGCCTTTGGAGGACTGTAATTTCAGCCCGGGCCTGTACAGTATCAGATATCACTTCAGTACTATACCAATATGCAGAACTTGTCATACAGCATTGTATAGTATAGCACTCTGTTTGTGGGGAATACAAGGACACACATGATCCTTAGTCTTATTCCTTCTGTTTGGAAGTCTGTGCAGTAAAAGCTGCATGACAAGCAAAGAAAGCTGCAGATTTGAGATGTAGATTTTGTGTGGTTTGTAAGTATGTTAAGTGCTTTCATGGTCACATAACATCTTTGGGGAAAAAACATTGCAAGAAATACATACAAAAATTCAGAGGGAAAAATGGGTGTTTTGCAAAATGGTTTTAAAACATTCACACAAGATGTCAGGAAAGAGATGCTATGTGTGAAACATCCATGCAAACAAATATGGCTTGAACCTGTACAAAATGTTCAAAAGCTAATTCTCTACTACTTTTTCTGTATTTTGGTACACTTAATTTAGTCAGGGGTGTTCGACCAACAACTTGGATGGGTAGAATTCCCACTAGATGTCCAAGCAACTGATTTAACCATCTTATTTCTCTAAACCTAAGCACTACTTATCAGTGGGCGTGGAAGAAAATATTGGTCCTGCAATATATCACAATATTTATTTTAATTTCATTTCATTTAATATTTAAAAGTACTTTGTCTATACTGTAAGTATGTATACACATGTGGAAATTGCAATGATTTATTTTTGTTTATATTTTATTAATTATTATTACGGTAATACTGATTTATTAAATAATGGTTATTTGAAGCATCCTAAAAGCATGTTTTTGCAGTCTGAAAAATGTATTAGTTCCTTTCATGTGGATGTTACAATGTTAGTTATGAACAAATAGAATATGAACATTTGGGCAAGACCATAAACTGTAATGTCTATAAAACATAACACTGCTCTACAATTTTTTAAAGTGTCTTCTTCAGACATTAAATGTACTAAATCGTCCATACTTTAGTAAGTTGAAACAGAAAACAAATGACAAAAGTGCTGGTTTGCTCAGGTTTGTAATAAAAAAAAACTTATGTACATGTATACAGTGGATTTCCAAATATTCCACTAGAAAGAACATGTAAAATGAATGGATCATAATGTACAGACAGTGTGTTGAAGTAGATCTGGTAAATCTGAGATGAATATCCCTTTGTAGTAAAACCTATTATCTTGTTATCTTGTTAATTCTAAGAATTTCACAAGACTTATTTTGGAAACTTGAACCAACCAGCATTTACTACTTGAATTTTCTTTATCAGTAACACACATGAGGTAAAATGTCATTCATTTTATTCTGGAAGCATTTTACTTGTAGACCAGTGCAATTTAAGTTTACAAATGAATTTTTGTGATATAGCACTGTACAGTATCCTGTTCTGATTAAAATAAAAATGTGTTTAGTAGCCTATGTGTGCATATTTATGGTGTAATTCAATTCTAATAATTATTTTAAACATAAACAACAAAAGACCCCCCCTCCTAAACCCCCCCACCACATTTTTAACAGTATCGTGAAATATCATTATATATGGTATCATGATGCGAGCATTGTGATTTGTATCATATTGCCACATTTTTGTCGAAACACAACCCTACTTGTTAAGTTACCTAGGTACGAATGATGACTGGAGTTACACAAGCACCACACAGGTTATCCATGTCAACATATTCCTCGGTAGTTCTTCTTGGTTAAACTTGGTGTGGTTTCAGTGTTGCCAATTTAGCAACTTTTTCGCTATATTTAGGACATTTGGCCATCCAGCGACTTAGCGACTTTTGAGCTGAATCTGCGATTGTTAAACTTATGTTGTGATAAATTCATTACCGTGCGTCTCCATATAAGCCGCATATATATATGAGCTCTGATCTGTAGCTACTTTAGCATTAGCTTCAGCATTCCCAATTTTAGACATTTTTTCGGGAGATCAATGCGTTCTGCGTGACGCCATGACGTCATGAAGCAACACAACCTAGTAACTTCCTGTTTTTACATTTACAAAAATAAATGCTGCACGAATTACAATCCACTTGACTGTGTTGTCAAATCAAACATAACCAACCGAAAAATGGTGAAACAGCGCCATCTGATGGTGAAATATGATGAAGCATTTAAAAAAGGACAGTTATGCCTGACCATATGATTACATGAATGACGTCACAACCCAATGTAGCGACTTCTAGTGACTTTTCAGAGAGCCAATATCGACTTATTGTGATATTTTGGCAACACTGAGTGGTTTAAGAGCTAAACCGGTCTAGTTGAACCAAGAAGAAGGACTGCCGAGAAGTATGATGATCTATGGTAATAAGAACCTATACAAACTTGGCAACATATTTTGTAAAAAAATAAAAAATAAAAAATAAAAAATACGGGGTGGGGCGTTGAAAGGCTTTTCATCACCCCTTGCATCATTAACAGGTTAAATAAATAAACACCAGACCGGAAGTCACATCGTTTTAAAACTAAACCTGTTAGCTAACATCAGTTAGCTATGGCACCCAGCTTTAACTATGTTATCTAGCTATCAAATGTGCTAGCTAGCTGTTAACTGTTGCTGTGGTAACTAGCTTTAACCTATGGCATTAATTACATCCGCCAATAGGATATTACATTCAAGTCCGTTCGTCTGCCTATCTCTTAGCAAGAATACGCAAAAAGTTCTGAACGGATTTTGATTAAACTTTCAGGAATGGTAGATAACGAGTCAAGGAATGGGTCAACATCTAAAACACATAATCTCAGGATTCAGACAAGATAGAATCTCGTGTGTTTTTCTGCATTCATATTGTCTCACCTTAGGACATCAGATGAGTCAACATCTATGGCTCGATCACGTTACGTTTTGATGTCATATCAGGCCTTGCCGGAGGTCTGCTGTCTCTGACTCCCTTGTTAGTACAATAGTACTGTTTCCTCTTACCTGGAAGCTTGGTGTAAACAGTAGAACATGCAGATATGTCAAATTAGAGGATGTATTTCAGTCTGCTCATTCCATGAAAATGTCACTATTGATTAGCTATTTTGTATGCAGCAGAAGTAGTAGTTGGGAGGTTTGAAGTGAGCTTCTATCCAAAAATGCTAGAAATATAGAGGCATTGTTAAAGTTAATCTAAGGATACTTAATGCTAACTACTGTGACCATTAACTTCCAAGTATTTTGTGCTGAGTTTATTGGTTAATGAGGTCTTTTGTTCAACATGAAAAAAGCCCCAACTATAAATGAGTGCTTATTAGCCCTATGTTTATAAAATCTTATGTGCAATGTTTCTTTTGACTGCCTTTAGTTTTGGACACATTTGCAGTGGTATTGTTTATGCAATGCAACACTTACTCAATGTTACAATATATACCACAACAGTATTTCTGTGTTTAGTTTTAGGCCATGGTGCTTTATTGATGCCCCTATATTCTATTCTATCTTCTACAGCACATCCACAAGATTCTACATGGGATTAAGATCTCAGGACCTGGTGGCTGATCCACATGTGCCCCCCACCCATGCTCCTTGTACTATTCTTTCACAAGCCTAATGAGTGGTAAGTCCTAGCCAATTGGAGTTTCTGAATTGCCTTATAGAATGTTCTGAGAACAAAGGTTTAGCATGTTCTTATGCCCCAAGACCATGAGGTTGGTATGTTTAGGTTAAGTAACCCAGTGGTGTTGGTGCTTCATGAACTGGGCAAAACAGATGACCTTATTAGCCAAACCAGTTAACCTTGTTGGTCTAACCAGGTGTCCAGGGGCAATTTACCTATACAACTACAGGGGATAGACAGACAGATAAACAGACAGACAGAAGATGTGGAAGTAAGTAAGTAGAAGTACTTCCTTTGCTGTACTCAAGTAGATTATTTAGGTTATCTGTACTTACTTATTTACTTAGTATTATGTCTTCCATAGCAAAAAAAAATACATACATTTTTTAAATGCTATTTTACTTTTTACTTCATTACAACTGAGAAGTTGTACTTTTTTACTTTTACTTCAGTAAAGGAATTGAATCAGTACTTCTACTTTTACCAGAGTGTTTTTTTACATCAGTAGTTGTACTTCTACTTAAGTACAGAATGTGAGTACTTTGATCACCTTTGATAAATGGATGGACGGATGGACAGACAGACAGATACTTTATTTGTTATTCGGTTAGACACTTTATTTGTCATTCAGTTATACAAGTTTATACAAAATGAAATGTTGCATTCAGCTCACTTCAGTATAAAATGACAAGATAAAAATAGAATATGGGCGCTAAAATGTAGAGTCAAATAAATAATATACACTCATAAAAATAGAAATAGGGATATGGACATTCACATTTGATGAATGGTCTCCATGTAAACCATGGTGCCTGTTTGATGTTTGCATTTAATGAAAAAATCTTTTCACAAAATCAAAATGGTGTCAGCAGAGGTTTCTTCATCTCTTAGCTCACATCATCACTTTTTGGCAAATCGCAATCACAAATTAAGAGTTAAGAGATGAGAAGGTACTCACTGCATCAGTTCAGGTTAAACAACTTGTGAAATTAAACATATTAATTACTGTAGTATTCATCCAATGCAAGGCCATTTATTTGTTTCGTTATATCCAGGTGGGGATTTTATTGTGGCTCGGCACCATATCTATGTCCTGATAGACTCACAGGAAACTCCTAAACTAATTACAAATGCCAATAAGTTGTTCAGTTAAGGTTAACTGAGGTGAGCTTATTTATTAAAAGGAAATAGGAAATGATTAGTTAATGCTGACAGATAAGGCAGTAGATTTTAATGCTGTGGTAGAGGAGTGGTGTGTATAGTGTTGAAACCACACCTACGCCCTTAAGTGTAGTTGACTTTGTTACCGTTCAGCACTGGAACTGAGATAATCATTGCAGCCAAAAGCAACAAACAACCCCATGTTTACATCACCCGTTTCTTTATTTCTCTGTCTCTCTAGCCTTCACGGTAGTGCACTGTGAACTTAACGTGAAGTTGATACAACACTACACATTGGGGTGAGTATAAATAGTTTTGCCAGTTATAGATGATCTCTCCTCAAGTTGGCAGAAATAAAATGTTACAACGTGTAGAAGTGAGTGAACAGTGTTAAATAAAACTGCTCATTCACTGGAACACATGCCCAGTTCTTTTTTTTTTTTTTTTTTTTTTTTGCTCTCACCATGTTGAAATTTCTCACCGATAACATTTATCCCTCCTCATCTTCACCTCTTTTGGTCATTTTGATACAAGAAGATGGAAAATTGGAAGGTTTTAACTTATCTTATACGCATGAATATGACATTTTCTCCAAATTAACATTAGTATCCATGTTTTTCATTTTAAAACATGAAGAAGCACTTCTACTTACACTCTTTTTCTCTAAGATGAACTTAAAAATTCACATAAAAATGACCCCAGATATCACTGTTGTACATATCCACTCTTATTTTTATCATGGCCACTTTTCTAATTAACTGCAATTGTCAACCTGCATGATGCTGTTTGACCTCCACTCATATGTGACCAACAAGACAGGTAACATTCTTTATACAGCAAAAAGTAGAATATTTGTTTTGTCTCGTGAATGCAACCTGACCTGAATAAATGTTGTTTTACAGGTTTTGCACACATTTACAACACTGACGGAGAAAAAAAGGAGTGTCAACCCAAAAAGAAAAGGGAAAAAAATTTGGCAGAAAAGTGAAGAGCATAATTTTCTGTCATATCTTGTATCCCTGTGATCATTTCTTGTGAGTTTGAACACAACATAATACTAATGTTGTCACTCACATACTGCAGAGCCACTAAAAAGTTATTTTAAGACCAATAATTGACAAATTAGGACCAAAGACCAATAACCAAAAAAGAAAAGAAAAATAGCTAACAAAGTAATGTTATTGTCTGCACATGTCATCTGCATGTTTTGAAGATGAGAGGTGTGAAGCTTTCTACATCGCATACTTAAAACTGTGCATTACAAAATGTTCGCAATTTACTTTTTTTAAGTAAGTCAATTTGTGTAACCGTTCATTTAAGTGTATTTTTCACACATAAAATACTACAAAGGACATAACAAAGACATAGCTGAGATGTTGCTGGTTGAACATTGCAATAACATGAATTAGGCAGAGCTGTGAAAATCTAACATGTACTCCCACACCACTTGAAAAGCACTTTGCTATATCTCCCCACCGTGTTGTAATTCAATCAAATTTCACAATGTTAGAAAAAACACTAATAAAAAAAAAATACTCTCCCCTTTTTTAGATCTGCTCGAAAATTTATGGGCTCCATCTTTGGCTTATGCTCTAACCCTTCCAGCAGGTTTCATGACAATCAGCACAGTTCTTTTGTGTTTGTTATCTGCATTATCCTGCTGATAGATAGAAAGACAGACAGATGGCATTAAGTCATCACATAAATTCATTGATGGAGGTAAACAAATTTACTGACCAAGAATGTCACATGATGGCAGGTTTGAGATGTTTATATGTTCTGACCACATGAGGTTAGTATGCTTAGGTTAAGGGTGAAGTATTTGAATTGCCCTATAAGAAATAAGTTCATGGGTGTGGTATGTTAAAATTGAAGGGCCTTATAGTATCGGGACTTCCTACGCTGGGGAGAATCAATATAATTTAAGTCAACCCAGATGTTCTTCTTCAAGTAAAACCAGATGTCTAGGGACATTTCATATGAACAACAGACATCTATATTATATATAAGTGCATGACATGTATAAACCAAGGGACATTCATATTAGCTCCCTGTCTTCCAGCCAGACCATGGTGCTTGCTTGATGCTGTACTATATGTATATATATATATATATATATATATATATATATATATATATATATATATATATATATATATATATATATATCTTTTAACACAATCAAGATGGTGTCAACGGAGTTTTCTTCATCATCATCATCATCATCATTTTGGTAAATGACATTGTCATTAAATACAATGAGGGACTCACATAGCGGTTAATCACAGAGCTGAAACACCAGATTTATTCTCCCAATATCAAATTGTATCTGACTTTAATCATGCATGTTGAATAGACTGCAAATGGATTTTTACAAATAGGGCGTGGCTCTGTCTGCAATTGCAATAAGCCTTACACAGTAAAAATGATTCCTGCTGCACTGTGCTGAAGATTAAGCAAAACCTAGATGTTGTCTTATTTTGTAGAATAATGTAAAGACAGTGAGGAAGTGAGTGTAGAATGACCTTGCTGCCTGGTTTAACAAGCATGCAGGCTTAACAGAGCCTGTTTAGGTAAAATATGTTTCACACTGAATGGTTCAGTGGCTGACCACATTGCCTCACACATATGGGTTACGCAAGGGAAAAAAGGCTCCAGTACTGACCTAAAAGAAAAAAATATATACATATAAGGTCATCGCACTACTCCACTTGTGACTAAACTGAATCTTATTGTAAATGAACTTGTGAAACCCATGATGTGGTGTCTTACATACTATTGATGTGATACATGACCAGCAAATCTGATATGTGATATTTGAGTTTTTTCTGCCATATGAAGTCTGTAATTAATTAATTAAAAAAAAACACACACACACACATAAACGCTTGTATCCTAACTGTTATCTTAAAAGTACTGTCTGTATATACTGTATACATTTAAAATAAGATTCAGAAAGTGCAATCCTGAGTCCTGTATTTCTGTGCATACAGTGAAAGCTTCTTACCAGGTGGGTTTAAAACAAAGCAGAACTAACATTTTTAATTGCACTGCCAATTGAATAAAAACTAATTTCTCCTGTGCTAAACCATTTGGTGGATTGTCCGTTGTCATCCAGTCTGTAATGAGTTGTCTAGACTGGAAAATGAATGAAGAGCCTGTGGGCCATTCACTATTAGCAGAAAATAATAAAACAGTAAAATAAGGACATGGGCTATGAGTGGATTTGTTCAATATTGTAGCTAACACAGAAGCACAAAATCACAATGTTTTTGTGGATTTATTATGTTTAGGGTTTTGTGAGGTAATAATTGCTTAACTGGATGCTTGCAGATTTCCAGCTCAGTTTGTCCTGATAAAACCTTTATGCTGTGCCGACAGCTAACTAAAAAGCTATTCTAAAAAAGCAATCAGCGTTCGAAAATGACTCTATCACACATATTACTCTCATGTACTGGCCATTTTTGGACAAGCAGAGGCCATCTGTATATCATCTTAAACCAAACCATAGATTGTTCTTGACAGGAGAGTGACCATTAATGTAGAAAGAACAATTGAATGAATGAGTGAATGGACAAAGATATAAATAGACAGTCAAAATACTGCCCTCTATGGGTTATAGTTAAAGCTGAGTGGAAAGTGTGGAGTAAAAAAATGTAATCATGACCCTGTTCTATAAACTGAGAATATTTTGAGTCTAGCAATATTTTTTTTTTCATTTAAAATATCAATTAAAAATGTAATTGCCTTTCCTTGTTGACTCTAATGACAAATATGTCCAGAGTTAAAGGTCATTCAAACCAAAAATTAATTTAAAAAATAAATACATTTTTCAACAATTACGTTATTTTTATTTCCATTTTGTACTGAACAATAGGACAGAATTAATTCCTACCCAGGTTGAATACAGACCAATGCCACACATGACTTTGCCTTTGTCAATTGTTTTCACATTCAACAAGCTTGTTTTGACAAACATAAGAACACAAGTATTTTTTGAATTGCCATGACATTGACATTAAATCTTCTCAGGGACACTAACAAATTCAATATTCAAGGTTTGCAATTTTATTTAAACCAAAAGCCACAAAATAAAAGCAGACATTTTTGTTCTTTTACAAACCGAGAAACACTTTGAAGTATGAAAGCATTTGTTTTTGTCAAAGCTTGCTATTTGTGCATGACTTTACTTCAGTGTTGACTCATGAGACAACTGCTCTTGGTCAGTGTATAAAAGGTTTGTGAGCACTAATGTACTATGTGTTTTACAACTGCAAATGAACAAGTGGTTACTTAATTTTGTGTTTAAGGAGACAGAATGCATGTATTCATGTTATATTTACACCAGTCTTTTAAAAAATATAAATATTGTTAATTTTACTGAAGAAGGTTAAATAGATCCAGACAAAAAACATCTTTATTTCTATTAAGCCACAGTAATCTATGAAAACTAAGCCACCAAAAATATTGTTTGTGACATGATTTTATATTCTGTATTTTTTTTAGGTGTTTTTGTTGAAATTATTAGAAGTAAAATATATAATAAATAATATATTTTCAAAAATACTAAATAAGGTCATTTTTAATATTAATGCGTATTAAATTGAATGTAAAAAAATATATATCTGCACAAAAATCTGCTCGGTTAATATCTATTAGATTTTGTAACTGCACCACACAATTACAAAACAAACAAAAATAAGGACATTTGTAGTTTCCTTTTGCTGTGGTGGCAGTAGGCCGCAGGTCCACTGTCTGAGGCATTTCATTCCACACGACTGAAACTAAATGAATTGGTTCAATCCGCCCGCATGTGCGACCGGATAAGCGACGTTAATCAACCTAAGTATCTCAAACGCAGTTCCGAGCACCACGCAGATGTGGAATTCTACAGCCTTTTGCTTTTGCTAATACAATGTCACAAATCAAACTGTTTTCAATGTACAAATCGTAGAAAGTGAGTGAATTGAAAACAGACTGCTAAAGCGGCGCTTTAAGGCCGGCAGTGGTGATCTACGGTGTTCCTGGTTAATGTAGGTCAAAGTAGTGACGGAAGGGTGTCCTCCGTTGAACCCGCGGTACTAATCCACATCACAGTCCTGCAGATGGCGCGCACAGTCAATACAGTGCCCTCGGAGCTCACACAACAATATCCGTAAGGAGCCTACCCAGCCTGAGAGATGGCGATTGTCTGAAGCGACACCTCTGCCTCTCTGTACAGATGGCAGCTTATGAAAGCAAAGTTCAAGAGTGCACTTACGAAAAGAGAGTTCTCAGCCTGTTTTGGTGAAGCAGCAGCAGCAACACAGTCAGGAGGAGGCTCACTAAACTCAACCCGGCTGCTCGACTGTAACTTTACTTGACCCGTTTGTCAGAAAAAGCTTGTGTTTCGAGACACACATCAGCCCAGACGGACCATCCTACACACACATACACTTACATACACACGCGCGCGCGCGGATTATGCATTTATCTATTAAACACCACCTTCATTGTGGTTCATTATTGTGAAGTACAGACAAGCGTGTGCGCACACACGCACACCTGTCACTGTCTAGACAGGGAGGGGGGCATTAAGGCGGTGGGTGCGGGGGGTATCCCACATGACCCATTACTGCTTTATTCTATGCCAGCCAGGATATATCTCAAGGCGTTGGATAATGACAAAAAAATCATCAACAACAAGAGAAAAAACCTATCGCTCTACCTAATCTGATTGGCCGGCTAAACCGACACCAATTTTTTTCCCCTGCTCGCTAACTCGAGGTCAGCTCGGGACGTTAAAAAATAAATAAATGAGAAAATAGAAATGCGTAGAAAGTAGAAGACACGGCAGACAATCTAGCTTGTTGGTGCGAGAGATGATTGACAGCGCCGCCATCCAATAGGAAGCTGAGGCGCAACTGCCGTCCTGTATTGGCAGTTGCAGTATCCAATGCAAAGTTCAGCCGGATGATGGACACATAACTGACAATTCCCCTGTTTCTTTGATCCAGACTGGGGATAGATTTGAGAGTTCATTCACATTTGTGTACGCTCGTGTTTTGAACCAAGGACGTTTACGCTCCATTATAAGACTAACGTTGTTGTAAGTCAGAAGGTGTAATGTGTGAGTGAGAAGGATGCAGCAGCACTGAGAACTCCAGTGAAACTGTGCACGGTTACAGGTTTAGATAAGCATTAAGACTTTCATTTATAAAAACTGCTGTTTGCTCAGGCAGGAGGAAATTTCAGCAGCGAGTAGGAGGAACACTACTATTACAACTACTACTATTACTATAACTCCCACCACTTCCAGAGAGCCATAATGGAGCTGGTTTCAGCGTCCCACTGTGCTCCCTGCGATTGGGGCACAATAATGTTGACGGATTTCTGATCCAACCCAAGACAGTGTACTGTTCTTCCAATAGCAGCTTTAAGTGAAAAGGCGTGCCTGCCTGCCTACTGCCTGCCTGCCCCCCTCCCCCCCCCCACCACCCCTCAAAGTACTCGATGTATAGTTAAAAAATGGGAGGGCACACTTAAACCGAGCTGCTCTATGAAGGTAGGCTGCAGCGTGTGTTTATTGATGAGATGAAAAGAAGATGGAAGTGAGAAATGAAACAAAGTAAAGGAACATATTAAATCTAAAACTATACGCGCTTCATCGGGAGAAAACAGAAGGAGCTGTGGAAACGCTGTCGCCACTTTTTGAACGAGCTTCGAAGTGCAGGTAAGAATTTTAAAAAAGTAGGAAAAGGGATGGGTCCTTACAATGTATTAAGCGCTATTATTAAAAGGGAGAAATAAGGGGAATTTCCTGGATGAGACACTAAAACATGCTCGCTGACTTTAGGGTCAAATGCATGAAATACGACTGACTTCCATGTAGTTGTGACTGGCTTTACCAACCAAATATTCAGCTATACATAATCGGAAACTTCATTCTTCTGATGATCTTAGTCGGTCAATAAACGCGAGGCCAGTACAGTGAATTAAATTAAAACAGCCCATCATGGAAGGGGACTCAGATTTTGGCAGCTCGGGATTTTGTTGACCATTTATATTCGACTACAAAAACGCGCTGCCCTGGCATGACGCAATTTTCCCATCTGTCATTATTCTCTACATGCCCCTTTACCTTTAGCCCTTTACTTTGGGATTTGTCTGGGAGCTGGACACCAATACTTGAGAACAATACTCTGTTCAAAGTGTGTTCGCAGGTCTGTTTCTCCCAGTCAACCAAAGCCTCAGCGATGCTCGCAGGCTGCCTGTTCACATTTTACACACTATGAGCCCGGAACAACTGTGGCAGCCGACGTGCGCATTTGGCTTTTAGGTCAGTTATTTGAATACGGGGAAACGCGTTTCTTTATTACAATTAACTGCTGTTACGCGCTCTCATTTACGATCATTTTCTCAAATGCATTTCAGTTTTTACGAACTCACGGGAAAGACGCTTTTTTTTTTTTTTTTTTTTTTTTTTTTTACGACGGCTGAAATACATATTTTTTTTTCCACAGCGACTCACAGCGCTTACAGTCAGACAGATGTCTAGCCTACATTTTTTATGAATTAATATCAATACGGCGTGGCATTTATGAGACGTGGTCACATTAAGATCCACTCGGTAGACAAGAGACAGACTGTCTGATATTGTGTCTTGGGGTGAAACAATACTACTGGTTTAGTTTGTGGAGATAAATAAATCTGAACTACATCCTGTGGAACTCCGGTCTGGATTTTCCATGTTTTCACTAAAATGAATGATAACTTTAATTGTCGCCATACGCTTTTATTCTCTGCTTATAGTATATAAAAATGTGTATGATTTCAAGAGGTTTAGGCAAAGGGTGGCATATGGACAATACTCTGGTGTAATTAAAGTTGCAGGAGACGCTTCCTGCCTGCCTTTTGAGACATTTTCTTGCAAAAAAAATATTCAGGGGTAACTCGTGATTTCTTATCACGGAATTTTGAAGGTGTTCACCACTTGAATAAAGTTAAAATAAAATCAATGTGTTTGATGCCAGCGTGAACGCGCATAAGTAGAACAGTGGCTACCCAAAATGTACTGAAAAGGCCACTGGGGAGTTGAGCCGGAGCAACATGTCAGTCTTTAGGGCTCCATATCTGTGCGCGGCATTGCCTGTGTGTGTGTGTGTGACTGTGAAAGGGACAGGGACGCAGTGTGTGCATGCATGCGTGTGTGGCCAACAGATGTTGTCCCAAAGCGCTTGGCTTTGTCAGATAAAGAGAGTAATACTGCATGTTCTTGTGCATGAGCGCCAGTGCGAGTTTCCATAAACAGCACGTTCCGCGTCTGATTAATAGCAGCTCATTCGCCTAAAGCTCAGAAGTTGTGCGCATTTAGCCCGTGAAACGCACCGGTCATGTCAAAGGCTGTGTCTGGTGTGGTCACCGAGGCGGTTTCCGTTAGGGTTGAAGTAGGCCGGTCCCGGGTTTGACACACGGGAGGCTGCAGGGGAGCGCACCGCTGCGTCCTGCTCCTTCTAGTGCAGACACAGGCTATGGATGTGCACCTGTGTAAGTGTGTGTGTGTGTGTGTGCGCGCGCGCGTGTGTACAATGTCTTTACACCAGCGGTCATCTCCTTTCCTCTCCTTGTGCTGTTATCACCCTTCTCTCCGTCTTCATTCAGAGTGTTTCTACAGCTTAAATGGGTTGCTATATAGGCTACGTTATGTAATTGATGGGTGCACTGGATCGTTTTGTTTTTCTGAATGGACACATTTTCAGAATACAGAACAGTGCAGAACCGGTGTAGCATAAATGAAACATTTCACCTTGATGTGAGATTTAAGCAGTGCTTCCTTTGAAACCTGGAAATGTAAGGCCCAAGAGCAGCATGGTGATTGGCAGGCATGGTTGTGTGTGGGAGAGTAAAGTAAAACTGACATTGTCACAAGTGTTTACTGGATTGTATCCCATCAACAGAAAAGAAACGTCACATAAACTTAACACCTATATTTTTGGACATTTCATTGTTTGATGAATTGGATGGTACTTGTCTTGTGTGTAAAGTGTGCTCTCACCACAGCACTGATGTTAAACACACTCTCATTTTTATCAGCTCAAAGTGTACAGTAGCTGCTGAAGGAGAGACTGTCATTATAAGCCTTGGGAGTGTTTGTAGTCCAGAGTATCAGGTGCCCAGTTTCATGTCAGTTAAGTCACTAATGAGCATTTATGTATATATTCCACTTGTACATTAATATTCACAGTGTTTGAGCCACTGCTATTTGCCCGCTTTCTGTGTCACAGCGAAAACCCACCCATGACTAATGAATATTTAAGAGCTTGTCTGCAGACTAAGGAAAGTCATTATTGTATGAAGGAGACCCAGCAGATAAACCGTAGACCTCCTCAGATGAAGCCAGGGGGGGGGGGGGGGGGTGTTCAGTTAATTCAAATCCAGTAATCAGTCCCAATTTTCTTTACCTTCAGTTGTCATCTGCTGCATGTCCCCCTCTCCTCACATTCTGAAATTTATTGTTATTCACTAACCACCTAGTATAACATGTGTCCAAATGTTTTAAGATGATTAAGTGACAATTTCACACATTTCTCCCACCTGATATTTTTGTTTTCTCAGATGAAAATGTATAAGGGTCCAGTACTCCTGTTCTCAGTGGGGTTTTTTTTTTTTCTTTCTTTTTTTTTGGAACAGAAATACAAAAAACAATCATCTTGTACTGTACACGCACACAGATGGCAGGTCAGTATTCCAAATAATTTTTAAGCTTACTAAAGGCACTGCTGCCCAGTTTACATGATAGAGACGTCTCTGTTGCCTCCGCAATGCCACATTTCTAGTAGTTATTATTCATATAGTCGGTTTAACCAGGCTTTAACTGGTTAACTTACATTTACTGGATTTGTATTTCCATGTGGGTTTATTTTACAGAATGGTTTGTTTTAGGTTGAAGCCTCTTGAAATATTTTTAGGGTTTGGTGCTGTGTTGTACACTGTGTGGTAAAAAGAATGGAAGAGGCTGGAAATATAATACTGGTCATGAGAGGAATCTACTTTAACACACTGAAGCTTCATGCTGGATGTTTAGTTTGTCATGTAAATTGTAAGATAATAAAAAAAAATATTTAAAAGTATAATTTAATTTAGGTTCTAAATTTGGCTTCAGATTTAATCATGCTTTGCTATAACCTGGCTAAAAAATCTTGCCTGCAGCACTGGTGAAGTGCTGTATACTAAAAAAATAGTAATACTACAGTATGAAATACAGAAAAAGAACAGTACCTAACTATATATGACCAAAGGATTTAAAGGTGTACAGTAAAAAAAAATATCCACTTGAGTTCATTCTGGCACTTCCTCCACCCTAGTTGAACATATTTGGCAGCCATTTTGGGAATGCAGTAGAAATCCATCGATATAACAAGCCACTTTGTGGATTGCCTCCAGAATGTCACAGTGCTTGTTAACTGCTTGGCCTTTTTGTCTCAGGCAGTGTTTATCCCTTCTACCCCCCTTTTTTTGTTTCTGCATAATACTCATTAGAAGAATATTCCCCTATGGAGCAAAACTAATGTTTGATGTGAGTGCCAGATGAGAATGGTTTCAGGTGTACGTCTAAAAGTCAACGATAAGTCATATAATTAACTACATAAGAGTGTTTAATAGCCTATAATAGACCTTAGCTTAAACATTTGTTTTTATTTTGGAACGATGCATAAAGTTTCCCACTTGATGCCGGGGTTGCTGTTTTATGGCACTTCAATATTCAATTTGAGTCCCTGGTTACCATGGTAACCCCCTAAAAACTCTGTGACCCTTAAACCTTTCTAGAAATTTCTAATAGTTTTAAATCAAATCTGCCATGCTTATTTTTTTTTCTCAGTATCTCTTTATCTTACCGTAATATAATCAAATTAGTAGCTACTCTCGACCTGCTTCAGCTCAGTGATAGTTAGCATCAACACTTAGCAACTAGCAGGTACTGGCAGGCTAGCTGCCTGATGACTAACTGGCTTGAATCCCTCTACCCACAAAGCACCTTTTTCACACATAACATGCTTCTCTTTGCACTATATAATTTTTTTATTCCGTGAAATACTAATAACACAATTGCAAAACCTATTTCTAGACCACACAGGGTGGCTTTATAATTGAATAGAGAATTTGCCCCTTAGCTGCATTATGCAACACAAAACTACTGTTACAATGAATTATTTTGATTTCCTTCCAGCCATAAGGTGAGGAGGGAAAATAAAATACCTTGTTCAAAGAGAGATTTTTTTTCTGGTGTTTTAGGGGAGGTGGTTGTATTAAGATAGAAATCAAAGGTTTTTGAATGCAACCAATGTTTGTTTTTGTGAATTTAAAAGATTTTCAGAACAACTGCAATTCACATACGAAGAAGAACTCACTGGGTCAGATAATTGAGCAGAACTTTTAGAAATAGCCCAACATTTTGTAAGTTTTCAAAGTACTTTCAAACTGGTGGTGAATATAAATTTTGTAATAAATAAATAAATAAATAAAAAAAATAAAAAAATCTCTCCACCACACTTCAACAGCATTCATCATCTAAAAATTCAAGTGTTCCAATTCAAAGTGAAAACTTTTAAGGCATGTTCTTTAGTTTTCAAAGGACTTTTGTTTTGGAATCTCCCCTCCCTGCAACTATCACAGGAATGCGTAATAAAAGCACACATTGAGACTGAATAAGTATTTGCGAATGTGCCATGTTGCTGGCAGGAAGCTTTTGTTCGGTTATAAAACTCTTAAAAAATGCGAGAAAATAAGGTTGAAAACCCCTAGTTTTTAAATTGTATGACAATAAGCAGTATATTTGTACATTATTATTTTTGTATTTCATATGTTAATATAAAATATAGTTAGACTTTGGATGAGCATGCACTGTTTTATCCGGATGTTTTACCATGTGTAGTGATAATAGGTTTAATTGCATATATTTATGATCCAGTAATTTCTATTGCCTTAGTTTACATTGTATTCACTGTTGAAATTTGTGAAAGGGTTAAAAATGTGTGTGTTGTTCACATAAAAATATTAACAGTTGATCCGTAAATAGTGTTGGTGTATTATAGGTATGCGGAACGTACAGTACAAACAGATTCCAGTTGTGGGTGCAACCATGTGTTTCCATTACCTTTGCCAAAATTGCAAACAGACACGCTTCTTTATATTTCTTAGTGCTGGTTCTGAAACATTTGATTAAATGTTAGATGGTTGGAAAACTGTGCTAGAGGTAAATTCTGTTGCAACTTCGGATGTTCTTAGTTTTTGTAAACCAAAACCTCTGTTGAAATGTGCTGGAAAAATGGGCTTTTGAATCTCGGTGAAACTTTTTTTTGTTGCTTAAAGGAAACAAGCGTTTAAATCTAATTTGTATTCTCTCTCTTTAAACACACACACACAAGCCCAGGCATTCAACTGATGTGAAAAATGTATCCTGGATTCTAATAGCGAAGTTGTATGTTTGCCAAGGTGCATGTGTGTCCTCAGTTCACCCTGCTACCCATATGGTTTTCTACAAGTCATGGTGAGCTCACTGTGTAGTTGAAGGGGGGAAAGTAGCTAAAGAGGGTTTAAGAAAATAAAGAAATGTCAGTCTTCAGTAACTTTTCAAACTATTCTAGAGAGAATAAGTGCTGTGCATTCTCTGTTTCCATCTTGGCTCCAGGAATACTTCTTAAGCCTTGTGCCAGTAAGCAGCCATCACAGCAGCCAAACTGTTAAGATTGTGTACCGTCCCACTTACTGTAGGGTGCAGGCAATGTACAGGGGGTAAACCTAGTAAGAATTATTTACACTACAGTATTCTTTTTGCAGTGTTTTTTTTTCCCCAAAAATGAAGATTATGGGAATTTTAAAGTATTTCCATAGAGTGACAAATTATATTTTCCATTGAAAACATCTTTCATTTCTGAAAATACAACAGCAGGAAATCAGTGTGAGACATTTTGCTGCTTGAAAGAAAGTCTTTTATCAGAATATTCTTTTTAATTTTTCTTTTTTTTTTTATCATGGAAATGAAAGACACATTTGTTTTGATAGCGTCTGCATTGTTTATTGCCCTGAAATTGACCTTGATAGAGATCGATTTCAAAATAGATTCTTTCTAAAAGCTCATAATCATTATTAATTT
Organism: Siphamia tubifer; assembly: GCA_020466265.1. Taxonomy (NCBI): domain Eukaryota; kingdom Metazoa; phylum Chordata; class Actinopteri; order Kurtiformes; family Apogonidae; genus Siphamia; species Siphamia tubifer. Next base: position 19,736,862 of record CM035796.1, read on the forward strand.
ACCCTAAAGCTTATTATTTCAACAAATATGAAGTTAAGGTTGTTTTATCTTCTTAGGCTTTTAGGGTTGGTTTATGACAGTTAGTCCATGTGGAAAAAAGAGAAGTATGTGTAACCTATTCAACAACAAACACATGGTGGTGATGAGTTACAGTTTTATCAAATTTGCTGGTTCCATTTCATAAAATCTTTTATATTTCAAAAGTGATTAATTTAAAAAAAAAAAAGTGTGATGAACTCTAATTCAGAACACTGAAACCATCGAATACCTTACAGTCTCTATACAGATCCTGTCCTTGTGTCAGTCTCTATAAGATACTTTAGTGGTTAGTACAGCCATCATGTGTGACAGCAGCGGCACAGTGTTATTCACTTTATTAAGACCTTAGAATAAAAGACTCTGGCAGCTGTCATGTGCACTTACATGAAGCTTATTTTTCTTATTGTATCTTTCATGAATAGGTTAACTGGCATGAATGCATTTAAGACAAAATGTCTTTTACGACCTTTGGCTGCAGTAGGCTCTGCCTCTGGCTCGCATGTCAATGTTATTCAATCATTTATTTATTCTTTTTTTTTTTTTTTTAATATAGAATTCATTCTTACTCCTGATCAGCCAACATGCATTTACAGATTGCCTGGTAACAGGGTCCATGTCTGAAAAGAAGAGAAAAGAAAGAGCCTCTCATAGAGATGGTGAAAATGTACAAAATTGAATTTAATTAATGTAGAACACAGGCAGAAAAAAAAAAAGAAAAGGAAAAAAATCATGCTTGAATCAGAATAAATCAGTCAATTCTCCATTCATTCCTGGCAAAAACTGTGTGGCATGGTTTTTATAGTAATGTCACCAGAAACAGCAGATGCGCTTGGGTTACACTCTAGGGCTTGTGAGCTATAGATTGTTACCATCATAGATAATAATTCTGCCACATCCAAAGAGACCACATGGACCAACAATTCATGTGCATTAGCCAGGCCAAAAGGCCAGATGATTTTCATAAATGGAGCTGATGGGTTGTGAGGTGACGCCTCTCTGTGTACTTAGAGCAGACTACAGAGACCAACCTAAGCTGTGGTGTTGTTTTCATTTATAGGTTTTATTTACACTTTCCTCTTTATTTTTATTCACGTATATTGGAAATAGACAGAAACGGGCAGTGGAGAAGGAAGGAGGGGGGGTTAAAATGCAACAAAAGGCCGACGCTAGATTCAGTCTTGAGCCGTTCTGGTACGTGGCACACTCTCTTTCAGGTGAGGTAAAAGAGTGACACTCCCATTCATAATTTGGTAGTGAATCAGCCAGTAGATGTAGCCATGGTGAAGAGGCAAATAGTTCCTTACCAGTGCATTGACACGGCATAGTAACAAACGACATCATTCAGGTATGCTCATAAAAACATTACAAACCTGTTGGGGCTGTTCATCTGGTGCAGGAGTTTAATCTATGGAGACTATAAACACCAGATATATTTGGACTTTGTCACCAACAGAAAAAAACTCCACTGCATCCATTTGTTTTAAGTTTACACACGTCTTTAAATAGTATCAGTGTTTGCTTGCCCTATCACAGACAGTGCAAGAGAGGGGAAAAAAAAAAAAAACTTTGCGTCCCGAGAACAGAGTTATATTTGATATGTGATAATGTGAAGGTATGTATATGCAACCTCTGTAATATCGAGCAAGTGTAATCACAGTCACACCAACCAACAGTTATTCCTGAGCCTGAGAGAGCTGTTCATGAAAACTTTGTAAATGAAAACTAATATATCATACATGAACAAAAATAAGCATTTAAGACGAAAAAGATTGACTTTGCATTTTGTTTTCTGATGGTCTCAAAGTATATAAAGGTCACATAATTAAAACTTTAAAGGTCCAGTGTGTAGGAGGATCTAACTGGAGAAATGGAATGTATATTCCTAATTATGCTTTCATCAGTGCATAAACACACAAAAGTGACAATTGTGCTTTAGTTACCCCAGAATGGGCACAGAACAGGTCACCATCCACACCCTCCATCATAGTTCAGACTTTTTCATCTCATAGTAGGTGACACACAGCATGAGTATAGCATAAATGTGGACCGGAGTTAATACACACTTAAATAAAAGCCCAGAAATCACAAAATGAGAGTCTGTTGTGGCCACCATAGGGGAGAGAGAGGATGTGTGTTACTGGTATCAGTCTGAAACTAATGTTACTGTATATTACAGACTGAACCCTTAACCTTTAGCTATAGCTCAAGTAGTAATGTGTGTTTTACATTAGATTTTATATAAATTATGATCATTTTATATGTGCACTTTTTGCAACCAGCTTTTAGGACTTAAATATAAGTTTTCCCAAGGATGTTTTTGTTAGCTGTCAGTGTGTCTCTTACAGAATTCTTAAGGTTGATTTAATAGCCTTCCAGAATGTTTCAACATTTTCTTTTCCTCAAGTACACTTCTTTTTTTTTTCCTTTCTTTCTTTTTTTTTTTTTTTTTAAAGAATTCTTTCAGTGGATAACCCATATAGATTGTAAACTCTATGTATGAAATACTTTCACATGTCTGCATGTTCACGGTGCTGTACTTCATATTCACCCATTTAGACCCAGCTATAGAGTGTCTTAACTGTAAATCTATCGACACATTACCCGTAACGGGAGGGGATCATGAATATTTGGCCACACTCCTTTCTTGTGAAATTCTGTAACTGTTTTCTTTACTTAACAATATAATTTTGCAACAGGGTATTGTATGGATAAAGTTCTCCAAAGTGGTCAGATTATGCCCCCTCCCTGATGCATGAACAAAAAAGCCCCTATCCTTTGTGCCAGTTTATGTTAATTCGTAACTAAGTATAGTCCTGTGTTATGTTTAGGTCATTAATTCTAATTCAGTTTCCCCACAGACCACTGGACAGGAGGGGCCAGTACTTGGTGAAGTATCTATAGGGCACTTGAGTGTGTTTCAGTGCATCAGCATTGCACTTTTAGATAGGTCATATGTCAAATGAGCTAATGAGACATATATAATCTACATTTACTATACACAACACCCGCCAGACTATAAATATTTTTAAAAAGTGATAATATCCATATGGTTCAAATGAGCTCACAATATTTATATTTAGTCTGGGTTTAATATCTTATTCACATATTGAGCACAATCTGTTTCTGCAGATACAGTATACTGAAGAAATCATTACTTTACCTGAATAATGATTCAGTTTTCTCTCTGTCCTTTGGCATGTGTATTGTTGTTGCCGTAGCTACAAGCCTAAGAAATATATTGTATCATAAAACCTTTTTGCAAAGTCCATTTTCAGTTGTCCTCCACTGCTACAGTATATTGTTAACGTGAACCATGTTAACACATTTTGTAGCATGTCATTATGTTGGTTTTTTTTGTTGTTGTTTGATTTTTTATTTTTTATTTTTATTTTATTTTTTTTTTAGACTTGAGAATACTCTGGTTTAAAAGCCAAATATTAAACTTGCCAGGCTCTGGGAAGGAGGTTGGATTGCTGACCCTCAAAGCAAAGAGCAGCTAACAAAAAGTACAGGGTTATTCAGAAATGCTGAAAGTACCATGGTGAAAGTGTAAGAGTTCATCTCTGAGCTGGACCACCCCAACACTGGCCTGTGCACTCTTGTACAGCGTGATCCATAAGTTGTCGAGCTGCTCATAAGCACATTCATAAGTAATGCAGTGTGTTCATGGTTAGCGGCTAAATTAAAACTGCCATTATTCTCTAAGAAATCTGACGGTCTTAAGTGTAGATTTAACTCATAGGTGAATTTAAATGGAATGGCAAACTCGGCTGGGAAGCTCTTGGATAACAGAACACGTATTCATCTATAACATTAGACTCAGTATCATAACCTTGTGTGTGGTTGCCTTTTAAAGCTGCTGTGGTATGACTATGTTTAAATCTATCGAAGTGTGTGAGAATACCTGTACTATATCCATGTATAGTGTTGCTTTACATAATGGTGTGAAAGTACATTTTCTTGCCTAACCTAAACAGTTTTTACGCCTGTTGTGGTTTTGCTACGTGACAAATATAATATATGTTTTACTGTCTTACTTTATGTCAAGAGGCTGCACAGATGTCTGTAGTGTAAGAAGTGCAAGCTCGTTAGCAGAGGTTTCACACTGCCCTCATAATTCTTCACAAAGCATCTTTGTTCTGGTTTATCTCTCAAGGACAGAAAGTCAGGAGACACTTGGTTTTCTTGTGGAGATTTACAGCCGCTAAACGCCCTCTGCACTATTCAGTCCACTTACAGAGATTTTGGTTGTACAATGTCCAAGCAACAAAAAAAAAGGACCCTTATTCACATGACAAAATTTGCAAGGTTGATATCATTTGGCAAATTAGAAAGTATTTTTAACCATGATTCCGTTGACAGAGAAGTCCTATATCTGCATCTGTGTAGGTTCATGACGATCTTTTAATGGCCTGTGAGGTGCTTTTTGGAGTGGCAAAATGTCCTCAATGTGTGTAGTAGCTGTAGAGAGGCAGTTGCTGTGGACACTTGTGCTTAAATGATAACTCTTGAATTCAGCATTATCTGCTTCGGGGGTTAGAGGTGTTTTGGAGATGATCACATGAGTAGTCAGATGGTTCTTTACAGTCAAATGCTCATTAACAAAAACACAGTAGGTTGCCAATTCTGGGAGACTTCTTAAAATTTTCTTTTACGTCGTTAAAAGTGACAAACTGTTATAAGAATGTTTCATTTTATGAGATAACATCAAATTTAGCATAAAAGATGATCCCATCACATCAATTCATTACTGTTTTATTGACTATAATTGAAAAAGAATATCAGAAGTTGTTGGGGTTTTTTTTTTTTTGCAAATAAATAACGGATGTGCTATGGATAACGGGTGGGAGTGGGTGTGTTTTTGACAGATTATGACGAAGTTGACCAAGCTGTCCTGTCAAAAAAAATAGTTGGACTTTCCTATACTTGTGCAGTGGTATTGTGGTGTGTATTGTTACTTGTTTGCTTGAAGAATTTATTTGAAAGCCGCACATCCTGCCACATCAAATGGCTCTCTGTTGGACTGAATGTCTTCACACACTCATCTGCTGTACTACTGCAGATCTTGTAGTGGCACGAACAGTTAAATTTAGGAACTATTAGCAGGATTTGGTGTTTGATACACAGGAATGCACAGACAGTTATTTAGTAAATCCGAGCTGAATCAGTGGTCATAAGATTACTCTCCATAATTACTTGACCAACAGAAAGTATTTGAGGGAAAATGGTGTTACTGTGAAAGAGAAAAATGTAATTTTAATGTTTAAATATTACAGACTTATAGACCTATATAGTTTAGAATCACTGTTTTTCTTCATCCACAAGTGAAGAAACGGTTAAAGCATTGGCACTCAGTGTGACCTTACATGGTGTAACACTTGTAACTAAAATCTTATCATTCTATGGGGCATTTAGGCACATCTGAGAAATATTTCCTTGTTGGTTATTGGTTACACAGTACAGTTTCAGTTAAGAGAAGTACGAAAGTCAGGCAAATGTATCACAGCAAAGTGAAAATCTTGGCTCAACTTGTCAACAGCCTACGTGTGCTTGTTGGTGGTATTCAGTGGCTGCTATGAAAGCAAATCAATTAAATCTTCAGTCTGAGAGGAGTTTTCTCGTGCTTGTGCTAAGTGTGTGTGATTTAGGTGCATTAGTTGCATTACCTGTTAATTGCCTCACAATGTTATAGATGAACACTCAAATGTAATAAGAGACTTGACACTTCAAATTGCTTAAATTTAATCAGCTGATAGAACATTGTTGGCAAAAGATGGTATTCGGCTTCTTAAAACAATTTTTTTTAATTGTGTAGATCTAAGAGAACAGACAATATAGTATTAGAGATGTTTAATTAGATTTTTTTTTTTAAAGTCTGAGATATTGACTAATTACATTCAGTTATTGTAATCTTATATTGTCTTTTCGAAAGTGTAAAATGGAAATTTCTACCTCAGATCATCACTTCTTTCCTATTCCTTAAAACGTCTCACTGTGCTTACCATACATTCTTAGTGTGTAATAAATTCTATTAGGATGCATATTCGCACCATACTATTAAAGTATAATTTGTGGTAGTTTATATGCTAATGCAATTGGGCTAAATGGATGATTGAAATTAATAATTACAACGTTGGACAGTGATCGTTTGGCAGTAGAGGTTTCAAACAAACTCATAAATTACCATGAATTAGGTGCTAAACAAAACACTCTTGGTAAATGCAACTCTGCATCATCAATGTACTGTATGCACATGCATGGACTTGAGATTTTCAGGTTGCCCCGTGGCCCTTTTGTCTCCAGATTCAAATGTACCAAGGGCCTGAATATATGCTGTACTGCAAGTACTATTTGCATATTCAAAATGTATATTATTCACATGGCTGATGCTGTTTCTTTCATAAGCACGCCTCTTATGTCTGTTCTCAATCCCATCCCCCATCCTCACCATTTTTTGCCCCCCCACGCCCAACACACACACAAACACACTTGATTAACTAATGTCCTATTCGATGCAACATATTTCATGAGCTTGTCACCTAATACAGGCAGCTGATTAACCTGGAGTCTGCCTGCTGAAGTTGCTACCCTCGTGTTCCTGTCTTAATTTTTTTCTTCTTTTGCCCCCCCCCCACCCCCCTTTCCACTACCCACCCCACCCCACTCCACCCCTCCTCAGTCTTTGTTGTGGCGGCAGCAGCGGAGCATGCATTGCATTGGCGGTCTGAAGCATTGTGTCTGATTTCCAGCAGACAAACTGACCTCTGGGGATTTATTGACAGCGAACTCCACAGAGGCAGACACAGAGCTGGGAGCATGGAGGCAGCCAGAGAGGGGCGGAGGGTGTTGGGGAAGGTTCGGAAAGAGGGAGGGGAGGAAGAAGGCAAGGAGGGTGGGGGTTCAGACAGAGAGAGACAGACAGACAGATGGAAAGAAAGATGGCGAGAGGGGTTCCATGTGATGAAACAGGAAGCAGGTAGAAACACACTGAGAATGGGATCAATATGAAGGGGGAAAAGACACACCCTGAATTGAGTTTGATTTAAAAAATTTGTGTTTGGTGGAGCAATGGGAAGTGAAAGAAAATGGCCGCCTCCTACAAGGATCTAATTAATTTTGAAGGATCATCAGCCCCTTTAGTCCAAGGCAGGGTACAGGAGGGAGGGAGGGAGACAGACCCCTGGGCTGATTAGAATTCACTGCAGGTAGGCGCTGGCTGCTGCTCACCCACTGTGTCACGGCTAAAATGGAATCACTGTCGTGAGTGGCAGTCTGGGCAACTGAAGCCTGCTTCTCTTGGCCTGCTCCTTTGTTGCCAGTATTCACCTCACTTTACCCCTCAGGCAGGTGGATTTACATGTCTGGATGGGCGAGGATGCCACAGAGGGAACATATATGTTTGCATTGTCTAACAGTAGCTATGAATAAGGCCCATGGCACCAGGCTACAGTTACACCACGAGTCAGCCCTGCAGGAAGATGAAAAAAAAAGAAAAAGAAAAGGTCAAATATTTGCAACGCCAGTGGACTGAAGCATTTGTGTGTATGTACTCTCTAAAGTGAACTGGAATTTTATAGTTCTCACATTGACTTAGTTAATTCTGCATTATTGCTGTAATATGGGATTAGGTTTAGGGAAATGGTTACCCTTAGAGTTATGTTGGTTTTCAACTTATGTGCTCGCATGGCTTTTATAAAATCTAGAATAACGGTGGTTACATTTTGGGCTTTATTTTAGACTTTGAGGCTAGATTATTAGAAAAAAAAAAGATTTCACTGAAAAAATGTGTTTTGTCCAAGCCAATACGGGAGGATCAGAAAGTGTGTGTGTGTGTGTGTGTTTCTTTTTTTTTTCTTTTTTTTTTTTAGTTCCAAAGATTGGTCTGTCCCAGTAGCAACTGATCACCCTTTGCATGCTGTTACTTGTTTGTATTGAATCATCAAATTTGTCAGTTGATACAAACACAATGAGAAAAGCAAACACACATCTTGCAGATCGTCTTAAACCATCATCTATGGACACATAGCAGCCCTCAAGAAAATAGACCTTACACACCTCAAACCCTCAACTCCTCTTTCGTCCTAGATATAATACTTTTATGCACCACAGCACCCTTTGTATTAAAATATTTGGGGGCCTTATTCATAGCCTATTGTGTATTTGTTACCTTGGCACAAAAAAAGACTGAGAAAGCCAAATGGAAGATTATCTTAAAGTGAATTTTGCCAGAATGTCGAAATAAAGTTGTTACCACCTGTATTATCTGGACATATTATTAGATGTATTGTAATCATGCTCATTTTCTACACTAGCGATTTATTTATTTTTTTGTCAGTCTAAAGGAAGTGACCGGTATAGTTGTAGTAATTAATAAGTACATGTACATACATACATAGGTCTAATTATCAGACACGTAAGCAAAAAAAAAAAAAGTATACGTGCGTGCAGTAATTTGCTTGTAACCAGTTCTTTTTTGGTAATAGTAATTAACTCAGCAGATGCAATAATTTTCTTTCTTGTTTCCATGGCAGTGTAAAAGCATCTAAAAATCTTTTTCAGAGATCAGCCAACCATATTGTCGTGCTCTTTTCTCTTGCTGCATGACTTGATTCCTCACACTGAGTTTTGGAGTTCTGGTTCTGAACCAGCACTTTCTACGATAAGTGGTCATCTGCTTAAATTCCTAAATATATTTTACTTCACGGCCTCAAAGTGAGAGGTGTGTTCTTTGAAATTGCTTGAGATTTGTGAAAGAATAATATGTGTCAACACTAACGTGCAGGTCTGGTCAAATCCTAGCCTCGTTGTTTTCATTAAGCAGCATGCAGCAGTTAAGGGCATTTCACAGAAAGCACTTCTTGTTAATGTTGTAGACAGATTGACAGCTATGGAACATTTTACTCCATTTCCAAACGTATTTAGAGTGTCACATCCTACTTGTAACAATGAACCAAAGGCTTATTAATGATAAATATTCACATTCCAATATGTCAGGTAAATTTACAACACTTTTAAAACAGTCCTAGTTGACGTGCTGTTTGAAGATAGTATGACCAGTGTGGGACTAATGAGAAAGAAATAGTTGGAGAATACCAGAAGGGCATTTTGCATGGGTTCTTCAGTGTGCCTGACCTTAAATGATACCATGAGAGTGTGACTTTAATGTGGTCTGTGTTACATCATGTTGTCCTCAGCATTGAGGTCAAACGTTTGCATACTAATGTGTGTGTGTGTGTGTGTGTGTGTGTGTGTGTAGTATTAGCACATTGTGCAAAGCTTTCTTGGCTTCACCAATACCGCCTCATCACATGGTTAATGTTGTTGAATGCCTTTCTTGTGTTTTTGAATGAATGACTTGTATGTTTAAATTTTGACTATTTTCTGCTTTTACAAATCCAAGTGTCTAGTGTCTGTTCTGTGTCTGTCTTGTTCAATCGGTGAATTTGGAAATGAAAATACGGCGCGCACGCAACGCACTCTTTGCACTGAGAGTTTTTGGAAATATTTAATCAGAGATATTTATGTGGAATTTAAAATGTTCTTTGAAGGGGTGTGATTTTGTTGCCCAGCTGCACACTTAACTAAAGGACTATCTTGACAGCATTTTATTTCAAACCTTGCTTTGTAATTGGCGGTCATGTGAACACAGGAGCGTCCATTCGTCTCGCTTTGAAAACTCTTCACACATCTGTTGCAGCATGTTTGGGGGGGGGTGACTAATATTTGTGTTACCATGCTCGGGGGTTCATTAAGGGAGTGGCAATATCGACGAGGCACTGTGTGGCATTAAGATTTGTCTTTGTCTTTTCTCTTCCCTCCAAACACTGTGGCAGAAAAACACATGATTTTGACAGAGAGGACTGACAGCCTTGCCTAGCACCGGCCTCTGATCAGTCATCTACACCAGCAAACTGAAGCCTCACGCGCAGACCTGCACCTCATCACCAGCCACACAAGCATCTTCGTAACAAAACATCATCTGACTGTGAGTATATTCGTCTGCTTCAGCTTTGTTTTTTAACTTATTTTCCTTCATTATGATAAAACTACAAAAAGTTGGAAATCAATGAAAAGCATTGGTGTTACGTATTAACAATGTGAAACTGTTTCTGTATTAGATTTGAAATGAAATATATCTCATTTTTGCAAAATAAATGCTTAGTATCATTTAGTATTTTGATGCTAGATGTGCTGGTATTTATTTCTGAATACTGCACAAATACTGTAAAACTGTATTTCTCCATGTTTCAAATTAGTCTCGAATATATATGTATATCCCATAGTCAGGCTATATCTTCTGTGTTGCATGGCATTTCATCATATGTGCTTTTTTGCAAGTACACTTTTTTTATACATGGTCAACACTGTATAAAGTAATATTTAGAAAATATGTAACATGCACATGTTTCCTTTTCAGTGAAGGATTTTTTTTTAATGAAATGATCATTAAAATAATGTGTGCTACTTTAAAAACGTTAAACTTAAACATCTTTACAAGCTAAAAGAAATACATTTAAGAGCAATAGTGAAAAATAATTTGTATAATAATTGTAACTCTTACTATTTTTAATTTCAGTTTGAATTTTTATTCTTTTTAAGTCCAAACTGGAAAGAAAAGCGCTGGAACTTATCTGAGCACTGATCAGCCGGGTCACATCTAAGTATATTCCAAGGATAGTTAGGAAGCGCCATCACAGTGAACACATGGCTAACAAAAGAGGCCTGTTGTCCTCTAAGCCCAGTGCACCATCTAATGGTGAATAGTAGAATCTCACAAATACACACTGTGTCAGAGAAACTTGTGATAATTAGATGGGAACCATTTTAATCATCCCTTTCCATGCATACAGATACAGACAAACTTTATTTATACCCAGAGGGGAAATTAATTTTTCCTTAAGTTCAATAAAACAAAGATGACAATGTGGATTCTTTTTACACCGTGACTCATAAAGTAAATTTAGCTCAGATTTTTATTTTATTCATTCTCATTCACACACTGTAAGATTAAATTGTGGGAAAATTAGTAGATTGACCTCATTTCTGTATAATACTGTTTTAGGAATTAGTTCAGTAGATATTTATAGATTAAATATCAATGGACTTTAAGTATTTCATAGTTTTATTATTTGTGTCACCTCCTAATTTTTTGCGGACAATATCGTGTCTGTCAAACACCATTTTTATCTAATAATATTAATAATGTGTGATAATACTGTTCAATAATAATGAAAATGCAGGTTTTTAATTTACAAAATAATAATACAAGTGAGTCCATTTAATCCACCGTTACATTGCTTTCAGGTGACATCAGTTGCAAGGGGATGACCGAGCGCATTCATAACATCAACCTTCACAACTTCAGCAATTCTGTACTTGAGACCCTCAATGAGCAGCGCAACCGTGGGCACTTCTGTGACGTGACAGTTCGGATCCATGGAAGTATGCTGCGAGCTCACCGGTGTGTGCTGGCTGCTGGAAGCCCTTTCTTTCAGGACAAGCTGCTTTTGGGCTACAGCGACATTGAGATCCCTTCTGTGGTCTCGGTGCAATCCATCCAAAAGCTGATAGACTTTATGTACAGTGGGATTCTGCGGGTTTCTCAGTCAGAGGCCTTGCAGATCCTTACTGCTGCCAGCATCCTACAGATCAAGACCGTCATTGATGAGTGTACACGCATCGTATCCCAGAATGTGGGCCTGGCTGGTCCAGGGGGGTTCCCTGGTATACCAGGAGACTCTGGTCAGGATACTCCTCGTGGCACACCAGAATCAGGCACCTCCGGGCCCAGCAGTGACGCAGAGTCAGGTTATATGCAACCAACAACACAGCAAAGTGTGGAGCGTACATACACATCACTGTATACTTACCCTGGTCTCTCTCTGCCAAACGGCACCCGTGAGCGCCCCCTTTATATTAGCCCTCTGTCAACTAATTTTGATCCAGCTCTCAACACTCAGAAGGACCAGCAATCTCAAGACCCTCCATGGATAAACCGCATCCAGGAGAGATCTCAGCAGGTTGACCGCTTCTCCACAGTAGAGTCCACTCACTGCCGCAAGCAACCACGACCGGTACGCATAAACACAGGACAGACAGGTGGGATGCACATAAAGCAAGAGGCTGAAGATGAGTACAACTGCTACGATAATATAGGGGACTGCCAAGATGATGCTGACCATACTGAGGGTGTAGAGAGTGAATCCAAGGGTGAAAGTTTTGACTCAGGGGTGAGCTCCTCCATTGGTACTGAGCCAGATGCTATGGAGCAGCAGCAGTACCTAACCAGCTTCAAAGGAGAGATGCAAGGTGAAGGTGGTCCAGTGCAAATAGAGGTCACTGACTCGTCTCCAGAGCAAGTGGCAGAGGATGGGGACACATCCCAGAGCGCTAGTGACAGTAGCATGATGCACTCCCTGCCAAACTCAGTCATGTCCCAATCCCTGCCAAGTGCCCCACCCTACCTGCGCCCGGAATCTCAAACCAGCAATCTGAGGATGCCGCTGCCCAGCAATTCCCAAGTGATGGGCACTGCTGGAAGCACCTTCCTGCCCACACTCTTCACTCACTCACATCCGCCTAGCAACAGCAAGCCTTTCCTTTACCTTTCTGGCCAGCAGCAACCCCAGTTTGTGGCAGTACCGCCCCCTTCAATGCCATCATTCCCAAACCCAATGTCGGTAACACAGTCGGCCACTCAGCAGCAACAGGCTGCAGGAGGAATTGGTCAGGGGGAAAAGAAGCCCTATGAGTGCACTCTGTGCAGTAAAACCTTTACTGCTAAACAGAACTACGTCAAACACATGTTTGTCCATACTGGTAAGTTAAACTCTTTTTCTGAATGACATAGATTACAGTTAGTCATCTTGTCATATCAATGTATCCCCCTTATACATGATTAATACTATAATTAAAATGTAAGATATTACATTTTGTTTGGTTATTTTTTTGTTTTTTGTTTTATTACTTATACTGGGGTTTTTGTACAATTTTAGAAACTATAGGGGAAGTCCCTTTCCTCTTTTTTGGATGGAGAATTAAGAAATGGACCAAAATTTCTTACTTAAGTTCAGTTTATTAAAAAAAAGTTTAGCAATAATAGAACTAGCCATACATACAAGAGTGCTCTTTGTGAGCTGTGTCTATCGTGGTCTTTACGCAGTGCATGTGTGTGACTGGAATAGATTCTCAGCTTGAACACTTGCGTTCAGATAGTGTAAAAATATCTTTCAAAATAGGCACATTTACAGAACATGAATTTGTAACAAACTATGTATGTGTCATAGTGACTAATTGTCATGACAGGAAACCACACCAGTTCTATATGAATAAGTGTATTGTGCCTCTCTTATCTTTGTTACCATATGGCTGTAGCTGCTGAGAATATATGTATATGTTCTTAAAGATGAGTGTCACAGGAGTGATAATATCAGGAAATATCAGAAATATACTTGCTGTGTTGTAAGGTTCTAATTAAGGATTTTAATTTATACAGTATTTGAAAATGTAAAAAAAAAAAAGTGTGATGACACTCCTGTTAACATGTTTTAGGGAACATATCAAAATGCAGAGCTATGTCCCAAGTGATATTACTATTTCAAAGTTAAATCCGGTGTCAAAAGATAATGGTGTCGACATCAGTTGTTTAAAAATCCTATAATAAATTAATTAACTGTAGGGTAATGACTGTTTCCTCATTTTTATTTAAAAATAAAAAGAAATTAATATATAGTAATAAAATATGGAGATTTTGGAGTGTAATAACACCACTGTTAAGGTTAAGTGCAGCATCATATATTCAGTATATTTCACCCACTACAACATTTACATAGCTTTAATGTAATAAACCAGCCCCCGTTTTAAGCATTTAATTAAATAGTAAACTTAAAAATTACATTATTACATGACTTATGCCTTTGCCATTGTGTGTGTCTAATGTAAGAGTAAAAAGCTCATGGAGCAGCGTATTACAGTGAGACAGGCCATCACTCACTGATCAGCAAAATTCACCATCACCAAAAGAACAAATTATAAATCATATAATGATGATCACATAAATGCCTACTCAAATCGACATTTTCATTAATTTAAAATCCATTGCTTGCCTAAAACTACCTTTTACATTATAGCTGTTTTATACTTGATTCCTTTAATTCTTTACGTATGTGTGTCAAACAGAGTGTTGACATTTTCAGTCACTGATCAAGAGGAAATTCAATTAGAGCTAATGATGTATTACCTTTACTGAATCTTAAAAAATATTAATCAGGATCTGTGTGCATTGCACAATGAAGCTCTGCCTCTTTGACAGTACGATAAATCTATTTAATTATTTTTGTTTCAGTAGAGGAAAAAAATACATCAGGAATTATTAGTCACTTTGAAAAATAGGTCCTTAGTATATTTTCACATGATACTGCTATGAAGCAGAAATTAAATAAATGTATAGGCACTGAAAGTAGGATAAAGCTTTTACAATTGGTTGGTAGGAGTGGCTTTTCCCTGAATTATGTTTGCTAATAACAAATTAAGAAATTATTTTAAATGATAAATAGTCCTCTCAAACCACCTTTATTTTATTTATATATTAATGTAAATCCCTGTATTATTATATTATATTATACTGATGAAGTTCCATTGACCAACCAAGTAAAAATAATACTAAGGAATAACTGATCCTTTTTTACTGTAAAAGAAAAAAAGTGATGAAAGTCTGATCAGCTTCATTAAATCAAAGAAGGTTAGCAGGCGTCAATTCATCAAATTCAGCACTGTACTATACACACTCAGTATTAATTAGTTTGCATGGTGTTATCAGTCTGTTCCTGTACCTGTGAGTTTTATGGTAATATGTTAATATTTTATAGCCAATATTGAAATTTAAACCGGTTTAATAAACTGACACAAATACTAAGTAGATGCATAAAATAACTTGGTCTTGGAATTGAAAACACTGTTTTTTTTCTTTTCCTGGTCATTTTATGAAAGTCATCAAGTTATCCTCCATTTTCTTATTTATTTTTTTACTGAAAAATTCACTGTTTTCTAAGACACACATTTTGGCATTTCACCCCCCCCTTTCACAAACACACACACACACAAAAAATCTCACATTGCTTTAGCAGGACTTCCTGGATCTGGTGTCTTAACAAGATTATACAAGTTTAATAATTCTAGCCTGAGGTGGGTTCCTCTAATGGAGGAGTAACACTACAGACTTCAGGCTTTCAGTGTTACTGCGAAAGTTTTCAGTTAAACCTGTTACATTAGTCACGTCGTGCCAAATCCACTGGCAGTCTTCCAGTAACATCTAGCTTTAAAAACTTGCCTTGATCCAAATATCAACGATGCATTTTTCATTGTTAATACAACTGAGACACCAACATTCTTAATAGCTGATTTACACATGGAAAGATATTGACAGAAAAATATGCATTTAGCTTCTGACGGTATTTTAACCATGTGCATCATTTAAAATCAAGGGCTGCTGCACCACACTAGGGTTGAGATGCTGTGAATGGACTTGTGACCATGGTTGCTCACTAGATAAATGAATGACGCTAAATTAGTTGTAGAAATAAAATGAAAAAGAGAGGAAATAAGAGGAAATAAGAGAGGAACGATGCATTTTTCATACTTTAATGATGCATGTGGGATAATGTTTTTTTTTTCTTTTCAAAACTAAGGCATTTTTTTTTTCTGTTACTATTGAATATGCTTTTCATCTACTGAATTTCAATAAATTTTTAACATTTGAAATGGAACATTGTTAGAAATCTGACCAAAACACTCATCAGTTTGTTTTTTCTTTTAAATGATCTTGTGCTAACCGTCAAATTTTGTCTCTTCTCTCTTTCTGTCCTTCATTCTGTCTTTCTCTCCCTTAATGCCTTATCCTGGTTTACATCCAGGTGAGAAGCCTCATCAGTGCAGCATCTGTTGGCGCTCGTTCTCCCTGAAGGATTATTTAATCAAACACATGGTGACACACACAGGGGTGCGAGCCTATCAGTGCAGCATCTGCAACAAGCGTTTTACCCAGAAGAGCTCTCTCAATGTCCACATGCGGCTGCACCGTGGAGAGAAGTCCTATGAGTGCTACATCTGCAAGAAGAAGTTCTCTCACAAAACCCTACTGGAGAGGCACATGGCCCTTCACAGCGCAGGCGGCGCCATCATAGGGATGTCAGTGAACACAGGTACGGCAGGCCCAGTGTCCATTCCCATGCCTATGTCTGTCCCTGAGCCTGGAGCTGGAGTGGTGGCCCTCGCCATGCCAGTGAGCGGAGGTGCTGGAGTAGGGGCCGGAGTTGGAACAGGAGTGGGTGTAGCTGCAGAAGCAAGCTGCCAAGAAGGGACCACCTACGTGTGCTCCGTCTGCCCTGCCAAGTTCGAGCAAATTGAGCACTTCAATGACCACATGCGAATGCATGTCTCCGATGGATAAGTACAAATAGATAAACTTCTTTCAAAAAGAATGACAAATAAAATGGCACTAGATTTTCCTTTTCTTATTTTGAGGTATGAAGAGTAATGAGTATAGACACTGGCACATTAAGTTTCCCAAAAAAGAAAGTTTTTTTCTGTTATTCTAAAAGAAAAAAAAAGATGGTGGCCTTAAGGCTTAGTAGTTTGATATTGATCTACTGGATGGATCCTAACTACAGGCCTCTAAATGTATGCTTTCCTAAAATACTGATTTATGTGTTGAACACTACCGAAAGGCCTACGAAAGAAACACATACACACAAACACACCGTTAGTGTAGATACGTCTGTGTATTTGCATGTATCTGTTTGTTTGTGCAAATGCGTGTGTGTGTGTGTGTGTGTGTGTGTATGCATGTGTGTATGTATGTGCGTGTTTGTGTATGTGTGTGTGTGTGTGTGTGTGTGTGTGTGTGTGTGTATGCATGCGTGCGTGCGTGTGTGTGTGTGTATGTGTGTGTATGTGTGTGTGTGTACATTGCCATGATACATAAGTCATGGCAGTTGTGAACCCATACTGACCAGTTTGGAAACTATAGATGTCCAAGCTTACTGTGGTATAATTTACAACAACAATAACAAAAAAAAAATCATCTGGGGTGGGGCTACATATTCCCTCTAAAAATACTGATGGTCACAAGATTGCCTTCTTATGTAAAAAAAAAAAAAAACAGAGAGAGAGAGTAGTTAATTTGACACTGGGTTTTATTTATTTCTATGGTATTAAGGGATTATAATGCAGCTGTTGTCAAGGTACCAACTTCAATCATTTTACTGAAATGTATCTTCCCGTCTGTGGTGACGGTATCAAATATTTCTCTTTTGTTTTCTAATCGTTGTCCATACATTTTAATGGGTAAAATTACATTTACTAAATTTGGGTGTGTTGATGAGACAGTATTTGAGCAAAAATATGTTTCTTTTTTTCTGAAGTTTGGAGTTTAACTCATTTGCATACACTGCCACTAATATCTTTAAAGACTGTTAAGGCTAGTAGACCTCTTCCATTTCGAAACATAAGAAAAAAAGAAAGATTCTTTTGCTGATCTTTTTTAGCCTTTTAAATTCACAGTTTTGGCAGACTGAAATATGCGACTAAACTCTCTCCTTCATGATTGCTGCTCTTCAACTTGCACCTGACTGTTATGGGTTATCAATTAAAAAAAAAAAAGAAAAGAATTTGTCATTTTCAATATTGTTGTTATGAAGTAACCTGGTTTTAATTTGATAATCTAATTATATAGTACATGAGGGAGTTTAGGCTACTTGTTGATTGGAACAGTGTTAAAGAGGGAGGACTTTAATTTGAATCAAATCTGAATTGGAAGTAAATACCATCCTGATCCGAGCATTGCTGTAGAACCTGTTCATTACTATTGTAAAGCTATTTTACAGGTGGGGGCTAATTGCATTGGCCTTGATGCATTGACTCTCCCTGAGGCATGCAATGTTTTGAAAGGAACTACATTCTCAGCGGAAAACAAGTAGCTCTGTTATACCACACGTTGAAGAGGGACTTTCTAGACAATAGTATACATTCCTGAATTTTCTAAAACCTAGACACAGCATGTACAGAATAGATTTGGAAGTTAGTGTGCAGAAGTTGTCATCCATGCATCACATCACTTAAGGTTCATCTGTGATATTGAAACCATTTTGTTTTACTTTTCATCCAGAATAGGACACACACACACACACACACACACACACACAAACACACACACACACACACACACACAACTGCCTACAACTGCAATCTGAAGGATTTGTTCATTTATGTGAGCAAACACTTTCGTAGTTGTATCATTAAAAGAATAACTAACTGCATACAGTGGTCTTAAAAAGACCTGTTGTAGATTTAAAAAAAAAAAAACAAAAAGTGCTACTTTGCACATTTTCTTAAAATGCCTGTGCTTAATATTTAATCATTTTCCTTAAATGAACTTCAATTATTTTCTTTTATTCAATTTCAAAGAAAAAAAAAACATTTTTTTAATCTTGATAAGTGGACTGCATTATTTTCTTGCATATATGTTGCACTGCTTAAACCAATAAGTGCACTACTGTTAACAGAGATATTATAGTTTTAGTAAAGAGGATTTTTTTTTTTTCAATCTAACATTTGGTTGTAGAGTTCACTTGTAATAGAATAGCCTTGTTTCAATTTATTCATTAAGTAATTCAGCAGTTCTTGGCTTTTTGTTATTGCTTGCAGTTACCTACAGTATATAATTGTGTCGTGTTAATGCAAGCAGTTATTTTTTATTTAAATCTGTACCATAATGTGTGCTCATCAATGTTTAAACCTTTGAATCAATTCTTTTATGGAGTCAGTTCCCTATAACAGTTATTGGATTGCATATTTTAGAAATAGAATTTTCCTTTTCTTTGAGAACATCCAAGCCAAACAACAGTAACAGCGAAAAACAATAATAATAAACTCCTATCCAACTCAGTTGGTGGAGGTGATAATAATAGCTATTATTATATTAATAATAATACATTTATAGTGTGTGTGTGTATGTGTGTGTGTGTGTGTGTGTGTGTGTGTAACATAAATGATTTGTGTGTCCTAGAACAACTTTCTGTGGGATTAAGGGTGTCGCAAGGTGATGGAATGCAGCTTCTTTGATAGGGTGTCTGTCACTTGTACACAGTTGTGTCCTTTCCTTAGTGTTTGTATGTCTGTGAGTGTCTGTATGTGGTTTAGAGCCTAATCAAACTGTTGATAAGTGATATATCTGAACTGTAGGGCTTCCTTTGCAATATGCAGCGCAGGTACTATGAGAAGCAGCTCTCCAAACCTTTTGGGCTAATAAGGCACCTGTAACACTTGTTCAGATGTCAAGCATTGTTGACTTCACTGATCCAGTTTGGAGAAGTTATGTCAAGGAGTTTGATGCTAAATTTGAATTGCTACTAGATTTTAGATCCCTGTGCAGTCATTTGAAATGAAGTCAAGTAATGTACAATGTTTTTGATCATTTGGAGAAATTCCACTCTGGTTTCTCCTCATCGTGATGAGAAAATATTGAACTGTACTGAAAAAGTGTGAGGTTAGACCTCACTAAAAGTAGCACATTATTTAACATTTGATTGGGCCTGTCTCTTATGGTGTGCATATAAGCCTAAACTGTATGGTTCCTGTTTGTAGCTGTTGTTGCCAGGAGGGCAATATTGCTGCATGCTAGTGCTATATTTGTCTCTACACAGCACGTGGAGGTAATCTCTTGCCTTAACAGACAATGCACTAAATAGAATATGTAAGCAACTGCCGAGATCTCTTTCCAACAGTATTGCCACATGTGCGGCACACAGCTCATGATGTTGGTGTTTGTTGTCTGTTCAGTACAAAGTGAAACACTGCCAAACTAACATCATCACTTCTTTAAACGCAAAGGCAGAGACATGAATTGAATTGTTTCAGTGTAATGTATGTATTCAGTAATCTAGCATTCCTTCATGGCACCTAAATTTTTTGCATATTTTGTGTAAACACATATATCAAATGCACTATTGACTGTAGCTAGATGAGTACAACCAGCTTTGTGGTATCATTGGTCTAAATAGTAGGTTAAGTAGCTCGATGTTGGTTTTGAAATATTTGATTTCAGATTTACACTATCAATTGTTTCCTATAATTTTTTTTGGAATATCAAAAGTAGCCAATCTCAACGTTATCTGGATGAGGGCTAATAACTCGTCCCATCGTCAGTTGACTTCTTGTATCATAATGGTGTTTGATAGCAGACAGGCTTTGAAAGGGGAAGAACCTTCTCTCCAGTGTGTCATAAACGTGCTATAGCATACCCAGGACTTTTTCCCTCCCCTGTTGCATTAGCATCACACTCTTCACTGTCCATAGTTATATATTCCTTATACTGCTTCAGCTACTTGTGGTGGTGCTTAATTCTCTTTTGTCAGTGTTGCAAAAAAGTTGGTTAAAAATGGTTAAAAACTTGCAACATTATCCAGAAAATAAGTCCTAATCTCAATCGTGCTTCTTCTAGCTGTTAGTTTGAAAAAAAAAAAAGTATAGACTTTATGTTTGCAAAGTGTACGCATATTTTCCAGAACAAAACATATTGAGACGTAGATAATAGCCTTGAGCCTGCAGCTGTTTGTATTGTGTTTCAAATATATTACTGTTCATGTTTTGTTTATCTTAGTGTAGAAACACAGGGTCTACAGTACATTGTTGTCCTTCTTGCAGTATGTTTAATTCATCATTATAATCTTTGGTTTCAGACTCCTGCTTTTTTTCTGGTGATCATTGTGGTGTTGTTTATACATACATAGCTTCACACAACTGGATAAAGGATAGTCAGTTATTGAGTAATATTTCACAGTGTACTATATATGCATATATGCTTTACATTGAGATGAAAACAAGGAAATGGAAAATAGTAATGGTGAGGGTCATG
Organism: Siphamia tubifer; assembly: GCA_020466265.1. NCBI lineage: Eukaryota > Metazoa > Chordata > Actinopteri > Kurtiformes > Apogonidae > Siphamia > Siphamia tubifer. The sequence continues at coordinate 19,757,812 of CM035796.1, forward strand.
TTGAGTAAGGAACAGGTTCATTTTATTCTGATAAGCATGTGTCTGTCTTCCTCTTTGTCTTTCACTCTGTCTCCATACACACATTCAGATTTTTTATTTAAGCATGAGTAAAGTCACAAAGCTAAGCGTAGAATACAGAAAAAAAAAAAAAAACATGAAACCATTCAGATTAACTGCATTTTTGTCCTTCTACAGTACACATAAGAGTGAAATAAATAACTTCTTACAAATATACTATATATATAAGAATCTCCATCTCCACACAGAGAAAGAATACATTTTCAGATAGTTTGATAAAGACATAATTGCAGCTAGAGTATACAATACCTTTTGGGATATAGGGAGTATGCCTATCAAGTGCCTATCAATACATACAGCAACTATACAGAATATTCATAGTTTTTCTCTCCTGCATTGCACAGATACAGTATATACACAGTGGTCTATTGAAAATATACTATTTATACTATTACTGCTGAAACCTGCTGGTTGTGAGTGCATCCTAAGAGAACCCTTTAAAATACCTGAGATGTTATATTCATACACAGCAAATACATCTGCAACTTTTATTTTTATTTTACATGTATATGGTGTGGAGGATTCAAAGATCTCAAATACAGTGTTAAAAATAGCTAAAATAAATACGTAAAAAAAATTAAATTAATAATGAATAATTACTGTAGATGAGAATTGAGAAATAGACTGTTTTTTCACACCGCTCTGCCTTGTTTTACGAATGCCGTCTTTTTTTTTTTTTTTTTCAGTTTCTGCCGTTTGCAAACAAGCCATATACTGTACTGTACTGTATGTTTGGAGGAAAAAGGGCAAATGGCACTTCACTTTATGTGCAGCAGAGGGAGCCACACATCAACTGAAAGTGCTGATGTTTACACACTGCCTGGCAAGCTGTAACCCAACAAAGACCAACGCCAGCGCCGAGTCGAAGCTTCAGATATTTTGGGATATTGTTGGATAAATATTTCCATACTAGAATAGAGTTATATCTATCACATGGCAGCAGTTTGCATGGCAACAAAAGATGTGAGCACCTCCGCTGATGTTATAAAGGGAGGGAAAAAAGGGCTGTCAGCTGCATTAATAGTTCCAAAGTGCACCGTGTGTCCTTTGACCTTGTTGACAGGCCCTTCCACATGCAAGCCAATGCTCGCTTTCCTCCAAAAAAAAGATCATGAAAGTTTCATATTATGACAACCTTATTGTTTACGTACAGCTTGGAATTGTAAAAGGCAAGCAGTGAGCAATGTGAAAAAAAAAAAAGTCATTAAAAATTAGACTGACGTTACATCTAATTTCTACCATTTATTTGGAAGAAAAGACTCAAAATGAGATTCCAAACTGAATGATTTGGCCACAGATAAACACTCCACACAGAAATCTTTCACAAAGAGCGATATTTTTTTTTTTCTACTGTAAATGATTGGTTGGGGTACATGAAAGCAGAACTAAAAGAAAATGTGGTAGAAGTAAAACCATAAACCAAGTTTTAGGACTGAGATGACTGAATGGCTGGGAGATAAAAAGATTTGGGATGGCTTATTAAACCATCCCCTGTGGACTAATTACCACAGTTTTCTCTTTCACCTTCTCCAGCCTCATTTTTGTGCCAAATTGGGCAAAAAAGAAAAAAAGAATTGGACTTATTTAATTAAACCATTTGAAAATAAGCCGAACTGAGCAGAAAAAAACCCACAATCCAAAGAAAGAAATTACCTATTCCGATGCAAACACAATATTTTTTTTAACGAAATACACATCATACCAAACAAAAAGTGGTCATTTTGAGTCTTTAAATCCTCCACAATTCATAGTTTTCAACCAATAGGAGAAAACAGCTATGATTAACAAATACACTTTTTTGACAGTTTAGTTTCATAGACATTCTAATGTTAAATGAAGCATTAATAATATAGGCAATGTGATATAGGTAGTCCCTGTCATCCAATTATCACACACACAAACAGCATCTGCAAAGATTTTACTCTCAAACATGCAGATTCTAGTTCAATTTTGAGCTTTACATACTGTTTTCAAAGTACTCCACAGCTAAACTAAGCTATAAGAAACATCCACGGTATATTCACGATGATGCTTTCTCCTAACATGCAGTTCTTACACTACCTTGATGGAGTTTTTGACCATCAGGTAACTACCATCTGTCAGTCCAAATGAAGCATGCAGTCATGTCTACACAGCTTTTATTTCTGTAGGGGAGTACTTTGTTTTTCGACGGAGCACAAACTGTATTTTAAGTGTCCCTCGATAATGGGCGTTTTTTTTTTTTTTTTTTTGTCACATTGATGAGGAGAGTCAGATGTAATTTAGCCTTTGAAGACTAAACACTTGGCCTCTTTGTGTTCTTCGTCACTGTAGTCTTCTTGGCTCAGTCCAGCTCGATGAAAAGATTTTTTTTTTTTTTTTTTTAATATGTGCAGCGTATCTGAAACATGCATTCCTGTCAAGTCCAGAACATTCCAACTCCTAGTCTGGCATTTATTTTCCACACTTAACTAAATATTAAGGAGGATTTCCAGCACTTAATCATTTTACAAATCTGTTGGATATTTGATCATGTAGTAGCAAATATTGCATATTACGTCAAAGTCTCGTTTACATAGTAAAATGTATATTCCCCCTTAACAAAATCTGTTTTTTCAATCTCATCTCACTGTTGATTAAATTTTGCCACGAGCTCACAAACCTTATAAACTCACTTTATGCTTGTGTGGACTGGTTCAATATACAACATGCACTATTCTTTCACTCTACGTACTGTAGGTCTCTCCTTTTTTTAATGCAGAGACGACAAAAAAAAACAAAAATAAAACAACAAAAATAGCAAAATATGTTGGTCTGACATGATGGATTGCAGACTAAGAATCTTAGCACTATAATGTTCCTAAAAGGGGATGGTGGCAGTAATAGTACAATGGGGCCATGCTAATCATTAGAAATCAAGTGGACAAAAACTGTATTAGACAATGTTTATTTTCACAAACCAAAGAAGGGTTTAAGATAATTTAAGTTTTATGGAGAAAATTATTTTTTCTTTGTGTGTGGGATTCCTACAACCGGGCGTGAATGCTACAGTTCTTTTTTTTTTTTTTGGGTTTCTTTGTCTTTCTTCTCATGGCAGGGTGCTTATGAAAATGCATCTATGTTTTGTCACTTGATCACTATTCGTTGTTTATAGTTTTGTGGTTGTGTTGATTTGCCTATTGTAGACCAAAATAGTTTGTTTTGTTTTTTTATAAGAAATGCAACAAAACATAAAAAATGAATCTGACACAGTAGCTGTGATGTAAACTATCGCATGTCAAAACATGTACATGTTGCATTGTTCCTCTGATGAAACATAATACTCAATATTCATCAGTTGTGTTTTCTATACACACATTTAGCAAATCAGTGTGGACCTGTTCACTTTCGCTTTGGATTATATCTACTTAGTTTGTCTGATTTTTTTTTTTTTTTTTTATAGCAGTTTTCTTCAAATATTGAGTCTGATATTTTAAGACTGTCCCTAAATTGCTAATCTGACATTGTGACTTCGAATACATTTAGCCATTTATACTTGAGATGGACCAAGATTTAAAGTTTGCACATATTTGTAGGTTGTTTATGAAGCCAAAAAGAGAAAGACAGAATAATAATACACTAAACATTTAATCTAACAAATTCAACTAAAATCTAACTGAGGTGCTCACAATCTGATCTTAATGTTCAGTTCCCCTCCAAAAAAAAAAAAGCATTGGTGCCAGCCATCAATACACCAGGAATTAATTAATAATAATAATCAAAAATACCAAGGTAAAATTAATTTAATGTGGTCCAAATATGGGATATGTGATCATTTACAAATCTATTTTTGTAATACCAACATATTACTCCTAAAGTGAATGTAAACTATTGGACAAATTTGACAATATTTCTTGATGTAAGATTTTAGATGAATCTGCTGTATATTTTTTATCCTTTTGTGCTCAGAATAGGACATTTGGTGAATTTGGGCAATGAGATTACAAATCAGATATTACATGTGCCCCCATAAAAAGCAGCTTAGGTTTTGTCATCTGGCTTTCAGGCTTTTGCTGCCATATCTTGTATGTAGATGCTTTTGTAAAGAAAATGCACTTGAGTTGAATTTTGAGATGTGCTTATAAATATGTGTATATTTTGTTAGGCTTTTATTTTGCCTACATTAGCTTGCTATTTTTATTATTTCCCTAAAAAAAAAAAAAAATACTTCTCCTATATAGTTATGAACTTGGCAGAAGTGGAGCTGTTGTAGTAAAGGTAGTTAACATCACAACTAAGCAAACCCTGAAATATATGCTGCAGTAATGTGTTTTCAGTTTGTTTTTAATAATTTATGCTCCAAGTTGGTTTGTATTTTTATTATTATATTATTGTTGTTGTTATGAAACAAGCTTGTTTGAAATGTATTGACTGCTGTTTTGAAATATGTGCAAGGACGTTTTATAATATGATTTGTCAAACACTGGACTGGAGTGAGTTTTCCAACATTTCCAAGTTGAGAGATGTATTTGACAGACATAACTGCACAGATGACACCCGTTAGCGCAGACATGAGCTGACAGACGAAACACATCCTCCCAGCTGTACATGGGAGGGTGACAAACCAGGCCGCCACTCTCCCATCCCAAAAAAAAAAAAATTCCAAAAAAAAAAAATTAAATCATATCATCATGTAGATGAAAGGCATTCAGACACTTACTTTATGCTGGTTTTTGCATTCACTGAGTGGTGAGTTTTACGTAATAGGGAATATTTCTTAGGTTTTCCTTCCAAATTCTTCCACGGCATATACAGATTTATTTTTTACTTCTGTATTTTCAGGAAAAAAAAAAAATTATAAAGGGATACCACTTGACAGCAATCCACACGAAATCACCTAATATGTTCTTGCTATTGTAATGCATTGCAGTTGAGTCTCATCACACCAACCGCCACTTCTCAAACCAGAAAAGAGATTTGCACTAGACTTATTTTGGTCTTCTTCTATCAAAAGCAATATAATTCACTCAAAACATAACATCATAGTATCTGATGTTTGTCTGCCCACAGTGGGAATGCTGAGTAAATGATGATATTAGATTTGATTTGACTATTCTTGTTTCATTTTGCTTCGAAAGGTACAGAATTGGTCACGTTTCTAAATGCACATGACATCCACGTGTTGTTGTTTGTCGCAGATTTCCTTTTCTTTCTTTTTTTTTTTCTCTTCTCTTTCTTCAGTTTTTTTTTTTTTTTTTTTTTTTTTTTTTTTTTACCCCAGCAGTTTCCTGAGTATTAGTGTCCAGATTTGAGGGGCATTAAAACTGTTGTTTCCTCCTGTGATTGTTTTGGACAAATCAAGCAGCTCTTGCAAATCAGAAGTGAGAGATAGGATGTATGAGGGAAGAGATCATTCCCCATAAGTCAGATGTCAATTGTCTCCATCACACAGTCACTGATTAATGACCACATCAACAACGTCCTTTTAAAGATAAACTCAGATACCAAAAGACTAACCCAGCTGTCCACTGTTGCGCACGCCTCTCCCTTAAAAACAATTGTCTTATATCTTTGCATATTTGGTCACTTTGAGTGCTTTTTTTCCTGGGATGTTACAAAAAATGCTTTAAAGTGAAACAATAATGCCACACTTGTAAGACAAAAAGAAAAGAAAAAAAAAAAAAAAGTCAATCCAAAAGCACCTTTTGCATCATATAAACCCAGCATCATTGGCTACGTGTAGAGAATTTGTGTCCACCAAAATGTATCATACTTCATCCTTTTCCAACGAGGTCACCCACGACACAAGTAACTATTGACCTTAACGTTGTTATTTTGTTGATGGATAAGTGTAAATTTTTCAATAATTCACAAACAGCAAACTTCACCATTTTATCTGGATGTAGTAGCTTTCCTGTTTTCACCGCTTCGTGGTGTTGTTGAAAGATGTTGCGGTTTGTCTAAATATGTTGCGTGTTAGAGGAAGCATAAGTATGTGCCTTCTTGTAATCTCCTTGGTGAGCTTGTTATTATTGAGAAGCTGAAGCCAGCCAATTGTGTTTGCACTAAAACCAAATTGCTTTTGTGATGTAGACTATTTAAGCAAGCTTGTTGCGTCACTTTAACCGTACAGTATGCATGAGGGTGAAATTGGTAAGTCTAGGGCTAGAGCTCTCATCTGTTGACCTGTAAACCAGTGCAGCTTAGAGGATCTTGTGAATATATCTTGGCTTAGTTTCGCATTCAGTTTTCAATTCCATCTCCTTATTCATCGAGTTTGTCACAAACAATTTCAACAGTGCAAAAAAATAAAAATAGAAAAAAAAACAAAAACGTAAACAACACATACCATGAGTACAATACAGCTTTTACTTTCACATGCCACAGTTAAGAGTAACACACCTGCAGTAGAGATATTCATTTCTCTGAATCCATGGGAATGCATGAGTATACGAGGTCGCCTCAAGACTATTGGTCAAATTAATTTAGGTTGTTTTGAAATCTTGTAATTATTACATATTTTGTTGACAACTAAGAAAAGCCGACATGCTTTGAGTCTTACAAATGCACCTTATTCATGTCAGTCCATGTGGGGAAAAAAAAAAAGGCTGGCAATGTAATATCTGATTTAGCACCTTACTACACAGCATGTTTTCACTTTATGCCAGTTTAGCTATTCTTCCATACATATAATTTCCAAAATGAATCTCATATTTTGTGAAATTGTTTCATGGGATGTGCCAAAGTTTGGAGGCGATCTCCCAAGTGTTTATGATTATCATTTTCTTTTACTCCTCCTTCAGTTATAGCAATGGTATGTCAAAACTTTCCTATAACAGTGTGTGGAATCAATTTATCTCAGCAAACAGTATCATTACTTGCCATTTTACAATAAGCCCTGTATTTCACATATATTTACCAGTGATGTGTATTTGTTATTATAAAGAAAATAGCCGTAAAAGCTTCATTATGTTACATAATATTGTGACTTTTTTCGAAAAACTGTGAAGACTTATCTTGCATATACTTTATACAGAAGTATTAAGCCTTAATACAAAAGACTAAAAAAAGTGTGGAAGAATAAACTGATTGTTGCTAAGTAAGGATGATTTTTGTAAATGTTACCAGCACTTTTTTTGTAATTTTCACTCTCTGAGGTATTGTACAAGTTCAAGCTGTTTGTGAAGTTTGATTATGAAGGAATAAAAACTAGTACTTTCCTGTACTTCACAGAAAGTCGTGTGGCTGTGTTCTTTTTCTGTTTTTCATCTGTTTGTTCCAGTTCTATCATTAAGAAGAAAAATTCATCTTTAACTTAAGCAGCTGCCAGTGACCAAGAGCATGTGCTGACATAAAATGTTTAATAACTAGTCAACCACTAATTCTATCAATATATTGAAATAATTCATGTAAAATTTTCAATTTTCTGCTGTTTGTCAGCATCAGATATGACCCATGTGGACGTTCAGCTGCTCCATGGTGAATGTGGAAACACTGCAATCTTCTGCAACATTAATTCACCAGTAAAATCTATCCTGTTGCATAAATAACATTTGGTTTTACATCCAGTTAATGTTATATTTGGCTGAAAACATAAATTTTCTTCAGTGTTCTCTTTCTCCATATGACCTTCAAATGTACTCTTCTGTACAGATTCATAATCAGTCATTTGCATAAAAGGAAAATGCAAATGATAATATAATAAATGGTAAATTTGGAAGTAGATGAAAAAAGTCATTTTAGTTCTTTCAGTGTTAAAATGACAATAGATAGATAGATAGATAGATAGATAGATAGATAGATAGATAGATAGATAGATAGATAGATAGATAGATAGATAGATAGATAGATAGATAGATAGATAGATAGATAGATAGATAGATAGATAGATAGATAGATAGATAGATAGATAGATAGATAGATAGATAGATAGATAGATAGATAGATAGATAGATAGATAGATAGCAGACACACAACCATACATATTCAGCAATTTTATATCCCAAAGTGTACTGGACAGAAGGCAGGAAACACCCTGGACAAACTGCCAGTCCCTCTTAAATCCAACAATGATTAATACACAGTCAATTTTATTTCACACCTACAAGCAATTCAAGAGTCCAGTCTGTTTGATTCAAGTATGTTTGGACTGTAGGAGGAAACTGATGCAGCCAACATGTAAACTGTACACAGAAACACAATCAGGGATTTCTTCTTTTTTCTTCTTCTTTCTGGATCACACCGTGCTCCTTCAGTGACATGGATTACAGACTGGTATTGTATCGAATTGGGTTTTTTTTTTTTCAGTTTTTTGAACCAACAATGCACAAAGCATGAAACAAATCCCTTCTTCAATACCTCGTTCCTGTAAGCCTATATCAGTGTAATTTTTTTCTGTCTATTCAAAGTTTGATTACACCAGTTATGAATTGAATCTGAAGAATACCATCAATGTCATCTTTTATTGCTATTCAGATAAAAAAAAAATGTGTGCTGCACTACCCAATCATTTATCATCCATGAGTCTAATATCATACTAGCACCCTACAATCCCAAAATAGCAATTAATCATCATATCAGTACTGACTTAATAAATTCCTTAAAGCATACAGTGATTAAAGGCAGATCTCTTTAAAAAAAAAAACGAAATAAAAAATTCACACATTTTTTTACAATTATATTTTCTCTGCATTAAACAATTGACAATTAAACAATTTCAATAATGTATTTTTTTATAATTTGAGAACTGGTTGTAAAACAGAATAGCAGGGAAAGAGAAATATAAATAGGGTGTGTTAAATTATTTTCTAATGCAGCATTTGTCACGTTGAAATATTGGTTAAAAGATTTATTACAATCAATGAACAAGAATTTATTTTCTTGCTTATGCATTCAAAATGAGCTTGTCTGAAGAGACAGATGGTGTCTTGCCAAAGGCTTGGCCTTTTATTTTCAGATGTGCTGATCTAATTTTTCCTGGCATTCAAGCATCATATTTTAAAGCTACAACTTACAGAAATTATAAAAATATTTCTTATAAAGAGTGATTGTGTTTCTGTATGGTTTTTGACACAAATAAACTGGAGACTGATTTAAAGATGGCATAGACAGAAAGATAGCATTGTGTGAACACTCATTAAATGTCATTTATTGAGTAATCTATTTTATTTATTCATATACCTTCAACTTGTCATATTTACAGTATGTTGATGCTATCTACCCCCATTGGCAACTTTAACTTGAGATGTTTTATTTTGTCTTAATATTATGAATCACATACAGTATGTTTATTGACCTCATAATACAGATTACTGCCACATCCATGTATGTGCAAACTGCATCATTTCATTTTCATGTGCTGTCTATTAAAATGTACTTATAAACCAGGGACTACATACATACAGATCAATAAATCAATAGCATAATAATGACGAAAAAAAGCAAAATTGCATGAAAATTTGTACAGCCCCACCCCACCCCAAAAAAGGGAATAGTTCAAGCACCTATACCAGAAAATTAAAAAAAAATATAAAGTTTAATGCTTTTATAGATGTACTGTAATGTGTGGATTGTAATTCACACGCACAATTGTAAATGAGAAGCTGAGACATATACATTGCTAATTTTCAGGTTCTTCAATTTATTTATTTATTTTTTTACAATCTTAAATCAATAGTTTGTAGTTTACCCCCACACTCTAAAATATAGAGAATAGTTTAGTTAACATTAATAGGTTATGCTATTTTACTGGTCTGATCCACTGGATATTGTAGTGGGCTGTATGTAGCCCCTGAACTACAATAGTTTTGACAAAATGGTGCAAGGATTTGTGTTTCTTAGAGGTTGAGAAAGACTGGAGTCGTCTGTAATAGAATACAGATGACTGCCACAGCCCACAACAGATGTCATTATTTATCCTTTATAACCTCTATGAAACACCAATACGTGGACTATTTGACACAGAATAAAATGGAAGGATAGTCTGCACACTCATCTACTTAGTGTACGATCACGTACATTGGTGACTCCCTCGTGATACTGTAAATCATAAACATGCACGAGCATCACACGTTTGTCAGTCACGTGCCCAGCAAACTAGGGCTTCACACTTGTTTGCCTCGAGCGCCTCCTGGTGTAAGCCTTCGCTAAAACAGGTCAAAGGATGACGGATTATGAGGCATGTGTGTGGGTGGGAGCTCTGAAAACTTCCGCATGTCTATGTGCCTAACGTCAGTTATAATTTGACTAGAAAAAAATATGTTAATGCTAAACATATTAACATTACATGTGCCTTAGGAGGGTCTTAAACTGCATGCAGTTCCTACAGCATGAAATCCATTAGTCTACATATTGGATAATGTCTACTTTGGAGACACCTTGGACCAATGCCAAGACCAAGCCTTTACCTGAAGGTGTTGTTACATAAGTTACTCATGTCATTTCTGCTATAGCTACTTGGAATGCCAAGGTCTACATAAGGTCACGACTCACTGATAGTGCGTTTATTCTGCCGTTCTTTGTGATAATGCTGTACTTACTGTTTGGAATATGAACCAGCCTTCCGAAACCACTTAGTGCATGTCATGAGATAGTAGAGTTTAACACAGGGTTTCAAGTAATCTACGCAAATATTCTCATGTCTGAGAAACATTAGGACTAGACTTTTATTTCTCTGCATTTAAAATACAGTATTATACAATATTAAACATGGTATTTCCACATTCTCATTGCCTTTTGAAGAGTTATGCTGTTTAACTACACTTGCAATGAAGTATTCAAGACATTCTGAATCTCATTTATTTAAGTTTAGCACGATAATTAACCATAGCACTTACTAGTAACTGAATGTTTCCCCAGGTACAGACACCATGTTGTACTACAATACTAGTTACCAGTTAGTGACCACAGTAAACCAAAGGCTCAAGAAGAGATAAGCTTGAGTAAATATAGCAGTTGGGTGTAATCCACTTCGTGCATTTCATTATCCAGTGAGAGTTCATCTCATGCTATGACAGTGGACGAGACAGTCAATTGTTTAGTTTGTTCCCCAGAATAAATTTATTCAAGTTGGGACCATACAAACCTAGTGAATGACAGGAGGTATCAGATTTCTTTTAACAGGAATGACATTGGTAAAGAGGGTGTGGAACGTTTAAAATTATAAGATGCACAACGTACAGCCATTGCCCACAGCTAGTGGTGAGACACTATGTTTGTTCCCATAAATAAGGCAGAATGCAGAGTCCATAGAAATGGAAAGTTATTACATTTAGCCAAATTGGACAGTGATGTGACAACATGAATTAGAGGACCTTCTTCAGCTCATCGTACAACACCAGCACAAAGGCGCCGCCCATGCCTCTGAGCACATTGGACAAGGCTCCCTTGAAGAAAGCCTTGCCACCCTCATCACGTGCAATCTTACGCCAGCAGTCGATGGTCCCGGAGTACATGATGTCAGCTGAGAAAAGAAAAACAATGTTTGAAACCAGGAATGCAGGTATCAATGCTGCAGTGACAAGTGATTCCATTAGATGACACTATGCAAACTTACCTCCTTTACGTCCGGACTGCATCATCATACGCCTACGGACAGTATCGAAGGGGTATGAGGTGAGGCCAGCAACAGCCGTCACAGTCTGTGCAATCATCCAGCTCACCAATATGTGGGTGTTCTTGGGATCTGGAAGCATACCTGTGAAGAGAGAAACATTTAAGTTACAGATCGGACCATGCACATGCACCACATTAATGAAGGTCCATAAAATATGTGCAAACCTTTAGCTGTGTCATAGATGCCGAAATATGCAGCCCTGTAGATGATGATGCCCTGTACAGACACGTTGAATCCTTGGTACAAGCCTCTCAGACCATCAGACTTGGAGATCTTCACCAGGCAGTTTCCAAGACCAGTGAACTCCCTCTCGGCTCCTGCCTTTCCTACATCAGCGGCGAGACGGGTACGGGCAAAGTCGAGGGGGTACACGAAACACAGAGAGGTTGCACCAGCAGCTCCACCGGAAGCCAAGTTACCAGCAAAGTACCTCCAGAACTGGGTGCGCTTGTCAACGCCATCAAGGAAGATCTTCTTGTACTTGTCCTTGAAGGCGAAGTTGAGGGCCTGGGTGGGGAAATATCTGATGACATTGGCAAGGTTACCCCTCCAGAAGGACATGAATCCCTGCTCCTTGGGGATACGGACAACACAGTCCATGATACCCTTGTAGTGCTTGTCTGCGGTGATTTGCTTGCTGGCATGCTGGACCTAGAGTGAAGTTAAAAGAGGGAAGAATAATTAGACTTGGACTAGGTCTGTGAATGAACAGTCAGGCAAGTGACAATCATAATCTCCTTCTTGTGACCTTGGTGTAGGTTCAACCTATAAAACTTACTACAAAGACGTCGTAAAGTTAAGCCTTGCTATCAATGTTTATTATCAGTGACATGATAATGTTGCTAATGTGGGCTTCAACTGCAAAACATTTGACGAGTCAAGCCTCACACAACATTGTAATCTTGATGCGTCGTAGTGTAGCAAAGTGGCCAAAAAATCAATAATTTGTGTAAAAACAAATAAAAAAAAGGTAAAATAAAGAGGATGTAAAAACCCGTTGACCCGGCAACGAAACACTGTAGCCGGGCCTCAGAGCCTATCGCTTTCGTTAGCCATCACCTAAAGGAACATGAGCTACTTAATTTTTTTAACTATTGATAGTAATAATTTATTAGACATATATTCCTGCTTCTGGTAATATAGATGAAAAGTCCCCAGTTAGAGCTGAAATTAGATTATGTGCGTTTGTACATAGTGTCCCAATGTTAGTAGTAGCGTTTGTCCTTTGTTAGCTACATCGGCTAAGGTTAACGTGGGATGCTAGCATTAGCATCTAGGCTCTTGTAGGTCATAGCCCATCCAATGATGACCTTAAATCCATGCACCAAGTCTCTAAACCTTTACCATTTCCATACTAAACAGACACGTTACAGGGGTGTTTATAACGCGGAGACAGCCTACAGATGGTGACAGAGAGCTGCTTCACTGCCTTCAGTAGCTATTAGCAAGAACACACAGGCTACCCGGTTAGCTTAAATGAGACATCCGGAAGACAGTCTTACCTGAAGGAGAAGCTTCACTCTCTCGATTGGGGCGACAGCGGTCTTGGAGATGGCAGCAGAGATACCACCAGCCAGGAAATCTTTAGCGAATGAAACAGCTTGATCACCCATTGTGCGATTTTCTTGATGTTTCTTTCAGGCAAACAGTACACAGGATACACCCCACTGCCCTCTACGTCTGATGGCCTACACCGACGAAATGGCCGATTGTGAAGCCGCGTTGGGAATTTATGTAAAACAACGAATCGCGATAGAACACGGGAATTCTGGATTGATGTTATTGGTCAATGTGCAAACGTCACAATCTCGTCCACCAATGGTTTGCCTAAAATAGAACGGTCGTCACTTTACGTAAGTCTCAGCTAATGTGTACTCTACTGATATTACGAAATAATGTCACGTGAAGTCGTTTCATTCATTTGTACCGGTGGAAATACTTGACTGACACTTCAGACCGGTTTTATGGATGCATATTTTGTGCTCAGACACCACACTGAAATAACACAAGAAAGACGCTCAGAAAAAATAAGTTGTCAGCATCATTTATCAGATCACATCAGATTTACAGTCATTGTTGGTGCACATTCTCCCAAGACCTACCATATTATCCCACACTATAGCACATTTTAACACAGACCTGTACCCTCCACCTCCACCACCCACACAACATGTGGCTTAAAAGTGTTTTATTTAAAAACAAAAAACAAAACAATGCAATCCCATTGATAAAACCCAATGGTCAATAAAATAAAAGAGTTGGGGGACATTCCAGATGAAATACACATTGATACAACCACAAGGAACAAGAAAAACATGAATAGAAAACCTAATCCTAGCACATTTAAAAAATATATTATTTCTGTGACAGAGATGCTATCTATCTATCTATCTATCTATCTATCTATCTATCTATCTATCTATCTATCTATCTATCTATCTATCTATCTATCTATCTATCTATCTATCTGTCTGTCTGTCTGTCTGTCTGTCTGTCTGTCTGTCTGTCTGTCTGTCTGTCTGTCTGTCTGTCTGTCTGTCTGTCTGTCTGTCTGTCTATCTATCTATCTATCTATCTATCTATCTATCTATCTATCTATCTATCTATCTATCTATCTATCTATCTATCTATCTATCTATCTATCTATCCATCCATCCATCCATTCATCCAACCATACATTCTGGCCCTTGACTCATCTACTATCATTTCATAGTAGATGAGATCCCCAAACACATACCTTCATTTAATAGTCTACTACTATTTTAAGTTTTTGTTTATATCCTCAACATGTGGTCAATTATTTTCAATTTACAATGACATTAAAAAGACAAAAAAAATCTTATGCTTGATATTTTACCAGAATTAAGTCTTGAATGTACTTGTTAACTGAATGTCTCATCTCATTTTCTGAACCCACGTTATTCTCACAAGGGTCGCATGGAGCCCATCCCAGCTACAATGAGTGAAGGCAGGGTACACTCTGACAAGTTGCCAGATCATCGCAGGGCTGACATATATAGACAAACAATCACTCTCACATTCACACTTAGTATGCAATTTTACAATCACCAATTAACCTATCAGTGCACATCTTTGGATGCTGGGAGAAAGCCGGAGTACACAGAGAGAACCCACACAGACAGACTCCACTTACTGAATGATTCAATTAAAATGATCAACTTATCACAAGAGTCTCTGAGGATAAAGTTTAGGTCGAAGTGTGATTCATATTGTCAGGCTGCATTTCTGGTATTTTTAGTAAAACAACTCACAAAACCAGGTTGATGGATGTTTGATTTCATCTTGAATGTGTCCTTGAGTAAGTTTCTGGCTCCTGCTGTAAGATAAATGAGTTTATTGAGTGGAATACAGAGATTTATCCAATAGATATTAATGTCAATGGATTCTTAGCTGGTTTGAAACCAACCCACTGGAAGTACAAAGGAGACAATGACCTGACCAATGACCCCCCTTTGATCTCCTCTTTCCTTCCACTGTCGGTATTAATTGTACTGTGTGTAGACAGATTACATTGTGCCCCAAAACCAACCAGCTGTCCTTCACCATCCTGATAAAGGTATGTAGTAGTTTCACCAAACATGCACAAATAACCCACAGTGATGTTATTATGTATGTGACTAATATTATCTGAAAAATATTTTGGATAAGACACAGTTTAATTAACATATAATTCAAAATAAAAGAGGATCTACACTGTGGTCATTGTTTTATAGAAATATCAGCTTTTAAACCAGGCATGGGCAAACTATTCCTCAAAGGACCGGTGTGGCTGCAGGTTTTTGTTCCAACCAACCAAGAGTTCACAGATTGACCAGTCAACTCTCTGAAAACCCAGATTAGTTGATTAATTGAATTAAGTCTGGTGTGCTGCTGCTTGGTTGGAACAAAAACCTGCAGCCACACCGGTCCTTTAGGAATGGTTTTCCCATCCCTGTTTTAAACCATGCATCCATATTAGTACTTCCAAGTTTAGATACTGTCCTGTGACTCTGGTATCATCTAGCATTAAGTAAACATTTAATACGTTTATATAGTGAAAGTATCAGGGGCGTTTTGAGAATATATAACTGAAATAAACCCACAGACATTCATACTTCAACACTAATGTTTCATTTATCTTTTGGTACATATAATAGCTGGAGGCCTTGGTTTCAGTTTGTTCTCAGTAAAAATAATGATTGAAACAAATATTCAGTTTAGATTTTTTTTTTTAGTCTGACCATGTTGTTAAATAAATGGTGTTTACACCTTGAACAATACCCAGCAGCAGTTACAAAAGAAAGTTTGGCTCATACTATGCTCAGGACATGTGGGGATGTACCACGAGGAGCAGATGTTTGTTACCTTCCTGCAAAGATTTCCAAAAAAGAAAGAAATGTCTTTACCAGACTGTCCTAAAACATGAAAAATCTTAAATATTTGGAAATGTTCCTGACTCCTTGACACAACATGAAGAGGTCATTCAAGGACTTACTGTTGGCAGATAAAGCTGTGAGGTAGAATGGAGATGGCCTTGTTTTTATTTATTTATGTATTTTTGAAATAAATGAATTTCAAAAATAGCAGAAACCATTTGACACTTGATGCAAACTGTAATTTGGAATAAAATGAACATCATTGATTGTTAAATTATAGAAGTGTATCTACATTAAAATATTATCTCATTCTATTTTTAATAGTATGTAGAACCATATAGTGACTATGTCTTTCTGTGTTTGGTAAGGATACAAGAAAGAGTAATGTTGCACAGATTACTAGAGGTAGAAATTAAAGTTTTTAACTGTTGTTCTTGATTATTCCAACACATTCGTATGGATGATAAGGTAATGCAAATTAAAAGCCAAACAGTAAAATTAAAGCAATAATATTACATTTTCATTTTGACTTGCATTTTATTGTTGACATCATGAGTCCAAACTGCAAAGCAATTGCCAGTTCAGTTTTATTTCATTAGTTAATATAAATTCATTCCTGACATTCACACCTTATTGTTCTTACTGTTTATTGGAAGAATTGGAGAAAGTTTGTCCAGATCACATTTGAACTGTATGAAATAGAAATTGTAATGAAGGAAACTGTTTTTGGAATATGTTGCAAGAATCCAAATTTTACATTCATAAAGAAAAAAAAAAGAAAAACATTTACAAACAAAAATAATGCTGTATTATTTTGTTTGGTTTTCATGAGTCAATTCACACATTCATTGTAATATAACATATTGTCCCATTATTATTATTATTATTATTATTTTTTTACAAAACAGAAGCAGAAAATAATATGAAGAAAGTGGGAACAAAGTTATTGAATGACTAAAAACTGAATACATGTGATATGTTCTTTAATATTGTTTATTTATTGTTATTCTATTTCTACTTATTTTTAAGCATAACATCTGACAAGGTGAAACAAACAGTATCTTAATTCCGTGTTCTGTACATCTAATGAACTGACAATAAAGAACCTTGACTCATTAATCTGACAAAATTATTATCTCTGTGATCTACACAAAGGCTGTAAATCAGGGGTCTTAAACGTGTGGCCTGGGGGCCAAATGTGGCACACCAAAAGGGTCTAATGTGGCCCATGGGTTAAAGTGCAACATTTCTGGATTCAACACTGTGGAACTCATTTTAGTTCAGGTTCCATATGAAGACCAATATGATCTACAGTAAAATAACAAAATAATAACATAAAAAAAAATGATAAGAATAATGACCTCATATTTTCTTCTCGGTTTGATGTGAAAATAATATTGCATTATGCCTAGAAACAAAGACAACTTCGAATTTTTGTCTTTGTTTTAGAGTAAAAAAAATAACATTAAATTGTGAAAATATTTACATTTACAAACTGTCCTGGAACAATAAAATATGAATATTCTAAACAAATGTGAACCACCTGAAATGTCTAAAGAAAATTAAGCACACGTTGATCCATCTATATTCTGTCTTTGCACATGTGGAAATGATAAAATAATGCATAATATTGTCAAAGAAAATTTAGTTTTTTCAGTTGATTTGGATATTATATAAAAGTAAGTATTTTCATAATTAAATGGGGACAAAAGTTTGGAGTTGTCATTATTTATAGGTTATTATGCTACATATTTTTTTACAGGTCTGGCCCACTTGAGATCAAATCGAGCCTCTTACAGACCTCTTACAGAAATAGAGTTTGAGACTCCAGCTGTAAATGAACATATGTGGATTAAATATGTAAAGTGCAACATTTAGACAGTCATTTTTTACTATTCCAATTGGAATTTTGATTCACCCCTGCCTTATGCAAACCCGTGCAAATACCAATTTATATCTTGCACGTTTTAAATCTTAAAATGTATGTAAAATTGCTTTTTCATTTTATTTTTTTTACTTAATTTTAATTCTTGTACTTTCATAATTTAGTGTGTAATCATAATCTAATGTATTTTAAAGTTGTATTTTAATTGTCAATCACTGTGAAGTACTTTGGGCTACACCTACTGTATGAAACGTGCTGTAGATATAAAGTTTATTATTATTATTATTATTATTATTATTATTATTATTATTATTATTATTATTATTATTATTATTATTATTATTATTATTATTATTATTATTATTATTATTATTATTATTAATGCTGTGGAACTCATTTTATTTCAGGTTCCAATACACGCGTGTCCCCCTCCCCTCCACTGATCACCACCAAACTTTTATTACTTGTTTCTTGTGCCAGTATCAACATTTCCTGAAAATTTGCAGCAAAATCTGTCCATAACTTTTTGAGTTATGTTGCATATTGACAGACAAACAGACAAACAGTTAAACACCAGCAAAAACATTCCTTGCCAGAGTAAAAAAAAAAGTGTTTTGTCCATCACCAGTTCATGTAACATTGTAAGAGTTGTATATGATCTACATCAGTCAGAATAAACCACAGTGAGGAAAACATTGGCTGTTGTCCAACTCAGTCTTGCTTAGTTTAATTGTGAACACTAGATGGCAGCAAAAGATCTATTCTCCATCTTCAGCCTATATTCCTGTTGTGTCCAGGTACAGACAAATAGACATCTTTAAAAATATTAAAGGTTTTAATTTCATGTTTATGTGGAATATAATTATCTCCAGGACCTTCTGGACCATAATAATGAGAAGATAAACTGTGCTTAACCCTTTAACTCCTGATGTGTTAGTGCTGATGCATTCTGAATGGATGGTTTAGTTGAAAAATTCAGAATAATTCAAGTTTTTTAGTGTTGTTTTACTGATAATTTTGTTCCTGAAACTCATGTACAGATGCCGAAAAGCAACTGATTTATAAAAAGAAAAATCCCAAACTAAAACTATTGGAACCAAATTACAACACTAGTCCTTTTTTAAAACTTCATTTTTTTTTTTTTTTTTGTTGCATTTTTAAAAATCTTATTTGTTATTTTGTGAATAATTATTAGTTTCTGTTGATGTTGTTACTTATTTTTGTTAATTTTTTTCCTACGTTTTGTTTATTTATTTTATTATTTTTCTTCAATTGTGTTCTGTTAGTGTCTTACTTTGTTCACGTTACATAATATCTTGTTAGTTTAATATTCATTTTTGTTCATTTTACTGATCATTTTGGCAGTTTTTGTTCATTTTGTTGCTTATTTTATCTTAATTTTTATTTTTGTATTTTTTTTATTTATTTTTTTACTGTGGATCTGCTGAAGTCTCAGGAGTTAAAGGGTTAAAGTGACCACATGTCTACTACCACTGCTCTGTTAACTGTACTGTACACTTCCACCTCTGATCCATTTTGAATAGGATTCTGTCCCACGTGTGTTTTCCAAAGAGATGACCACAGGGAGGTGCTGTTGTGTTGTCATGGGGTCAGAGTCCAAAGTGAGGCTAATCTAAAGCCACAGGGCAAAGCCTGGGGCTGAAGAAGAAGAGCAAGACAAAGGAGAATAAAATCAGACAGATGAAATATGTTCAGTATCTGAAAAGGTTTGTCTTCACTGGAGTGTGTGGTCTCTGCATTGTGGAGAGGCAACAGATGATAATACTACTTTATTTTATTTATTTATTTATTTTCTTGTTTCGGTGGATAAGCATTGTAATGACAATCATTGTCCACTTTAGTTACCCGTTGCCACTTGAATAATCCAGTTAAACAGCATATGTAAATGAATTCACTAATCCCTGTCGTTTAATTAATGTGAAGACAACATGACAATACCTTTCACTTTGCACTTTCTTTGTTCTCTTTTCACAAAAGGCAGTGGTGGCTTTATGCACTCACTATTTATGTGAAATATTTTCACGCTAAATTGAGTGATTTCATGAGCTTTGTGAAACATTTTCAAACAAGTATCTGCAAATAACTGAAAAATGGTAAACTCAGTATAGTACAGTGACTCTGATGTGCAAACAATCTGTTGATGCATTAAAAAAAATAAATAATCTGAATCGTACCAGAGGGGTTTGAGACCCTGTGTTTCCTTCAGAGGGAACAAACAGAAATGACAGCTGCTGTGTGAGAACATCTTCTGAAAAGGCTGCAGTGTGATCAAATGTACAAATTCAGTTTTGTGTTTATAGCTTATGCAGGAATAATAAGATAGATAGTTGTCATTGTTGTGTGTAATGTTGATGAAAAAAAAAAACAAAAAAAAAAACCAATCTCATAGGCTCCAGTCCACGGTGACTCTACTGTATAGGCTTTATCTGTACAGACACAAACTGCACAATGAAACTGTCTATCAGGTAAACAAAAGATAAAAGTGACTGATATCACCAGTGAGTGATACAGATGAACACCAAGGATTGAAATATTTTTAATGCATGTTACCCCCCCTATAGACCATGCACCCCCCTCCAGTCAGCTGTAGCAGATGAACAAGGAAAGATTTCACAGTCCAATTGTGCTGTAAGCTGATAGGAATGGACGAGCGAGTGGAGCTACAGTGTGGTCTTAATGCAAGGGAGGAGAAATTAAAATGCACACAGAGAACTTTCTCAGTGGACACAGAACAACAAAACAACATTTATCAGAAACATATGGCTTCTAAGATTCTGACATATCCTAATGGAGACAACTAACTAGTATGAAATTATAGTATAAAAAGCATGATGATCACTCTAATTCCAAAGTTAAAGCCATCAGGAATCATTAGTGGAGTCTTGACTTCAAGAGTCTTAAAACATGAAAATAAAGTTAGCATGAGCAAGTGGTTGATGATGATGATGATGATGAATTCTAATGAACGTTAAGAGAATTCTAGAGTTTGCATTTGTTGTCCATCACACCAAAGGTTTAAGTTGTGAATCTAAATGCTGTGCAGGGAGTCTTTAAACATTCGTTACACATAGATGTTTTTTCAGAGGTCCTGCCTCAGTCTGTACCAGGTGTGTGATAATTTCACTGAACACACACACACACACACACACACACCATATCAATGTTCTTATGTATCTGTGTGTAACTATTATTATCTGTTTCCTCTTTACCAATAAGGACCCAGCACTATTGTCATGTCAGTTCCCAAGTGAAATTTTCTCTATATCTTATCTTTCTGAAGCAATTTATCACAATTTATTTATAGTATTATCTTCTCTATCTTAGCAGTATAAATTATCTTTTCCTATGTTTAATTTATTGATGATGAAGATATCCATAGAAGCTCAGATTAAAGTTGAGTGTTAATTTTTCAAAAACTGTTCTATGTTTACAACAGAATCTTTTAACATCCAAATAGGTCAAATCTGATGACCATGAAAATATGACAAACTACATTTTACACCTATTATTGACATGTATTGATACAATTAGTGGATCAACTAAATAATTAATTATTTAAATAGTCGAGATCAGTAGCTAGATGGTAAATGGACTGAACTTGTATATAGTGGATTTTATGCACAATGGTGCCCAAAGAGCTTTACAGATCCTCACATTCACACACACACACAAACAACAGTTAGTGTCAGCTGCCATGCACATAGATCCTACTGAGAGCAATTTAGAGTTCAGTGTCCCAAGGACACTTTGACATGTGGAGTCAGGATTCAAGCCACCAAACCTTTGGTCACTGGACAACCCACTCTATCTGAGCCACAGTCACTCACATGGTTCAGATCAGTGGTATATTTACTGCAGGTACATACTTACAAGCTTATTTATCATCCTCTAACTCTGTTATCATCCAGTGTAAAAAAAAAAAATAGACAGTGATGAATGTCATGTTGTGTTTTAACTTATCATGTGTACATTACGTTAATTATCCATTTTAACCACACTACTGATCTGTTAACATACAGTCTTATTTTGTAGTTCTCAATACTGCAGATGTAGGTTAACTTATTTCTCTTAATGCTTACATACTTTAAAAAAAAAAATTTCCCATATATTTCTTATGCGTTTCATTTCTTTGTATTTATTGTTCATCTCATATGTGTTTTTTCTTGTCCACAACATTTCATTGTGTTATTGATTGTGTGTTAACTGGCATGTGACAAACTAAATCTGACCATCTGACATTACATATACTTATACAGTGAAGGCAACACATGCATGTTGACCCCAAAATGAAACAAGTGGTGCCAGGCACAACAAACCCCACCCCCATATTTGGCATGGATCCAGCTGAAGTCATCATGTTTATGCATGTAGTGATGTCAGCATATCAATTGCCTCTATATATGTGCCATGTTTGAAATAAATTGAAGCAAAATTGATATGTTATAAAACATTTGAAACATTGCCCATTCTGAGTAAATGGGAGAAGCAAAAATATTTCCAAAATTCTGAAAAAAAGTGATGTAAAATGTAACCACATGTAATCTGTGTCACTGGCAATCTATAAACCCCACTTTAATGTGAATTTGACTAATAATTTAGCTGCTACAGACATTTGAAATGTCACCTATTATACCTTAGTTGAAAAAAAGGTTAAACATTCAGAAAAAATGACTAAGAAATGAGCACGCACTTGTTATTGTTGATAATGATGATGATGATGAATGGCAATTAAATTGAGATGCAGTCTAAATGTTGCTTTTCTTGTCCATCAAGCTCGAGATTTGCTTTGAAACATAAATGTTCCACAGGAAAAATGCATGAAAAAAATGCACATTATTCACTGTGTCTCTTCAGGGGCCCGTGTATGTGGTAATTTCATTAATTTCACACATATTATTGTTATATATATGTATATATATCATCTGTTCTATACTAGAAATGACACTTCTAAACCCTTATATTAGTGCTTGAAAAAGTTTTTTATTGTTATATCATAAGTGCAAAAAAAAATCATTTATATTCATATAATGAAAGAAACAGAAGCCTTTTGATCCTTATAGCCATTTAAATAAGTGAGGACATGGTTGTTGTTGTTGATGATAAATGAATTCAGTTGAAATGCAATCTAGAATTGGCTTCTTCTTCTCTTGTCCATCACGCTTGTAAACCTTACACATCCCTAATGCATATTCAGTTTTTTTCAAGGGCCAATCATATTGCGCCTCTTAAAAAGATGCGCCATGCAGTCTGTGCGCTCTAATCTCAACTGTGTGGACAACTGTGGAGCTGCGATGCAACCACACCAACTCCAAATGCGACACAGAGCGCGTTTGGAGACGGACTGACTAACTGGACACCTACTACTGCTGCTGCTGCTGCAAAAAAGAAAGAAAGAAAACCAAACTTTCTATCATTCCCCCCCCCCCCCCAGATCTCTTTGTAGATTAATGTTATGTGAAATCTCTGGAAAACGAACACTGGAGATCCATCTGACAGAGATCCGAAAATTAAATGGGACAACAAAAATCGCGAGAACTTGAGTCGCTCTAGTCGTGTTTGTCCAACTTTGTGTAGTAGTCCATAGGATCTGGCTCAGACCGCGCGGGCGCAGGAGCAGAGCAGGAGGCTGGATGTGGCACGAGACGGGCCAGTGAGCCGCAGCGAACCGGGTGCGCCTTTCCCCCAGTCCCAAACTCCTCTCCAATGTCACCGGACAGGATGATGATCATTGGACTTCTGCTCCATGTCTTCTCTCATGGTAAGCAGCAAATTCATTTCTATCAACGGATGCATCTGAATTATATGTGAAAGGAAAAAAAACAAAAAAAACCCTCAAAACTCACAGATTAGTTTTTAGTCTTTTAATCTTAGATGGATAAGGATGTATCATCTATTGGAAAGCAATACATGTGTTTTCTAGAAGGCTATGCATGCACTTTTTAAAAAAAAAAAAATGATGGAGGACTACATTTCAGTTAGTATTGATGATTATATTTATTTCCCATAAGATCCTATATTAAGCTTTTTTTTTTTACATCATGAACTGGAAAATGTCCATACAAAATAAAATAAAGAAAATAAGTTTTTTTTTCTTTTATTAATTTAAAGAGAACAAATGAGCTCTCTTTGATTTAAAAAATATTAAATAACACTCATACGATCACTTTCACATCCATAAATCAAACAGCAGCTGTAGATCTTACATTTGGATGACATCATAAGTATAGTGTCTTAATTTCTGGCTTGGATTGGGTCCAAATAGAGTTGTTCATCTTTCACATATTGATCGGACTGTCCCAGATCATGGCACTACCACACATGAGTTGTGGAACTAAATGGGTTTTTATCTCACATTAAAGCATTTTGGCTGCCACATCTGGAAATCATTAGCGTAAAATGTGCATTAGAGGATGACAGCATAGAGATGATGATGATGATGATGATGCAAAAAATGTAAATTGGTAACTTAATGCGATAAGAATGACCCACAACTATTTTTCTATGTTATTATTATTTTGGGTCCTTGCTTTACTGGTGGTTTAATGGACAAAAGCTGTTGTAATAAACAAATGCATGTCTGCAATATTTAAATGAAGTTTGTTTGCTGTGCCACTTGTTTGGAATGAGGAGACATGTTCATTGCTGTTATGCACACACTTTACCCTCCTCCAAAGTTAGTTATAATTATTAAAGTTACTGTGACACTCATTTATCAGTGAACATTTAGTATGCTTTAATGTGATTGTTGTTCGAGAGTCATTTGTGGTGGTTAGTGTTCTACACAAGTAAAGGTGCGGTGGTATTTTGTATCATGTCATGTACCCTGAGCACATTCATGCAGACCACATGACTCAGGCTTTATATAAAGTGCAGCTCCCACATTGCTGTTTGCTGCAGCAGCACGGTATCTTGCAAATATACTATAACTCTCACAGTCTTATTTCAGCATGCTGGGTGAGGCAAGTAATACTGAAACCAGGAACATTTCACACAACGACAGGTAAAGCTGCCTATTACAGATTAGTATCTGAATATGATGAATATCTTCTTGTGAATGTCAAAGCTTTCAGGCACCCAGTATATCATCCAGTGTGTCAAACCCACCTGTCAACTAAAGGTGGAATCACGACACTAAAAGCAATTATTTTCAAGCACTATTTAATCTAAATATGAGTCATTAAAAATGATAATTAGGTAGATTGTCATGATGTTGAGTTCTGCCATTATGTCTAATTGCAAAATAAATTATTGGATTTAAATGTTCTTAATTGGCATCATTAAATAAAAAACTCTAGCAGATGTGGAAAACGCAGAACTCCCCAGCCTGTTTTAGCCAAACCTGTAGAGCTCCCCTCTTTCTATATGTGGCCATTTTCCAGGCTAATGATATTGTAAGCGTCCATCTAATGAGCACTCTGTATTTAGACCTCTAACTATTATATAAATAGCTGCTGTACAGTATTCTATTTCAAACAATGTTATTTTTACCGTGTTATACATCTGACCATGCCAACTTGGTGACCTAAACAATAGCAGTGGGGAGTCCAGAGGTAGAATTCAAGATTAAACTACTGTACATACATGTTTCTTTTTCACATAATATTTCTTTCTGAGAGTGTAATTTCTTTGCAAAATCAGGAAGACCGTGTCTTTTAATACTTAAAAGCTGACTCGCTTCCTGATTTCTCATGAACAGAGCAGAGTTTTGCTTCTAATAAGTGACTTTGGATTAAGAATTCTTTATATGCAGCATGTTCTTCAGATAAAAGTTGATACTTATATTACAAAATGCATTGAATATGTACAAGCCATTCCTTACTGTGAGTCTCTCAACCCTGATTTCTTCACACTCATAACATAACACAACATACAGTATCAGTTATTCTCTCCATTTATTTATTACTGAGCACAGTTGAACCTCACTCTTTCAATTTTAATCATCTCTTGTATTGTTGTGTGCATGCATTGTTGCATCCATTGGCTTTATTTTCCAAATTAATAAGAGTGTGATGGAGATAAGACACAGAAATAATACATGAGATCACTATGAAAGTGACTGTACAGTTCTTTTGCCAGATGAATCGATGGAAAGCTGGCTATTGTCAAGTGATATTAAACCTGACTTGAGCCCTTTGTTTCAAAGCTGTAGTGGATTATTAAGGTCCCATTATAGAATGCAACTGTTGATTGAATCTTTCTATTTTTGGATTTCATTTAGGTATCTTGATAGAGCCATAAGAAAATTGTTCTAAATATCTTGGAGCTCATTTTAAAGCTGTTAAATTATTAGATGGAACTTATTCTCATATGTAGTGTTTTCTCTTTTCAGGGTTGTCTGTTTTGATATACACACTGACTTTTCAGAGTGCTCCCACCTCCTGCGCACAGGTTTATTCAGTCCTTTCTTTCTGTGCTCTGGACGCTTTTCTCTGTATTTCTGCTGAGCCATTGTCTTTATGTACTCTGTGCCTGTAATTCAGTTTCGTTTAGGACGACAGCACACAAAGATTAAATTGGCAAAATGCCCATTGGACATTACTCAGATAAAAAAAAAAAAAAACACATCAAATATGCTCTCTGAACATGCAATTATTTCCAATATTTGAAGTTTCACTTTAAAGAAATGATGTTAATTAAAATGTTCACATTAAAAGCGAAGATCAAAATATGGGTTTTTGATTGACACCTGCTCTCTGCCAAGATAGAAAAATGCATAAGCTTTCCATTTTAGTTACGAAATGTAGTCTTTGTTGGAGTTAGTGCTTTTCTATTGTGCTTGTGTGTAAATGTCTACATGCAGTTAATTTATCATATCATAACAGCGGTATTGTCGGAACAATACTTCTAACACAAACTGGACAAAATATTATCCAGCACATTGTAATTTAATCTATGACGAAAAGGCAGGAACCTGAAATATTCACGGAGCCCCAGAAAACCAGACACCTGATGCAAGTGTGTGTTTTACCTGAAGTACAGATAGAAGAGGGCTGGTGTCTGCGTGATGTGGCTGAACAATCCAGCGGCACTGCTCATTTAAAGCCTCTCCATCTGCACACTGGATGAATTCACTGGGAAACTAGTTTTTGTGCAGTTGACTTTTAGCAGAGTGAGAATGTGAGAGCGAATGAATAATGGGTCACTAATGTAAAGCGCTTTGAGTGGCCAAAAAAAGCGCTATATAAATCTAATCCATTATTATTATTTATTATCATTACCTCAACGATATGCATTCACAACACCTGGATTATTCTTGAAAAAGCATGTGGATTAATTAGGATTAAGACACACTGGATTTAATTGCTAAATGGTTTGTCGATGAATAAGATAATATTAGTGGAGTAGAAACAATTAATCTATTGAACCTGCTGATAATGTGTTCATACTGTAGGCCTATTGTGTTAAAACATCTAGACTAGAGGTTGTACATAGGACATGTGAAGTAACCTTGTTTTAATTACCAATTAAGAGCCACACAAGTCCAATTAAGGATTTGTCTTTTACATTCTGCCACTTGTTTAGCCTAACAATTTTTTTTATATCCACATCACAATGCACCTAATGGAAGAGAAGGACCATTTAGTGTTCATAAACCAAAAAGGCAAAGAGTTTAATTGAAATAAGAAAAGGAAACTACACATGAGGACCAGTACATATAACAATTTGTGTTGATGACATCACTAAATTACCATCAATTAAATCCAACATTGTTGAAATAAAAGAGGAAATAGTGCTAAAAAAAAATCTGACACATGTACAGTTTTAATGCAGGTAAATAGAAACCATTATCGCAACTATGCAAAGTAGTTTTCAATTAACTCGAATAATTGCAAAAAGGCCGTCTAGTTAATTGTTACCAGTGGTGGCTCATGCCAAACAAAAGTATGTGGACACTGCAGCTGTGAATTTGTAAGCAGAACTGAATTTTATGTAACAATGTTCAGATTCAGATACAGATATATTTTATTCACGCACTGAGAAAGAAAAATATAATATATTATATGTGAGCAGTTTGCAACGAATGTATATGAAAGGGAACCCCAAAGAAACAAAACAGTTTATAGATAGGGGACAAAGCAGCCGACCACATCCACAGACTCACCTACATTCCCCCTCAACTTGTCCCCCCACCCAACCCCAAACTACACTACACACAAACACCCACATGAGCATCCACATTTTCACACTTAGGTACAGATAAACACCCATACTCAGGCAACATCATTTCCAAAAAAGACATGATTTTGACAGATTATATTATAAACAGGATGACAGTAAATTCTTTCATATATTTTTTTAGAGCAGATTGTGATAAATTAATGAACCCATCTAGCTCATTCAAAATCTGCAAACAACACTCAGGCTGGTTCATTTAAGTGTATGCTTTCCTGGTGTTAGCATGCAAGGGTATTGACATGTCATGAGCCTTTTATTTTAAGATTTGCTTGTACATGTACTGTTTTTGTTGGAAGAAAACACACTTATTTCAGCAAAAAACAAGCCTAATTATTCCAGTTAATAATCCTATGACTGATCCATCCATTCACAGACCACCTACATATGTCACCTGTGAAGCCAACAGCCAAGTAGTGTTTTGCCTTGAAGTCAACTAAACAGTCGTGTTACAAGCTAAATGGGACTATACTTTGTTATCTGTGACCTTTGGAGCAGGATAACCCTGTGCTTTATATTTGCTTTGAGTCCTGAATGCATCTCAATAAGTGTGACCAAGCAAAAGTCAACAAACCTAAACAATAAAAGACAATAAAACTACAGGGATTCTGATAAGCTTCAAGTTTAATTTCAACTTTAATGAAAGCACAGATTCTGGCCCCATGACAAAGAAGTGACATATTTACAAAGAAATGAACTAAATACAATAAATTGCAATTTCATAACTGTTGCTATGAACTACAGGTAACAATTCACATTACATAAATATATTTGCTCTTTCATCTTGTCATCTGAATTTTCTTTATCCTCACTGGGGTCGCGGGGGTCTTTGGGGGCCTAATCCAGCTACAATAGGTGAAGGCGGTACCCCCACCCTGTATTAGTCAGGGCTGAACAACAACACATCACAATCACTCTCACATTCACACCTATGGGCAATTTAGATTAACCAATTAACCTGTCAGTGCATGTGTTTGGATGGTGGGAGGACCTGGAGAAAACCCACGCAGACAGGAGGAGAACATGCATATATATATATATATATATATATATATATATATATATATATATATATATATATATATATATATACAACACAACACAACAGAGACAGACATATTAATATATTAGCCACAGGCAACTGGGATTTTACATCTCATTTGCTGATTGTTAATTTCAAAAAGGCTCATACTGCTCAATGGTAATGTTCAAGTAATTTATGCTCATCTCAGTTTTGACTGTTAACTGGACACAACTAGTGCTATAGATTGAAATTTTTAATCAGATGAATCACAGGGTTGCCATGAATTAATTTAGATTAATCATGGTCAAATGTCATTCATTATTAATTTATATTAATCACATTTCATTTTGTATGAGCAAACAGACTTGAGTAGGATAGAAATATATATGCACTTAAAGTGTTTGTTGCAAGATGGCTGATACGCTACTCAAAGTGCTAGCAGAATCCTAGGCTAATGTATGGTTAAAATAGTACTTTATTATCATCATACAATTGTACAATGAAATTTGTCCTCTGCATGTAACCCATCCTTCTAAGGAGTAGTGGGCAGCCATGGGCGGTGCCCGGGTAAGTTTTTTTTTAGATAGATAAGATAGTACATGTATGGTTCATGATATGTGGTATTTTAAGCTGGAAGTGCTTAGCTGAAAAGAAAACTCTTTCCTGCAGAGTGTATATAATACTATATGTTGGTCGACTGTTCTGTCTTAAGTTTTGTTTGTTCTCATGTCCGTCAAGAGGGCCAAAATGTTGTTTAGCATCTTCCATCTTTATGGGTTGGTAGTTCCCTGTCATTACCAGATCAACTCGAAGTTTGTGCAATGGTACCTCTACTTGGACAAACTGCCCAAAATGTGTTGCCAGAGATGTTCAGTCATTCTGCGCAGGATTAATCCATGTTAACACATTCATTTTGATAACATAAATATAAACTAGTGGTTCCAGGCACAACAAACCCCGGCCCATCACAAACATTTGACCTATTTCTTATCATGGTGAAAACAAATTTTTGGTGACTGTAACCTTAACCTTTCACCTACAATCACCAAAATTTAATGGGGTCTATTCTGGACCACCTTGCACCTTTCCTGAATTTTTCATGGAAATTGGTCCAGTAGTTTTTGTGTAAATTTGCTGACAGTCAAACAAACAAACAAAGCGACTCAAAAACAATACACGTTTCTCCTTCGGGGGGTGGGGTAACAAAACACAGCTTCTGCTACAGTTTGTATAACTTGTCTAAATCTAAGAAGTAGTTTACATTCTCTTGACTAAACACCCACAGAATGTTATAAGAAATCTTAGTTTGAGCTCAATAGTAGCTGGCCTTACGTATGTACCACCTGGGTGTAATTTGCTGGAGTAGGGGGTGGGATCATCCGCCCCTCTTGTTTTAAACATCACCATTCAGGTCCGTTAGGGTCCACTGTTTTGCTGCCAGTGTGCGCCCAGGCCCCTGGGGCCTCATGCACACCGACCACCACTTTCAGTGCGCAATGGGGTTTCTGGGAGACCCTCTGACTCGGGTGTGCACTAGACTCCTGTGTTTCAAGATGGGTCGTGTGAGTTGCCGACATAGCAGCTGACCTCTGGTGCCTGTTATAGCTACGTGGGCCGGTCCCCACCCTGGCGACGCGATGTGGTTGGCGCACTGGGGAAAAGGGGTCCCATCCCTCCTGAGGCCTTGTGTCGGGGGGAGAGAAGGTGCAGCATGTGGTGGTGTACAGCTCCCATGCCCACCCATGAGACAGAGATCCGGTGTTGGGCTCTTCCCTCTTCACTTACCACTACTGAGGGAATCCTGGGTAGTTTCTTTTCATCCGCTTAGTAATACGCTTACAATTGGGAATGACGGTCATAACATCCAACGCAAGCTTTTTTCTGTGGGAAAAAACCCTATCTCCCCCTCTGTTTTTTTTTTTATAAATCGCACCCTGTTTACCACAATTACAAAAGGAACTATAGGGGGGTCCTTTGTTACTGAGAGTGTGCATCTTAAATAAAGCTGTTGAACATCACATCCAACTGCAAGGCTGGTGTTATCACAGTGGGGTGCACCCATGAAATCTGGTGAAATCCAGCCATAGTACATCAGAGCTGCACTATTTAACACCCTACACCTTATGTCTTGTTAACTTTCACATTTATTTTAAGGCAATTTCAGCCAGATTAGACATCTGGGTATGTGACTTTAGGGTGTTATAGTGGCAGATTATGAAAAGTAGGTGCAAAGCCAGTGTTGTTTGATGATGTAAAATGACAGGGTTTTGGTTGGTGCTTTGTATTGTTAGGAAGAAAAGAAATGAAATTATGTGAAATGGCAGTAGAATAAATTAGTTTTTTCTGATAGCGAGTTGGTAAGCAAGGGCATCTTTACAGTTGTAACATGGTAGATTTAAAAACATTTTTTTATTGTACTTTTTAAAGTTTTTTAGAACTATAAATCCCTGATGCTACTCAGTCAGGTACAGAGCTACAGGAGCCACACATTAAAATATGTGGAATGGTTACATGTTGTGCAGAGAAATTTTGGATAATTTTGCGGAAATGTAAGGCAGGAGGTTTACATCAAGTAGAGCATAATGGATTGAGGCAGGTGCGGCTTCGTGGAGGGAGGCAGGAAGGAAATTGAGGGGAATTATGGGATATTGATGATGAGTCAGTCAGCTGTTACTGTTTGAGGAAAGATTCTTAAAAACAAGTGTACAGTTTAATTGGTGTGTTTGACATGTTCCATAACTTAGACATGATCACGTCACATGATAAATGAGCTATAGTTTTACAGGTCAACTTAAGCAGTGCAATATGTACACCCTTATTAGAAATGTCACACTAATAAGTTCCTTCTCGGCTCTTTTCTTACTGAATATTTTACTAATTCTGTCTTGCTACATCTGAGTGAGAAAACAGCTGTAATAAGAAATAAGTCTTATTATATAAACAGAACGTAGAAGCGCAGTTCATCTGTTGCCTCGGGCTACGTCTCTAAATTTGTCTTTAATTTTCATTCTCATAGGGAATAGAATATGTGCAAACTGTACTAAGCATATGTTTAATGTTAATAGAAAGTTATGGAACCGTGAGCCAATTGGTGGAAAGTGCAAAGAATGCAGAGCTCAGCAGGAACAGTTTGACTCAATAAGGATCCAGCAAAGTTTTAATCGGCACTAATTAACCAACTGTCTGTGACGTCCACAGGTAAACAAACTCACAACAGGGACATTTTTACAAGTTTATTTTTAGGCAAGAACCTAATCTACTATTTGGTCATGTTTTAAAAATTCACTTAAATTAGCCATCTGGTCTGTTCAGTGTTGAATAAATATATATATTTTAATATAGCAGCTTGAATCAGAATGAAAACAGGCACTTGGCAAAGACATTATTATCATATCCAACTTTGAAAATACGTGCTCTATTATCCTTCTGTTTACTTAATCAGCTCACATTTTTATTTGGGAAAGAGTTTTTTTTCCAGTATTTTCTCGTATTGTGCAATACATACTCAATACATGTGTTTACCTTTATACCGTACTGTGTTAACACTAACATGTGGATAATTATGTGCATTTACTGCATATTACATATGACATCTGATTTACATTTAGCAGGATGAGAGGCAATCCAGAAAGGATGAATGGTGACACACCCATGTCACTGCAAATCAACATAATGTGACATTAATTATCACATAGGACCGGCTGTAATTATATTTTTGCAATTTCATGACAAATATACATTATAAATGAAGGCTGCAACTAAGAGTGATTTGTTTTTTTGATGATAGATTTGTATTTGCTCTGTAAAGTGGCATAAAGTAGTGAAAATGCTCATCTAAATTTCCCAAAGCCCTAGCTGACACCTTCAAATTGCTTCTTTTGTTTGACTAATGAGGCCACCATGCAAATATGGATATTCAAGTTGCTATTATGCATTAAGTAAACCAGCAAATACTCACAGTTGAGTGGCTGCAAACAGTTAATTTTGTCACTTTTGCTTAAAAATGTGGCTTGATTGTCACCAAACTCTAACTTAAACCATAATTTGCTGTAGTGCTGAATACTAATGTGCATAGAAAGACATTTATTTATGTGAAAATCTTGTAAAGCTTGGCATTATTTGACAGAAGAATGAGGTCAAAGATGGGCAGTGACAGTCACAGGCTTGTTTCTTCACTTTCACTTTTGCTCTCCCTTGTCGCCTTGCTGCCATTTCCGTCTCAAGGCTTCTGTGACTTCCTTCCAAGAAGTCCCTTCTGTCATGATCCCCAAACACATTTCACATCAGAATCACACTCCACCACCACGGTCTCCTCTCAAGTAAAATTACTGCCCAACAATCTGCATGCTTCGCTACACATCCCACACGTTTGTGCAAACGGAAGACAAATTTGCCAAAACTAGTTCCCTCCATGTGAGTGCTGGTATACATTACGTGGTGTGCGGTCCATCATTTATGGCACTAACCTTCATCAGCTGTGCCTCACTAATTCTATTAATCACCCCAGTGAGGAATCAATAGGGTGTATTATGACTCGCATATTCCAATACTTCATTTCACATTCAGTCTCACTTAAAAATTATCCCACAGTGAGGCTAACACTTCCCTCATTTCAGCATGAACACAGTGGCTCTTTGTTGTAACATTTGTATCAGTCATTAATAGAACTACAACCTGCCTAGTGGCCAAAATTTAACTAAGCCTCTCCACTTTATTATTGATGATAGAAGAAGAAGTAATAATAAAGATCAAACTGTTCACTCTGGAGGCAGCAGATGACATGAAGCGTGTTTAAATTGTACCTAAACACCATGGGGTGGGATAGTTTAGTATAATTATCATAGCATTGTGATTCATAGATGCACAGATAGGTAATCATCACCTGTACATACTTTGTGGAGCTGTGACTGTGTATATGACTCATTGGCCTGTGTGTTACTAGTATATTTTTCCTCCCTTTCCCTGTGGAGACTCTGCAGTAGCCTTGGCAGGTTTCCTGCAGTGGCGATGAAGCGTAGCCTCTGTTTATGATGTGTCTCATGCCAAAGTGAGACGTGGACCTCATGTGGTGCCTGAGATTGCAAAACATGCAGCAGCAGAATTTGATTTCAGCCGTGCTTTGTGATGCCAGTCAGCAGGAGCTTAATCGAAGTGTGTTGAGTCTAACACAATGGTGTGTGTGTGTGTGTTTGAAACTAAGCTTTTTTGATGTATATGATAAAATAAGTACAAGCGTAAGTACTGAGGATAAAGGATCCACAGATATTCGTTAACTGGTGCGCTTTAACTTTAAACATAAACATTTATGCAATTTTTCTTTACTTGTACAACATATATGTTTATATAGAATTCAGCCTTCTCTTTTTAAAAAGGACAGGATGTAACAAATTAATGAGATAAAGCAGAAAACGTGTGTGCATATTGCCTATCCAAGCAATTTTTTTTTTCTCAGTCTGGAATTACAGCATATAAAGTGTAATTTGTGGGGACAATTATGTGTCACATTTGAGAAGATTCATTTCCTGAAAAGCTTCATCAAAATGCATTTCTATGAAAAGGCTTTCATTTTTTTTTTTTAACCTCAGGTCTTCTAACATGGTGGGGCAATAATCATTAAAAAATTGATTTGTAGTTTTCGACTTTCTGCCATAGAGAGCTCTGTCAATCATAAGAGCCTCATACGTACACCTCATTACTGCTTAGCAACATAATTGTATTGAATAATGCATTAGTTTTATTGAAAGTATGATTGTGAATGTGAAACATATTTATAATAATAAACTACAGCTTTGAACGTATATGCGGCAGATCCTACAATATATCTGTGTGACAACTGCCTCAGTCATTTAATCGGAACTTCAGGGGGGAAAAACATCCTCGCTGTGGACCTTTACGCAGTCATAGTGAAAATATTAGAGGATGGCTCCAGCTGGAAGCAAACAGAGAAGCAAAATATTGGTTGGCTTTGTGCAAAATGTAAGATATACCATGACTGTGTGGAATAAATAAGGGCTTTTTTGTCAGTTTTGGATCAAACACTATTGAAAACATTTTGGACAGAGGTAGAAAAGGACTCAACTACTATTTTATTTTTTACTTTTCTTATGGTTTTGTTGAAGTAGAAGTGACCGACAAATAGTTGTTTTATGTTACTAATATTATCAGTAGCCCTAAAATCATCATCATCATCATCATCATCATCATCATCATCATCATCATCATCATCATCATCATCATCATCATCATCATCATCATCATCATCATCATCATCATCATCACTATCATCATCTTCTTGGGTTTTTTTCTTAGGGGGAAGTTACAGGTTTTTTTGTGATATTTCCCAGTTTTTGAGTTAATAATAATGTTAGGGCTGGAGCTGTTTCTTGTTTTTTTCCTTCTTCTTGGCTCCGCCTCCTGTTAAGCTGATCAATAACACCTTCCAATAATATACACCCCAGGAGCTGCCATGAAGAAGATGACCAGTTCCTGCTGAGATTTGTTTATTTTGTGTTCATTCTGCTGCACACAATTGTTTGCTCTTGTTTCCTTATTGTAAAATAAATTACAAATCCTTTTGTTACAAGCAACTTGCTCTCCCCATTCTTTTTTTTATGGTCTCCACCCGGACCATCTTTTTTATTGTTCTCGTGTCAGTGCCCGAGACTTTCTGGCACTTAATCAGAAAACTAACCCTCCATTGGCTTCACTGCTAATAAAGGCAATGCATGTCACTGATGTAATTTGAGTCAAACCAGAAATGTGAAAATCAAAGAGTCTGAGAATTAATTGGTATAAAAAAAAAAGGAAATGTAATTCTGAATAGCTTAAATTATAGTTATTAAAAAAGACACAATGAAAATGATGATATTTAAAGGGAGTCTGAATAAAGCATAAGTGAATGTCAAGTTTAGTCATAGTCAACTTTTACTTGACTTTTCATTGTCATACACACAACATCAATTAAAGAAATTGATTTTTAATATCACTGTTAAAGTATAAACTTAACATCATGTTATTTGTAGCCACATAACCATGAAGAAGAGACACTGAATGCTACAAATAAATAAAAGCTAAAGCTAAATAAAAGCTGCATTTTTCTTGTCATTGTAAGCTATGGGTTTACCAGGAATAAGTTAGATACACAAATCCTATTAAATATTAAAATATAAGGTTTGATATTTCACACAATGATACACACCAAGTAAACAAGTAAAGCACCTTAAAGTACCTCAAGATGAAGTGAACCACAAGACATTATTAAAACGAGTAGCACTCAAATCTCAGATGGTGGACAATGATGTGATGGAACATGACGTTTCTCTTAGTTGCATCCACCTATTTTATACAGATGAATGAAGACAATGATTGTGGTTATGCAACATAATTGCACTTAGCTCAATTAATTGAGGTAAGGCAGTTGTATAATGATTATGACAGGCTTAGTCTGGTGATCATTTTGAAGATACTTGCACAGATTTATTGAGAGGAGAGCTGTGCAACTAGCATCACTGTACGTAAGTGCAGTGCTAATATCAGAAGAGCTGCTGTTTTAGGAGGTAAAAAGGTAAATATCCCTATATGGTACACATACATATCACCATCTATAGATTTAAGAGACAATGCTTGTTTTGATACAAACTTTGGAAAAATAACTATTTGTGTATATGGCCAGTAAAAAGAAATTAACAAATGACCATTCCCTCTACAACTGTGTCATATTACAGTTACTGTCAAAATAATCCCAATAGTATTTTTTGTGCAATTAGTTTAATCATGTGCTACACACTATAGAACGTAAAAGCATCTTAGAGTCTGAAAGCTGTACTACAGGCACCACAGATTCATGTCATCTCTCCAAATCTGTGGTTTAATCAGCTGAGCTCACTGA
The DNA here is from genome assembly GCA_020466265.1 of Siphamia tubifer. NCBI lineage: Eukaryota > Metazoa > Chordata > Actinopteri > Kurtiformes > Apogonidae > Siphamia > Siphamia tubifer. The sequence continues at coordinate 19,794,829 of CM035796.1, forward strand.
ACAAGAGGCTCTGTGGTGTGTTTGGAAAGATGGATGCAGTACTTTCCTTCATGTAAAAATGTTAACTGACTGGCAGTTTATTTCCAGAGCTTGAATGGGTATGAAACTTTGACTCACACAAATGATCTGACACTGTGGTGGGAAAAAAAAAAAAAAAAGTGCTATAATAAAACAGAAACATTAGAGGGGAAGGCATCTGAGTCAAAAGAGAAGATAAAAAAATAATTATGAGGTGATTTAAACTAAAATATTGCCCTGTAGTCTATTACATTATCCAAGAGAGTCTGAGTTTGTGTGTTGATGGGCATTAAGGTGCAGTATTATACTTGTGTACTTTGGATTTAATCCTTCTCATTGGATGCAAAGGTAACCTGTAGTGCAATGCAGGGACTATAGAGAACTGAGAGTGTGACCTGTTGTCTTAATTACAGCTTACTTAAATTAAATAGGTATAAGCCCAGATGGAGAGCCCATAGAAGCTGCCTAAACCAGCATGTGGCTTCATCCCCTGACCCTCTCCTCCAGGTAGCGTTCCAGTATCTGCATCCTTAGACTGTCTGGTGGCGGAGCAGGGCTGCATCAAGGAGCAGTCCTGCATGGGGCTCTACCGGCTGCTGGAATACTGTGCAGCGGAGGAGGCGGTGTCGCCCCTCGGCTCAGATGCTCGTTTGGAGTGCCTAGAGGCCCAGAATGCCTTGCAGCATTACCGGCCCCTCCAGGTTTGTAAGTGTCAACGCGGCTCACGCAGGGAGGAACACTGCCTAAGGGTCTACTGGACGGTGAGATTTGCAGGTAGGTTTATTTATGACTGACTCTTTCCATTCTCAGCTATGTAATCCATGCATAATACCTTGTTCTATTTCTGTTGTGGCAGCATACGATGAGTACGATGTGTCTCCTTATGAAGAACTCAAGTTAAATTTGGTGAGAAACATTGAAATGTCACGTATGGCCTCCATTATGTCAGGTACTACCCCACTTCAATGAAAATGTTTAAATTGTCAACAACATAAGAGCTTATTTTCTTGACATCTGGTACTTGCTTTTTTTTCCTAGCATCTTCTCTGTCTGTGGATGGACAAAATCAGTGTCTAAAGGCAGCCCAGGACTGTGGTCTGTATGAAAAATGCGGCTCCCTGCGGTCAGAATATGTTGTAGCCTGTACCAAAAGAGCAACAGTCTCTGACAACAGCTGTAACCGCCAGAAATGCCACAAAGCCCTGCGGCGCTTCCTGGAGCGCGTGCCAGAGGAGTACAGCTTTGCATTGCTCTTCTGTCCCTGTTCTGACACCCTGTGTGGGGAACGCCGCAGGAAAACTATTGTCCCTTCATGTTCATATGAGGAAAATGTGAGAGGGGAGGAAAGAGTGGGCAAACCCAACTGTCTCAGCCTGCAGAACTACTGCTCCAGAGATGAGCTGTGTAGGTAAGAGTAGAACAGTGTGTGGATGCATCACCTACTGTATAAGGTATTTTGGGAACACTTCCTCCTTTGCAAAATACATACATACATGAAATACACCAGCAAGACTTTACATTACATATTGGTACATATATTCACCATTAACCAGTTCATTACACATCATTATAATGCACATATTATTGAATCATTCTAAGATAGGACTTTATTGTCATCATACAATTTGTCCTCTGCATTTAACCCATCCTTTGGTGCCGTTGGGGCAACCTCGCAAGGAGCAGTGGGCAGCCATGGGTGATGCCCGGCGGCCCATCTCCAGATGTGGAGCCAGCCTCATGGTCAGTTACCTGGCTGGAGGATTTTTACTCTAACATGTTTTTGGGTGATGGGAGAAACTGGAGCACCCAGAGGAAACCCATCCAAACATGGGGAGAGAAACATACAAACTCCACACAGAAAGGCCCGCACCGTCCGGGAATGGAATCTTGCTGTGAGGCTCAGCCGCTCAGCCACCGTGCTGCTATTCTGCACATCAATAGGCCCCTGATTATTGTGTTAATGACTGCATGAAAGCATATTAGGATGGTTATTCATGTACAACAGCATTCTTATTACTCCGCCTCATGAAAAGAGAGAGATGTATTGTTTTTGGGTTGTTTGTTTGATAAGATAAGATAAGATAAGATAAGATAAGATAAGATAAGATAAGATAAGATAAGATAAGATAAGATAAGATAAGATAAGATAAGATAAGATAAGATACGATAAGATAAGATAAGATAAGATAAGATAAGATAAGATAAGATAAGATAAGATAAGATAAGATAAGATAAGATAAGATAAGATAAGATAAGATAAGATAAGATAAGATAAGATAAGATAAGATAAGATAAGATAAGGCTGCACTGATGTCATTGATCTCACTTGTGTTCCTATAAACGTGTTCACTACTTTCTGATATTTAATTTGCTAATCATGTACTATAATCATCATACTAAGATTACATCTGAGGTTTATTACACCAGAAACAGAGGACACTCAAGAAAAACTGACTTTTTCAGTAATATCTATCTAATTTTTCCTCCCTTCGGAGGATAAAAATCTCCAGACCCTGACTCCAGATTGTAATGTTTATTGAAAGAAACAGTATTGTAAGAATACTTTTTGCTTTTCCTTGAACAATTTGTTATACAAATTAAAAACAACTTAGAATTGTGCTTGAACAACACAAATAAACTCAACAAGACATTCTGTGACACAGTGTTTTCCCAAATAAAAATAGGAAATGCACAATTATCTTACAACTATGACAATAAAGTTACTTTATTTTAGAACATAATTTTTTTTAACAAGGATGATATTTTAAATAATATCGGTGGTTGCAAGGAGCCTGTTTCCATTGGACATCTCAGAAAGTGCAATTAAAAGAAAATCTGTACAAACTGTGCAAAACAGAAACACTGCAAATGTTTATTTTTTTTTAATCCAATCCTCATACGTTCTCCAAACCTAAAGTCTTTGTCTAATAATTACCATGGCAGTAGATTTGTTTGTTGTAATGTGTCATGGATGCTCCAACATTAAAACCCTAGTTCCACATTCTACATGTTCTAATCTGAAGGTAAAAAAAACACCCAGTAGAGCCTTCACACCCCCCAGGGGGACCCGCCCCACGGTTTGAGAAACAATGTCATTGATCCAATTCTATGGATTTTATTGGTGAATTAATGTTGTCGAAGATGACAGTGTTTCCACATTCATTACAGAACCTCTGACCTTCCAAATGGATCTGATGACCATGACAGGATGACAAACTGTTTGCCTTAATTATTGACATGAATTAATGTGATTAGTCGATCAGTTTATTCAACTTTTTAGATCAGTAGATCCTTTTGGTCACTGATGGATATTTGGGTCTTCATGAGTTAAATGTATCTGTTAAATGTCCAAGCTGCAAGAAAAAGAACCATAATCTATTCAGTTCCATTCTTTCCAACCCAACAATTTACACTGGAATGAGGAATTACTTATCACTAACTTTGCAGACATGGTTACAAAACATTAGCCCAACATACGTGCAGCTGTTAATCACATACATGTCGCCTAAGACACTCACTTTTGGGAAGTTCAAGGAAAAGCTCACAAGTGAAAAGTAGTAAATGTAATAATCCCATGCTGGAGAAAAGATCATTCTCCACCTGGTTGACTTAAATGGAGGAGAACAGCTGTGAAATGGGAATTCAATTCTGTTCTAAGTAGTCTGAAAAAGGTCTGTAAAAGTATATGGAGACCTGTGGAAACCCTGAAATAACTAACAGCACTTAATAATTGTGTTCTATCCTTATCTAGTCTACGTATATTAACATTTTGCAGAGCCCTGAGGGGCAGTACAGGACCTAAATTATACTTCATTTAGCCACCTAGAATTTACCTCCTCGTGGTGAATTCATTTTTATAAATTACAGTTTACTTCATGTTTGCATTATGATACATGTCTCATATATTTCATGAGGATGTATCTTTTAAAACATTCTGGTCACTGTATAAAAAAATCATCTAAGTCATATTAGTGTATAGATTTCAAACAAAGAACAACAGTAATTGTAGCTGACATGACTTTCTACAGTTTTGAACACATGCAAACCATATGTGTCCTCTGTGGGCTGTGGGAAAAAGCACAAAAACACTCATCACTTTCTTTACAGCATCTTTTCTCTCAGCTGGAAACATTTAATTTACACCACTGACAACAAGTCTGAACATTTCAGACACATATAAAACATGTTTTACACCCTGCACAGGTTCACGCCAGTAGATTAACTCGCACACATCAGTTATGAATAAATAATAAATCTATAGCAGAGTATAAATGAAAGTATCGCTATCTTTTTCAGCACCAATATTTGTGAGTGAGAAAGTATTTTTATCGGTGCTTGAATCAGTAATAATGTAAAGTTTAACTCTTAGTATTTTTATGATTTTGTTGCACTTTTGACTCATGCTAGGCCAGGATAACACCAGCTGAATGATTTTACTGATTTTAGAAGACAATGCAAGTGTTTTTGTAGTTACCCATTCTCAGTTTTCTGTTATGTTTTTTGCAGTATTTTCAGGTTTGTGCCATTCTGTTCTATTGTTTCTGCTTGATGTTGAATCCCTAAATGAAAAACACTGTAAAATGCACACTCTCTTCAGCTGTTTTCTCTTCTATGATTATTCTGTATGTGTGTATTAGATCCCGGTTTGCTGATTTCCAGCACAACTGCCAGCCTTCCCCTCTGTCTGCCTCTGGCTGTGTGCGAGACAGCAGAGCCATGTGCCTGAAGGCCTACGCTGGACTCATAGGTGAGTGGGAGGAGACAAATCAAAGGTTGGAAGAGCCTGAAAGTGGAAAGGATTCAGGAAACAATAGATAAAAGCAAGTCAAAGGATTTGCTCTTGGAACTCATTAGTGGGTGTGTTACAGTCATATGTGGCTTGTGCAGGTTTTATTTTGGTGTGCAAATCATTCTTTTGCTGGTTCAGAGATGGCCAACAGCCAAACTATGGACGCTACCCCTGGGACCCAGTCAGCATCACTTTTTAAAATTTTATTTTCAGCAGCTCCACAAAATGAATCAGGAAATATAATTTCCTTCTGTTTCACACACTATATTTCTCAAAAGAAAGAAAGAAAAAAAGTAATTTTGTATACCTGCAATTATCAGTATCAAGAGAAAAAATAGTGGTGACACTGGATCCCCAGGGCAGCTAATATTGTTGGTAGACTGGATCATATCTTCCACACAGGTGTGAGTTGAAAATGAAAATCCCTCGCCATAGGGAAAAATTACGTTAAAAGTTTTTAAAGTTGCACTTGGAATATCTACTTGTTTTCTTTATACAACCAGGCACCATCATGACTCCCAACTATGTGAGTAACAGCAGCACAGAGGTGTCCCAGTGGTGCACATGTGAAGGCAGTGGTAACGAATGGCAAGGCTGTCAGCGCATCCTGCACATGTTCAACAGCAACACATGTCTGCGTAAGTTACCAGTTAAAACATACCATAATGAGATGCTACTCCACACGCACAGTCACAGTGAGAGGAAGAGAGTTTTTCCTTTAATGAATCTGTCATTTTGCATCTTGTCTAAGTATACGAGGATCTAGTAGCACAACAACACACCTTTATAATGTGCACATATGTGAACTGACAGAACTGACAGTAATACCAGAGGTGAAACATGTTCAAGATTCACCCACATTAAAGGATTTTTGGCTTAGGTTCCCACTCATGCTGCATCTATAAAAAATGATTAAGAAACAGAACAGATTTAGCAAGAAAAGCGCACCTAAAAACATAATACCCAAAACAGAGACGAAATACAAAGATTATAAAAAAAAGTTATTATGGTAAAACGTGGAACCAGTTACTATAACTTAAAAATGGATGCTGTTTAGTAAGTTACACACCCATATAGTACAAATATATATATATATATATATATATATATATATATATATATATATATATATATATATATATATATATATATATATATATATATATATATACATAATATAGACAAGCACCTCCCAAAGTTGCAGTTTGTGACTGTAGCTCATCCTTGTTAAACAGTTAATCTGCAGGGATGGACACTGTATTACACACAGCATCCTATTAAGTACTGTCTGAGTTAACCCAGATTTGACTCAAGTGTTTCATGTTTCAAACCAAGCTTTGATGTTAGATGTACATAGAGACTCAGAGATGGTTTGATAATAGACTGTAATAATAATGTCCGTCAGGTGTGCTGGAAAAGGAAAACATCTAAAATATGCAGGATAGCGTCTCTCCAGGACCTGTGTTGTTGACCTACAGTGTAGTCTGATGTAAACATGTGGTCTGTGTCAGTGAGCCATGAAAACAGGGGCGTATTTGTGTGAAGGGACCTGTAAGAACACTAGGATCCCACATAGCCACACACAGGCCAGTGTTTGGATATTATTCTGTTTTAATAAAATACTGAGGATCCCCGGTATTTGACATTTCCTAAGATTGTATTGTATAATTGTTGTCCTGTCAGAGCAGTTTGTAGAGTGGGTCCAATACCCAGAGGGTTGGCGGTTCAAATCTAGCTCTCTTCTTGTCATGTGCTCTTGTGCTCTTGAACAAGATACTTCACCCACCTTGTCTCCAGTTCCACTCACACTGATGTATGAAAGTTCAGCGGTAGTTTCCCACCACAAATATGTGAGCGAGAATGAACTATGTATTGTAATGTAAAGGCTTAGAGCGTCTTTAAAATCACTATAGAAATACATTATTATTACAACACTGCTCAAATGGGGAGATGGGTATTGCTTTTGTTTTATTTATTTATTTGTTTGTTTGTTTGTTTGTTTGTTTGTTTGTTTGTTTGTTTGCTTGCTTGCTTGTTTGCTTGTCTGTTGTCAGCAACTTCATTCAAAAACTACTGGAACAATTTCCATAAAATTTTCAGGAAATGTGCGAGATGGTCCACAATAGATCCCATTACATTTTGGTGGATGTAGGTCAAAGGTCACAGTCACCAAAAATGTGTTTTCACAATGATAGGAGCTAAGGGAAATCCGGTAAAATGTTTGTAAAGGGGTGGTGTTTGTTGTGCCTGGTTAATATTAGTATTAGTTAGGACAGTTAAAATGAATGAGTTAATGCAGATTAATTCATCATTATGATTATTCTGATTAAAAAGTTTAAAGTAATTAGTAATGCAGCAGACTGACTCTGAATGTGTCTGCTAACACATTTTGGGTAGTTTGTCCAAGTAGAGTTAATACATGCTAATGGGTGCAGGCAGCAAAACCAACCCATAAAGACACTAAACAAAACGTTGGCTTCTGGATGGAAATATGAGGACAAACAAAACCAAAACAGAACAGTCCACCCACAGAATTAGCACTTCTAGTAAGATAAAATTCTACTAGCATTAAGGCTAACACTTCACCCAGCACAGACAAACACATCCAGTACAGATATAAGAAGACAAGGTGGGATGGGACAAGACAGTACAAGACAAGATGGGACGGGACAAGACAGGACAAGACAAGACAAGACAAGACAGGACAGGAGAAGACAAGACAAGAAGACAGGACAAGACAGGACAAGACAAGACAAGACAGGACAAGACAGGACAGGACAGGACAGGACAGGACAGGACAGGACAGGACAGGACAAGACAAGACAAGACAAGACAGGACAAAACAGGACAAGACAGGACAAGACAAGACAGGACAAGACAGGACAGGACAGGACAGGACAGGACAAGACAAGACAAGACAGGACAAAACAGGACAAGACAGGACAGGACAGGAAAAAACAGGAGAAGACAGGACAGGCCAGGACAGGACAGGACAAGCCTTTATTAGTTCCACCGTGGGGACTTCCTTCTTGAGTCTGTTTGTTCATGCAAAACAAAATGTGACCAACATAGATGAAAAATTAATGATATTTTATCGTGATTTGTTAACCAACCTTGTGATTAATCTGATTAAAAATGTTAATCATTTGACAGCTCTACTGTTAATATTATTATGAAATTCCTTATGAGTAAATATCAACATTTATAGTTACAACAGCGACAGGCCCAGGTTTATCCATAAAACGACATGAATTATTTGCACTGTTTGTGTTCAAACATTCAAGGGTTTTAGGCAGCAGCATTTGTTTGTGTGATCTAACCAATGGCAATATAGTCAAGGGAAATGTATTTGTATAGCACCGTTCATACACAAGGCAAGTCAGAGAGCTTTACAAAAGCATAGAAACACATCAAATTACAAAGGAAAATAGCAGAATAAAACATTAAACAAAGAGAAAGTGGAGAAAAGATGCACCACTCCAGCAGAAACTACTGCCCCTGGGGTTATCTGCCTCACCGTGAGCACAAACGATACTTGGTGAAAAAAACCCAGAAGCTCAACTGGATGTTAACAGGTTCTCTGCGAACGGTGGGTTAACACTCCTGTTCCACATCTGAAATACCTTCAAGTCCAATCCAGTTCTTCTTCTCCCAGGTATATTGACTCATACAGGACATTTATGAACCAAACATATATGAAGGTATTTTATGTGTATTGTTTTAGGCTCATTTGTACTGATGCACAGCAATTAACAGATTTATTAGACCCCTTTATTTATCTCAGAAACTATCCAGCATTGTGAAGTCTCCATGATTTACCATTTTATTCCCTAATTTTAACTTGCTCACTGGGCTTCATAAATTAATAAAGCATAACATTCAACCATGAAGACTTATTATTCTATTCAGGAATGCCAGTAAATAACTATAATTTCACATCTTAATCAAAAATATTAATATTAACCAGCCTTTTTTTTTCTTTTACCAATAGAAATATCATTTTGGATTAAGGCTTTGTTAGACATACTGATATATTAACCATTGCAGAAACATTAAAAAAGTTAGTAATTTTGGCTGTTAATTTTAGGACAGATGTGGATAAACCTTTCATTGGGAAGCGATATAATACATTTGCTAAACACTGTAGATAAAAAGTTATAAAACTAGACCAAACCACAGGGAATGTTTAAATAAACTGATGTAATGACGTTAGATGCTCTTCAATGAAGACAATGATGTAATATGATAATAAGGAATATTTTTGTAAACTAGAAATATTGCGTAGGTAACTTACACTCATTTTATGTACACAGTATATACAGTCATGGAAAAATGTCTTTAGACACTCCATGCATTTGTCATATATTACTTTAATAATCATCCCTCAGTAACTGAAATCTGCCAAGTATTGTTTCCTTCTCCAAACCCACATGATTTCTTCTGCATGTGCTCTATTTTATCAAGGTCAAAACTGAATATATCAGAAAAATATCCATGACATAATTTGTTGAAACTGTCAATAATTTAGTGTTGGTTTTTTTTTCCCAATTAAACAATAAGTAAAAACTAAACAAGTGGTGCCAGACACAACAAACCCCACCCTTGAAAATATTTTTTCCTTATTTATCTTATATATCCCTTATCATTGCAATCACACATTCTTTGCATCCTTAACATTAACCTTTGACCTACATTCACCAAAATTTAAAGGGATTCATTCTGAACCACCTCGCTATAACTCAGATGGTGGAGTGGGTTGTCCAACGATTGAAGGGTTGGCGGTTTGTGTCCTGCCTACTGGTGTGTGTGTGTGTGTGTGTGTGTGTGTGTGAATGTGAGGAATTGTAAAGCTCTTTGGGCACTTACTGGTGTGAAAAATGCACTATATAAGTACAGTCCATTTCCTGAAAATTGGTCCAGTAGTTTTTGCATAAAGTTGCTGACAAACAGACAGACAGATAAATGGATTATTTTCATCTGTTTGTCTGATGTAACCACATCTTTTATAACACTCAGAAAACAATTTTCTACAAACATTTCATGATAATATTGGAAACTGTATAAAATTTTAAACTTTTTTCCACTACTGTATGAACCTCTGGTGGTTGTCGTGTTGAATCAGACAACAGATGTTACTTAACACAAATGTTTCTTTTGGTGTTTTGGTTGATGATTGACTTCATAGAACAGTGTATTAATGATGGAGTGTTTGACTATGTGAGGTACCTGTAACTCAGGTGTCCCATGATGAGTTCAGGGAGGATAGAAACTTCCAAAAAGCTTGTTTGATTTTCATTTTCAGTATAAATACAGATTGTGAAAGCAAGCCCTCATGATCCTTCTGGCTTTTTGGATTTTAAGCAGGAGGTGTCTGAGAAGTTACCACAGTGACAGTGTTTGTATTTTGAGTTTGTGATGTCGACTCTTGCTGTCATTGTGAAGCCGAATTCACCGAGAGTTGGCTTGTTCACCCAATAAGAGAGAATTTGAGCTGGGTTTAGTTGTACACCACTGAGGATTTGTTTTTGCAATAGTAATCCTATTGGCATCACTGGATAGAAATGTTGATTTTGTGTTTTCTGTATTTTTATTTTTTTTAAGATTAACTTCACAGAGCAGTGTGTTTTGAAAGTTTTCTTCTGTTTGTGTGAAGAAGCAGCACACAAAGTCTTTCGTGGATAATGAAACAAGTTACTAAAGGTTTTGTGTAAAAGCTTCTGGTGCCTGAACACCAAAAATGTTATCATGATAATAGGCAAATAATCAGAATGATGAATGTCAAATCATTATTTCAATGGCCGATTTTTGATTATTAGTGGAAGTTGAAGAAATCAACTGGTTATTTGTGTTGTTAAATTATTCTTTATAGTCAGATCATTTGAGAAATCTAGACTAAGACCAGACAAAATGAGTCCAATGCAGTGAAAAACAATCACTGGATTGTTTTGTGTTTGTTGCTGACATTGAAACGCAAATAAACCCAAAAATATATTTAAGAAAACTTTAATTATCATCATGTACAGTCTGTAATTCCTCTGGCAGACCCATGAGTCAGTAACCCCTTCTATACAGCACTTCTGTTGTGGGAATATTTCACCTTTATTCTGGAACGACATCTGTATAAACAAAATTAGATGATGTGGTGGCATCATTTTGTTGACTTTGTGACGACTGTGGGGGTAGTAACAGAGCCGGGACAAATCTGGAATCATGATTCCAGAACACTATGTAAAAGGGACACCTCTTGTTCTGCGACCAAGGTGTAACATTTTGCTAATGGTGGTTCCTGGGTGAAACAGCAGGTGCATATGGAGGCACTGGCATGGTTCTGTGATTATGTGCCATTTTCACCTGGGGCACAAAGCCTTGCCGTGGCAAGCACGAAGCTGGCAGCAGAATCCATGTCAGTGTCCCCATATGTGATATTTAATGAGTGCTACATTACTTCCCCTTTGATTCCGGAATGCAGGTTTGTGGTGTAAGAGTCCAGTCTGTCTCGCCTTGGTTGCACCTTTGATTTGGCTGTGGTGGAACAAAAGGGGGGATGACCATCTCACCCCCCCCCCCCCCCAGGATCTCTATATAAATGTGGCTATTTATAGCTTCTAGTTCTCCAGTGTCAGCACAACGCAGATGGGAAACGCTACCTTTTTGCTGTCAGACTCTAGATGTGAAGTAAATTGATAGTGAGATGCTGCTCTATCTGAGCATTTTATAATATGCATTAATACAGAATTTAAATGAAACGGGCTGTAATTGATAGAAAGGGCAAACCACTGAACCATTAAGGTTTCAGATAAATGAATGAATGGCAAGAGACATTCTCTCTTGTGTTTGGCTGGTAGCCAGCAGTGAATGTGGCTCCAACTTCTGTGGAGTCAATGAATCCTTCCTCTAAATCTGATAAACATAGAGTGACTCCGTATTGAACCTCTGCCAGGCATGTAGAGATGGACAAAGCACTTAAAGATCCACCTTGAAAAAATAATTAATTCATTCTTTTCTTCGCCTTTTTACTTTTGAAGCCCCCAGTTTCTATTAATTGTCTCTAATAAGGCAGAATAAAAGATAATACTATTACAAATTGACAAGTAAAATACAGAATGTTCATTAGCTATTTTATTAATTAGATTTTTATTCAATCAAGGCGCAAGCAATGGAAATGAATAAGACAACCATGTTAAGACAAGCAAGTCGATGATAGATCGCTTTAATAATAAATAAGCTGCTACAGTGTTTATAATAGACCATGGACAATTGTACTGTAGTGATTAAAATAGTTTGGGAAAAAAGTTCACCCATCATTTAATATTTTATTAGTCATGGAATGATTTACAACACAGAATTTATATTTTAACCACTAAAGGCCAAGGACTATTTTGTTGCAACTTCCAAAAGAATTTTTCTTTACATGCAACATTTTCTGTTTTATATATCATCATTTATTATAATATTACCCACTGTATTTAGTATTTTTCTGTGAAAATCTGGTATTTTTCTCTATTCAATTCATTGTTATATTAATTAAAATGAAGAAAACTGAATTAATACAGACTTTATAGGCAATATATCATTAACATAAACACAAGTGTCTACATTCACTGTCATTTGTTAAAACTACATGAGTTTTACTGGTGAACCAATGTTGCAGAATATATCAGTGTTTCCACATTCAATGGCCATAAAAAGCTGAGAAACTACATTTCACCTAAATTATTTCAATTTATAGAAATAATTGAAATTAAATTATTTCAATTTATTGAAATAATTGATGGTTCAGAACCTTTTACACATGTTATGTCAGTAGATGCTTTTGGCCAACAGTGGCTGTTTAGGTATTTAAGGGTTAACAAAAAGATGAGCCTACATTTGTGACACCAATCCTAGGTTTTATTTTTTCCACTACAGTGAATTTTTATTTATTTTTTTTACATTCCAGTCTGTTTCGTAAAATATAATACATGAGCCTCTTTACCTCAGTGTAGTTGAACTTGTCTTTAGTTGTATATTCCAGCACATATTATAGCATATTCTTCTTTCCACTCATGGAAACTTTACAAGATGAAAGATAAACCTTTTTACAACAGCATGAGTTTGTGTGTTAATGTAGTGCCATTAATAAAAATGTGCACTGTTGCCCATGAAGTTGGAAGAAAATACTTCTACCACCTCTCATAAAATGGTTGTGACAATGTGATTTATTCTTGGTAAATTAAATGTTACTAGGACTGTAGCTCATCTGATATGAATAAATAGGAATAAAATCAGTTCCAACTTTATGTGCAACAGTGTATAAAAGCATCAGCATACTAGTTTTGGAAAAATATTACCAACCATAATAATCATATATTATAGGATTTCACACTCCTTTTCAATTTAAATATTATAATGAAACTGTTAGAGCCAACCTTTAATAATTACCACAATAAATGTCAAATCAGTAGTTTAAAAGCTGATTTTTCTTGTGAAGTGACAACCACACCTGTGGCTCAAAATTATTATTTATTGTCAAAACATAATAAATACAACATTGTGCAAAAGTTGTGCAACATCATCAACATTAGGTTTGTTATTTTTTTATTATTGTTATTTCACAGACTCAGTATTAACATGTGTTTAACCTGTTTGTTTAGACAATATGAGATTTATTGGATTCATTTTCTGAGGTTTTACACAAGATTTCATTCAGTGGATGTCAGATGCTTTTAGCTGTTTGTCTTGTCATAGGGTCAAGGGTCACACTACACAGTTTTTTTTTTTGTTCCTTTTAAAGCTGTGTGTGCATTTACTTTTTTCTTGTTGTGTGTGAAATAACACAACAATGGAAGCCTGAACTGTAACTTTGATTTCATCTTATCTGCATTGTTTTTGCATTCATCCCTCATTTAATCCTTTCTCAATGAATTTATTTAATTTCTACATTTGTACATATTTTCTCACCAAATATGTATATAATTCTAAAAAAAAAATCTAAATAAGTGTACGGCAGTGGGTCCAAAACTCCTCTTGATATTATACGTACATGTTATCTTCTGTGATATGAACCATTGTTCCATAAATAAATTATGACAAAAAAGAATTAAATTAAAAATAAGACTGAAATAAAAAACATTAATTGTAATGACATTCATCAAATTAGAGCATTTATCATTATGATTTGTATTTTTACTCCCTGTTAGCAGTGAAAAAAATAGTATCAATAAAAAATAATATTCATTTGACCGGTATCAAAGTTTGATAATCATCCCTTTTTGAAATGCACAGAATTTACATTTAAAAGATGTAAAGTAAACTTCTACGTGTACAGAAACTTTACTGACAACATGCTCTATTTCTCATGTCACTTGAAATGCAAAGTCTTTCACAGTTTATCCAAGCTTTGAAAAGTCTCATATAACATTCCCGGTGATGCTGAAAGGATAAATAATGATGTGAAAGTAATGAAGATCATCCCTGCTGGTTTTGTTTCAGGCAATGCCATCAGCTCCATGGGAGTCTCCGCACCTCCTCCTGTGGAAAACACTGCAGTGCCAGCTTCTCAGCCCTCCCCACGTGTCTACCAGGAGAGGGTTCACGTCAGCGTCAACACACTCCCTGAATTCAACAGCGTAAGTATTCTCTGTCTTCTCGCTCTCCTACCTTATGCTACTGTTCAAGTGTTGCTGGAAGCCAAATGGAGAAGTTGACTGCACATGAGGTGTTACCACCTATAGTATGTTTTACCAGTTACTGTAGCAGCTTTAGTGTATAACCTCAGATTACCCCCCCCCCCCACCACCTCCCCTCTTCCACCCCCCTGCCTCTCATTGTGACTGAGGATTAGCCGTAGGTGTTCGCAGCGTTAAACTCAACCCCTACTGTTAACATTCATGTTCCATATTCCTGGTTTTCTCACCGTCTTAATCCTCCTCATCTGCACTTCCAGACCCACAATCCGTTAAAGCACTGAACGCTGCTGAAGCACACATCTGACATTTAGGTAGTTTAGTTAAAAATGAGACAGTCATAAGCAGCTCTGTGAAGAGGATGAGTGTTATATCACAGATTATAAAGTCAACATCGAATATGAGACTCAACTGCCCATGAAAATGTAAAAAAAAAAAAAAACCCACAAAACACAAATTTGTCTCTTAACAGCAAGTGAAAGAACGAACAACAAGTGATATTTAAGTCAAGTGACATGGATCATTGGAGCCAAAGTGACGATTAAATTCATGCCCTGAGCCTAGTTTTAAATTAGTGAATGAAATGTTCCTAGTTTGGTCTTTTGTGTGTGGTTAAATACAGGCAGGAGATAAAGGTTGAGTCATTACAACTTCACTCTGTACTCTCTTCTTCACTTTAAATGGAGGTTTCCCCCAAAGTTAGTGGGGAGTAGATGTGAACAATAAAACTATCCAGCAGCAAAGGTTGAAGAATTATGACACCTGGAAAAGTAAGGAGACACTTCAGCAATTTATGTTCTGGTTTGCTGCTTTGTCACAATATTATTATCATTTAAATAAACTCTTTTTCTGCTTCTCTGCTCTTGAAATAGTGACTTTATAAGAAAAGTAAAGAGAGCAATGAAAGGAGATACTTATATGTATCTGTAATTTCCTTTTCATTGCACATGTTTGTCCTCTGAAAGTCAATCATCTCCAGAAAAACTGTGCGTCATGTAGCACAACAGCTGGACAAGCACGTACCAGTATCTGTGGTGGCAGCTGTTTCCTGTGTACAGTGGAGGACAGTGAGTGTGTTTACCTGTTTCTGTACAGTACGGACGATTCTCCATGTGCAGCTGCGCCCTCAACACCGCTGGAGCTCTGACTTTGTGCAGAGCTTCTGGATTCATTGTTAAATATTTGTATAGAAGGAATTAAAGGAACAATATAATCACTACTACTACTAGTACTATTACTACTACTACTACAAAGTAATCACTTCTTCACTACTGTACTCAAATATGTTTTTGGATAATCTGTACTTCATTGAGTATTTTTATTCTATTTACTTTCATTTTTACTTTACCACATGTCGTCACTCAATCGCATATTTCTACTCCCATACATTTTTAATGGACGGTATCGTTACTTATTACACAATATAAATGAAAGGAAAACTGATGTCCTTACTGCTAATCTTGCAACATAGCATTGGGTCTAAAAGCATAATATACAAGTGAAAACAACTGTATTTACGTAGAGTTCTTGAATAGATGAATATAGAATTATACATATGCTATGGAATTTAAAAATATAGAGTAGACCACAAAAGAAATTAAAGTGTCAAAGGTGATCTATCTTTTAAAAACGCCACTTCACTCTAAACTTTTTGTTTTATCATCAGAGCCAAGAAAACAATACCCATCCCTAAAACTGGCAGATATCCTAGATTGAAAACATCACCAAAAGGATCAGACATGTTTTTGTCTTGAAGCCAACCTGTCCACCAAATGAACTTTTTGAAGCCTCTTACTGACAGACACAAATGAAAAGAGGTTCATTTAACCTGTAAAGACCAAAACTGTCCCTGGAAACCAAAAGAATCAACTAATTTAAAATGTTTAATACCTGTTAATCCACTAATCCTATAAATACATGTACATAATTGGTGTAAAATGCAGTTTTATTTGGTTTATTTTTAGTTTTTTAATGGTCATCAGATATAACCTATTTGGACATTCACAAGATCTGTAATAAACATGGAAACACCACCCAAAGGTCTTTATTTGAAAAGATTTTTGTGTTAAGAATTAAATCACTGTATAAATATCTGTAGTTTTTACAGGAGGTGTGTGTGAACAAAACCAGGTTTGTATGTCGAAAATATAAATTTCTATTGTTTTGAGAAAATACAGTCATTGCAGTAAATGCAGTAATCTCATCAAATCTCCCTAAAGCTCACACTGTCGTTCAGTTACAAGGCCTGTAACTGAACGACGTACATAATTTCGACATACAAACAGTTACAGGCCTGGGTTGATGGTTTAAATCCATGTGTCAAAATGTCTTTGCAAGACATTGGCCCATAAAAAATTTCTCCCAGTAGGACCTGGTGCCTTTGTAAAGCACTTTGGGCACCATGAATTTGTATAAAATGATAAATGCAGTCCATTTTCCATTTAAATCCAATGTTAACTATAGATGTTGAAAATGTTAAATATACATGAAAAATATGTTTGCAGCTTGATTTCTACAGTATTTTTGTGATAACCACAACTGCCAGGTTCTTTTCCCCGTAAAAACAACATGATTTTTTTTCAGTGTGTGTAATCTGGTGTGTGTGGGTCTGTGATTGTCATTCCAATATATAGAATGCAGAGGTTGAATATAATAAAAATATCACTCCACTATAATGGGATTCAGTAGACAGAGCATCAAAATGAGCTGATTCAAGACTTCTGACACTCTAACATGTTATAACACTGTTAGCTTTATATGAGTTTTAGTTGTCGCAGATAGCAGCCGATTGCACCAGTGTAGCTTTAGCCACATTCCCTCCAGTGTTACCTACCAACACCTGTCTACTGTTGTTGTGGATTTTCATCATGGATCAAGGATGTCACCACTAGAAGATGAGTAGGAAAAGGCTCAGTTTATTTTGACCTGTATGTGTCTTTTATAGTCAATAATCAGTTAAACCTGCTAAACCTACTCTAAGCAGTGAGGAATTATTGTAAAATTGTAAATTGTTGATGTCGTCTTCTATTATAATCACAAGAACAAAATAGAATCCGATGGAATCCCAGTCCTTGACACACTTCACATATAGTTTCACCTGTGTGAACATCTCCACCATAAATATATTTATGTCTATATATATTTACATACACGTAGGTATATTTTCCCTTCACTGTGTTCTCTGAACTTTACAAACATCTCCACTTAAGTTTGAGAATTTTCTAAAAAAAAAAAAAAAAAAAACAATAACTGATTTGTAAATGTAGATACATTTTAACGAGGATGGAAAAAATATAAACACATTCAAATAATGCTGACTGCAACAAACTAAAAAAAATATTGGGGTAGATACATGTTTACTACCTGCTGTACTTCTACAACAATTACTGCACTTTTGCAAGTGGAATTCTTGCTTGTTATTGCTTCATATAAGACTGTACCTGCTCAACACTGTGTGGTGGCTGTTTTTTTCATCACATCCATACATTTTGAATATGAATCAGATATGAATCGTTGACAGAACAGTCCAGCACCTGTGTTCTATGAAGTCACACTGTTTTAACCCATACAGCATGAGCCCTGACATGGCCTATATATATATATATATATATATATATATATATATATATATATATATATATATATATATATATATATATATATATATATATATATATATATATATATATATATATATATATATATATATATATATATATATATATATATATAAAAATATGTGTGCTATAGATGCCTATACCTGAAGGGGATGCCTATACCTGTTAGAGGGGATCTATGCTGTATGAGTACACATTACTACTGTATACAGTGTTAACTTAACTCATCCATCTCCCACATTGCAGGTGAGGCCATCACAGAAAATGACATATTTACCTCCGCCAAGGAGGTTATGTTTTGCCAAAGTTTGTTTGTCTGTCTGTTAGATTGTAAGATAACTCAAAAACGTATGGACGGATTTTGATGCAATTTTCAGGGTAGTTTGGTAATGGGGAGATCTACACATGATTTTGGTGGCGATCTGGGGGGGGGGTCTACCTTGATGGAGGTCTGTGCTCTCAGAGTGCTTTTCTAGTTCATGTATTTTTTTTAGTTGGCATTAAAGATTAATATTCAACTGTTTGACATATAACAAGGCCTAAAGTTAACTTAAAGAATGAAGCCTCTTGATTGCTTGTTTTTTCATGATGTAACAAAACTACCCCCCCCCCCCCCCCCAACTGTATAAATAGTGATTTATACAGTTGTCATTATCTGATGTTGTGTAGAGAAGCTTACTCACCCCCTCAGTTCACTTAATTGGTTCAGAAGATGAAAAGACAGTGTAACTGGACAGAGTGATAAGAAAATTCCATGCACCCAGTGTCCTGGTACCAGTTGTTTCCACGCACAGCAGGGTCATAATGTTCAGATAAACTTGTGTTCTGCACATGCATATTTAGATCAGCTACATGGTCATCAATGCATCCCCAGACCATCACAGACGCTGTTTTTGTATCCTGCGTCCATGTGACCATATTAATCATATTCAGACACACGTGATCAGTGTTGACACATTCACCGTTGGTTTCAACCTTTATACACTGAGATTTCTTCAGACTCGGGGAATGTTTTCACAGTATTACAGTATATACTATAGACTGTCAAAGTCCAAAATTTGAATTTGCATTGAAATGTATTCTTTTTAAACTGGACTGAAAATTCTCTCAGTCAGTGCTGAGTCATACCTATCCTTGCAAAGCCTTAACCTTTGGTGGATGGTGCTTTTGTGTCCACTCGTACAGAACAGTGTTGCATTTCAATCTTGTTTCAATCTCATCTATTCCAACAGTTTTTAAGTGCATTGCAGACATTGAAATCTAAAATGTGTTTATTGGAAAAACTGACAAAAAGTTTCACAGTCAAAACATGAAAAATCTTTGAAAATATATATATATAAAAGCAAAAGTACTGTCACAGATAGTCTTCAGTCAAAAAACTGTCAGAAAAAAAAAATATTCAAAGCATAAAACAAAACAATAAAATCCTTTATGACATACGGAAGGACATCTCCAATGCCAAACATCAGTGCCTCATGAATGATCAAAGGAAGTCAGGAAAAGAAAAAGAATAAAAAAGAAAAAACAATTTAAAAAACCCAATAAAAAGTAATCAGGATAATCACAAACAAAGAAGAATAAAACTCATAATGGCAAAGAATAGTGATAGAATAAATAAGAATAGCCATGATTTGTACTTTATATCAAAAGGCAAACTTCTCTCCACACTTCACTTCTTCTATTAATTGCAAAAAAATCACTCTGCTCCTACTTTTCAGATGGAGGACAGTGAGGAAGAGGAACAGGAGGAAGAAGAGAGTGAAGAATTCAATGTAATCCCACCCTATTCGGAGAAGGACTCAAACATGGACTCAGGGGCCAAAGGGAGTCAGCGGGCGGCGGCTATCCAAGCTTTGCCTCTTCTACCACTACTGCTGCTGCCCACATTCACCCTGGAGTGGGATTGTTGGGGCTACTGAAGCCTCCCTACCATCTTCTGCTCCATTCTACATTTGCTACCACTTTATAATCCATCACAGAATGAACCACAGAGGACAGTTGTGAGGTAGAAAAGGGAAAGCTCATACTTAACTTTGGCTCTTTTTTTTTTTTTTTTTTGTAAGTGTAAAATAGTCAGACTTTATTTTACAATTTCCTTATCACTGCCTTCTCAACAGTTAAAAGATATCAGTAGTCCTGCAGTATCAGCCATGTCTTTCCTCTCCAGTGAAAGGGAAGGAATAACGTGAGCAGATATATATGAGTGCATGGGTGAACTGAGAAGTGCTGTCTGGGCAAATAGTCTATCTAGAGCCTGTTTCACACTCAAAGTACATCCCCTCTTTTAACAAGAAGCACATTGCCTAAGGCCACATCCACTATACATGCTCCCAAAAAACCAGTCTACTCCACTGCAACCAAGCCTGAGCACGGCTTTTGATTTCTATTTCATGACTCATGTCACATCCACTTCTTCGTTGCCCCTTTGGCTCTTCCTCTCCCTCCTTAATACTATGGTTGAGCAAGATAATCCACTTTACAACAAGCTAATAAGAAACTGTACTGCAGTCAACCTGCCTTTGTGCCATTAAAAATAGTTTTTTTTTTTCTTAACCATGCAAGTTAAAAATGATTAGACACGAAGCAATTTGTTATTGTGTTTAATATGAGATTCATGCTTTTTCAATGTATTCTTCTTTTTACTTTGCATACCTAAAAGCAGAGAGCAACAACCGCTCTTCTCCGCTTCTTTTGTTAACATGCCACTTGGTATTATTCCTAACAGGGTGAGTAGCTGAGAATTCAACCACAGGCAAAAGTAATGAGATCAAATTCTATTGTAGAAATGACGAGCAAAGGAAAGCAACATAAGCAATTACGGCACAGTTCAAATTGTGCAGCATGCAGGGAAAGTCTGGAATAAGGCTCAGGGGAGGAAATAGCCAATTTACCGCTGTCAGCCCCTCTCACATTTTATCCTTAGGAGATGTGTTTTTAGTGCTCCTTTCCCATCATGTACTTTAGATGTTGTGAGAACGAGATGCTGAGATAGGAACGGACACAGGAGGCTGTAAAGCCTGCTGGCTGCTCTGATCATTGAGCAGCACATTGAGCCATTTTCTCTGCCTGGAATATCTTTTGCTGATGTTAATGATTTTTTCTCTTATGGCTCATTTTCTTGTGAAATTATGCAGCTGCAGGGATGTAGGTAGAGTACAGACAAGTTTGTTAGAGGGATAAATTAATATGATAATTTGTGCAATGGAAACTTTAATTGTAGTCCTTTCTGGTGTTTTCTGTGTATGACTGGGTCTTTGTGTAGTTTATTCCGCCGTCAGGAGGATATAGAGTATAAATGAAGACTTTGTTTGGCCCCTTTAAATGATATATGAAGTAATGCAAGAAATCATATGTACTTTAAATCCAGTGTTTTAATCATTGCTCTGAATCCATCTTTCTGAGATCATGTCATTTCATAGGTAGACTCTCACTATATTTGTAACTTTACAAAGCAAGGAAACTAAAGGTAATTATTGTTTTTTTTTTTTTTAAATACAGTAAGTTACAAACCAGAGTTAACCTTCTATGACCCACAGCTACATTTTTTTTTTTAGGATTTATTTAAAATATAGTAAGGTTTCTTGACTAAATGACTGAACTGTTTCAACATTTTTGGTGAAAAATGTTAAAGAAAGAGGGAAAATTATAGTACATGTGATTTGGGCAGGTTTGTTTCAGTTATAAAACAACGGGTTTCAATGGGCATTGTTCACACTATGTTCAAGCAAATTTCAGCATGTAATTATAGATAACTAGTGACAATAGATTCCTTTGACTCACGGAGAAAAATGACAGTGGCAAGTAATTGCATTAAAGTTTGACCACCATTGCATGAGAATAGACTCATGACAATAATAATTATTTTCTGATATGGTCAGAATGAATCAACATGCTAATTTGGCCACTTCTGAAATTGTTTTATTATGTCAGTGATAGATAGACAGATAGAATAGCATGGAAATATTTTAGTTTTGACAGCTTCCTTAAATTGCATTGGCTACTCTTTAGACCTCATATTGAGAATTTCAGTGAACATCTACCACATTCAACATCAGGAATGAGCTGCAGATCTTGTATCAGCTTCTTTTGTCATGAAATAACATGAGAACAGGACACATCTGGATATGAAGCTGATTGACAGTCATTTGTTCTTTTACTTTTGAGACTCTGAAAATGGAACGATTTGGTTAAAAATGGTTGTATTCCTAAATATTCCAAATATTTTTGTTTAAAATACTCAAATTAAAGGTCAAAGTCCACTCTTCAACCATATATTGATTGCTTTATCTCACTTCCCCTACAGTGGCATAAAGAGGCAAAGCTGCAAAGTATATGTTTTGGACAAATACTCATGGACCTGACTATATTTCTTATTGTAATGATAAACTTAAAACATTAAAACTTTAATGGGTGATATTTATGACAACTACACAGTAAATTTTGCAATGTTAAACCAACACTTAGAGAGTTTATTTAACTTCTTCTAGAGTGTATTTGGTCCCATTGTCTCCAAATTAACACTGCAAAATCTACAGTGTAGGATGACAAGCAAATTTTGTAGCATTTTTGCAAAGTCTTCCAAAAAAAAGAACACAATAATGAAAAACATATTGTCTTGATCAGAGATGTATTAAAGTAGAAATATAATAAAACAGAAGCTTGGATTTTTATAAGATTAATGATTTCCTCCTACTATAGTCTTTATTAAAGATTCGGAGTAATAAGCAATATTACGTAAATTATGGCCAACTGCTTTATCTTTTTTGATGTGATGGCAGTAGTCTATATGAAATATTGATATGGTATAATATTGTTTCATGTGGCGTACTGCCCAGCACCACAAGTAAAAACAATACTTGTAGGCTATTGTATTTATAATCAAACTTCTGCCATACTCATCTTAACCTAACGCTTTTTTTTTTTTTTTGCAATCACAGGGATATAGTGGTTTAGTCCCAGGACTGTGTGAATCTTCAGACTACTTTTATTTGCTGTTAACTACAGTGAACCAGAACACCAGAACCTCAGGCTGGTTCTACATTTACATCTGCCTGAGGTGACTCTCAGTGAGGAGGCAGTAAAGTTGTTTTTTGCTCCCACAACTGCATTGTTTTACATGTTTTATTGAAATTTACACTGAGCTATTCACTCACATGAATTATATAAAGGCAGATACGCATTGGAAGTCTGTGAGTAATACTTCTGTCAAACCCAGACTCATCACCACATCAGACTTATTTAGGCTTTAGTGTTCAACACATGACCTGGGTGATGGATTTTGTGAGTTTGCAGACCTCCTGTGTCTAGTTCATGGTCAAACAAGGATGGAGAAAAGCAGGTGTTGTAAGTAACACATGAGTCATTTTGACAATAAATACTGTATGCTTAAAAACCAGCACAGTAACAGTGAATCTGCAGTGTAAAATACCAGTCAACCATAAAGCATCCAGTGTCAGGTGTCAATAACTGCATCCAGTGCGCTTTGGCCTTAATGACTGAATGTTTGTTTCATGTGTACTTTCATATTTCATGGGTTTGTTTATACTTGTAAAGTTTGTAAAGTAAAAATGTTCATCAAATGTGTTTTTGGGTGACTTTACACTGTTACCCATCCAAGTTTAAATGAGAGAGTCGAAGCCCCCACCCTTCAGACATTGCCCCCATGGGACTTTATTTCAGAAAAAAATTGTCAATGGCAAAAGATAACTTGTGTTTGAATTCCGTTTGAATTGTTGCCTCATCTACCCATGTGATACTTTTCTATTTAGACGAACAGAGTTACAATTTGTTTTCTAATCAGACTGTAAAAACCCATAATTACAAAGACTCCACACCATGGGCATCGTTAGACCTAGGCATTCAGGGCTGTTTTGGCAGTAGCCCCAGATCTCTGAGCACAACTTCTTTTTTGTTGTTGTTTTTTTTAAATAAGCACATGAGTAAATACATGTTCCCTTCATTATTGATGCCTGCAGCCGTACATGTATATGGCCTGTTCGCTTGTGCATTGAGTGAAATTTGAGAGACAATACCCACTTAAAAGTTTCTACCAATGACTGTTCCCCATAGCCAAGCCAAAAGAATAACAGAGGAGAGACAGGCTGGACTTTTACACCTGCGTTCTGGAATCAAATGGGTTGTGATTCAGTGCAGCGTATAGTGTGACATATAGCTTACACATCGGAAATACCCTAAGCATAGTAGCATTCCTACCCTCTTTACAGTCAACTGTCTGTCACTGTTTCATAAATGTTAGCATGGATAGAGTCTTCTGCTTGAAGTGACAACAGGTTGTGGATCTCAGCGTCTTCCCAGTTTAGTTTGTTACTACACACACCCTGTGCTCATCTTTAACTTCCCCCAGTGCAGGGGTTGCACATGCAAATAATGCACATGTTTCATTGAAACATCACACCTTGTTTTTGGAACATTTTCAGAGGCATTACAAAGGGGTTAAATGATTCCACCGTTTCCAGAATAAAAGTGAAATACACAGAAATGTTGTGGAAAAGGGGCTAAAGGGGCTAGAGAGAGACAGAGAGAGACAGAGAGAGACAGAAAGAGACAGAGAGAGAGAGAGAGAGACAGAGAGAGAGAGAGAGAGATGTATGGGATTTCATAGTATTAACACCCCCCTTATAAACTCTTCACCAATGCCTCTTTTTTTAAGCACTGTATGTCTGTCTCTGCAGCTTCAACATGACCAGACTGCAACAGTTTTCATGTTTTTGAATACTTTTTCACCTCACTCTCAAACATTGAGTTGTGTTGGTTGGTAAAGTGTATCACATGTGACTACAGATGTAGTCCACTGAGTGGTTTGACACAAGCAGGTTTCTTTATTCATTTAATAGAAAGCATGAATTCCTTGGTTCATAAAACTTTTTTTTAAAAAATAGACAAATATCATATGTGTAAATGGTGCTATTGTTGTTAATGTTGGTCACCAGTGACTGTCATTCATGTTTTGTGAAATTCGGCCCCATGGGGCACAATGGGAAGGACAGGACTTCAACTCTCTAAATGTGAATATCCTCCAGATTCAGTTTTTAGATCGAAACTCCAATTGAGAGATTATGTACAGTAATATGTTTCACATGTTAAAGTTGTTTTTAAATACATATCAGACATGCCAAATAAGTCAGATTATAATGTGTAATAAGTGTGTAATTTTGTGACATAGCAGAAAAGTGTGCTGGTTTGTTCAACAAAAAAATAAAAGCCTCATTGACAGTTGCCATGTCTATAAAAAGAAAAAAAAAAAAAAACTGCCTTTGAGTTCCCAAAAATGCCTGTTCTGTTTTACCTGAATGTATAATGCTGTAACTATTTCACGTTTTATTTTTGTTTTTTAAATGGCATGTTGCAAGAACATCTGAGGTTCCATTTTTTTCCACAAATTGTTGTGTTAGTTATATTTTTTTAGATTTAAATATACAGTTATATAAATATACATTAGTTTTAGTTAAATTACTAAAAGGCCCAAAAGGCTGTAAATGATGATAAGCCAGTATGTTTTACCAGCTCGCTGCCACCAAGGGCAAAGAGAGCTAATGCTTTAATGTTTTCCCTCTGACTGATGGAGGTGATTACAGGGTCCTCTGCATCCAAACTGACAACACTGTGGCAGGAACAAGCTGCAGTGGAATGGCTTCAAGAGGAGAAAAAAAAAAGACTGTAATGGAAACTGGCTGCACTTTAATTACAAATAGTACAGCATAAGGGCTTTGGGCCTTTTCCCCCTCCTTTAAATTTAACCAACTGTCCACAAAGTTAAGTTATACTTTAATAATGCCCGAGAGAAAAAAAAAAAACTATTTAGGAGCAGAGTGCTATAATCAAACTCCAATCCTGAGGTCAACTCTTTGGTGCAAGAAAAGAACCAAATCAGTGGTTACGCCTGTCATAATCCTTTTAAATCCAGGACCAACCTATTAGTACGTATATTCACTGCTTTAAATTCTTTATATCAGAACAACTTTGTGACTTTTGTATATTTCAGTGATTCTTTTAACTTTCCACTTGAAAAAGACCTGAAACAAAGTACAAGTAAACATACGGTACATCCGCACTTGTGTCCAAACTGTGTACCCTCTATCCAAAAACCAACTATAATCACAACTAAGCCACTGTGTTGCCTCAGGAGACATTTGAACAGCATTATCCTCATAATATATAAAAGATAAGCACTGATGTTCATTTATTAATTAAGCAATCAGTACAATTCTTTGTAGATAATCCTAT
This sequence comes from Siphamia tubifer, assembly GCA_020466265.1. NCBI lineage: Eukaryota > Metazoa > Chordata > Actinopteri > Kurtiformes > Apogonidae > Siphamia > Siphamia tubifer. The sequence goes on from CM035796.1 coordinate 19,821,162, forward strand.
GTGAACATACAGTACTTCTCTTCACACTGAAGTGAACTCTGGAGAACTTGTATACTGGGATACAAGTTCCAGGAAAATTAGGTTTTCTTATTAATATGATAATTTGTGCAGCTCAAACACTGCACAAGTCTAATCAGATCACCCATTTAGTGCTTACACTCCAGTGTCTAATAATGTGCTCTTTTCTTATTTTAATGTTTTTACAAATGCAGATTCCAGAGATACACATAGTTTTGCATAAACATGAACTATTTAAACATGAGCAAAAAGCATAAAGCATCACCTCACAGCAATGTTATTAATTATTTTAATCTAGATGCTAAAATGATATAGATATCGGGAGTCTGAAGCACTGGGGATGTTATTGAAGTTGTCCTAGTTAAGTGGGGGTAAAATAATTTTATTCATGCAGACAAACAGCCAAATCCCATGCAGTAATATCACAGCAACCACAGTGGAAATGTTCTATATTAATAATAAAACAGCTCAAGTCAAGGCAGTATGATATTTTATTTTACTTATTTTTTTTTATTTGTTCAGGATATGTCATTGAAGAAACACAAACTGATATAATATATGAAATAATTTTTAACCCCTTTTAACCTTTTAAATCTTTTAATTCCATTTCCCCCCAAAAAAATTACATTATATGTGAGTCAGTTCAGATTTATTCAGCAGTAATATATTTGAACCAGACTTTGGGAAGTAAACTGCTACATTTATTTGCACACAGCACAAAGAGTAGCTTTTAAATTAACATACTTCATAATAAAGTGTACTTTTAAGTGTACATGTCCAGCTCTGCTCTTCCCTTCTGTTAGAAAGCCGTCACACATTAATTATTTAACTTTATTTATTCAGGAGCAACTCGTTTTCTCTAAGTTTTCAGATATCCCACACTAATTAATGCACCACAGATGTCCTGGATGCACCACCTCCATGCTTAGAATTAGCATTTGTATTGTTGCTAAGCAATTATGCTACTATCACGATCTCACCCTCTTTTTCCCAACTCTAATTCATATACTTATTACTGTGTGCAAATGACACAAGGTCAGATTAATAACACAATACAGTTGGAATAGATATTAGCATAGTGTATTGTTTATCTCCGCATAAGTTAATGCTGTTTAACACTGGTGTGTTGTTGAAGCTAATATGATAATATGCTAGCTGTCATCTGTGTGCCTTCACTGAGGTGATTTCTGTGTATTTCATGACACATATTATACATCTGAGTGACTCATACAGTGGTCTACGGTCTTTACAAGCGGTAATTATTTTCCACCTTAAATTAATCATTTAAATATGGGGGAAAAAATTGAATTTTGAACAAAAAAAAAATCTATTTAAAAACCATAAAACAAAAAAAATATATACATATGTGAATCGATTTTTTTTCTCCCACATGTAAAGTGTTATTTTCCAAATGTATAATTTCACATGTGATCAAGGACACATTGTGGAGAAGTTTGCTGTTGGAACTCATTTATTTTTTAAAAATACAAAAAAGCCAAAAATCAGCCCCTGTCAAAAGGACACTTTGGATGTCAATCAGCAAAGGGGCAGGTGCCAGAGCGCTGTAGCACCCCTTCTCTGCATGTTCCTGCTCTTGGCGCACTTCAGCACTGTCTAAAGTCAGTGAATCTATCACTGCAGTGAGCTGGATCAGTGGTAATCTCCCACAAGTGCGTCGCCACGTCCATCTTGGCTCGCCGTTGTCCGCCACATTACCAAACTACTCTGCGCCGGCCAGAAACTAGAGCACTTAGTTACCGTTACTGACAGTTAGGAAACCAGGCATGGGCTTCAAAATGGTGTCACAACCTTTGACTTGGAGTGACCTTAAAAGGCTCAAATTAAGAACAAATGGTTTAAATGGTCATAACTCCAAAAAAGAGTGGTAATAAATACTCAGTTAATATTGTTGACATATAGGAAACTACATATAGGCTCATGACCTTTGACCTTGAGTAACCATGAAAGGTGAAATCCATAGTCTCACATTTTGAGAGGGAGATGCAATTTCCCAATTGTGGGATCAATAAAGTTATTCTATTCTATTGTATTCTATTCATTAAGAGCTAAGTCTTTAGCAAGGAGTAGGAATTGTTGTGCCTGGCACCACTTTTTTTCATTAAATAAGTGATAAATGCACAAAGTAATTTTATGGTAATAAGTAGGAAAAAGAGAAGACATGGATAAAAGCTCTAAAAATACAATAGCATATGAAAGACAAAAAAGAAGAATTAAGCCACTGAAAAAGTCAGCATGACAAAGCAAGATAAGTCTAATAGCCTACTGTACAAGTAAGGAACTATAACTAAATGTTGATGTGCATTAAATAAAAGGGCATGTCCACAAGGCAATAATGACATAAAGTATGTTTCCACAAGAAACAGTGTAAAAGATGTTTTTAAAAAAAAATACTTTTTGCTTTTATTGTATGTCAGCCTGTACATTTTCATTTTTACTTGGCTGAATAAGATGAATCTACATACCTGCTTTTACTGCATATGTTTTACACATGCAGTAAGAGGGAGGGAGGGAGGGAGGGAGGGAGGGAGGGAGGGAGGGAGGGAGGGAGGGAGATAGATAGATAGATAGATAGATAGATAGATAGATAGATAGATAGATAGATAGATAGATAGATAGATAGATAGATAGATAGATAGATAGATAGATAGATAGATAGATAGATAGATAGATAGATAGATAGATAGATAGATAGATAGATAGATAGATAGATAGATAGATAGATAGATAGATAGATAGATAGATAGATAGACAGACAGACAGACAGACAGACAGACAGACAGACAGACAGACAATAGTATATCAAGTATAACTTATTTATTACCACAGGAGAAACTGATTGTGCATCACGAGTAATAGTAAGTATCACAAATACACAATTTATTAAATAGATATAAAAACAATATTGGTCACTGTGTAACAAAGCTTCAAGAACTGTTGTGTTAGTGCAGTGTAGGCAGCTTTTTGGTCTCAATAATTCCAGTGATTTGAGATTAAATAAGAAATGTACTCACGTCTTTGATTTATGTCAGGCTGTAGAAAATCACCACTATGATGCAGACTTTAGGGAATCAGAGGGCTTTTCAGCTAAGTAGAATAAACACTGGTAGATATTAGATGTAATCTGCCAGGTGACAGACTTCATTGTGCCAAATACAGTAACACTGTTGAAAAAATGTGAGATAGCGGTTTTGGCTCAGACCAAAAACTTCTACTGTGGTGTGCAGAGTAAAACCCACAGGATGTTCAAGAAACTCCCTAGGGTTTACTGTTTAGTTAAGGAAAAGAGCAGATTATTTTTCTGCCAAATCAAATGTTGAATACTGTCAATTAGGTTAAAAAAACAAACAAACAAACATTAATTAGCCTTATTTACTTGATGCATTCTCTGTACATATGCAAACATCCATCCATCCATCCATTTTCTGAATTGCTTATTCCTTTGTGATGGTCATGGGGGATGTAAAGCTTATCCCCTATACCAAAAGGTGAAGGTGGGGTACATCCTGGACATGCTGCCAGTTCATCACAGGACTGACATATACATTTGAGGCCAAAAGTATTAGCACTCCCATATGAAATTCAACAAAACTCTTGATTTCTCTATGGAAATGACCATTCACAAGTGTTTATATTGTATTTGTTTCCAAAATAACAAAGTCAAAATGTCCACTAACTTTAATTATTGTCAGGATCGGGGTGAGGTGAAGGAGGACTCCATTGCACAGTACTGAAGGGAAAAATAATTTAATAACAAAACTAAGAAACATAAAGACAAGACAGACAAAACCTGGGAAAAACGGTCAGAGTCCGTGGTGATGATGAATGTCCGGGTTATGGTGATTGAGGAGATGGTGAAAGTTGTCCGGGTTATGGAGGTGACAATACTGAATGGTCCCGCACTGGCAACTGCAAGCCTTACTGCTTTTATAGCCACAGATGAGGAACGGCTTGCAGCTGCGCAGTGCGGGACCAGGTGAGTGTGGAAATGACTGGGGGAAAGGTCACCGGAGCGGAGGTCATGACAATTATGACATTTTATTTTATTTTTATAAAGAGCAAGACTGATACATCCAAAATTATTACCTCCCCCCTGGCCATTACTACTCAATAGAGAACCTTTCTGACAACAACCTGTTAGAGTAGTTTGTTACTCTGTTGGTACATGTCTCCTGAGGGATTTTGGCCCCTAAATTGTTCCAGGTTCTCTAAATTGTGTGGAACGAATTCATTTCGTAAGTAGAGGTACCATGTAGCCAGGCATTGATAGAAATGGATTTCTCCACTTCTATTTTCAATAATAACATCATACTCACCTGACTCACATAAGTTTACATCTACTTAAACAACATAAATACACTGTGCTATCATGGCAAAAAACAAAGATCGAACACATGATCCAGACTTCCTGTTCTTACTTGTCATACAGATGGAAAAAGATTTGATTATTTTGCCTTGACATGTTTCAGCTACAGCCTGTAGGCTTCCTCAGAAGGGTCACTTGTTGTTCCTGTGATGTGTTGTTGTCAGCCGAACAAACAAGATTATTGCATTTCTTTGTTGGTATGCTGTGACATTTGAAGTCTAAAACTCTGCTTTGGCCCGTACACATACAAGCATGGAAACTGCTTTCCAAGATCTTCACTTTGGTTGTTTGGTGTTTTCAGAAGTAGTAGTTTTCGTCGACCTAAACCTAAGTTTTCCTGTGAATGAAATGCACAAACACATGAGAAAGTACCTGTTTTCCCACATAAATGGCTTCTTGTCCACGTGGCAAAAGCAGAGACAGAGGTGTCACCAACCAGGCTATAAACAGGGTGGGTACAATGTACCGTAATTTCCGGACTATAGAGCGCACCTGATTATAAGCCGCACCCACCACATTTTAAGAGGAAAACCGATTTTGTACATACACAAGCCGCACCTGTATATAAGCTGCATGTGCCCACATTAAAACATTTAACACAAACACAAAATTAACCCAAACCCGACTTCAAGTCCCGCGAATGAAACTAAATGTCCTTCATTAAAGTCCACAGTAAAATCACAGCCGGCAAAATGAACGGAAAATGATACTTAAGGTTTGATGCAGGCCTGCAGAGTCCGGGTCCCGTTGAAAGTAATCCAAGGGGAAAAAAAGTGTATATTTCCAAAGGTAAGGGAGGGAAAAATATATATCCACTATTGTCCGCCGCGTCCACAAACAGGTGGCTGGTCGCCGCCTCGCCTCATCTATCGCAGAGTCAGTGATAACTTTAATCTTTGGCAGAGAGTTCAGGTCAAACTCCTCCGTGCCAACGTGCAAAAAAAATCCACAGGGTCTGGTCAAGCCTCTGTCTTCTCTCACACACCGCTGCAGGTTTTTCTTTAAGCAACTTTTTACCCCCTCTTCACCTTTTTTGAAACTGTCCCTCACCTTTACCGGTCCCCACGTAAACCCGTCACCCCGCGTTTGTTCCGCCCCTCCTTTTTCATTCAGTCTTCCTTGACGCATATATTCCACCGGTCTAAATCTTACCTTTTCTACTCGAGCGCCTCTGGCGGCCATTAGGAAAATTACATAAATTGGCTGCATCACTGAATAAGCCGCAGGGTTGAAAGTTTGGGAAAAAAGTAGCGGCTTATAGTCCGGAATTTACGGTAATAACATATTCTGGATGGTTAGGTGTTTGCTGATTACTGTCAAATACACTTGAATGATTAGCTTCCCTTCAACCACAAAGGTGAAACCAATCAGTGAAAGCTAATTCTCTATCAACTGATTTTTTTTGTTAGTGATAATGATCTCATCTAAACCCTCCCTTTCACACAAACAACCACAGACATGGATAACTTCTGTGGATTGAATGACTTTTACCCATTTTGTGAGTGACCTGCTTTGGATGCTCATCGAACAGACTGTCATTTTTTAGATGTTTCTACTAAAGCGGTTCTGCGCTGCTTTTACCCCAAGTTGAACTTTGGGATGAGCAGCCTGAGATCAACAGATGACCATTTTGTCCTTGAGAGCACCTCCTGGGTTCTTAGACAAGAACAACATCAACTATTTCTAAAACATGCATCAGCAGCAACACTTAAGAGGTCAGACTTCTTGCATTTTTATGTTATTGGACATGATTTTTACCATGATTTGGATTAATTTTCTTAACTGGGAAGTCTTGCCAAGTTTTCAGCTCTCACTAACTCAGAGTTGCTTCGCCTGCTGTTTCCTGGCTACCTCATGCAGTGACTAATACAGCTGCTTATTCACATTTGCAAATCTCTTAGGGGAGTTAAAGTTCTTTATGTCCTCACTCAGGAAGCTGAGGAATGAGAGAAAATTACAGACATCATAGTGGCTTTGCATTAAATTGTTTAAAATACACGAAGCCTGCTTCAGTGGTAGGGTGAATTATGCAGTGTAAGGATTTATACAGGTATAGAATGATGATGGATCATTGCTTGGTTGTTAAAGTCTTAACACTTACAATATGTGAAAAATAAAATAACATGAGGAAAAAGTGAGTGCAATCTGTTCTACAGTCCCAAAACAAAGGGTCCACACCTGTACATACCTGGGGAGCAAATTTGTCAGCGAATAAAGAATGATGACATGCAATTATTTTCATCTATGTGCAAAAGCCTTTGATTGTAATGTGCTCTGACATTTTGCAATGAAATTAAGCCTACTACAGCTCACTCTGATTGCAAGTGAGGCGAAGTTGATGTGAATCTGTAATGGGAGGTGAAAAGAGTGTATGAGCTGAAAAATAACCATCCATTACCACCCGAAGATCCAGGGTGAAAAGGTAATGTCAGGACACTATTGCATACAGAGGATTTGAAATACAACCATTTAGCCCCGCCTCCCCTCACTATGACGCGTTCCAAGACCTATACATGTAATGAATAGGGATAGCACGGCTACACTAGGGTTCAATGATGAAAATAACAACAGTGCTTCCAGCTTTTATCACTTTTCTTTGACTCTAAAATTTTCTTTTGTATTGGTTCAATTCATCTCATCATTTTGTAATCTAAATTTGAAGGTTTATATACTGTATATATATATATATATATGTAAATATTTTTTGTCCGTACATTCTTTTTAAGTAAAAATAATAAATATAGTTTTTTAATGTCCATTCCCATTGGATTTGCAAAGTAGATATGATAAGACGACTAAAGTGACTAAAATCTTTCTGTTTACCTCACTTTTACATTCTCATTTTGTCATGTCAATGTGAACGCTGCAAATCATCTCAAACCAAATTTGAGCTCTATGATTGTGATTACAACCACTATAATATACGATAATTTTTCACAATTTAACCTGAGACTTAGTGGGACTTTTGTATCAGTCTCACTTTTGACAACCACAATTTTGTTTTGATACTGTGGAAAAACTATGCATCACTTTGTCTCCATCCTTATTGTCCTCATCATTTATTCAGAAATTCTATGGCTTCCACTGCACATCAGCTAATAAATTAAACTGTCAACACTGACCTCACAGGCTTGCATCAGTATTTCCATGCTGCATGTGCTTTATTGTTTTTTGAAAATGTGGCAGAGTTCACACTGACATTCGTCAAATTGAAATAATAATTTGAAAGGCCTTACCAGAAATAATAAGCTGTAGGCTGACATGGTGTATATGGTCAAACAAGTTCTCACCTATTTTTAACTACACAGACTTCTCCAACATCTTAGGTTAATAGCGTATTCTTTGTTAAAGTGTTTTTGCCAGTGTTTGTTTTTTCATTGATTTGTTTTAGGAGGTGGAAGAAATAAAGTTGAAAATCAGGCGCAACTGGTACCTTCAGGTACAAACTGGTACAACCTTCAGGTACAAAATGCTGGTCTGTTGGTCTGGAACTGGTCTCACAGCACCAGGAACCAGTGAGCTGCTGGTAAAATCCCACTAACAGTGTTTTGACGTTAATTTGTTTTATTTTAGACCATAGCAGAAAGCTTCACTATGTTTTAAGTTTGAGAAATGCTCCAGACAATGTATCTTAGGGGGAGACTACCACACGACTTCACTGCTGAAAAGCTATTATGCAAAAAGCAATTACAAACTACTATATGCAAAATGATGCAACTACTAAGAGCACTGCCAGTACAAGTGCTTTTGATTAAAAAAAGGTCATAGGTTAAGTTGGAATCTATTTGGAAATTCTACTATGTGTGACATTGCTCAGCATTGCCATGTATAATGTTGAAGTAAGACTTTTGTGGTGCATTTATAACACATGTTTATGTCATGGTAAATTGGTTCCTTAGTTTTGTTTTACAGTGCATTGGTACATTGTAAAAAATCTTATAATTAGACGTCTCACTCTCACTCCTAACTAATGAAGCTGAATAGTCGGCCTGCACCACTGTTTTCACTGTTGCTCTTCACCATTTCTACTTGAAACAGTGACTATTTCTAAATTTTGTTCGAGTAAAATATTGTAAAATGTATCTTTGATTTTAGATAATGTGCAATTAATACCACATCTGCAAATGTTGACATGCTTATCCTGTCATGAATATCCGACTTTGCACTGATTTGTAATTTCCAAACATCACTTCTCAATTTGACAATGTTTGCAAAAATGAACAATGTTTCTGTGACGCTCTGATGTCGGACCCACATGCAGACCACAAACCAGGTAAACGATCAAATACAATTTTAATAACCAAAAGAGGAAATAACAGAGTCCATAAGACAAAGGGGAAGCCGTAGTCCAGTCCGGGGTCCGATAACAAAGGTCCAAATTCGGCAGGCAGAGAGAGTGGTCAGAATCCAAAAAGCAGGTCGGGTACCGGGGAAGAAGACAGGAGCGTGGTCAGGTGGAAACAGGTCTAAGTCGGAGGCGGGCTGGAACGGGTCAGGAACGGGATACAGGTGATACACAGAGATAAACAGGCTGACTGAACGCTGGAAAGTCTTGACGAAACAAAAACGATCTGGCAAAGGACAGGTACATAGAGCAGGCTTAATCACTCACACCTGATCACTCACAGGTGTGAGCACACAGGTGACAGCAATAATAATTATGGCAAAGGTGACCGACAGAGACACACAGGAAAAACAGAGCAGGGAAAACAGAAGACAGACAACAAACAGAAAAAAATAAGACCTATTCATGACAGTTTCTCTGTGCAAACACAGACATATGTGAATGCTCATAAACACAGTGTCTCATTGGATGCACCTCAGAATGCTGATTGGATAAATGTCAGCTTTTTTTACATGGACAATTATAACCGTCAGTGTTGTGGTAATGCATGTAAAAATTGCCCTTCAGTGCTGAATACCCGGCATGACAATGATGCAACTGCAGACCTGCCAGGCTGTAATACACTGCTGCTAAACTGCTAATGCATTTGGTGAAATTACATTTTCTGGGAACTCAGTATGCAGATTTTGTTTTGTGGGCATATATTTATGTGCACTCTGTGTTCATCTACCATGAAAGGATAATGTATAATGTCATAAATTGGACTTTGTGATAATAGTACATTTATAGGCTAAGGGCCAATCTGATTTTATTGACCATATAGACTTCTGCTGCAGCAGTACAGGTCGTTGAGTCTGTGGTGTGCTGGATGGCTCTCAGTGATGTCAGCATGAAATTGGTTGCAATATGTGGGAAAATTGCCCAACATTTCTCAACTTCTTCATTAAAAAATATATACTTTTAGATGATACGTTCACCTTGCCAGCCTTAGTGCTCAAATCAGAATTACTTCTCAGATCAGATTTTTTGGCAGTTTATATTTCTTAATGTGTGGCCAGTGTCAGACTCCAGTGTAAACTGAAAATAGAATAGAATAGAATAGAATAGAATAGAATAGAATAGAATAGAATAGAATAGAATAGAATAGAATAGAATAGAATAGAAGTACTTTATTGATCCTACAACATCTCACAACTACAATTAGGTGAAAAAAAGGATGTTGATAGACATTACAACAGGTGAAGGACAAAAGTTTTAAAAGAAAAATACATTTAATACCTCCTTGGCGGAGGTAAGAATGGATACATCTGTGAAACTAAATTATATGTACGTTCCATTGCCAAGTTCATGGAATGACTACTTGTGTCATCTTGTGATAATAAATAAGAAATCATTGCATCTGTGATTTGATGGCAAAACCAACATTACTCACTTCAGTTTTTTTTTGGGGGGGGGGGTTTACATTTGGTAAATTTTGGTAAAGTATTGCACATATGTCCAGTGGAAAAGCAACTACTGGCAGGTATCTCATATAGTTTGAAAAGAATGAATTCCATTAGTGAAGCAAGAAAGCCAATAATAATCAACAGGTCTCCCTCCTTTCATTACAACTACAGCTGCACCTTATACACCATCTCCAGAATCATCAATATTAATAAATTATACCAATATTAATAAAATACATTACACTCACCAAAACTATGGCTGGTTTTGTTTTCTTTCTGTGACCAAATCTATCTTTTCTCTCGGTCACTGTGGAAGAATAGCTGTTAAATATAAACTAATACATACTTCAGCTTATGCAAGTAGTCATAGATGTGGTTACTGTCCAATCAAATGGCAGGAAAATGCAGACTTTATTGTTCTCCTGCTAGATCACCTCCATGTGACCAACATGAAGCCTTATTGGTAAAAGCAACAGGTTCATTGTCATTCAATAGAAGCTTCAAAGGCTGAACTGTTGAATGTGAAGGCCTCGAGGCAGATTTCTTTTACCCGACAACACATGATCAGAATTAGAATGGTGTTATTGCCATGTAAGTGAACAGGTTCACATTACTAGGAATGTGCTGCAGTGCATACATACAACATGGAGAGAGTAAGAAGACTATAGTAAAAAATAAAATAAAATAAAAACACAATATATACAATATATGGTGTGGATAAAACCAATAGATTTGAGTGAAGACTAATCTTATTGGGAATGGTTCTGTGCAGATAACGCAGCAACTAATTAATAATACAATCAGTAATAGTCATAAAGTGACAATGCAGTGTATTTTGATGTAGGCATTATGCAGAGTTCAAGAGTTTAACACCAGAGGGGAAGAAGCTGTTTCTGTGGTTTGAGGTTCCGGTCCTCATGGATCAGTGTCGACAAGTCATGCTATTCGTTCTCTCCCTCCGCCTAAACACACAGCAGCCAGACCTAAACCAGAGCAGACATGGCCGCTGCAGGTAAAAACAGGGGGTGGTGGGTGAACAAAACAAAAGAGAGTGACAGACACACATTGCATGTGTGGAAATACTTCACCTTAGATTAAAAAAAAAACCCAGCACGGCCATCTGAAGAGGCATCCACTAGCTAACCTGAGTAATATTAGCAGCATCTGCTAGCTAACCTGAGTGATATGAGCAGCATCCGCTACCTAACCTAAGTGATATGAGCAGCATCCGCTAGCTAACCTAAGTGATATGAGCAGCATCCGCTAGCTAACCTGAGTGATATGAGCAGCATCCGCTACCTAACTTAAGTGATATGAGCAGCATCCGCTAGCTAACCTAAGTGATATGAGCAGCATCCACTAGCTAACCTGAGTAATATGAGCAGCATCTGCTAGCTAACCTGAATAATATGAGCAGCATCTACTAGCTCACCTAAGTGATATGAGCAGCATCCGCTAGCTCACCTGAGTAATATGAGCAGCATCTACTAGCTAACCTGAGTAATATGAGCAGCATCTGCTAGCTAACCTGAGTAATATGAGCAGCATCTGCTAGCGAACCTGAGTAATATGAGCAGCATCTGCTAGCTAACCTGAGTGATATGAGCAGCATCCGCTAGCTAACCTAAATGATATGAGCAGCATCCGCTAGCTAACCTAAGTGATATGAGCAGCATCCACTAGCTAACCTAAGTGATATGAGCAGCAGCACAGACAACGCGCATTAAGACAACACACTCTTTTTTTGTCCAAACATGATGTGGACGGTGTAGTGTGCGTTTTGGCAGCTGCTGCTTTTTGCACTTAATGTAAAAAGTGAGGACGTGTAACATATGTCTGGACAGTCTAGTTTTAGAGCTGTTGGTTCAGACAGAATCTGGACATATGGTCACATTACTGATGTTGTGCAGGTAAATTTAACAGAAAACTCAAGCTGTTAGCATTTGTTTTGTTGAGGTTGAAATGCTGATGCTTGTGTCTTGTATTGTTACATAACATCGTTATGTTACATTGTTACGTTACAGCCTTGGTTTCCGACTCGCCTTCGCCTTTGACTCTGCCACTGACCCTGGTACTGATCTGCTTTCTTGATCCTCACTATATCTTCGGCCTCAGCCCCTCCTGATTTGTCACTGAATTCTCTAGTTCTGACCTCTCACTTGTCCATGACTATCTGCTGGCCAGTCCCTGATGGCGTTAACTATACTGGTCCTGCATTTGGGTCTCTTTGTACCTATCACATGCAGCTTATAATATACTTATATTTAAGTATATTTACTTAAATATAAGTAAATATTATAATGTACTGTATTATCATGCATCAATGTGCAGTAAAATGCTGTCAGTGTTTTATTGTTGTACTTGGTCTTTTTTGGATTCACATTCCCACTGAATTTATGTGTATTTTACTCCTATGCGTGCTCTCGGGTTGAGCTCATTTGTGCAACCTTGCAGTATCTTGAGTACTCCCACAAAGCTGATCCATCTCCACAGGTATTGCACCCTCCACTATTGTTCTGGAATTTAAGTAAAAGTTGTATGGTTTGTTCAGCTGTCTCTCACGTGGCACCAAGTTAAGGATGCTATGAAGCTGCATCTCCGACATCATGTCACCAGTGAAATTGTCGGTGAACGTCAACATGAGAGAGCGCTCCATGGTCTTAAAGTGACTAAATCCTTCAATTAAATGGCACATAAAGACATGATTCTTGGTCAACTTTCCATTTTCAAGATGTAAATGCAACGTGATGGTTGTTGCTCATTCACAAAATGAAAGGAGTTTCAAGGTGGCAACACAGATAGCAGAGGGAAGGAAAATGATAGTCCACCATTCATGCCGCTGAGCAACAGAAATATTTACCTTTGCGAGACTAGGATTTGACTCCTTCAGTGCACAGTTGTTATGAATCTCATACTGATATAAATATCACAGAATTCTAATCTTCAACGTAAAGTCACACTGATTTAGGACCTTGTGTGGAAGTGACCTTTTGATCTGGGGGGGGTTTCTATGTGACCGTAGTTCAATTTGTGTCATGATAACAAGTAAAGCTGATGAAGAGATTTTGATTAACATTTCAAAACCAGAGGAGCCAAAGTAGAGGTTTTCCCTCATGCAACAGAATTTGAAAGCACACACTTTACTTCTGCAGCTGCAGATAAAAACAAACGACTAAATATGACTTCAGATAGTTTGATGTTTTAGACAACAGTGCAAAAGAGAAGATACTTTTCCAAGTTTAGCAGCAGGGCTGTTGGCTACATCTGGTCACTGATGGTGTTAAAGCCATATCACCTACTCAACCCCACAGTCTGTCTGAAAACACCTGTGATCAGCCATAGTCTGTGTCATTAAGGAGATTTTGTCCAGCATGAAAACACAGAGGTGGGTCAAGTTCTTATCATCTTAGGCCACTTGAATTGCAATGTTCTGAATGGTAATTATGGATTTTTCCTTCATTGATACCAAAAAGCCTTCTGTAGATATTTGTCTCAAATTCAGCCAGGTGTTTCAGTCGCTGGAGGTGCAATCGACTGAATTTCTTCATGTCTTTACTGTTCACGCTGTGGCCCTACTTTACTTAAGAGCTGGCTTTGACAAGCCTGACTGCCTCATCCTGTGTTTGTTTCATAACCATTTGTTTTCCCTGATGGCTCTGTAGCCCATGTTGCACCTGCCCTACACGATCCCATCAGTATGTCGAAGCGCTGACTGAGCCTTTTGGCTGCTGGCTGTGTCTCTTTGGTTCCATTTACATCCGACTGAAACAGCCCTGTAGCTCTGACTATTTAATCTTTAAACTCTGATATGGCCATCTTACACTCTGCCTCAGCACATGTAAACTTTTCAATTATACTGGATAATCTAATCTCATTTATCTCCCAAAAGCCACATTTAGAAGGTTTTACCTTATTAGTCTGCCCTTCAAGGTTGCATTTTACCATCACTAAAAATCTTACCGACCTCCTGTAATTAACAAATTAAGACACTTTAAGGAATGAAAGTGGAAATTCAAGTCTACTAAGACCTTACTTTAGGATACAAGTATGAAACATTTTGATCTATATTCATTACAGAATTTCATTTTGCTTAACAGTTATTTACTATTTAATAACATGTGAGATGGCTATTGTATTAATATGATATGTTCCTATATTAGTGTTTTCTTTTTAGGTCTTATCTGGGTTTGGACAGGTTCTGATTCCTGCACCAAATAATTGTCAATAACATTTGTGTCATGTATTATTATTATTATATTTTTTTTTTGTTTATTTGTATGTGTATATATATATATATATATATATATATATATATATATATATATATATAAAATTATTATTATTATTATTATTATTGTTGTTGAACCGCTATTATTTTCAAATGGCTATTAAAATCTAGTGATATATAGTCTTGATGAAGCCAAAGTATATTGTGAAATACCCCTAATAATTATTATCATTTGTCTAACAACAGTATCACAAATCCATAAAAACAAATACATTATTCATGGGATGTACATTTGAACTACATCCCTATAATCATTACCTTCTTATGACACTGTTAATTACACATATAGTCTCTTCATTTTTTATCACTGCGTTGTGGATTGAATTTCTTAACAATACGGGTACATGGGACAGGCCAAAGCTTTAACTTCTATTAGTAACTAAAGGTCAACTTAAGGTTAAAAAACTGGCATGTTGAGATTTTATATTAAAAAAAAAGGTTAAAAAACTGGGGTATGTCATTAATAAGGTCCATATTATATATTGACCAAATAAGTCTTCAACACATCTATCAAATGTGATATCTTAGGTGACATCAGGGACACCAGTGCTATGATTCTGAGGAGGGGTGATTAGTCATTGTATTGTATTATGTCCTTGTCAGGCCACTACAGATAAGGTTAGTGGCTGCTAAGCTCACAACAGACATACAGTCATGCATACACAAACCAGCAACCTGTTCATTCACACAGGCCTCCTGTTGTCTACCGATGTGTGTCTGTGCACTTTACACTTTTCCACTTGATCAACAATTGCACTGCTTTAACACAATGGTGTTAAAATCAAATAATTTGCCTTGGAAACATGTGAACTCTTGTGCTTACCAAATTAGCATATGTGTCTGTATTCATGCGGTAGCAATTAGTCATAACACAAACTGAACAACACATATTCAAATGACTCTGACTGACAAAAGTCAAAGGCTATAAAAATAGATGTTATAATATGAATTAAAATCTACATATTTTAGAGTCCCTGTTCATTTTGCTAAATTATTGTGGTGTTGAACAGAAAATATTAATCACATAATCTGTATCAGTGTAATGTTTTGAAACATAAAGCATCTCCAACACTTACTAACCACTTGCTCTCATTATCTGGTGTCCTGGGGAATATTTCTAAAAATAATGTAACATTTAAACAGGGTTCTGCTGTATTAATCATATAAATGGAAAACAGGGTTGAAATTATACAAAATCCCTGGTTCTAACTAATAACCTGAGAGGGGAGGCGTACGGGCTTTGGCCAAAACACAGCTGGGGGTTGAATAAGGAAAACAACCTAGAGGAGGAACAGAATGAAGAGATGAATGAAGGGAGAAGAGTCATTCCCACAGACTTGGTCAAACTGGAAATGAGCACATTTTGTATGAACAATAAGGAACTGTGTATAAAGAGAACAATACCATCAAAGTTCTCGTACTTAGTTTTGAGACACACACTGGTAATATTGGCGAAAGATGTGGCTCAGAGTGTCAGCTTTTGTAGGAGGTTTGTGGGTCGATTGCTGCGGTGGTGGAGGATGAAGGAAATGTTTTTGTGAGAGCTCATAGTGAGAGACACGATGCAACAGATGGAGAGAAGAAACCCAGAGAGGCAGACAGCAGGGATACTTCAGAGCAAAAGGGAGGTGGGGGGTGAAGCCCTGCATCCACTGAATAACTATCAGAACCTTACAAGAAGAAGAAACATTATGCGTTAGCTCTGAGATTACACATCGTTATGTATGAGGGTTATACTGGTATATTTTAATGTGATGTTAGAAAAAGTAGTGTTGATTTAATAACTTAACAGTACTGGGTGACTCTCAACTATATGCAAGGATAATATCTGCACTAAAAAAGAAAGAAAATAGAGTGAGGGAGGAAGAGGAAAATGAAGATGAAGTGGTTGATGTATGTCTTCAGAACAAGAGTGGCCTTAATGATAAAACACTGGCGGTGAATAAGTCTGCCAGTGGACAGGGCAGGCCTGTCAGCGTAAGCATAAAAGGTGATGAGTGAGAGGTTTGCACTGTTAAACCTTCATGCTCCAGGATGCACAGCATCGAAGGTGCCAAGAGGAGGCCTGTGAATATAAAACAGTGCTATAATTAAGTGCTGTCATAAAAGTGGCAGCACCCACTCTGTTTAGCCACAAATGAAGGGAAAATATGATTTGTTTCTAAATCACAAACATCAATTGTTTTCAGAATGCAGATACATAGATTTTCAGCCCAAAAGATCAGCATATTTTATTTGTTAGATATATTATTCAGGAAATTACAGTTCTTTTTGGTGGAAGAACAAATGTAGCATACTTAGAGAAAGTCATTTATAAGAACATATGGTTTTTTTTGGCCATATGTGAAATTATCACCTTCCTTAAATAATAAAATCACCAGATACAAAATTTCTGGTTAAAGATTTTTTTGTATCCTGAAATCTGGAGGGAAAAAAGGCTTGTGCAGCTATTTAAGGAATGTGATGAAATGTAAACTTCATGTTATAATAGGTGATTACTACCAGCCTTCATTAGCAAAAATGGGTCTTAAAATGGGTCTGAAAGTCAGTAAACAGCAAAATGAGGTTTAACTCATTAGTTACAGAACTTATTCTTATACTATGCATCTTAATATGAAGAACTGACATGATGGCACAAAATAAGCCTGTAGTTAATTTGTTATTCAGTTCCAGATGAATTTATTTATTTAGATATTTTGATTGTGTGGAATTGGATGTTCAGTCAAACTCTCAACAGACGTTTTAATTAAACTAAACAGATACAGATATTCACTGTCCATCACCTCGAGAAACGGAAGGAAAGCTAACTACAAACTAAGCAAGTGAGCAATTAGTGAATTATTTACAGAAGACTTATGTTTAATTTTCCAGTCTCCCTTCTGTTGTCTAAGTTGTCATACAGTCAAATGCAGAGGAGATGAAAGATATTAAGTGGTGTCATGTAATATGACCTAGGTTGTCCATGATGTCCTTCATACATAATCCACCACAGTCCTCAGAGAGTTCTGTCTTTCCCAAAAAGGAGAATAAAAATAATTAAAGCAACCATCAACATTGGGCAGGGCCTCGTACCATACGTTCTGCCTGCCGTCACTGTCAACACCTCAACTCCACTTTCACCTCTCCCAGCTCCAGCCCCCCACCTTTTCATGTCCATCTTTCTTTCATCCCTCTAGAACAAACCAAACCCCCACCCATTTTGCTGAAACCATCTTCTTTTAATTGCTTTTAATTACATTACATACTGTTTTTTATTCCTGTTTAATTCCAAATAAAGGTCTCTTTCAGGTGACCATGCGATTTTTCCAAATTAAACTTAATTCCCTATAATGACCTTAATTCAGAATTCAATAATTCGTCTCTCATGTAAACAGTTAATTCTGCTTTAACATTCATTCATTCTGCGCATGCTCCAGGGCTCGTCATGACGACTTAGTATTTCACACCACCAGCATAGGGAGCCTAAGTCTCCGCCCTTTCCGGTCGGTCCACTGGGCCGAAGTTTGGAAAAATTTAACATAAGAGTGGATGAGGAGAAAATAATTATTTTCTGGTGCACTTTACTTTATGCCCTGAATCACACATTTGCTGTACTTCAATTAAAATCATAACCAATGATGTGCGTTTGGAGTTTCTTTGATACGTGTTTTGTGATTTATTAGCGTGTAAGAATATGTAATTATTTGGACTCTGTTTGGACTACATATCAGACGTCGCATAGCTGACGTCACAGCAGAATCTTTCCCTGCAAACTTTTCTAAACCGTATACCGCCTTTTCTATTTTTCATTTGAAAATGCCTGTGTGCTTTGTGCCCCGGTCTAATCACAACACCGTTTCCACATGTTCCCTCTACCACTTCCTGGTTGACGGGAGCTTGTCCCGCATGCTGGCTCTCAGTCGACCAACTATCTCTCCCCCGGAGTAGCTGCCACTTTACACATGCCCCGATTTAAAGTAGTTTTCTCCACGTCTGATGCTCTTGCCTTCGTCCTCAAAGAAGGAGGTGAAGCTCGCCAAAGTCACAGCCATTTTCAAAGAGTTTGATAGTGAAGCTTGGTGGTGACGTCATATTTGTGAGACAAACGTTGTAGTCCATTACTTACTCTCACATAAAACCTAACGTAACTTTTGATGCCTGTCCAAAGTTAGTGCTTTCTCAATGTAAAAATGTATCTTTAAAATTCACAGACATCATATGTGAAAACCGTAGCACATTTCAAACTGGACCAGAAAATTACTTTTATCCCTCCATTGACTCGCGTTAATTTTTTTATGGCACTTAAGTCCCATTGCCCGGAAATAGAATTGCGTCACTTAGGCTCCCTATTAGTATGTTAATTCCTATGATTGATTCGGTCAAGCTGCTGGTTCGTAGTTAAGACAAAAATAAATACAAACATTATATGTAGTATCTATCTTTCTATGCTGATAGTTGAAACGAATGCAAAACAGGAAGTGGACACGATCATTTCCTTTCAGTAGACATCCAGAGATTAAGCGTCTGTTCTGTCCAATCAGACCCCTCTGTACCCCCAGGTCTTAAAGCCAATTTAACTGGAGCAGAATACACCCATTTCTGTGGTAAACCTTTATTTGGAATTAACATGTCCATGTAAACCCGTAAGAAATATCTTTAATTCAAAATTATTTTATTTCTAATAAATAATTCAGAACTAAAAACATCCTGTAAACATAGCTAATGAGGCTTTTATTTTTGGAAAAGACAGTGGTTCAATCCCAATTCACCCCTAACCCCTAACCCCTAACCCCTAACCCTTGAAAATGATTGGTTAAAATGTCCCCCTAAAGAAATGGCACGACATTACATCATCAGTAGTCTCACATCTGTTTTACAAAATACAGATGCGCAATTTGACAGTAAATATATTAGTACATTAATCTACATGATGACATCCCAAAACTACACCATGGTTAGTCCAGGAGATTCAGTCCTTGTTGACTGATGTAAACATTCAGACAACATGGACATATACACGTCACATCACCATGTGTTTCATGTCTGTACGATATTCCTCCTGTCTACTCGGGCTGTTACCTTTCTTTGTACATACAGTAGGTGGCAGTAGAGAGCACATTTTGGAAGCTATGGGGGTTAATTTTTACATTTTATCAATTTTTTAACCAGATGTGACATGTGTGCCAAACTTTTTGAGCATGTTTAAACAAATTCCAGTTTAGAGCATCACCAAATTAAAAAAAAAAAAAAAAAAAGAAATACAATATAACATTGTCTTTCTGTGTAGGTCCTCTCACTGGGAATGAGAGGGCCTCACCTTTCTGTCTCCGTCCCGAAAAAGGTAAAATTATGGTTAATTTTGACAGAGTTTAATATTTTTCTGGGGCTGATTAATTAAATATAAGCCTTTCTTCTCCAAACTTCCTTCACTATATTGGCCATTAAAAATCCATTCTGTCAACCTCCATGTATTCAGCACATTTTGGAGACGTGGTGTCCATTTGATGTCACTTACATTCATGGTCCAAACCAGGCTCATTTAAGAGTTACATTATTCTCATAGTTACACTGACATTTTAATTATTTGTCCTTTACCACTATGGTCTAGGCTGTATAGGCTGCATGTTTTCTGAAGCTGCAGTATTATTAACAGAGTCAGTCTTGTGTTGAACAGAATATTTTATTAAAATTATTCATATTGAAGTGATGTTACACATTTGTAAAATTCGTTTTTATTTCAATCACTCATTAGAGTCTCAAAAACATGCTTTAAGTAACTGACCACAGATGAAATGCATGATTTTTTTAGGTTTTCGAATTATACTAATTTGCTGAACATCTCAGTTTCATGTTGGGACAGTACAGTTGTCTATATGAAATGCAACATGTAAGATCATTTTTTTAAGCAAATACACTGTTCCTTATGGTTGTCTCATAACAGATGGATGCATTCAGGATTGGAGTGGGTCCCTTTTATAGCCCATACATGAAACAGAAGTTACCTCTTACAATGCCTTTTTATTGGGTATAAGTTCAGGTAGGGTGACACAGTGGTGCAGTGGGTAGGCACTTGTGAAAGAAGATCCTGGGTTCAATTCCAGCACCAGTCAGTGGGACTTTTCTGTGTGGAGTTTGCATGTTCTCCCTGTGTCTGTATCATTTCTGTCCTGGTACTTCCTAGGTTAATTGGATAATCTAAATTGTCCATAGATGTGAATATTTGTCTATATATGTTGTAAAAAAAAATTATATATATATATATAATATCCTTCTCCAAATAGTCCTATTCTTGGTCAGCAGAACTGCATGCTTTGTTGACAGAATATACTGTGCATTACACTCATATTTCACAAAGCAATATACACTTAAATCTTATTTAAGCCTGAAGCATAGATGCAAATGTAACAACCCAAAAAGTACCTAACTATTAGATAGCAAAAAGGTCCGTTTTCAGCCAACATAGATTCAGTAGATAATGTTTTGGACTGCACTACAGAATATTGGGAGATGATTCGTGGTCAGAGCAGTGGTTTTCATTCTGCAGATGTTCACATGGGGAGGCTCAGTGCCAGGGGTGCCAGTAGGTATAAACCATCAAGTTTATACCAAACTTTTCAGTAGCTTCATTTTCATGTAACCCAGTTTTTTTTTGCTTCACCTGGCCTCTTCCTGCCATCTATCCCCATTCACTGATGCTCACACTATTCTGTTGCTTTCATTTTGTCACTCCAGAAAAGACGACTCGTGGGGTCAACCAATTTAAACATTTGGGAGCCAAGAATTCTCTGAGATGCTAGAACCCATCTCCTCTACTACAATGTAGGGGTTGCACTGTCCGTTGAATGGAGAAGGAATGAAAGAAGAAGATTAGAAGAGTGACAGATAAGTGTCAAAATAATTTTTTCCAATATAACCAACTCAAACTCGAACTTTGACATGATGTCCATCAGGAATCCTTCTAAATCTACCGATTAGCCACTTTGACCTTCAATGCATGTTTCGCCTTGGTTTCATATCAGTCCACTTTCCCTTTAGTGATATTTCACCTTGAGTTTTAAGTGCTTTCATAAAACAAATCCACATGACAAACTGAATGCTACTCTTATTACTCTTGAATACACACAAAACACAAGTGTTATGACATTAGACATGTCAGACTATCTCTGATGATGTCACTGCACTTTATACTAGACTGTGACAGCCCTTTGCTGTTTTAAATGCTACATTTACCCAGAGTTCCATAAAGAGACAACAAACAGCAATATCCATTTACTGATTTAAGTTCCAACAAGATCCAATTTTGATGCACTAAATCCATGTTTAATGTTTTTAGTTCAAGTAAGCATGAGTCCAGGGTCAATGTTGACGGGTCGACAGCTGACTTTTGACTCATGCAGTACATAGGGTCCAGTGGTCAAACATTAAATGCCTACAGTCTGATGGGGTGAGGTTTGCACAAAAGCACTTCCTCTCTATTCAAACATGGACAATAGTGGAGGCCCTATTTCAGACTTTTGCTTTGCGGGTAAATTATGCAACTTAATGGATTCATCTCTGCTGAGACAGATAGCAAGGAGAGAAAGCACTGAAACGTCTGGGAATGTGGAGAATTATGGGGGATGAAGGGATAAGAATGGGAGTGAAAGTGAGGAAGGAGAAGAGGAGATGGGATATCTCAGAGGTAAAGATACAGCCAAGGGCTTTAAAGCTGTAAATCCTACTTTCTTGAGGAGATGTTGGTTTTTCCTCTTTTTTTCTCTTTCTTGTTGTGCTCGTCCTCGCTCACATGCACACAAACATACACACAAGCACAAACACACACTGACAGCACTGCTCTATTCCATAAAATCCAGCCATTCATATGGAATAGCCCAGAGTATTAGTACAGAGGAAATTATGCTTTCGACTTGACGACAGGAGAACAGTGTACTGTAGGGAGAACTCAGCTTTAATAACAGGAAATGTGTACCTGTGAACTAGCGCCTCTCAGCTTCTTCTTCATAATTTCTACTTTATCGAACCCTTTACGCTGTAATGTGAGTCGCTGTGTAAGCTCATTTGAATTTTACTGGCCCTGCACAAAAGATTTCCTCTGCTGCAACTTCAATAAATAATCTAACCAGTCCACGCATACAATTTATTCCTGATGTTCTTAATTTACTCCTACAAATTAGCCTGAGAAATGTGTGTTTTATTTAATTTACAATCAGCACCTCTCAACTTGGACAAATTATATTGATCAATGCAACTTAAATATCAGACTTGTACTATTTATTTGTTCTTGCTCTCATTTTAAACACAGATCTGGTCATTTGTGAATGAGAGGAGGAAAGTTGTCTTTATTAGGAAGACTGCAGACACAGGAGTTTAACTGGCGTCAAATGTTGTGATTGCCTGCAGTATTATGTTTTAATATTTACAAGGGATAACTTAGAGGAGATCATTTACATATACATATATTTACAAACTATGAATGTGTCATCAACCATTTTTTAATACATAAAATCCCTTTTCAACCACATGAAAAGATGACATTGCATGGCAGTTGTTTATGTTAATCAAAAAAAAGTTACATTTCACAAAATGACTATGTCCTTGCAAAACTATGACTAGCTCAAATTGATTCAAAGTATCCAATTACCATGTCTGGTGCCCTGTGTGTGTCAAGGCTTCATTATGTGGTATCCATTGTTTTTCTTTAAAAAACAAAAAAAAAAAACATACAATAGAACAGCTCAATTCCAAAATGCTACATATCCAATTTCACCTTTTTAAGAAAAAAAAAAGTTAGATTTTTTTTTTTACACTACACAGTATTTATTTGCAAAGAATGTAAAAGAATGCAAATTTGGATGAATGTGATTAAACTAGCCTGCCTCTATTGGCAAAAAAATATTTTTGCCTGAATCGTTGGTCTAACACTGCTTTATAGAGCCTCAGCCAGGACCAGTACATTTTAACAGTCCAATCACAACGCTCCATTTAGCACAATGACGACAGGATGAACGTGTATAAAAGCACAAGCATTTAATAAAAAAAAACCCAACAAAAATAGAGAGAATATTTCCCACTTTTTGATATTTAAACTCATGAGCACAACTGTATAAGTCTGTGACAAAATAATGAAAGAAAGAAAGAAAGAAAGAAAGAAAGAAAGAAAGAAAGAAAGAAAGAAAGAAAGAAAGAAAGAAAGAAAGAAATTACATACCGTATTGTGTCAAATACTTAAGTGTTAATTAAATTAAAGAAAAGCAGCTGTTTCACTGAGCTACAGTATGTTTAGGGTCTATTTGGTTCACATGTTTGGTTGGTAATGAGCAGCAGCTTCTGCTGGCAACTCAAACAACAGCAGGTTTTTGTTTCATTCCATGGACAGGTTAAAAAAAATCCATTCTCTGGATGTTGTTATTGAGTCTGTTGACTGGATAAAACCTTGTGTAGTATGACTCAGCTCTTAAGGCTCCTCTGGTTATTTGATAACTGGATCTGTGAGGAGCGGCATTATGTACAATTTCATGAAAAATGTTTGTTTATGATATGAGCCGTATAAATGTTATTTGGTTTGTCAGTCCTTGTAACATCACCAGAATGCTCTTAATACATTGCAAAATTTAAATCCAGCTGGCTAAGAGTTAGACTATGCTACACAGAAATAGACGATCACAGGCCACCACTGTTACATTGTTTTGTAAATGCAAAGGATTGACACTTGCAAAAGTTAATTGGTATCTTTAGTTTGTATATTAGAAAATTTCCCAACTTTTTTGAAAATGTAGTTTGTTCTTCTGATTACAAAGTCAGTTTTTTCATAGGACGGTCTTCCCATGGAGCCAAATGTAAAATGCATATAACAGTTAATATAACTCTCAATATAGCTTTTAGATTTAATGAAACTGTATTTCCTACACTTTTGTCTCTCTCTCTCTCTCTCTATTGATGGTTTTAGTTGGTTTAGGATTCAGTTCCATCGTTGCTTTAAATGTTTGCTTTGCATGAAAATAAATATGACAGTATAATTCATATGCAAATTTGCAAACAGTGTCATCTGGTGTCTGCAGAGCCACAAGCTTTGTGTGTGTATTCTCAGATGACAGAGGCAGCGTTGTGAAAAACGATGTCTTGACAGTCCAGATGTCCAAACAAATATTGGTAAATAAATGTAAAATTGTTTCCATGACAGGAATAAGATGATTCATCTAAGTCTGAATGAAGCAGTGACAAAAAAGTTATGAAAGAAAAGAATAACTGATATGCTTGTGAGTCAACTGGCATTACTCAATATGCAGTTTTGCTTTGCCATGATGATTTTTTTTCTATAAAAGTCTAGGCTTAGAAATAAAATATTGATGGCAGTGTGTCGATAAAATAAGTGCAGGTCCTAGACTTCATAAGATCACTTTCTCAAAACACTCAAACAGGAAAGAAAAGTTCAAGTTAAATCACAGGTTAATAAAACTGGGGTAGAAGTAAAGAAAGAAAAAAACCTGCTGAAGTCTTTAAATAAACTGGAAGCTGTTTGATGACTAGTTTTATCTAATTCGACACACGTGTCAGTGAAAATATAAGATGCACTTAGTCAAGTGCCAATTAAATAAATCAAAGTGGGATGAAGAAAATAAGACTGTGAGAAAAGCTGAAGAAAGGAAACAGATTGAGTGGACCGTTAACTCCTCTTCTGTTTATTAAATGAAACCAACGTTGAATCAAGACTCAGAGAAGGTGAGTGAGAGTATGTAGAGGGAGTTGGAGAGTAGAGGGTGTGCACAGATTAAGAGTGGTATTAATTTTGACCCGTAATCTCCCTGCCTGTGTAATTGAGGTCGCACACCAGGGGAGGCTGAGTTTGCAGAGAGACTGGCATCCTGTTTTACTAAGCTCTAAGGAAGGGGGGGCAAACAGACACTGACATTAACTGAAGGGATGCAGTCCTCCCCAGGCACCTGCTTTATGTTTAGAGACAAAGTAAGGGGAGATCATAAGGGACACGGTGCAGGACGACTTTAGTGAAGACCAACAGACGTAAAGTCAAACTAAACAAGAGTTAAAGTCACTTTTCTCTCACTTAAATCTTTCTTAACCCATACTACTTTAGTGGCACTTCCCAAATGATTTATTTCTCTCTATTGAAGTTTTCTTGAGTCATTTATCACTATTAATTGTAATTCTATCCTTTTTATTTTGAGCTTTATTATTTTAAATGATGTATTTTTCCCCATTTAATTCACTTATCATGTAAATATTCATTAAGTCTCAGAGTAAATATGAAGTTTATTATATCAAAATGAAGAAAACTGACTTTATTAGTAAAAATTAAGTGTATCCATCCACACATTTGTCAAACTCCATGGGATTTACTGGTGAATCGGTGTTGTAGAAGTCACATCTGATGACCATAAAGAGATGGCAAACTGTATTTTACACCAATTATTTACATGCATTGAGAGGATTAGTGGATCAACAGGTATTAAATATTTTAGATCAGTAAATGGTTTTGCTGAATATTGGATATTTGGGTCTTTGTAAATGTTATAATAAAATTTACAGCATATGTTTACAGCTAAATTCATCAAATTAATCCAGACTTACTCTTATTTGATGAACACTACATGATGCTACACAGTAAATTTTGCAGTGTTAAATTAACATTTAGAGAGTTTATTTAACTTCTTCTAGAGTGTATTTGGTCCCATTGTCTCCAAATTAACACTGCAAAATCTACAGTGTACAATCTCAACTTCTAGACGGTCGTATTCAGTTACTGCCAACATTTCTTTATAGTTATATAAAAATAATAATAATGAATGACTACAGTCTGGTAAATGTTCATATTGTCTTCCATATCTAACTATTGTAGGTATTTTATTTATCAGACAGAGGTAGTTTCTTGTTTACCTGCTGTACTACTTCTGACAAAGGCTACAGGAAGTAGCTGAAACTAGTAATAGTAGTAGGTGAACAATTAAGTTGAGACTGTTAGTAGTAGCTTTTACATTGGATTTATGTGCAAAACTTTACCTATATTTACTACCTATATTTACTACTCGAAAAAAAAACCATTAGCATATTATGTTGGTTTTTCCATTAAATCGTGAATGTGACAATTTGTTTATTATTACTGCAAGCTGATACATTCCATAAATATAGTGATGGACAGAAATGTTGCATTGATTTACAGATATATTCATTATTATTATGTTACCTCTATATCCCATACTAATTTAAAAAAAAAAATTCAGTTTCCTAGTGTGTCCACATACCATGTTTCTTTTAAAACTCTTCTTCACTTGTTGTAATGTCTGTCAACATCCAGTTTTTTAATTCACCTGAAAAAGGTCTTTCAATTGCAGTTTTGTGTAATATACTATTTTCCACTATGCCCCAAAAAAACACCTCTTGACAGCGCAAAAACTTTTAATCGAAAAATTACAGTTTTGGTCAAAATGTCATCTTCCCGTTAGGGAGATATTTATGCACGAATTGTATTTGGAAAAGTGATTAGTGTGACTATAGCACATACAATAGCTATGATACAAATAAGTGACATTATTCATATTTGACATAATATTAATTGAACACATTTTCCAGTGTCAGATGTTTATAGATTTTATTGACACTGCTATTGATCAGCTCCTCTTATGACCAATTCAAAATTAGAATGTCATGACAATAATTACAGAAACAGACTGTTGATCAATGAGCTGATCCATGAACCTCAGGGATCATAAGTACACTGTAGATTTTGCAGTGTTAATTTGGAGACAATGGGACCAAATACACTCTAGAAGAAGTTAAATAAACTCTCTAAGTGTTGATTTAACACTGCAAAATTTACTGTGTAACCAGGCAACATATGTACATTCACAAAGAGTGTTGAACAGAACCTCATTACACAAATATGGAGGTGAATTCTTGCAGTCTTCTACAGGTAGTAACTACAGCCCTCACATTCATAAAGCCATCCCAGGATCCTCTAATGGTCTAACCCCTTTACAGTAATCCTTAACTGGACCTGATAGTGAATTTTTTTGTGGTACCATCCCACCCCATCATTTTGACTCTGCTTCTGCTTTACAGCTTCCAAAACTTCACGCCTCTATTCTGTCTGTTCTTCTACATCTGTCTGAGATCAATATTGTAATAACTGGAGAGGAGTGAACCTCATCATAATCAATAAGAGCAACGTATGGCCTGGGAGTGGTAGACAGAGAGAAATCATTTTGGCCAACAGTGGAGCTGAATGGTTCTGACACCTCATTCATTACGCTATTGAATAATCTATCGGCTCTGTCACCGCCACAGAGGAACAGAGTAGGTTCCGGTGGAAGCACATCTGCAGCACGTAGAGCATGAAGAGAACCAACAGAGAGATTCAAAGTCCCAATGATTAAATGAAAAATATATGAATAAACATGTTTAATAGTTGGCGATTTGACACAAAATGACAGTTGTTTTTAACCCATAAAGACCCAAATATCCACCGGTATCAAAAATAATTTTCTGATGCCTGTTGATCCACTAATCCTATCAATAGAAGAAAATAACTGGTGTAAAGTGCAGTTCGTTGTCTTCTTCATTATCATCAGATATGACCCATTTGGACATCCAGAAGTTCTGTAGTGAGCGTGGAAACACTGTCATCTTCTATACCATTGATTCATTGGTAAAACCCATGGTGTTTGACAAATAACATATGATGGACACATTTGGTTTATGTTCAGTTAATGATAGATCTTACTGAAAACATCACTGTTTCTTCAGTTTTCTCTGTTTTAGATGTAATAACCCTCATCTGAGCCCATACTAATCTGAGCTTCTATAAACACCTGCATGATCAGTAACACAGGGCGGCTGTGGCTCAGTTGGTAGAGTGGGTCGTTCAGTTCAGGTCAGGTCATTCAGGTGATTTTATTTTTGTGTAGATCTATAAAAAGAGGTAGAGGCTGGATTTAGTTTCCACTTTCATCAAAACTGGAAAGCCTCTGGCAAGTGTAGAACTTAAAATGGTAGCAATAGCCTATTAGTTTGCACTAGGGGGGTTGTATGTACTACTGATATGGGAGAAATCCTGTAACACAACACAACACACCCACAGCTACAAAAAACCCATCAACAAAGCAACTCTATATATACACAGACTGCATCACTCACTGAATGAAGTATAAAGCCCATGGTTTACACACACCTGCATTCTGATATCATCACATTTTCTTCAAATAACCCATAGGGTTACTTTGAAAACAGGTAAAAATCACATGTTGTCTTATGTTAATACATTAACTAATAGCTTATAGTATTGCTCTGTCAGTGTAGAAATTTTCCTACATCTATTGTTTTGTCAGTAGTTGCACTAAAGATCCAAACTGTCACAATTTAGTCTGAACCATAGATCAACAGAAAGTTAATACACTGAACGAAAATAGAAATGCTTTGTATTTGCTACTATTTTTCATGTGCTGAACCCAAAGATAAGACTTTTTCTACATAAACAAAAATGTCTCCAATGTATGCAAAAGGTTTGACAGAAAACCAGACAATATGTGGTGTGACTAACATTTGTCTCATGCAGTACAACATGTCTCCTTGGCATAGAGTCAATAAGGTTGTTGATTGTGGCCTGTGGAATGTTAGTCCACTCCTCTTCAATGGCTAGGCCAAGTTACTGGATATTGGCAGGAACTGGAACATGCTGTTGTATACACTGGTCCAGAGCACCTCAAACATGCTCAGTGGGTGACATGTCTGGTGAGTATTTTGGCCATGAAAAAAAACTAGGATGTTTTCAGCTTCCAAGGATTGTGTCCAGATCCTTCAACATGGGGTTGTGTATTATCATGGTCCAACGATGATGGTCTGGTTGTGGCTTAATGGCACAGCAATGGCCCTCAGGGTCTAGTATTTCTATGCATTCAAAACATCAATAATATGCACCTGTATTTATTGTGTGTAACATATGCTTATCTATACCATAACTCGATTCACAATGCGGATACTCCTCACTCATACAGTTATCTATCTGCCCTTTACAGTGAATACTGGGATTCAACCAGTAAGAGAACACCTCTGCGCCATTGAATGTGAGCGTTTGCCCACTCATGTTGGTTACGATGATGAATAGCAGTCAGATTGAGATGATCAGCATGCAGCTGACCTTCCCTGAAATGGTTTCTCACAGTTTGTGTAGAAAGTCCTTGGTTATACAAACCGATTGTTACAGCAGCTGTGTGGGTGGCTGGTCTCAGTCTGTGGTTGTGAACCCGTTTGGATGTGCTGCCAAATTTTCTGAAATGCCTTTAGAGATGGCTTATGACAGAGAAATGAACATTGAATTCACTAGTGGACATTCCTGTAGTCAGCATGCCAACTTCATGTTCCCTCAAATCTTGAAACATCTGTGACACTGTGCTGTAATAAAACCGCACATTTGACAGTGGGCTTGTATTTCGGCTAGCCTAAGGTGTACCTGTGCAATAACCATTCTGTTCTTTCTTCCCACTCCTTTTTGAGCAGTTCATACTGAACTGTTTGGGGTTTTTTTTATTATTTTTGTGAACATGATAATTGTTATAGCATCTTGATTATCTTTATTTCTTGATATATTTACTCTGTCATTAGTTTTTTGTACATCACAAAAAGTGATTTCTTTTGTTTGTTTATTTGCGTTTCCTGCTCAAAACAAATATTTAAATGAATGAATGAAATGAATCAGCACCTTGATATGCTACACCTGTGAGATGGTGCTCACTAACACAGATTTAGGCAGATTTGTGAATAATATATGAAAGAAATAGGTCTTGTGTGTACACAGCAAATGTCTTACATTTTTGACTTTTGTTCATAAAAAATTGGAGCATAAACAAAAGTGTTGTATTTATATTTTTGGTCAGTGTGACATCATATAATCATATTATACTTTCATAATTCTTGTAAATGAAAGTAATCCATGTAAAAGAAATGCTGTGTCCAGTAGGGAAAAAACAACAAGAATACTTGTAGCTTTTGTCACTTTGTCACATTCTTTGACTGTAAAAGTTGTTTTTTTTTTAGCTCTTCTCACCATTGGAAACTGACAGTCACTCACTACTCCCTCTAGTGGTCACATAAATGTGTTGGCCCATCCATGTAAATATATTCATCACATATCGCTAAGGTTCACTACAACAACTTCTATGAATTTTTCAGGAAAGGTAAGAACTGGTCCAGAAGAGAGCCCATTACATTTTGGTTAACGTAGGTCAAAGGTCACAGTCATCCCCAAAAAATGTGTTTTTGCAATGATAAAAGATAGTGCAAATCAGGTAAAAATGTGTGCAAGGAGGGCGGGGTTTGTTGTACTGAGCACCACTTGTTTTTGGTTCTGGTCTATCTGCAACTTTACACAAAAAATACTGGAGCAATTTCCATGAACTTTTCAGGACAGGTGTGAGCTGGTCCAGAATTAATCCCATTAACGTTTGGTGAATGTAGGTCACCGGTCACAGTGACCAAAAAAGTGTTTTTTTTCCAATGATAAAAGATAGGGTTAATCAGGTCAAATGTGTGTGAGGGGGCAGGGTACTTGGCACCACCTGTTTGACAAGTCTTTGCTCTCAACACTGAAATGACAATTTAGGTCATTTTTTAAATACCTCAATGTAGAAACACCACATATACAGACCCTTCAAACCATATAAAGTGAGGAAAAGTGAGGTGGAACAAAACATATGATTTCCTAGTCTTTTCAGCTCTAATGGCGATTTGAGGTTTCCCAAATCTAAAGATAAATGGGAATGACAGAGGGGATTGAGTACAGGGACCATCCATCAATATTCCGATTTTATATGAGTGGCCCAAATAAAATCTTTATGAGCAGCACAGTGTAAATGGTTACAAATCTGTGAATGGAGATCATTCAATTACACTTGAAAGTGCTCTATTTAGTTCACAGAGTAATTATAATAATGATTTATATATATATATATATATATATATATATATATATATATATATATATATAATGGTTGCGAGTTTGTCAGGTCAGAAATGTCGGGGGTGTGCATACCAGTATGAACTCTTTAAGTCCTTTAATATCAACAGTAAAAACCCATTAATATCTCATTAGTATCTTCTCCCATTAGTGCACTTTTTAGCTGACGCATCTTTCAGGGTTTCAGTGGTTGAGCCAAATAAACAAAGTTTCTTTTAAAAACAGCTCTGCCAGATCATTAGGAACACAACATGGATAAAGTTTTGAATTGCAGTTTTAAAATATACTATTTATTTTGTATGACTTTGGCCTTAACTCCAACGGACAGATAAAAATCAATACACTTTACTCTTATCACTGACTTTATGATTCTAGTTTGCTGGGACTTTTGCTCAAGATGTGATCTAGAAGACTCTTGGGAACATTTTTACTTGATATTTACCATCAGATTGAATTTTGGTGCGCTTGATTCAGAATTATTACAGCTGTCATATCCACAGCTGATACCCACCAGTGAAGTCATTACACACTGAGAGCAGACGCTGAGGAGGGAGGAGGAACACTCAGACATAAGGTGCAAAGTCATCAGCTAGGATCCACATGTGTCTGGCAGACACAGTGAAACACTTCTTAAGAACTGCTCTTGGAAGGCCTGTAGGGCCTGTCAGTTGACTTTGGTGCGCTTTAAACTCAAGGCTAATAAGGATGTGCTGTTGGGAATTTGTGTTCGTGACAGCTAAGCAGAAAGGGAGGCTCTGATTAGCCACGGGGCCTGTGCAAAGGGAATCACAGAGCAGAGACCAGTCAAAAACCTGAGCTGAAAAAGCAAAAAGGTTTAAATTCAGCAGAGGTGCGGCATGGTTTACGAAAACTGAAGCATACATGTTCCAATCTGTAAGTAGATAGACAGTGCATTTAAAGGTCAACTGAGCAGAAAACAACCCACTTTTAAAAGAAAGAGGCATATTTTGAGTCCACCTTAGATTCTGCAAACATTATTAATACATTGCTGATATGTCCCTGACATCTCTAGCAACCATCAATGATACAGCCTTATCGAGCCACACACAGACCTTTGTGGCATTTCAGCCAATCACCTCATGTGAAATCGATTTAGGGAGGTCAAAGTGGCTCATGAGGCAGAACAAAGAACAAGCTATTCTTGTCAGGATAACAGAGGATCAGCCTGAATTTGTACCTGTAAACTAATTTAAAGAGGCGAATGTCCTCGCCTGGTCTATGAGACGACATTAATACATGAAATGTGACAGAAAATGACTTGGAGGCATCAGGGCAGTCTCTATAGGTGCTGTTTTCAGTCTATTTCACACTAAGAGAATCTCATTAAAATGTTGTGATTCATTTTGATTGAGAGCTTAAAAAAATTACCCTGTGTGACCACTTTGGGAAATATGAAGAAATGGATGATGAAACAAGTGATAACAGCAGTTCAGTGTTTGATTTAATCTATAACTGAATTATGACCTGGACAAGATTACATTTCGGTAGTTATAATAATCTCCTCACACATGTGACTCTTATGGTATCTGTGATAAAGTGAATTGTTGAAATATGGACAAATAGTATTAATGTGTTTATTGCTCACACACCAATTCATATTTTATGAAGCCTTGCAGTGTTGAGAAAGTCTTTTATATTTAATTTTAAAATAAGCAATGAATAAAGTAATGTGAAGGACACATTAAATACAATAAGTTTACTTTTGTTTCAGGCCCTTAGGTATTGTGTCATTTATTTTGGCATCATATCTATAATTTAGATCTGCCTGTTTATCCACATTAAAAATTCAGATTTTCATATTAGTATGAAAATGCACAGTTGGGTGTATAAGTATGTACAACATGACAGAAATAAAAAAAAAAATCCAATATTTTTTGTTAAACCCCTTGAATTAAAACTGAAGACCCACACTTCAGTCACATCCTGATTATTTCAAATCACTTGTACTGTGGGATTGTACAAATAAGGCACTCTTGAAAAAGACTTATAATCCCATTGAGCTTTTTCCTGGTGAAATGAAGGTTATAATAAAACAATACTTGTTGATGTAATGATACATTATTATTATTATTATTATTATTATTATTATTATTATTATTATTATTATTATTATTATTATTATTATTATTGTTGTTGTTGTTGTTGTTGTTTTTATTATTATTATTATTATTATTATTATTAGTATTATTAGTATTATTAGTATTAGTATTAGTATTATTAGTATTATTACTACTAGTAGTAGTAGACTATTAAAATGTTTTACTTCACTATAGTATACTGTCCTATATAAAAACTAGGAGGATGTACTTGTATTCAAATTAAATACACATATATGTAATTGTCACATGTCCCACCATGAACACAAGTATAAAATAGACACCTTAAAATAAATAGAGCAAATTCAAAGTTTAACTTGATTTCTGTATTAGGACAGGAGTCCCTAAATTAAGTAGCAAGTATCGTAGACATATTTTTTAAAGATAATTTTCATTTGTGGTGGGAGTTGGTACAAAAGTATGTGTTCTAAATCTTGCACGTGCAGTCAATATTTATGGCACTGTTTCTGACCATGTACTATACATTTTAAAACTGGAAAAATCTGACAAAAAAGGGTTTTTAAGTGGTTTTAAAAATGAAACGGTACACATGTGGCCCATCCACTTCTTGATTTTCTTTATTATTTTTTTTTTTATTTTAGTTTTTTAAAAAAAAGGTTTTATTTTTAAGGAGACCACATACTGTATTAACGTACTAATCACCTTAGGTTATATCAATCAGTCAACTTTATAAAGTGATTAAAATGCTCATTTCCATTTTACTGACAGTAGAGATCGCACATTATGTCTTTCAGACCTGATAAAACACATTCATAAATAGTACTACAATGCAAGGCGACTCCTGACGGTCTCCTCTGATTGCAGCTAAGAGCAGAAACATGGTCTTCATCAGGTCACACTCATTGGTCTGGAGCTCAGGGAATCTGGAGGATGTGATGACAAACTGACTGCAGCTGCTTTGACCAAAGTATGATACTAAAGGTCAGTGCACCACCAATGTTACAGTCAATCCACAGCATAGGATGAGTGAAGTTAGAAGAATACTACTGAGGATTTTGTTTAGTTTGACCAGCTTCTAATTCATGTTTTGAAATTCTTGTTTGTTGTATTAGATGTTAAAATGCAAAAGAAATACAGCTCTGGAAACAGCAAAAAGTAAAACACTATTGTGACTATCACTATGCTCTTACAATAGACCTAAAGCACTGCAAAAGTCTTGTCTCATCACCTGAACCCACTTTATCCTCACTAGGGTCACAGGGGTCAATGGGGGCCTAATCCAGCTACAATGGGTAAAGGCGGGGTACACAGAAAAGTCTGGTGTGGGAATGGAACCAGGGTGCTAACCACTGCAAAAGTATTTGGAATAAAAAATAATAAAAAAAAACAAAACAAAAAAACAATTGAAACCAAACTCTTGAAACCTTCTAGAGGAAGATGGATGGATACGAGCCATCAAACAATGTGTTGTATCTATTCTGGCCTTTTTTTGTTCAAGGAATATTAATTCTGCTCCAAACTTAGAGGTGTCAAAAGTACCTACATTCTGTATTTAAATGAAAGTACAGGTACTTGTATACATATGTAAAAATTTGATTATATATGAAATTAACATGTTTATTAAAGACCTTCAGCAGTTTCAACAAAACACATTTAAAATAAGTGTAAATTAATTTAATTGTGTTAAAATTTGTAATCAGATTAATCATGATAATGGATTCATCTACTTTAATGTGTTAATTTTGACAACTTTAGCAGAGAAGTATTGAAATGTTAATGACAAGGTCAAGGTTACTTTATTTGTACTCGTATGTAGATTTGTTTTGCAGTCCAGATGATCACTTATTCCTTGCATACCACACACACAACATATAATTGGGGTACATAATTGGGGTCGAGATTATAAAAATTTGAAAAACAAGACAAAGTGCTCAGAGCTCCACTACACATCCATAAACAACAATAAAAAGGCATAAATAAATTAAAATAGAGTCACAATAATAATAATAATAATAATAATAATAATAAAAACTGCAAGCAGTCTCAAAGGCCTTTGCCGTCCCTTGCGTCCAAGTAAAATTTGAGCCAAATCGGTGTTCACATGCGTGATCTACAGCCATTTTAGTAAAGGCGATTTTGTAGGGGGTGCTATAGAGCAAAATCGCAATTTCTATTGATAAACTGGTCTAGGACAGAGAGATAGACGTCTGAGTCAAATTTCAGCCCAATCCGTGTTCGTATGTCCGAACTATTGGCATTTTACTAACAGTATATTTGGCGAATCTGTAGGGGGCGTTATAGTGCGAAATAACAATTTAATGTGACAAACAGGTGTAGACCTGGGAGTTAGATGTCTGTGTCAAATTTCAGCCAAATCAATGTTCGTATGTCCAAGCTAAAGCAATTTATGTATAGCGGCAATTTTTCCAGAAATCTTTGCAAACTTTGTGATACTGTAGCACAAAAACTATGCAACTTTTCCAAATATATTAGATACATTTTGAAGTCCGACTTGTCTAGATCTTGTTCACCAATTTTGAGCACATTTGGCCCAACGGCCTAGGAGGAGATAGATAAATTCCAATGACAGCGAAAATGGCGCCTCAAAATTAAAAAAAATTCTATCCAAGATGGCGGACTTCCTGTTGGTTTATGGGCGTGGCCATCATTAGGTTTTTTTGTTCTACATCATATAACAAGCACGTGTACCGATTTTCATAGCTCTAACATTACTAGGGCGTGATCTGGCCTAATATAAACTATTTCACCTTTTCTAGGGGGCGCTGTAGACACATTTCTTTACTGACTTTTATGAATCCTGTGCATACTTGCAATTTTTCACACTTCTGATGTATGTGCAAAATTTGGTGAGTTTTCATGCATGTTCAGAGGGTCAAATAAGAGCTCAAAGGGCTGAATCAGAACAAACTGTAAGCAGTATCAATAGGCCTTGCGCCCGATGTGGTACGCGGCGAAGGCCTAATAAATAGATAAAGCCAGGCCATGGAATAAATTATTAAAATAACTGAACAAAGTGCAAAAGTCTAAACATGCAATGTCACAGTGCCTTATTGCAAATAATAATATTTCTTGTTTAGAAACAGATGCTCAGACTTCGCTCCACCTCAGTTCAATGAAAACAGTAAAGGTGTTAGTGAAAAAACTATTAAAACTGAAATATTTCCAATCCTCTGAAGAACAAATAAACAATCCCACACCTTTGCACAACCCTGTTCCTGTGCTGAGAGTGAATGCAGTTGAAGTACAACCTCCCTCACATCCGACTGTGAGTTCTTATAGCTCATACTGTTTATTTCATCCCTAGGCGTTGTCTCTCAGACAGACACACCTGCTGAGTCTGGAGCAGAGACAGGACGCAGCCATGGACCTGCAGCTTTGTTCTATCTTGTACACCCTGTTCTGGACTGTTCTTGGATGCAGATACAAAATAACCACCGAAAGGTCCACAACAAAATAGTTCTTTTACATAGAAAAAATAAGACAATTACAAAGTACAGTGTGCAGCATCGGCAGACGCCTCTAGTGGGTTCAAAGTGATTCTTATTGTATGATATTACGCATCTTTTTCAGTTTGTTTTTTTCAGGGTTTTTTTTTGTTTTTTTTTTAAAAGAGAAATACTAACTCAATCAAATCATCAGATGGTCCAGTCGCCTGATTGGTGAGTTCCAGTATGGCCCTGCCTCCCCGTACACTAAACAGGCTCCTTCAAATCTTAATAATGACTCCTATCATCAGCTGAATTTCATCTCCTTTCCTCTGGACGGAGGTTTTTAGTCCTAAGGTGCAGAATACAGTGTTATAAAAACATATTGGCTCTTGTCACCATCACTGTGTTCAATAAAAAATAATGACATAGCACTTTATTTACTTATTTAGTTGTTGTTTATGTTATTATCCTGGTTTTGATCTCAGACTGGGTTTTTTTTAATCTTCTTAAGGTTATGTTTTATTGCATGTTGTTTTTATTTATTTGATCTTATTTTCTAACCTTTTTATTTTGTATTATTTAATTTATTTTATTCTTTTATTTATCCATGCTGCTACTGTATATTGATGAACACTGAGCACTTCTTGTCTTTATGTGTTTTGTTGTAATGCCAAATGCAACCACTCTGTCTGAAAAACAAATTTTCTTACTGGTATAAATAAAGTAACCTTGAACCTTAAAACATTTTATCATCAAGTAAAAATTAAATGTTTTGCTAATTTACAAAAACATAATAGTTCATCTCTGACTCCTCAGGTCTTGTAGTTCCACCCCTTTGTTGAAATATAGTCACTTCTGGCTCCAAAAATCCAACATAGCAATGGCCAAATTACAAACTACTGGATTCAAAATGTGTTCACAAAACAGTGACTGACAGCACAGTGCCTCCATCTACTTACTGATGATACAGAATCTATGAATACCTTTCACTTTTACTGTGAGCCATGAGCTTTTTGATTTGGCAGCACACCACATGATCTATTTATAGTAAAACTTTACTCCCATTTGGAGTTTAACTTCACCCACTGCATGTTTCTGAAAATTATTAAATCCAAGAAGATGCTGAGGGTGTAATGATCAGCAGCTGCGCTCCCATTACAGTTTTCCCACCCAATAAAAGCAATTTTTCTAAAATTTTTGACAAAGTATCATTGCTACTTGTACCGTAGGTGTTTCCATTGAAGAGTGTTTGGCTTCTGATGCGTGAGTCTAGTAAAGTTCCATCTACTCGTCTCACAATATGTCATAGTTCTTGTGCAGGGAGGTGTACCTCACAATTTCACAATTGTATGGCAGTGGCCACATATAATGAATTTCTGGGAGAGAATTGTACAGAATTCATCATAACAACAAATGGCAACATTTAATGAATTGTTATATTACACTTGTCTACAATTTGTTAGGAAGTTTCTGCTTCAGACATTAAATGTGAAAAATCTTACAAACTTTAATAAGATGAATTAAAAAAAACAATGACAAAAATGACTTTTAATATATATGATGGTGTGTTTCAATACTGGATCTAATCCATACAATAAACACTCTCTTCAAAGTGTAATATATATATATATATATATATATATATATATATATATATATATATATATATATATATATATATATATATATATATATATATATATACACACATATATATATATACACATATATATATATTACACATTGAAGAGAGTGTTTATTGTATGGATTAGATCCAGTATTGAAACAGAGATACATACATTTAGTTAAAAAATGCATTAGATGGGAATGATATATGTTGTGTTATTTTTCAACAAATCAATTTGAATGCAACAATAAAATTAGATTCACCTCATGTTTATGTTGCAACAAGTAGGAGAAGGTGCAATAAAAGCTATTTTTCTAGCGTGAGTGTCTGGATGATCTCAACATTTTTCTTCTCTTCTTATGCCTCTATTAATTAGTCTTAGAAATGCAAAGGTGTTTTTTTTAAGTTATCCATGCTAGCATGACTTGAGAGCACCTGACAGACCAAATGACAGGATGACAGTCTGTAGAAAAATTGGAAAGGGAATGAAAGATTCTCCAGGACAGCTTCATATTACTTGTTATCCCTCTAATGCATAATGATTCTGCAAATGTTTACTCCCTGAACTTTAATTGGCACAGCTCATGTAAATGTGCAATGATTTACAATAAGAATCAAGAATGCAAATAAAGTATAACGGGGACATGTTTCAAACGCCTCTCTGGTCCCCAGACTCCACAACTAGCACTGAAATTTCATTACTGGTAGAAGCAGCGCATGCATTTTTGACCGTTTATAACACAGCTATTCATATATAGTAGTCTCTCCTGACTGAAAATGTAAAATTTTTGAGTAGAAGTCAATCATAACGTTT
Source organism: Siphamia tubifer (assembly GCA_020466265.1). Taxonomy (NCBI): domain Eukaryota; kingdom Metazoa; phylum Chordata; class Actinopteri; order Kurtiformes; family Apogonidae; genus Siphamia; species Siphamia tubifer. The sequence goes on from CM035796.1 coordinate 19,860,552, forward strand.
TTAAGAAGTAAAGAGTTGAACGTGTGGTGCCTTTTAAGACAGCTATAATATGTTAAACACATCACAGCAACAAAATAAGGAAGGAGAAAATTACTGACAGAGAGCAGCTTTGATTTGACCTTTGTAAAAATGTGGAAAAAGATGTACAAATAATGTAAGAGTAGCCAGGGCAGTGAGTGCAGACAGATGGCAACATCTCAAGGCAAAGTAAAATGAGAAGAAGAAATATGAGTGCAAGTAGACCAAAGAAAGATGATGCAATAAGACTCTGACACTACAGAGAAAGATGGGAGTCTGAGAAGGAGATGGATGGATGTAGGGTGAAATAAACTAGAAATCACTGGAAAAAATGTTTTGGACAAAAAAAAAAAAAAAGAAAGAAAGAACTGGATGGCAAGTACTTCTTCCTAACCATGCATTTACACAAGATAGAGGCGACATGAAATGACACGAGGCAATAGAAGAGAGGTGGCGGTACAGAAGTGGGTGGGTAGCCATCAGTGCAAAAGCCCCAAGCAATGAAACATTACGGCAGGATAATGAAGATGGTTCTGCTCGGTCACACTCCGCATTAGCCCAGAGTCAGAGCGACCCCAAAGTGTCAACAAGTTAATAGACTGGGTATCACTGACTCTTTCACACTGCTGCTCTCTACCACAAACTCCAATTATTTACAGGAATTTTGTGGATAAATAAACATAGATAGGTCTACATGGAAATTAATAGCACAGCCAGAGCCCACGGCACGGCCAAGAGTGTGTAGAATTGTTGATTGCTGTGTGGTGAGTGCGGCCACTGCTGTGATGAGTGACATTACACACCACTAATGTTTAATGGCATTTTTCTCTAAGTGAAACAGAGAGGTGAAGGCAGGATTCCTGCTGTGGATCTCAGTCTCAGGAGGAGATGAAGAAATAGGGAATGATTATTTGTTTAAAAATTGCACTTTGGATTTTTCTCCCTATGTGATGGATTTTATTATAAGGACGAGAGATAATGTATGAAGTGCTGGATTATAAACACATATGAAGGGGCAGAGCACTAAGGAAAGACAGGGTGTTTTGATTTGAGGAAACACTGCAGTGAAAATGTTGATGATTGTGAAGTTAAGGTGCCGGTCATGAACAACGAACATCCACAGCTGTGCAGTCATTCCTCAATTTTCTCCATTTATTCCCCTGAATCGCTGTACTGTTTGCTATCTATATCGAAATCTATCTATCTATCTATCTATCTATCTATCTATCTATCTATCTATCTATCTATCTATCTATCTATCTATCTATCTATCTATCTATCTATCTATCTATCTATCTATCTATCTATCTATCTATCTATCTATCTATCTATCTATCTATCTATCTATCTATCTATATATCTATCTATCTATCTATCTATCTATCTATCTATCTATCTATATCTATATATCTATATATCTATATATCTATATATCTATATATCTATATATCTATATATCTATATATATATATATATATATATATATATATATATATATATATATGTGTGTGTGTGTGTGTGTGTGTGTGTATGTGTGTGTGTGAACCCCAAAACTTCACTTGCGCTTCTCTGGCCATTGGGTTTGTTTCTTTATCAAGATCATAATGAACATATGTGTTTCTTTTAGTAGTGTTTATTACATTACTAAATGAGTTTGTGATTACTACTAGTACTTGTAAATCTCCCTCTAATCGAATGTAATGTTTTTGTTAGCAAGAGGCAGCTGCATAAACAAATGAAAAGAAAAGCTATTATAACTAAATATTAAAAATACAAATTTTAGCAAACATGCTCATGAATTAAAAAATAATAAATAAAAAATTGCCATTTCCAGTAATTCATGTCATTCTTTTTAGCATTTTTGGTCTGTTTTTTTTTTTTTTTTAAACTATACTTACCGGTACTTGTGTCTGTGCCTGTTCAAGGACACTGAATAAATGAGGTCCTGCCCATACAAAAATGTTTTTGCAGTATTTTTCCCAAAGTTTTTTTTTTTTTTTATCAGGTAGACCTTATTGTTCACGTGAAACCAATGTTTTCAGTCAGTGAAACTGCAACTTTTGGCCAGAATGGATATGTTTGAAAAAGCTGGTTTTGTGTCTTCGTCTGTACAACCAAATTGCAACTTTTCGTAAAGGATGATGTCATAGCCACACTTTTCTAACCTTTCACTTCAGAAGCAACATATCACTACACAACAACAATGACGGAGTACAGAGTAGAGCTCATGCTTATTAATAAAATATTACATCAAAATGTTCAGCTACTGAAGGTATCAGAGAGAGAGAGAGCATTTTTGTGAGATCATTACAACAACATACAGGCTCTTCAGGGATGCAGATATTTCCTAAAATGACTCCATCTTTATGGAACACTTTTTCCAAAATGACAATGAAAAACATCTGGGATCAAAAGATGCAGACTTGGCCTGAGTGTTTAGGTTGTGGCTCTGAAAACTTTCAGTTAACAATTGACATGAGTATGTGCTCTCATCGCAGGACTTGAACGTCACCTCAGGGTTACGAATCAGAAGTGGGTTTTTTTCTTGTTCTCATGAGATTGGATAATTTTCACCGGATTGCGAAGTCATCCTGAGTGAGATACAGACATTTTTGGGTCTACAGTGAAATTGAAGAACATGATTAAGCTGTTTTAAAATGTCACAGCTAACAAAATTTTATCCTGTTCTGCCCTGTTTCATCTCATCCACCTCTATACTGAGATGCAATGGAGCAGGGATAAATTAAATACACCTTTTAAGTATGTGAGTATTGCTGCTGAACAGTTAGATTTCTGTACTGTTGTCTCTTTCTTGCAAGAAAGTTGAGTAAAACATTGAAATAATTGACTTATGGTATGTCACCACTGTATATACAATGTAGATTTTGCAGTGTTAATTTGGAGACAATGGGACCAAATACACTCTAGTGTTGATTTAATACTGCAAAATTTACTGTGTAAGTGGAAAATACGGGATATAAACACCATTATACACAAAATAAATATCAGAAAAGAATATTATATAAATTAGTGTATATGGAATCATATGGACAGAGACAAAATAAAGACAAGTGTAAAGAAAATATCTGAGTTGTTCTGTAGGAAGCTTATAATATACAAGAATATATAAAAAAAAAAAAAACATCCAACCACTTAGTTCGGATTTTTGTGTCTGTTTTACTACAGTGCACATATTTCCTGTATTTTCTTTTTCCTATCTTATTAAAAGAAACTGAAAATTAAAGATATGTGTTGTTCCAGCCCTTTAAAACAACAAAGGCAAAGACGTTTGCACGCTGCTGAACACAATAAAGCAAATTAAGTGAAAATGTTTTATTGCATTTATTGAAAATCAATACACATACCTTGGATTCTTGCAATTGGTAATGACAACAGACAACAGACCATTTCAAATCAGCAGTGATGACAGGAGCCGTGGAAGTTTCACTGATGCAGAATTTCTTAAAACACTGTGTGGAACCTGTTAGTTTGTGGTTATGAGTGTAACAGCATCCACCTGTCATTCATAATGTAAGAAGCAGGCATTAGGTTCTCTTATACATTATCTACTCATATTAAATGTACTGTAGCTCCAACCAGCATCGTCTATGAAAACATCCATCAACAATAAAATGAGAAATTACACTGTTTTCAGTCTTGGCATCTTGAGATTCATTTGATTAAACATGAAGTTGTGTATTTGAAACATTGAAATTGGAGGAAATTCAGCATAATATTATTTTGTAACAAATTCAGGCTCCAAAAACTCCAATACAGTCATTTATGTTCACATTTTTAGGTCATTAATCACTGGTCATATATTCATATTTAGCATTTCAAGGTGTTGGTAGACTCAGAAGTAAATGAGTCTTTTTGTTTTGAGTCAAGACCACAGTGAATAATACTTTCCCACAGTTCTCCCAAGATTCATGGGTTAAATCTGTACACAATGGAAGCTCTTCAGTGGGATGCATTCCAGTGACATTACGATAAAGACTGGCTGGATGAATCTTGGCTGTGTTAAGTCCTTTTAACCCAAAGCCTTGAAGCCATGAATTTTAATTTACTGATGAAATAAATCATTCTTTTGGCTTGAATAAGTTTTACAGCAATACATGAACAATGTAATGGTTTTTTTTTTAAGTTAAAAGCAACAGAACTGCTGCATGGCATAAAGAATGTGTGACTGGTGAAGTTTCCTCTGAAGTATTTTTTTTGTTTGTTTGTTTGTTATTGACCCAATATACATAACAATGTGCATTATGAGGCTAAGTTACAACACCCAGGCCATGTTGTGCAACATGTGAGCCAAATTACAATACATTAGATCTAATAGCATTCTATTGTTTGTCACCCATCTTAGTTTTTCCATTTTTGGTACAGAGATATAGTAAATATTCTGCCTACAATTGTCTAATCTGTAATGAAATTATGTTTTCTTTTGAAAATGTAACACAACCTCTAGGTATTTATATCATCTATAAACTTGGGATTTAACCATCAAAAACATAGAGGATAAATAAGATGTTTTTCCACTCTAAATCTCATAACTCCAAACTGCAATGACAGCATCTACACCCTCCTGAAACCTTGAAAAAACTGGATTTCTTTCTTTTCTTTTTTCTTCTTTGAGAGGGGGGTTGTTTTATTCCATCTTTCATTCTGTTAAAGCTGCAAGAGCCAAAATGAAGAGGAAAAAAAACACTACAAGGTGAAAATATACACCTTTCTTTTGCAGCACAGTCCTCCGAATCAAGATCAAGTATAAATACACAAGACCCTGGCATTATTTCACAATACCATGGAAAAATTAAGACATTTTTCCCAAGAAAGTTACTTGTTACAGAGTAGAGTAGGAAGCCTTTCTGGTGTGCCTCACGAGATATAACACAGCAATAGTCAATGATGAGAAACAAATCATTTTTATTGATCTGCACATCCATTTTCTGAACTGCTTAATTATCGTGATGGTCACAGGGGTGTCAGAACCTGTTATGGCTACTATCACACTGTAAAATCTAATAAGTTGATTTTACTTAGAAAACCTCAGGAAACTGATTGCCTTAAAACGTATAAGTAAACTAGCTTAAAATGTTTAAGTGTGAGAAACTTAAAACTGGTACACACTTAAAAGTTATTTTATTTAGAAATTTTAAGGCAATCGGTTTCCTGAGGTTTTCCAAGTAAAGTCAACTTATTGCATCTTACAGTGCAGGTAAATACACATCACCGACACTCTGCTGTCCTGACGTATTTTACCTCAATCTTCTTGAGGAAGGTGAAAAACAGCTAGAAGTGGAGAAAATCACTACAATTAGGTTGAAGCTGAAGTGACGTTTTCAGTGATTTGGAGCAAACAGTGAAAAGATACAGTCACATTGATATCACCTCTGCAACTTTCTGTATTTGTGTTTGTCTGATAGTTGTGTTTGTCACAGTCTGATGTTTCCCTAGTTTTACCAAAAACAAGTGTGTCTGTTTGTCTGACTGTCAGCAGGATTATGCAAAAGGTTCTGAACAGATTTTGCTGAAACTTTCAGGAATGATAGACAATGGGTCAAGGAAGAACCCATTAGATTTTGAGCAATGAAGGTCAAAGGTCAAGGTCACACTAAAGGTCAACAGCAAAAACACATCAGTGGTAAAATCTCAGGATTCAGACAAGATAGAATCTTGTGTTTTTGGCATTCACATCATCTCACCTTCGGACATCAGGTGGGTCAATATATATATATATATATATATATTTTTCATATATATATATATATATATATATATATATATATATATATATATATATATATATATATATATATATACATACAGCCAATTATGCAAATTGAATCACAAATTGGCCACAAATACAACTTTGGTGATTATTCTATGAGGGTAATGTGTAATAAATTCACACTATGTAACTTGTCTCTCTTCATTGGCTGCAGTTTGATTTTCTTTTCTTTTGAAGTAACATGTCATTGAGCACAACAGGAAGGGGCAGGACCTTGACTCAGCCTGAGTGTATCCAATTATTGATTTGTAATTACACCTGTCAATTAGTGGTGTGAGAAAATATTGTTTCTGCAATGTATCACGATATTTAATTTCAAAATACTATGTCAATATTTAAAAGTGCTGTATGGATATTTTTAGGTGTTTATTCAAATGCAGATATGGTAGTGGTTCATTTTTGTTTTTTGTTTCTATTTTACCTATAATTAATAAAGCTATTTTCTTAAGTAATGGTGAACTGAAGCGTCCTAAAAGCATGTTTTATGATCTGATAAGCAGATGTAAGTATCCTTGCTGGGATTGTACAAATATAATTTTTCAACTTTAGTCACGGATGAATAGAATATGAACATTTTTTGCAGGATCTTAAGCTGTAATGTCTGTAAAAAGGAATTTAGGTTTTTAAGTTTTTCAGTTTTGTGATATAAGATTAGATCCTGTTCTGATCACCAAATTTTCACCAATACACACTTCTATTGTATATTTAACCCTAATACCTGTTTGAAAACACCTGAGATTAGATGATACATGATGAACACGGTGAACATACAGAAGTCTCTCATCCTCTCAGGCCACTTCAATTACAATTTGGTGAATGTATTTTTTATAGTTTTTTTTCCTCCTCAATGATGCTTAGAAACACTATCTTTACATCTTTATACTGTATGTATGAGAACATTCTCTAAATCAAAATGAAATCATGGCATAGAAAACATCTTAGTGACACAAAATCTCTCAGTTGATTGTATTTATTTTTACTTCAGTAAACACTTAAAGGAGACGCCGGCTGTTTTGAGCAACTGAAGCATTTCAAGTTTTTATTTGAGCCAAATTAAATGGAGATGGGGCACTTTAAAAGCAACTTGTAACCCTCTATCTCTGTAATTAGCAGAGGATGAGACTGACAGCAGACGCTCACATGTGACAGGCAGCCAGACTCTCCTGTGAGCTACACCCAGTGCTCTTAATGCTTCAGCTTGTAGATAACTTTACAGATCAGCTATGATTATGTCGCTTATTAATTCAGTCAGTCAGCTCCGGATGGCTGCTCTTTTATTAGTGCAGTCTTTTACTAATTCAGCAGACAAAGGCAGATGTGAGTAACACTAGCAAAGGGAAAAGCAAGAGAGACAGAGAAGAGGAAGAGGGAGACCTTTGACAAACTCCTCAGTAATTGCAGTGAGTCATTTAAAAAAGGGTTTTGAGGATGAAAAATTGATCCATAGATCTATTTAATCAAGAGCTGACTCGAGTTGTCCTTTAGACTACCTCTGCTGCAGACAAGACTGAAATATAAAATGTGAGCCTGCGTTTTTGCATTTTTGACATTAAAAGCAGTGCCACATTAATTGACCATTTCAGAGGTCTGTCTTTTTCTCAGCAGGTTTCTGAGGATTCTGTATCGGTGTCATGGGCAGAGCAAACATCTCCTCCGAAAGCCATTACACCCCAAGCTGAGGAATTCTCTTTTCTGTCTGTCCTTTGATTTTTATACAAGATTATATTGAGATTCAATATGAACAAAGTGCAGTATCATACTCTAAGCCAACCTAAATACAAAAAAAAAAAAAAAATTATATTCTAATTGCATCACGTAGTAAATTCTTTATGAGGCTGTTATGATGAATATGGCTAACAGCTTTCAAGAAGATGAATGTGTTTTTATCGCTGGGGGTTGTATAGTTCTTTCTTCTGACATCAGAAAGACATTATAATCATATCTGAGTTGCATCAGACAGATGACTTAATACACAGTGTTAGTAGTCTCCTGCCATGAGTGAGTTTGTGTATTACTCCACGATATCCAGATGCTTCTGTTTCTTTGATTGTAAAATTAAAATACGAATTTCAGGAACTGTTCATAATATACACTCCCCTCACAGTGTTGATCCATGAAAAAAGACTTTCTTCTCCTTTAAATCCTTTTTATATTTCTTATTGTGTGTGTGTGTGTGTGTGTGTGTGTGTGTGTGTGTGTGTGTGTGTGTGTACTTTGGATATCTTAAGACCACCGGCACTGTGGAACACTTGCAAATCATTAAAAATAAATTATTCATATTATTGAAGTCAGAATAACATAAGACATTCTGTTTAGGATTGTCAAATTATTTTTACAATAAATAAAGCATCACAAATACAGATTGATGATGATTTGTGATGTATCTTAACATGTCACGTCCATAGTAGTTCTAATGGAGGCAGATGATTAAAGGTTATTTGGTGAAGGTAAACTCTACACTAACAGCCTGATCTACTAAGATCCCGATTTGCATTTAGAAATTTTTGTGCATAATCTAGAATTTTGCAAGAAGGACTGAACCACAGTTTATTGGGGAATTTGCTAAGAGTGATTGCATGAAATATAGAAGCTACAAACATGTTGGAAATGTCAATTTAAAGGGGAACATTCTACTGTTTGAGTCTTCTTCACTGGTTTTGGTTCTTCAATTATTTTCTAGCATTTTTTCAGTAGAGCTCCCCCTACAGTTTAAAAGTATGTAAAAACCAAAGTAAAAACTATATTTGAAATGACTATAGCCACGAGGAAGCTGACCGAAGAATGGAACAGGACAAGGGCGTTAAATGGTACAGCTTTCCAGCACTGGCGTCAACTGAAAAAGGAAAAGGGGCTCAACACCGATGCTAAGGTGACCATGTTTCTACTCGATAGGTAAGATGATACCGCTATGATTATAATATTTCGACATACTAATCAGTTATGGGTATTGTGTTCAGCTCATCAGTGAGAAAATTAAAGATAGTGACCAAACCTAGTCAGTCTGTTGTGTCTTTGGGCAAGACACTTCACCTTCCAGTGTCACTCACACTGATGTATGAATGTTTGGTGGTGTTCAGAGGGGCTGAAATGCTTCTGTCAGTCTGCCCCAGGGCAGCTGTGGCTACATATGTAGTTTACCACCACCAGAGCGTGCATGTGAGAGCGAATGAATAATGGGCCACTAATATGAAGCACTTTGAGTGGCCAAAAAAGCACTATATAAATCCAATCCATTATTATTATTATTATTATTATTATTATTATTATTATTATTATTATTATTATTATTATTATTATTATTATTATTATTATTATTATTATTATTATTATTATGTGAATGTGAAAGCTCCAGACAGCATGTGTATTGATGTATTTTTGAAGGGGTGGTTTCGAGGGGTGGGCTGATGAAGAGGCATGGGTGTGTATACTTGAAAGTGTAGCTTGCAGGAACCGTTTTCCAAGATCTCCTACCCTACCTTTAATACTGCTGTCGTAGTGAAGTCACTTTTTCCAGCTGTTCTGTTCTGAGACATAGAGAAGAAGAATTCTGATCAAGTCATATCTGAGAAAATCTGATCAGTACTTAGTAATTACAACTGTCCATCATGTCTTCAACCTCCCTGCATGTCTGAGCATTAGCCAGAAACCTGAATAGTAGATTTTCTACTGCCCAAAATCTCTGGTAAGGAGTAGGTGTAAAATTCATGTGTCTTGAATTCAATTTGCGAAAAGGAAATTATGGATTTTTTTTTTCCCAGAGACCATAAAACTATTAAACACTGCAGCTGTACACATTGTAGTGGTACGTAGTGAATACTAGAGGTAAACAGATATGGTTCAGTGAATAATCTGTGTAATATTTTGTTCTGAGACTTAAAATACACCTTCTAATGACTTATAAGACCTAAATTATTAAAAGTGGATTCAATTAATTATAACATCACACATGCTGTACAGTTGAATCTAAGCAGTACACAAGACTGGATTTCTCAAACTTGTATGGTTCTGGTTCATTCTATTTTAAAAAAAACAATTTAATTCTGAGAAAAAAAAATATCTTTGAAGTTTTAACTTGTTTTTAATCATTTGTTTTTTGTGTGAATATTTTAAATGATGTGTATTTTAAGTAATAATGTAAAAGATAATCATTACAGAATCAGATTATTGTTGTATTGTTGATGCATCTTCTCTAATGAGCCTCTGGGTCACTGTGTTGACTGACAGGTGCTCTATAAATAAATTCAGATATTAGATTCAACATTTCTCCTGTAGTTCACTGCCAGAGGCTTTCCGCCATTAATGCAAAATAATTAAAACTGAATTTGAAACAAAAGCCCAGTTGCATTCTCTCAGTTGAGCTTCATTAAATCCAACACATCACAAAGAAAATATCCACATCGGAGAAAAAAAAAAAAGGTTAGTCTTATTAAATGAGGGCTACCTGTTAATTTGTGGTAAATATGTAGTTTAGAAACACATGTCACAGACTAGTCAGTAAATTGAAAAGGAATCTTCTCTTAATAAAGACAAAGTGCCGTCTTTCTTAGATAAGCTGTCTAGTTATCTTAATGATTCTTTTGTCCTTGTTGAAACATCAGGTTTTAATTATTACTCTGTTTCTAATTAATTTTGTTTCAAGTACTGTGTGTGTTTTTTTTAAAACTGAGAATGAAGGCATGAAAGAAAAGAGGAAAGAACAATTTTTTTTTCCCAACTGAATGTGGTTTCCTCAATGTCTGAGAGCTCAAAGTGGTACAAGCATGAAAAACGCCAAAAACAGTCTGAATCTGACGGATAAAACAGTGGCATAATGGGGACTTAGTGATGTTTCTCCTCTTTTGGTGGTTTGATGAAGTCTCCATCATGCTGCTTCTTTTGGGCCTTGATCTACAGGCAACTGTTCACTGTCGGGGTTTATGTTGATGTACTTTGTTCACACACAGTCATGTACTGTATGATGTCTGCATGTCACGTCATTAAGTGTCCTGTGCTGCAGTGAACACAACCCAGTTTGTACACATGAAACACTCCCTGAGAGGCCCAGTTTGACAGGGTCACACTGTCCCTGCAGAGTCTTTAGTAGCAGGCGGTAAGCATCAGTGTTTGACATGAATCTGAGCTCAAGTGTTATGTTTTGTCCACAGGGACTTGTCATCTGTTGTGTGTCGTTAGGGAGCTCAAAAAGCAGTTTCATGCAGTTAACGTTACCCAACACATAGCACATAGCGTGAGAATCTGTACTGAGCAGATGAGATGAGTAGATTCACAAAAGAAGGCAAGGACTTTTAACAGGATGTAAACATCGGTCACAACAGTGGTAATCTCCACAAAGGAAGAATGGACTGTGTTTGATTTAAAAGGAGTTCCGCATGAAGGAGAACACAACTCATCGGAGTAGGTGTGGAAGCACCAATGCATAGAGATGAAGCAAATAAGCTCACATTTAGATTTAAAGGGTATTACAGTTCACCTGTCAGCATGAAAAATAGTGTGGACTGTGAGGGGTCATTTCCAGCTCTGCTACAGATTAGTGCCTTTGGTCTAAATAGTTTGCAAGAGCTCATTTTATACCTCAGCAGGTAGACATTTAAAGCACAGTTTTCTCTTTTTTCCTGTAGATTAGAAATATCATCTTATTTTGCACAGTCTGATGTATCACTTACTCTTGTATATTCTGAATAGGCTTGTTCCAACTTTTCATTTACATTATATCAGTGAAATATTAACATTTATGGCAGCACTGTTCCATAAAATTAAAGTATTCAGGATGCCTTGTGCATCATTGTGTGCATATTTCAACCCAATTCAGCCTGAAAAACACGGTGTTTTAAGAAATCTTGGATCTCTATAAGAAATTGTAATGGACTGATTTAAACATATTTAGCATGAGTTTGTAAATTCTGTCACATTGTTCTGACCTCTGGCCTTTAAGGCTTTGGAGTGTGACACACATTGTTTATCCATTTAAATGCATTATTATAATCATCATCATCATCAGAGTCTGTTCTACCAGTGGTTAAAGTTGCTGTTCAAACATTTGTCTTTTCATTGTTGGAGATATCCTGACACCTCATCAACTAGTGTACTAGTGTTAACACATTGTTGATCTCTTAATCTATTAACCAGTGGTTTCCTTTTTGACTCATGAACCCATTTTAACCTCACAAATTTCTGTTCACCCCAGACATTCAAAATGGAGGCAGTTTTTGGGGTAAAATTAATTAGATTTTTATCATGTAATAGTTTGCTGTACTATTTTGAAAATAAACATTAATTTTAGACAACTTTTAGGCTATACAATCTAGTTTCCTTTTATATATATATATATATATATATATATATATATATATATATATATATATATATATATATATATATATATATATATATATATATATATATATATATATATATATAATGTATTAATTGTTATAAGTTAACTTTGAGCTCTGCTTTGTTAAAGAAAGTGAAAAACACTTCCAGCCTCCATTCCATTATATGGGGCTCATTTTGAATGAAAAAAAAAAGAATATCCTGGTTAGAAGCCAGAATAAAGGCTGTTATCATTGATGTAAGCAACCAAGAGAGTCATTATCTCAGATACAGAGTTAACACCAACAAACAGCCAGCTCCCAGCTCAGAATCACTCTAGCATAAATCTCATGTCACCACATAACCTCCTTGATGGAGGTAATTACCTGTGAACTGACACCATTTGGTTGCCAGAACAGAGGACGAGTAGTCCTTTTATAAATTACTAATATCAGTTGGTTTCATGCTGTGAAGAGAATTTATATCAGAATTCATGTATAAATCATAAAATATTAAATAATATATTTACATTGCCTTGCGTGTTGCAACTCATCATCTCCATCCTCAGTCTGTACTGTCATTTCTGACCAGGGTGGATGAGTTACATCTGTAGATAATTATGTTTGACTGGTGTATTACATGACGAAACTCACCCATGCACTGTAACACTTGCAGTTGACCACAGATAGGAAAATATTATAAACTTACTCTCAGACCTACATGAGGGCTGATTTCTTTTCTCTTCACTGTTTCACTTTGATTATGATGTATAGCTAGGTTTAAATCTCAGCCCTCCTCAGAATGACTTGGTATCATTTGTTGTCACCAGCTGGCTACATGAGTGCTACCAGCTCAATAAACCACTGAGCCAGAATCCATATTCCTCAAAGAAGTCAAATTGTAAGAGGGGTATTACATTACAGGAAATAATAACAGTGGTGTAAAAGCATATCGCTGACAGAGACTTTCCATATGAATTAGTCTGTTACGTGTTCTCAGTGCCCCATGGAGTAGGATGGGGGTTGGACGTAACATTAGATTTATTGTGTCTGCGCCCGCTCCTCTCAGCACCTGTCCCAAAAGGCAAATTAATCCCATGCCCAAAACGTCTCCTGCTCTCTCCCATGTGTGCACAGACATGACACATCTGTCTCAGCCATTACCCACCGCTTGACATGTTTCTGGGATACATCACGTGCCACCCTGACTTGGAGGACGAGGTTACTGCGCCTGACTGACGCAGAAAGCAACTTATATATATGAAGAGTGTTTTTTGTTTTCTTCAGGCACTCCTTCCCTTGCCTTTCTCCTCACATTGCCTCCATCAAAACAGCCCCTGTGAGGTGAAGAGCAGACAACAGATGAGCAAAAAAAAAAAAAAAAAGTCAGACTCTCCTGTGGGAGATGAAAAAAGCCATGGCACGATAGAAAGGAAACAGGAATGTACATTTTTCTGAGTATTTCTGCCATGGTAGTATTCTGTCTCTGAGCAGAATGTGTGTATTTTTAGTCCTTCACAATGATATCAAGAATTCTACCCAATATCATTAATGTGATCCAACATAGCCGTTCCCTGTGACTGTGTGGTAATCAGTGCTCAGGTGGTGGCTGCCCTGATAAGACATGGCTGTTGGCTGTTTCCAGTCCAGTTTAACAACATCATCAGTGGCCAATCATAGGGTCCTGTGCTGGGCCCTGAAGATCAAAACCACAGGGACTGGGAACGCCTCAAAAGCCCCTTTTTTTACGCTTGCTTACATAAATGTAGCAGATGTACAGAAATATTTTTTGCTTTAAGGGCAAAATATCACCGCACTTCTTGAAAATATATATTTTTATTGCCCTCAGACATTTTGGTTCTTCTCTAGCCATACAAATAGAAGCAAAATCACACAGTCTATGTCTGATAAAACTGAAAAAACAAATAAGAAAAACAATATAAACGGTGTAGTCTTAAAGTATGTAGGTGACTGACTCGGGTGTTTTAGTGATTTTCAACTGATAACACATTGTCACCGTGAAGTTAATCTGATGTTCTTTCTTTGTAATCCACCACTGAAGGTATAAACTGAGCAGTTTTCACTTTTATTATTTATAGTCACATATTGAGAATATCTGCTCGGTTCCAGACGTGCATGCACAAAACACTATTGGAGTATTTTGATGTAAAAAAAAATAATAATAATAATAAAGAAAAAAATAAAGAAAAAGACTTTTGTAATAAATAAATCAGTATATCAAAATGACATTTCTAGATTAAATAATTCTGTGTTATATGAAATTTTAACTTTGAGTCCCAAGGTGCAGATATAACACAAAAACACACACATACACTATGGAATAAAAATAAATAAATAAAAACACAGGCACATTGGCTTATTTCCCTTTCAATTACACAGCTGTCTCAAAATTCTGTCTCAGCAGCTCCATCATGCACTTCACAGCTCCATACCTGCAGGATATGTGTGTGGAATTGTTTAAGTTAAGTGCTGTGAAGGGAAGGAGAGGGGGTAAAAAGGCTACTGAAATCTATGTGTGCAGGAGAGACAGACATTAGATGAAAAACAAGTAAGTGAGGAAGGGCTGGACTATATGGCCTGTCTCTGCCCCTCTTTCAACCTGCTCAGTGAGCCATGTGCCCAGCCTTGTAAACTGCATTGCTACTTGATTACTTTGTCAGTCTTCTTAAGTGGCTTTTGTGCTGTGAAGAAAATAGGGAGACATGTCCAACTGAAGATGTCCAACAGACGTAAGGGAGGGGACCGAACGCCTTGCATGTAAATGAAGGGAAATTATACACCCACTAGGCTGGAAGTGAATAACAGCCTTTAATGAAGTATCATCAGACATATCTTCTTTTTGACATGTTGGTTTTGTGTCGGATCAAACCAAACAACTAGAACCATAGCATCATTCAACACTTCAGTGGCCCTCCTGTGTGTGTGTGTCTATAGTTAAAAACACCAGTGTCATCTGCATGGTTATTTAAAGAGGCCCGAGGGACCGGAGACAATTAATGTCTCATATCAGAGTCCCAGTTCTGTACTTGGGCTAAAATTCAAGCAATTAAGAAAGACAGTTAAACCACTACAACTGAGAGGGAGAGCTTAAAATTGTCACAAATTTTCATGGATGTGTTTTTTTTTTTTTTTTATGTCAGGCTTGTGTACTTCTTCCAGGAAAATGTTTAAAACTTACAGTCATCTGCTTTTGCCCATCATAATATGATTTATTCTGTGAAAGTTAAAAAGACAGTTTGGAGACACTTGGTAATGAGTGATAGTAGCTCCCATCTGAGGTGAATCCAGTTAGACAGTGCCACCCATTGGTTAAATTAGGAATCAATTTAACAAATAACCTCACACCACATATGGAATCTTCTTTTCATGGTCACCTACAGCCATCATTAGATTAAAATGTCAAACCAAAATCTTATATTTTACAATTTAACTTTCGGAAATTGTCCAGAAAAAGAGGTTATTGGTTAATTTATTACACATATTTGGTGACAGGTTTTAGGTTGGGTGCTTAGTTATTGCTGTGGATGAAAAACTGAAAGAATAATAATAAAGAAAATGTCTCATCATCTGGACCTGCTTTATTGTCACTAGGATCACAGGGGTCACTGGGGGCCTAATCCAGCTACAGTGGGTGAAGGTGGGGTACACCCTGTATGAGTCACCAGTTCATCTCAGGGCTGAACATATATAGACAAACAATCACTCTCACATTCACACCTATGGGCAATTTAGATTAACCAATTACCCTATCAGTGCATGTGTTTGGGTGGTGGGAGGAAACTGGAGTACCCAGAGAAAACCCATGCAGACACAGAGAGAACATGCAAACTCCACACAGAAAGGTCTGGGTGTGGGAATTGAACCAGGGTCCTTCTTGTTGTGACGCACAAGTGCTAACCACTGCACCACCATGCCGCCCAAAGTCATGAAATGACAATAAAATGACCAAGTGGTGCCAGGTACAACAAAGCCTGCTGCTTGCAAACGATTTAGCTCTTTACTCTTACAGACTGTTTAGATTAAATTTGACCCATTTCAACTCCCACAGCCATTGGTCAATTTGTGGTAGGTCTAGCTTGACTGACAGTTGGCCGGAGGTACTAACGAGGTCCATACAGAATAGAAATTCAGTTTTTTGTGTGATGGTCTCTCTGACACTGTGGTCCCATCCAGTCATTACCATTTTCGAGTGAATCCAAAATGATTTGTTATCATTCTGGCCTCATGTCTACACATCAATGGTATCTGGGGTGCCCCAAACCAAAATCTTTTGAAAACGGGTTCCAGAGTGGAAAGATGGCACAATGGAGTCGATTCATTACTGTCATGATGGGTCAAACAGAGTGAAGAGTGAAAAGTCTATTGTTGCTTGTGTCTGAGGTGCGCTTCTCTCTGAAACAATGGCACTTCCACACTGACCACAGTAAGTGTGGCAGTGCAGCACAAGTTCCAAGTGTGAACATTATGAACATGCACTTGTCAACTTTACAGAAAAAAGCCCTGGCGTTAATGCTAATAAGGAGGAGGAGACGAGCAGCACGAAAAAGGAGGCTGTGGGTCCATTCAGTTTTACAGGCAAGGCAGGAATTGCGTAGCCTTGCCATGCTAGATGCCCCTAGTGGCAGCAAATCTAATTTGGTACCGTAATAGTCTAGTTATGATCAATGTAACGTTTGGCTAGATTTCCCTGAAACTGGCTGACGAATCACAGTGAAGTATAGAGTCAGAGGGCGGGCGTAACAAAGTGATGCTGCGATGATTTGGAGAGAAACAACTGGAAACAACCATAGAAGAACAACAATGATGATAGATGGCTGCCGACTGGGTGGCGATTTCCTTTTATCAAAGAGGAGTGAAGAATGTGAGAAAACACCAGCAATCTTTAAATTGTTTTTACAGAAGTGAGAACAGTCGTTACGCTCCATACTCCCCTATTGTGTTTAGTCATTTGTAACTTTCTCCGGACTCCTCTATGAACTTTCTGGCGCTCTAACCACGTCATCCTAAAGATGACGCTGATTGGTTGTATTACCGTCCTATTGCATACAGAGGATTTGAAAGACAAGCCTTTAGCCCCGCCTCTCCTGCCACACAACCCGACCCATACATGTAATGAATGGGGATAGTGCAGCTAGGCTAGGAGTTGGGGTAATATAGGCTGGTCCAGGAGCTATATTTGCACAATGATCGCTTTGAAGGGTACTTCAGGTTGACCAGGGAGCAGTTTGACTGCCTGTTGGAGAGAGTTGAAGCTGGGTAACAATGTTTATGAGCTGCTCCTCCATTACTGGATTTTAGTCTATGATTACGAGTTGTAGGCTCTCTCATCACCAAACAACCTCTCTCCTATTGGACGATGTTATAATAGATGGTGGGAAATCAAATGAGAAATGTTAAATTGAGAGAAAAATTCATTTGGGAACTGATGCAAACGTATCACAGATTGATAATGAATTTCTGCATATTATGTCATTCATTCACATTCTGAACCTGAACCTGAACCTGAACCTTTATTTTTATTTTTATATATTTTTTATTTTTTTTTATTGATGGACAGTTGGTGGTTGGGAAAAACACATCACCTTGCAGTCTTTAATTACAATAGCACCGCCTGTTGGTTTCTGTCCCCGTTCGTCCTGTCCGTCCTGTCCGTCCTGTCCGTCCTGTCCGTCCTGTCCGTCCTGTCTAGTCTTTGTTTCCTCCGCACATCACTGAGGTGTAGCACTGCCCTCACTGGCTTGTAAGGGAGAGTTCTAATGGGGGATGTCTGCTCAGCTTTCGGGGAGAACCGATGATGGTCACACACATGCACTAAATAGTATAGTATATGTCTGCCAGACTGGAATATGCACTGATCTCGAGCACTGTTGACTGTCCCTCTGTGGGGTTAAAAGATATAAATGAATAAATACATGAATAAAATAAGTGAATGAATAGAAAAATAAAATAAATAAAATAAAAAATAAAAAATAAGAGAAAAATACAAAAAAATTAGAAAAAGGAAAGAAAAAAAAGGGAAAAGAAGAAGAAGGAAGGGAGGAAAAAAGAAAACAAACAACAAAAAAACTCTATTTGTTACCTACTTTCCTATCTGCTCATTTGTTTATAGTTGGGTTTTTTTTTTTTTTTTTTTGTATATATGTCTATGTTTAGTACTTCAGTTATTGATTATTGGTATTGTTATCATTGTTATTGTTATCATTTTATTTATCATATTTTTTGTACTATGCACTATATTACTACAAGATGTATTTAGGTTGTTGAGGAAGTGAAGAAGGGGTAGGATTAAATAAGCTTATGCTTCATCCTACTCCTTTTCGGACATGTCATTGTTATTATTATTATTGCTGTATTGATTATAGTTGCAATTTGCACATGTTCGAAATAAATCATTCAAATCAAATCAAATCAAATCAATGCTTTATCCTCCCTTGGGTCTTTCTGAAATCTTCTTTAGTTGGGAATGGATTCTAGGTTTTCCACATTGCAATCTGATGTACTACCTGAGCTAAACAGCCACTGACCTCCTTTGTAACCTCCATAAATTATATCCTTTACATATTATATAAAAAACTAAAACTAACCAATGACCTCAAATTAAAAATAAAACTACTTAGCCATACCTAAACCTAATGCTCAATAAAAACTTATGAACATTTTAAAATTCTATTTCTGGTCAAAGCTTAACACTTGCATCTTAGGTCAAGAGGAATGAGTGTTCTCCATGGTCCAAGTGTGTGCAGCTGTCAAGGGGGTTTTAGTGGGAACCCAGTGCATAAACACCTGTTGGTCTATTGTTTCATGGCCACATGCTGGTCAGGGGTTAATTGTCATTGCCATTAAATACACTTGAGCCTTTGGTAGGAGTGGATTTTTAACCTTTAACATAGTTTAAAAACATGCATGGGCCAACTATAATTGCATTGCTGTTGAACTTCTGATTAAAAAAAAAGTCAACCTCACACCTCCATGTTTTCTTTCTCAAAGTATAATTTGAATAATTTAAGTGTCAAACTCAGAGTATGAAAAAAAATCTGAATATAATACAAAGTGGAAAAGACGCTGAGCTCTTATTTTTGTGCAGTGAAGTGGAAATCCTAAAGCCAGTGATGCTGCTGATTTTGACAGACAGGAACATGATGAGCATTGTCAGCTCTGCACCAGTGAAGCAGAGGCAAGAACAGAGGCCAGTGACAGGAACCGAGCAGGCAATCAAACACAGCAAATTATTCAGACAAGAATGAGGCATAATGTACCTCTTCTTTCAAAACTATATATATATGTATGTATATATGTGTGGGTGTGTGTGTGTGTGTGTGTGTGTGTGTGTGTGTGTGTGTGTGTGTGTGTGTGTGTGTGTGTGTGTGTGTGTGTGTGTGTGTGTGTGTGTGTGTGTGTGTGTGTGTTTCTATGCTTCAGCTGATTGCCTAGGGCAGCATTTAACAGACCATAAGACTTCTCAAGATTTTGATACTTTACTGTGTTGTCATATTTTCAGTCACATGCACAGTTCTTCTACATATAATTGGTATGTGAAATACTTGGACTGGCTAAGACAACATGCACTGTGTTGCTCTGTTCTTACTTTATTTCACACCAGTTATTTTTAACCCTTTGATCCTTTGAGGTTAGCCTTGTAAAGCAGAATAAAATCCAGCTCTTCAACCTGGTTAAACCCCGGCTAAAAGCACAGATCTACAACATATTTGAAGTTCTGAGTGTGAACTGACTATGAGGTCATGTTTGATGGAGATGTAAGCCCTGTAGCTGGAGAAGACTCAGCCAAAGGATAAATATAGGCAGAACGCATGAATAATGTTTGATGTCTTTATAGCATCTCATAAAAGTAAAACTGACTTGGCTCGCTAACATAGCGCATATCATGGCTTACCTGTAGTTAAAACATTACAGAAAAGGCATCTGAGAAATCACACATGCTTCCCTCTACTGTATTCTATCATAGATTTGGTGTTTGTCATAACCTACGGGTGCTTTACTTTGTCATTCCTGTTTTTTTTGTGAGTTTACAAATTAATCTCTTCAACTTCATGTTAGAATTTTCAAAAGACTAATGTATTTTGGTCCTCAGAGACCTTGTCAATATATTTTTAAAACTATACACATTTTCCATTTACCACAGAATCACACACAATGATGCAGCACTCTCCATAACTGTTTAGAATGTGTATTCATACATCATTCTATATTATACATTGACTGAAAAATCTGTATTTGAATGGCATTCATTCACCATTTACCAACCTTTACTCTTGCATTTTTTCCCCTAGATGATGACCTCAGCTAGAAGGACTAAAATTGAACCACTAATACCCAATGCCATTATGAATTCACACACAGAGAAGGTAAATCAAGAATTGTGATTATTATACTGATAATAAACATGAGTATATAAATAATCTTGTGGATTAAAAAACAAACAAAAAAAACTTTAAAGGTCTAGTGTTCTCATTCTTTGCTCAGACTCTGTGTAAATTTAAAGTGTTTTTACTTTTTTGTTTAGAAATAAGTATAGACAATCATAAATAAATATATAATTTTATAAACCATGCATAATTGAGTAAATAAGTAAAGAAATATTAAAATATGGCAATAAAAACAGGAAAAAAGCACTGAACGATGTATTTATTCATTTTTGCCTTTATTTATTTTTTTAAGTATTTATTTATTTACTTATACATTTATTCCTGCATTTATTTATTCACTTATTTCAAATGATGTCATTTTTTACCTCATAGGTAGATGCTAAGGATGATCACTGTAGTAAAACCCAATTTTTATTTTCACGTGCCAATACATTAATAAAAACTATTCCATTTTGTCCATCTTTCAGGAGTTGAGTATCCTGTTTACTGCCTTCGTGTAGGCTGTATTTTAGTTCTTAGTTAATCTGCATTTTATTATATGTTTTCCCAGATCAATTACATAATGATACTCTGAATATTTTATGTTTTATTTTCTTTTTTGTTGTCAGTTGGTAAGAAGGTTAGTCTACCGGATATATGACAGATCAAAACAAACAGACAAATGCATCAGTGATTTTTTATTTTTTTTGTATCTTATGTTTATTTAATGTGAAGTTTTTTTTCCCTTCTCCGTTCATCTAAATGTGGTCTTCTTGACATAAAACAATATTCATGACAAATGGCTGCGTTTACTTTCCACTATGAAGTTTAGGAAGAAAAGGATGTGACGTTGAAATTATGGACGGGACTTCCGGTATGATTTCGTCATCCACCAATCACAGCCACGGTCGGTAAAATACGAAAATGGCGGCTCTGTGCAGTGAATTTGGAGACCTAGTGCAAATTAAAAAACACCTAATTTCAGTCATTTTGCTTTGTAAAGAACGAGGACTTCTGCACAGTGCGAAGTGGTGAGACTAATTGTGTTTAATGCCCCACTTATCCGTCTCCACTGTCGTTTCTGTTAATATGTATTAACGCCAAGTTGTGAATCTGTTAGCTACGTTAGCTGTTGACAGATCCCATATCAGAATGAATACAATGTTAGCCTTTTTTCTGAATACGTGAAGCTAATTATAATTGTTTTATCTTTGTGAATAAACGGATTAAAAGTCAGATTACTAGTATCTAAAAGTTGATTAATGCGACAGTAGCGGAAGCTTGCGTGTAGCGGAAGCTTGTTTTTCTTAAACTCTGTCGTTTATCGTCTATTTTTTTGGGGGGGGGGGTATGTTTCAGGGCTTCTGAACTGGCCTTTGCGTTAGATCCACTTTCCAAAGATGATTTACCTCCGCAGCCTGCCTTCACTGAGGTTGGTACACATTATCTGGGCTTTATTGTTGGTTTAATGCTCTACTTTAGTATTAAGATAGTTATGTATATGTCTATATCACATGTGTGTTATGAATATGGTTAATTTGCTCTTTGTCATTTCCACTGCATTCATTCCACAGTGTTAGGCAGACACAAATAGTTTTCATAAATGCATCATTCATAAAAAGGAAATCTAGATGCATTGATTACCATGTATTTTTTATCATGTGTAATATAGTTACAGTATAAATGCGTTGATCATTAAAAAAAACAATAAAACAATAAATTCATTTTTATTCAGTTGTAGAAAAATATTTATCTGGGCTATTTTCACATCCAAAAATGCCTCAAAGTAAAAAAAACAAAAAAAAACAAAAAAAACAACGAATAAATACTCCTTTGATATATTTCATACATAAGCAAAGAAGTTAACTTGAGCATTAGTGAAATTAGATGCTTTACAACTTATACAAGTAAAACTCAGGGCAATTTTTGCAAAGTGATTCACAAAGATAGCATAGGGACTGAACTGTTGTGTAGTAGTGCCCCCTGCTGACAGGTTGTATGTTCAAAAAGGAATGTTTAATTGGCATGAACAGTTCCTATTTATTACTGTTATATTATAATGGATGTCACTGATTATATGAAACATTAGGATTATTTTTTTCTCTGCCTGCTACAGGAAGATGCACAGGATCTTGATGCTCTTACTTTGGCCAAATCCTACTTTGACCTGAAGGAGTATGACCGTGCAGCTTACTTTTTGAAAGGCTGTTGCAGCAAGAAGGCTTATTTTCTCTACATGTATTCTCGCTATCTGGTAAGATTATGTAAATATATCTTATATATTATGTAAGCATATCTTTATTTCTTATTTTACAACATATAGGCTTTCTCTCTAACAGTTCCTATGTTTGTCTTTAGTCAGGTGAGAAGAAGAAAGATGATGAAACTGTCGATAGCCTGGGTAAGCACCTGTGTGTTTAGATTATTGTATTAATGAAAGACGGTGGGGCAGTTCGTAGAGCGGGTCATCCAATAACCAAAGGGTTAGCGGTTCGAATCCCAATCTGTCCTAGTAATGTGTTCTTGTGTTCTTGGGCAAGATACTTCACCCTCTTTACCTCCTGTGCCCACACTAGTGAATGGATGTGTATGAATGTTTGGTGGTGGTCAGGGGCTGTAAGCACAAAATGGCAGCCACACCTCTGTCAGTCTGCCCCAGGGCAACTGTGGCTACATATGTAGTTTACCACCACCAGAAGGAGCATAAAATAATGGATCCACTGTGTGCTATGATTATGTGTGTACATAGAAAATTACTATATAAATCTAATGCATTGTTATTAAAGAAGTAATTTTATTTACATTTATGACACTAAGAGTTTCTATACTGTTATAGGACCCTTGGAGAAGGGTCAGGTACGAAATGAAGCGTTGCGAGAGCTGAGAGTTGAGCTGAGTAAGAAACACACTGCGGGAGAGTTGGATGGCTTCACCCTGTACCTGTAAGTACCTTCCTCCAAACTGTACAAACCATTTGTAAATTTTTTTATTTCACTGCTGCTACTGATTATTGGTAATGAAAAAAATAAATAACTGTACCAATTCAAATTTATAGTTCAAATTTGAATCTATGTTAAAATGTAGAGTAATGTGACAGTATCTTTAGAACATGTTAAACAAATAAAATAAAATGTTCAGTTATCCACTAACAGCATTTGTTTTAATGTTAACAGACAATTCTAAGAAGTAAACAAAATAGATAATTTAGGACATTTTAATCACAGAAGAAATATTGGGCTAATGGGTGACAGTTCCTACAAAAAGAAATAAGGGGAAAAAACAAAGCAAAGTCTTTTCCAATATAGATGTGGTTCTTTCTTGGAAACTACAAATCTGACTCCAAATGGGTAAATGTCTGATAAAATGACCTGAATCCATACCAAACTATCAAACTGTTTTTCATTGTTTTTCATGCACCAGTAAACTCAGTCGTAGTCTACAAGATATTTAAGCTCTACATGAGCCTGTTCTCCAGATCAGTTGAAAAGAGAAAGTTATGAAGTGGAACCTGACACAGCTGCAGAATTTACTACTAAATAATGAACATTAAAATTATGTAATTCAAGTGACAAGATGGTGTTTTCTAAAACTCATTGTAAACTATACTTTTAGCAAAAGAGAAGTTATAGGTCTGGGGTGAACACTGTTCTTTGTGTTTGTGTGTGCTTGTGCTATCTTTACTAGGACATTGATATTTTTACACAGTCATACCATGGGGAGCTCTGACAATATGGGGACCAAAATTCAGATCCCCATAAGGGTTAAATATAAATAAAGGTCCCCAGTAGTAAAATAGAAATGATGTGGTCCTATAAATACATGAATTTGTGTTTTTCCAGAAGTCCCCATAAAGCATGGGGGAAACAGGTTTAAATCAAAACATGTATTTTTCAAAGGTTTGAAGGTGTGTTAAAAAAGGATTTTTTTTTAAGTATGTATTTTTTAATATTATGTATTTTTTTAATTATGTATTTAATTTTCTTTATTAAAAAATCATTTTAAACATTTTTAGCATTATTTTTTATTTAGTTATTTAAGTGCTTACACTCACTACCCAATTTCTACTTGATTACAAACTTGGTCCTCATAAGACCTGTAAACGTGTGTGTGTGTTTTAAAACAGGTATGGCGTTGTGTTACGAAAGCTGGATCTCCTGAAGGAAGCTGTTGATGTGTTTGTTGAGGCGATCCATGCCCTCCCTCTGCACTGGGGAGCATGGCTGGAGCTCAGCAATCTTGTCACCAATACTGAAATGGTACCTACCTTTATGTTTACCTACATATAAAATGCTGAATGGCTCTGTGTCCTCAACTTAATGTACCAAAGAAATCAGTGGGCCATTCTCTGTTAAAAAAAAATCAATCCTCAAAAGAGAGCCCAATAGTACTAAAGTGTTCTCAAATTGCTTCATCTAACTTTGTCTTTCTTTCTTTTTCCCAGTTAAAGTCACTGTCTCTGCCAGACTGCTGGATAAGAGACTTTTTCATGGCCCACATGTACACAGAGCTGCAGATGATCAAAGAAGCCTTACAGAAGTACCAGAACCTTATCGAGGCTGGCTTTTCTAAGAGCACTTACATCATCTCTCAGATTGCTGTTGCCTATCACAACATCAGAGGTTTTACCTTCTTTCATTTTCCCTACATATTGGTCAGTTTGGATAATGACCTGAGGATGAGTAGAGTCTTACAGTGCTGTCTCTATTCATTGCAGATATTGATCAAGCTTTGGCACTATTCTATGAGCTAAGGGATCAGGATCCTTTTCGCATTGACAACATGGACACATTCTCCAACCTGCTCTACGTAAAAGTAAGAGATTACATTTGAATAATCCTAACCTCAGGCCTTGAGTGACATTTAAAGGGGTCATAAAAATGGACTGAATCATGACATCCACCGTATGTTCAGTTTGATCATGTTAAAACTAGAAAATGGGACAAACTGAACCAACAGGTAAAGGGAAATTGTACAACCAGCTAGTATGTGACCTAGCATGGCATGTCCTGTAAAAATAGGCTCCAGGTAGAAAGTAATATATTAAAAATTTTTTCCTGACTTGTGTTTTTAGTGCAATTTCCAACACGTTCAAGCTTAGTAAAAATACATTTAGTAAAAATCATGAATTTGAAGCATCCTGCAATCAGTAAATGCTGAATTTAGTGATAAATTAAGTTGTGAAAACCTGCAGAAAATTTGTCTTTAAAATAAACTAGTTTTGGATTCAAGGGAAGGCTTTAAATGAACATTTTGTTTATTAGTTGCTAATAGAAACTGTCTTTCACAGGGTATGAAGCCAGAGCTGAGTTACCTGGCCCACAACCTGGTGGAGATTGACAAGTACCGAGTGGAGACCTGCTGTGTGATCGGTGAGACGATAACACTAATGTGATTGGTCCTCACATGCACATTTTATAGGTTTCCTTTTTTCTCCTTATTTTGGGGCATTTGTGTGTCAAGCAAGAAACCTCCGACTCTCAAAATCTTAATAAACAACATGAACTGATGAAGATTTGTTCTTTAAGTGAAATGTATCAATTTATTTTATACACTTTAAAATGTTTTTCATATATATCACCAGTCCAACTGTGCAAAGAGTGAATTTCCATGACATTTTCAGGAAAGCTGCGAGGTGGTCCAGAATAGATCTCATTATATTTTGGTGAATATAGGTCAAATGTCACAGTTACCAAAAATGTCTTTTCGCAGTAATAAGAGATATGGCAAATCAGGTAAAATGTGTGCAAGGGAGGCAGGGTTTGTTATACGGGGCACCACTTGTTCCATTTAGAAAAGCAAAGTATCCCTTCCTTTAACCTGAAATCCTGTAAATATGATTCCCTGCTGATTTCTGGAAGGTATCTTTTTTTCCCCATCCTCACACCACTTGTCTTTCTTTCATACATTCTTTTTGGGTTCTCAGACAACCAGGGTCTGAAATCTTAAATCTGTTTTGTGTTGAATGTTCATGTTATGTGATCCACAGGTAACTATTACAGCTTACGCTCTCAGCATGAAAAGGCTGCCCTGTATTTCCAGCGAGCCCTTAAATTGAACCCTCGCTGTCTGGGAGCCTGGACTCTCATGGGCCATGAATATATGGAAATGAAGAACACATCAGCTGCAATCCAGGCCTACAGGTCAGACTGGGTGTAGAGCACCAAACAATAATATCAGATTTCAACATGGAGTTTAAATTTCTTCAACCTTAGAAGTTAAGGTGAACCAGTGCCTGCATTGTTCTGTACTTATTTAGACATGCCATCGAGGTGAACAAGCGGGACTACAGAGCCTGGTATGGCTTGGGCCAGACCTATGAGATCCTGAAGATGCCTTTTTACTGTTTGTATTATTATCGAAAGGCTCATCAGCTCAGGTACGGGGATTTGACACTGATGTAATAGAATCAAAATGACTTTTACTTTCTTTTAAAACCTACAAATATTGTTTTTCAGGCCCAATGATTCACGCATGTTAGTTGCACTGGGTGAAAGTTACGAAAGACTGTCACAGCAAGTGGAAGCCAAGAAGGTAGAAATATTTATCTGAAATATATCGGGTTTGTGCTAAATGCCACAAGCATTCCAGCGTGTTATCGATTAGCCTGTGACATATTCTCCTCTTTATTTCCTTAGTGTTACTGGAGGGCGTACTCTGTGGGAGATGTCGAGAAAATGGCTTTACTCAAACTGGCCAAGTAAGTGTCTGTCGTCAAAGGCCATAAATATATGTAAGAGAAATCAATAAAACAGCTTAGGTGGTCTAAAAAAGATTTGTATTTGAAGGCATTTCTTGTTGGTGTTATATCAAAATGAATTTCAGTCAGAAAACCTTCACTACTAATTCATCTGGTTCCATATGTCAGGCTCCATGAACAGCTGAATGAGTCTGATGATGCTGCTCAATGTTACATGCTTTACATTCAAGACATTTTCTCATGTGGGGTGAGTACTTCAACATTATATCTGTAAATACAGTGGACAAAGTTTATATTTCTGTTTGCAGAAAAGTTGATTTTCATTTCGAATTCTCATGTTACTTATAGATGTACGGTAGTGGCACAGTTTTTAGACACCCTTCACATTTTACACACTCTCATATGTTATCATTACATGTTTATGCTGCAAAGGGCACAGCTACATCAAACAGGGAAATACATTATTTGTTTTTGTTTACAAAAAAAAAAAGAATTCTTGATAGTTTCAACATTTCATGCTGAGAATATGTTTCATTGTCTTAGAAATATGAATAAATTTTATTTTGAACAAAAGGACACTCCAATATATGGAAATAAATGAACCAAAACTATATACCAATACTTTGTCCAAAAAGGAGTAGGAAGAGGCTGAGCTTATTCTGCCCTACTTCAATTTTACACGACAGTTAATGTATATTCAGTAACAAAATATAGGTCAGCTCTTAAATTGCAGAAAGAGCAAATGATTACATACGGCCAAATAGCTATTATTCTTGTACTCCCATTCATTGTTACTATATCTCTGGAAAATAAAGTTCTTGTACATCTCACTTAAAACATCCAGTTTTGACCTTGATGGAACAGAGCATGTGCAGAAGGGAGTGTGTGGCTTTGTAGAATGGAACAATTCTTGGCAGAGTCCAATGACTTAGAGCTGTGTATGACTTTTGCCATAAATCTTTTATCTGATCTGTAAAACCTGAGTCACAAATGCATAAATATTTCAGTGATAATGCATCTGAATCTCTTGCTTCACAGTGAAAAATTTCAAAGTGTACTCCACCTTAAACACGGTGGTGCAGTAGTTAGCACTCGTGCCTCACAGCAAGAAGGTTTGATTCCCACACCAGACATTTCTGTGTGGAGTTTGCATGTTTTCCCTGTGTCTGCATGGGTTTTCTCCCACCATTCAAACACATGTACTGATAGGTTAATTGGTTAATCTAAATTGTCCATAGGTGTGAATGAGAGAGTGATTGTTTGTCTATATATATTCAGCCTTGAGATGAACTAGTGACTCCTACAGAGTGTACCCCTCCTTCACCCATTGTAGCTGGATTAGGCCCCCCACAAACCCCCATGACCCAAGTGAGGATAAAAGCGGGTTCAGATGATGAGACTCCACCTTAAACAACCCATGTATTTACAGAGCCAGGAGGTCACTCTGAGTATTTTCGGGAATTTGTTGCAATGCACATTGTGGGATGCAGAGTTCCACACAGCTGTAGGACCACAGTAGCAGCTAACACAGAAACTGCTTCATTGCCTCTTGCTAGTTTAATTGCAGGGAGCTTTACAAGTGATTCTTAATGCACTGTATCACAGATGAATGGGGATGTCCAAAAAACTTCTTTCCATCACTCTGTCTAATTGGAATATTGTTTTCCCATTAGTAGAGGTGTCAAATACTGTCAGTGTAATTTTGTCAGAACCTGTACTTACAGGAACAGCTGGAGCATGCTGAGGTGAGCACAGCCCTGCGTTACTTGGGTCAGTACTACTTCAAGAACAAGCTTTATGACGAGGCGTCCCTCTGTGCCCAACGCTGCTGCGACTACAACGATGTAAGTGTCAATACAGACTCTGATTAAATGATCTCTTAATAATTTTTTTTCCTAGTTGCAGTTGTACAGACACTTACTGACTGGTGACTTTAATCTCCAGGCTCGCGAGGAGGGAAAGGCACTGCTGAGACAAATCTCACAAGTTCGAGATCAGATTGAGACACCGTCAGCAGAGTTGTTCGCGCCCCTGTCAAATAACACCCCGGTCAGGAGGGTTTCCCCATTGAACCTCATCTCCTTCACACCCTGACCCTGAACCTGTGTTCAGTGACACTTTTAAAGGACTACTAGTGATTTCTGCAGCATAAAACAGAGGCTGTAAGACTTCACTGAACAGTTACCAATGTTGCAGAAGTCGACTGGCTGGTGTATAAAGGACACCTATTAAAAGGGCAAGTGGGGAAAGTTTAGTAGCATCTAACACCAATGTTGCACATTGCATCTAAATATCAGAAAATGCCCTCACTGGAGCCTGTTTATTACTTTTTTCAGGACTTTTTGGGTTAAGTGGATATTGGGTCTAGTCCATATTCAATTTTAACACTCCCCCTGTGGAAAAATAAATGCCTTATTGAACATAAAACTATTTTATGCCAAACATAGAAATTTGGATTGTATTAAATTTCTATAGAATTCAGGTTTGATTGTATAATGGTTCAGTGTGTGCAATTGTGAAAAAATTAACTAGAAATTAAATTAACTTATTTTTGGCATTTAAAAATCATTACCTTCAGAATTAAGTGTTAAGCCACAGCATGTTTAAAATCTTCCTAAATCATGCACACTGTACCTTGACATCAGATTATATAACTGACAAACCTGAATTCTTTGTAAAAAATGAAAGACTTAATGTCTTTATACAGGTTTTAAATATGAGCAGTGTTTTCTGTGAACTGCAAAGAATATGCAGTTGGGTCTCATTCAGCGATGCTGTTTATATGTAAATAGTACCTGTTGTGCAAAGACTTTTCTTGGTGAATTTAAGAATTTTGTAATGTGAATAAAACACGTTGAATCTGTGCAAAGGACTTTAATCACAGACGGTGTATATAAAAGAACATTGTAAGAAAACAAATAGCTTGCAGAGGCAGTTAAATAAACATGCATTTCTGGAGCTGTACAAATTTTACTTTGCTGAACTAAGTATCACACACTGTACTTATACATATATATATATATATATAGGATTAAAAGCAAACTGATTTATTACTGGCTTGAAAGTCATAACTGTATTTGGCTTAACAGTGGCTGAGAAACACTGCAAAAAGAATACACACACAAATGGAAATAGAGTATATACTCAGAATGCTATAAAGTTTCAAGCATTTTAACCATGTTTTAAAGAAAACATGAAAACAAACTAAAGCTTTTAAGAAAATAGTTCAATATTTTCCCCTGACATTGCGAGGAGTGAGGACCGGGCTCGGAGGTGGAGAATGCTGCCGAGACCTTAAGATCCGCGAGTAAGGGGTAATGTTTGCCTCTTCAGTAGCACGTGTGCTGTATTTGTGTGTTGGAGTGCGTGTTGGAGTGCGCGTTGGGAACAGTGACTGGAAGAAAGGCCGTTTTTGTGGAGGCCGATTTTCATTGTCACTTGCAGGTGCAGCCATGCAGCCTCTCTTTTTGCAGGACCCCGGTGTTGTAGAGGGGGGTAACATGGGCCGGGCTGACTGGACCTGGGCCAGGGTCTCTACTTTTCGCCTTAAGTCAGCTTTGACCAGGGTCAGGCTGTTCTGGAGCTCCACCAGGGCCTGGTCCTAAGAAGACGTGAGTGGACAGGGTTAGAGCAGGAGGTGAAGGATGAGTAACAGTAACATGCTCACACACAAATCACCTGGTGCAGAGGTTAGAAACCTTGATTATGTTAAAAAGGTTGCTGTGCATCAATATTGTTAGAAGTGGGGGAAAAAAGAGGGAGGGAAGGAAGAAAGGTTACATTAGATTTTCAATGTTTGCTAAAAATGTATATCAATGTAGTGAATGTCAAAAAGGTACGATACAATAGGTGCTTTCCCACAGTAGTTCTATGATATAAATAGTTCTTAGAACTATATAGTTACTAGGGAACCTTTGGGTTTGCATTCTGACAGGGCATTAGGAACCATGGGAGGGGCAAATGTGACACATTTCCCACAGTGATGAATTCTTTAAACACTAAATTCAACAATGAAACAAGGAAGTAGAAAACGGCGCTACTATAAACTAGAATAGAGAATGAGAAGGCTACAGTGTTTGTTCTGTATCGTAGGAATGTTAATTATGGTCAAATACAGTGTCTAATGTCAAGAATGGAGGAGTTTACAGAGAGTTAGGAGATGAAGAATCCAGCAGCCGGTGACTCTACGACATATGTTAATTTTATAGCATTAACCCAAAAACAAAACTATATCGTCGGTCCATTTATTTATTACTTTATTTTTTTTCAATACACACCTGATGCTACACAGATGGTTTTAAAGATAGCATTACTGCAAGATGAACAAAGCAGAAAAACGTGCGGTCTCTGCTCTACCAATCACCTACATCATTTAGTTCCTGGAGAATTAAAGAAGACCCTGTCTGCCAGGAGGAACTCAAAAGCATCGGAACTATGTAGTTCCTATGCTGTGGGGAAAGGGTGAAAAAAGGTTCCAGGAACTAAAAAGGGTTCCTACAATGGGAAAGCGCTTAATGAAAACTGATGGAACAGTAACAGGAGGCTGAGATTGATCTGGCTAAAAGAATGGGGAGCTCAGCAAAAACAAACATTCTAGTGTCACTAAAACCAGTCATTTTGTTCTGTAACATTTATCTATTTCAATTATAGAATTCATCATTTAAAGGTGTCATTCCGCTGAAAACCACATTTCCACGCTCCTTTTGGAATCTGATCGATCACGCCGAGTTACCAACACATACTGCCTTTGACTCAGCATTATTAATGAAATAACAACGGAATAACACATTTAAGTAAAATTGGTAGGTGAAATGGGTCCAATTCCAACATATGGGGGGGGGGGTAAGTAGTGAGTGTGAATTGGTCCCCATCTTTGCCCAGTAGACCACGAGGATGTAGTTCAGAAAATGAATAGAATATCAGTTTATTTACCTGATCTTATTAGTAATACAGTAATTAGTTTGGGTCTGATGGGCATTTAGAGCTTATAGTGTAGATGTGATTTTCCATAGGTGGATAAAACCAGTGTCTGTTTATTGTCCATCATTACATTCATGAGCTTAGAGACAGTAACATTGGCCTAGTGCGTCTTTTGAGTTCAGTCTGTACCTGTTTGACCAGTGTCTCATCTGCAGCTGCTAACGCCTGCCGCAGCCTTTCCCCCCCAGTGTTGCGGCAACAGGCCCTTTCCCCAGACTGCAGATCCACTCCCAGCCTCTGGAGGTCCAGACGCAGCTGACGCACGTTCTGATGCAAAGATACTCAGAACCTTAGTCTTTCTGCAGGTAAAAGACAACTTTATACGTCTTTTTTAGTACAACAGTAACTCACCCGTTGACCCTCCTCCAGTTTACGGTCGGCAGCACCAGTCAGCGCTCCTGTTGGACCTGGGATCTCTAGCTGCATCTTTAACTTTTTCAACTCTGCGAGAACACACACGGTCAACTACTTTACTAACCAGGTATTTTAGAAAAGCTTCACAAAGACCAGTTTGTCAGTGCGTCTATCCATACCTTGTGTCTTGTCGAGCAGCTCAAGTTGACACTGGTTCAGTTCAGCTTTCAGCCGGCCAACGACGTCCGACTGAGACTGGAGGCGGTGAGAGCGTCGGGGCCCTTCACAGTCATCCCCCGACACTGAGGAGTTCGGCTCAGTGGCTTTCTTTTTTTCTAAAGCTGCAGACAAATCTTCAATCTCCTGATCACGCTCCTGAGAAAAAGGATGAAAATTAAAATAAGTCATTGTGGCGCAGCAGTAGAAATCCAAGGATGGACACACAAAAAAAAAAAAGTATGGAGAAAAAAAAAGGAGTCATATTCGAATCGTAGCATTCTGATTATTTCTCACTGCGCGCTGCCAAGTAATCAATAACTGGTTGCTAATTTCAATATAAATTGTCAGGTTAGACATTTGACACATGAAAAGACAATACAGTGAACCAGTTTATGGCAACAGAACTTAAGACCATATCAAATGTAAAACCTTTGAAATAATTAAATGCAGATTTATAAATTCAAGACTTTTTATGACCCTACTTGTTGTCTTAGTTCTCACCTTCAACTCCTGGCTGTAAAATAGCTTCAAATGTTTCTGCAGGTTAGATATTTTGTCCTCATATCTCTCTTCAATCAGAGCTCTCTCTGCCTCCAGAGTCTCACTGCATGGCAAGAACATATGCACATGTTTAAACATCTTCTTAAATCAGTTTTAATGGAACAGCACATGGATGGACATGACTTTAAAAAGATTGACCACAAATTCATAAGTCAATGCTGCCTGGATACATTACATTAAACCCCAGACTTTTATACAGGAGACACTCAACACACTCACCTGAAACCATCTTGCATTCCAGAAATAATCTCCATCATCTCAGAGACCACTTCCTCCCTCACGTTTGCCTCCAGAACCTCTTTCTCCTTCCACTGACGCTGCACCTCTCTTTTCAGAACATCTATAGCCTGAAGCAAAGCCTGGATAAAGTACAGAAAGGCATTACACATGACAGACAAATATTTACCATGCTATATTGAGCAGCTTTTTTTTTCTTTAAAAAGGTATGAAACAATTAAGTGCAAAGTGATGTTGACTGGTTGAACACAAATGGCTCAATAACAAAAAGGCAAGATATTGTTCACTCAAACCCATTCAGACTGCATGCAACTCTGGCCAAAACCCTTTTCCCCCTCTGTCGCCCATGTGACCTATATCTGATCTGTTAAAAACAGTTTCAAAAGCAAATCCAATTTTTTCAAATCTGTCTATGGCTACTTTTATACAGAATGTGGTCCTAAATCTAATATGCATCTGATATTTTGCAATGCTGTCTGAACGGCCTCGTCACATTCATCCAACCTTTACTTTAAAATGTGACAAATGTCATAATTCTGCGTCCCAGGAGGGTGAGCCGTAGGAAAAATGCATTTACTTCCATAAACACACTGCATACCTGCATGATCATGTAATATGTCAAGACCTTATTTGTGCATGTGGGCTACTTCAGGGTCGTGTTATGGTCATACTCAAAACTGATAGAAGTCAGGTTTCTCACCAGTGCATTTCAGCATAAGGGTCCGTTATGCTGTCAGTTTAAAATATTACGCTGTGATTAGGGCCGTTACACTGCTTTTCATGTTGTGGGATTATGTTTTGAGCACATTTGCTTGTGTCATATTTGCATATTTATCTGAGGAAACATCTTTATTGGGGTAGTTGGCACTGAGAACAAGTTATTTTGACAGATAACGCCACATGCATTTGTTTTTATCGACTGGGTGCCTATCTAGGTTAACTTATGTCTCCCCACCTCAGCTGTCCTTTACTGTCGATTGACCCGTTCTCGTCTAAAATGAAGAGTGGCTTCAAATCTTGGGGTTACAATTAGTATGTCTCGGTTGTTTTCGTGGTTGCCCAAATGGTGAATAGTGACCTAAATCATGAGTATTTGGAGCATCTGCATTACCCTTATTGGCCAACATCTGGGCTGGCTGCTTACGAGGTTTAATGAAGGCTATTGCGTGTGCGCATAGTGTCAGGCCATCCCGGTTACCATTACACTGTACAAAATTCCTGGTGAGAACCCTCGAAGTCACATTTAATGTGCAATATGAACAAGCACACACACACAAAAAAATCTGACTCCACAAAAAAAAAATCCAAATTGTGCATCAAAACCTGCTATCTGAAAGTAGTTTTTGACTGCTTTATATACAGGGGTAGGATGTTACCTCATTATTCAACATGGTCATATCTCCTTCTTCACCATCGCTGTCGTCCTCATCCTCCTCAATCACAGTGCTTTCGTTGCGGTTTGCTGCTGGTTCCCGCAGCAGAGACAGGATGTAAGCCACTCTGGTCTTTGTGGATGGCCCATGCACCAGCTGAAATGAAATGAGTCAATATTAAACTAGAATGACAAAGACTGGATGAGACTGACTTGGTGGAAACACATTAAAGTATTTTACTTGAGTCGCAATTGCAGAGAATTTGAGAGCTTGAAGAGTCTCATCATAGATGGAGGCACACGGGTTGATGTTAACCACCATGCTAGAGATGCCTCGGCCACAGAAGAAGCCCTGCAGAACCCGGGTCAGTTTACTGTCCCTGAAAGGCACTACTTGAGGAGGCCGTGACCTGTAAAGACATGATTCCAGTTCTCAGAATGTGCCTCTCTCTTAAATACCTTGTGTCAAGTTTTAATATTACAATAAACATAAAACTGTACAAGTTTGTGCATGCAGTGTCCATTTCTTTTGTCACTAATGTTATGATGGAGCACGCACTTGTTGTTCTGGTTGTGTCTCAGAGCAGCAATACAGCGTCCAAGTGTTAGAAGGGAGGTGTTGATGTTGTTGGCCTCCTTCATCCTTTCACCATTGCGCTGCTCTTTACACCGTTCTGACCCAGCTAGATCACACACAGTCAGTCTATGAAGGACAAAATTAAGCCCAAGGTAAATAAGATTAAGGAGTATGTGCACCTAAACTGAAATAAATCACAATCAAAACTAAGCTGAAGGGAAATGTGTGCATGTAAAAATATCATCTTACTCGCTGATGTGCATGGGTTGGCCTGAATCTGCCTCGGGGCGGATGTGTAGGACTCGAATGGAGAAAATGCTGTGACTGAGGAGATAAAAAATGTAAATATCAAAGATTAATAAAACTAGTCAAACATGTTAAATACATACATTTCAAGCCCTGAGGGGAAATAGCTGTATGTGGTCTCACCTGCGGCTAGAATTCTGGTTAAGATGAGTGGTGGCGATGCTCTGGTTACGACGCCCAGCTTTCAAAATCCTCCACGCTTCCTCAGCACTGCGGACCTGAACCCAGGTCAGGTCTGTCAACGACCAGGGAAAATGCACAAAATGAGACTGCGGCTACACTTAAAAAGTCGAAACAAATCATTATCTATTCTATCCATTTCATTGTTTTCTATAATGTGGGCCAAATGAAGTGTGACAGGACTGCAGGCTAAGTGCACTTCAAATGGAAGAAACTAGTTTCTCACACCATTTCTTGCTTCATGAAGTGTGACATAGCAGATGAGTGTAGTTACAATAGTAATAAAACAAAAGTGTTTGTGTACTATTCAATGCATTCAAAATATTGCGTCTGTGAATTAATCAGTGCTACCTTTCACATAGGGATTGCCATGCTTGTCGTCACTCAACCGCAGAGTGGCCCTTTTTCTGGGCTGTAGCGACGGCGAAGCATCCAGCAAATCATACAGGAACTCATTGTAGATCTCATAGAAGGATACCCAGATCGAAAACTGCACCCCCTTCTCCAGGTCACCCCCTCCACTGTGGGAGAGGCTGTCAGGCTCCAGGCACACACTATCAGTATCTACAAGAGACATAAAAAAAAAATCAATGTGTGAATGCATGGCACAAGACATATTGAATAAATAAACTTCCAATACCAATGTAATAGAGCTAGGCAAGTTCACAGGAAGTAATTAATAACCACATGACAACCTTTAAACCTACAGCTGTAGTCAGGCCTATAACATGATGATTTATTATAGAGACAATACACTAAAAAAGATAATAAACTAAAAAGGGTGCTCAAATGTCCAATGTAATATTCTAATCGTCAGGCTCACCTTCAATTTGGGTGGTAATATGAGTAGTAGAAGACAATCCTGCAATGCCACTGTCCCAGACTGAAGTGGTTCCACATCGACGAGAAGTCTGGTTTTCATCCTATGGCACACAAGGGAAAAAAAACACACACTGTACTATTCCAGCAAATGTACCCATGTTTACTGTCACATGAAAATGACTTGGGTCACATGGGAATTGTTGTTGTCTGCAGCATTAAAAAAAAAAAGATCCACGTAAAACCAGTAACTACAAGTAATATTGTCAACTGTAAATAAGAAAAGCTTGCTATGGGAAGAAACACTGCTTGAGTAAGAAAGTAGATTATTCATTTTTCTGAACATCCAGTTTGTTCCTGCTTTTACCTCCTTGAGCAGGGAGTTTCTGCGGATTTCCTCTGCCCTGACCTCACCAGGCTCCAAATGGCGTATATCCTGATACATGACAGGTTTCAGGTCCATGGCACTGTACAGACGACCCTGCAGTTTCCTGAACATAGACACCAAAGCCCGAGGCACCAGGCCAGCTTCACGACCACTGCCTGTAGACCAGAAGAGATGCAAATTTGAGTATCACCAAGCCTATTCATAATTCTATGTCAAAAAATAAAGGATGCATACCCTGTACAGTGTAAGTCTTTCCAGAGTTGGTGACACCGTAAGTGTAGAGAAGTCGGTTTTCTCCTTGAAGCACATCTTTTACCATAGTTTTCATTGTACACTCATAAAACTGCTGCTGTGTAGTTTCAGGCCCAAATATCTACAAAAGAACAATTGTACCATTTTACAAATGTAAAAATATCAGTGACATTTAAAGAGAAATATCAAGGAATTAATGTCTGTCTAATAAAAGACAGTTGTGTGTTCAATACAGAAAATGTTTCATCATCTGAACCCACTTTATCCTCATTTGGGTCACAGGGGTCTATGGGGGCCTAATCCAGCTACAATGGGCGAAGGCAGGGTACATCCTGAATGAGTCTTCAGTTCATCTCAGGGCTGAACATATATAGAGAAACAATCACTCTCACATTCACACCTATGGGCAATTTAGATTAACCAATTAACCTATCAGTGCATGTGTTTGGATGGTGGGAGGAAACCGGAGTATCCGGACAAAATCCCACGCAGACAGGGGGAGAACATGCAAACTCCACACAGAAAGGTCTGGTGTGGGAATTGAAGCAGGGTCCTTCTGTCTATGAGGCACGAGTGCAGAAAATGTATAATACATAATTAAAAAAAGAAGATATGAAGATGCTTCAGTCTATGGTCACACTGCCAAACACTCAAATACTTACAAACACAAAATGGTTCAAGGAAAAACAGTTTATTACATTTACTGCAGGAAAACACTGTCCTACCTTTGAGAAATTAAACTTGTGCAAGCTCTGGGTGATTCCTCTCTCTGCATTTCTCATGTTCTGAGAGTCCTTTGGAGCTTTGAGGAGCAGTGTTTCATCATCTTGAACAGCAACAGAGCCCTAAAATGAAAATGGCTACATTTTGAGCACATTTAAAAGGGCCAAAGCAGTAAACTCACTTCACTTTACTCAGTAAATGTTTCTAGTTTAATAGTCATTTGTTCCAAATACCTCAAGGCAAGGCAAGGCAAATTTATTTGTATAGCACATTTCATGTACAGGACAACTCAAGGTGCTTTACACAAAAACAGAAGAAAATTAAAATGATAAAGATGCATTAAAAGACAATTAAAATCAAGACATAAAAACATTTTAAAGCAAATAATAATCTAAGTAAATGCTCCAGTGAACAATAATGTTTTCAGGCCTGATTTAAATGAACTGACAGTTTGAGCAGACCTCAGGTGTCCAGGTAGTTTGTTCCACAGTTGAGGAGCAGAGCAACAGAATGATGCCTCACTTTGTTTCGTTCTTATCTTTGGAACACACAGTAAACCTGTTCCTGATGACCTCAGGGCTCTGGATGCTTCATAGGGAACCAGTAGGTCTAGGATGTATTTGGGTCCAAGGCCGTTTAGTGCTTTATAGACCAGGAGTAAGATTTTGAATTTTATCCTTTGACCCACAGGAAGACAATGTAAGGATTTGAGGACGGGTGTGATGTGTTCCAGTTTCCTGGTACTGGTCAGGACTCTGGCAGCAGCGTTTTGGATCAGCTGTAGCTGCCTGATTGATTTTTTCTTTAGACCAGTGAAGACACCATTGCAATAATCTAACTTACTGAAAATGAATGAATGAATTAGTTTTTCTGTGTCTGGTTTGGACAGAAGACCCTTGATTTTAGCAATGTTTTTTAGGTGGTAATAGGCAGATTTGGTAATGGCTTTTAAATGTTTGTTAAATTTCAGGTCAGAGTCAATAATTACACCCAGATTTCTGGCTTGGTTTGTGGGGTTTAGTGACATGGACTAAAGGTGAGCACTGACCTTTGACCTTTCTTTTTTGGGGCCATAAACAATCACTTCTGTTTTGTCCACATTAAGCTGGAGGAAGTTCTGGCACATCCACTCAGTGATTTGATGAATGCATTTACTCAGTGTCAGTAAGGGACTGTAGTCGAGTGATGACACGGAAATATAAAGTTGTGTGTCATCTGCGTATGTGTGGTAAGAAATGTTGAAATGCTCTATGATCTGAGCCAGGGGCAGCATATAGATGTTGAACAGAAGCGGTCCCAAAATTGACCCTTGGGGAACCCCACACAACATCTTTGTACCTCAAGTGAAAATGTAAGCAGAGTTTACCCCTGCTTGATTGTACAACACTTTGCCCCTCCTGCTCACTTGTACCTTGCCTAACCAGGGATTTATTTTGAGTCTTAATTTTAAAAAAAAGCAAAAATTCACAAAGGTAAATATAAAGAATGTGTAGAAAACTTGAAAAGAATTGGGTAAATAGTGTCTGAGGACAAAAAAAATCTCTATTTTTTTTTTTATTATACCCCCACCTTCTGGGCAAGCAAAGGTATAATAAAAAAAGGAACATCTGATTTTGGATTAAGCCCTTGAGGAATCTGAGAAAATTAAATCAATCCCCACAAGGAAAGGCAGGTAAATAAAACAGAGTCTTACTTGTTGTTCTCCTCTCTCTTTCTCCACATCAGTCAGTGGACGAATGCGCAGATAAACCTTCACCCTTTCACTGTTCCCCTGATCATGGGTTCCTTGTCTTGCCTCTGACAGTTTCTAGATTAATAAATAGAAAACATCTTAAATGATTAGTTATTAAAAAAAGGGTTTAAAGTACAACTGTAATCAGAAATAATGAAAAGTTCAGTGTAGATACATTTTCTTCACGATAAACACAAACCAAACTTCTCTCAGCTCTCACCAGTTCTGAAACTGATGGCTTGGGTTCCAGGCCAGGAGAAATCACAGAGATTTCAGGTAGACGTGGTCTTGTGAAGCCATGTTCTGCTGCAGTGGATTCAAACACAGCCATATGCTCATCCTCATCTAAGTGGAATTCACACGGGGAAGACAACAACAGTGCCATGTTCACCTGACACAAGAACAGAAATTAATTGTCATTTATTTATGGATTTATTGTGGAATTTAAAACTTCACTGATTGAATTTGCACTTAAGGTTCACCATGTCAATTTTGC
This sequence comes from Siphamia tubifer, assembly GCA_020466265.1. Classification (NCBI taxonomy): domain Eukaryota; kingdom Metazoa; phylum Chordata; class Actinopteri; order Kurtiformes; family Apogonidae; genus Siphamia; species Siphamia tubifer. Next base: position 19,900,946 of record CM035796.1, read on the forward strand.
ATTTAGTCATCAGATTACTTGACACACAAATATGCACTTTTAGATCCAAGACAACCCTTTCAGCATACAACAAAAAAACAATAAATGTTATACCAAATGGCAAAAACGGACTAGTATAAATAATTATTATTTTCATGATTTTGAATCACTTTTCAGAGTCACTGTTCAAGATAGATTAATTTGGTGCTGAAAATAGGTGAGTCATGAGACAAACTGAGAAAAAACACAAACTGGTTGAAGCCTTATTTGTTCTTGTGAGAGTAGTCAAACAGGAACTGATTTCCAAAGTTAATCACCTGTCTGAACAAGTTTACTGCTGAGGGATTATATTAAATGCAGAAAATGTTAAACGAAGGCCCTGCAGACAAAAATTAAATAAAATAGCACAGAACAAGGAATAAAGTTTAAAACACCAAAATTATACTGTAGACCACTTTCAGTTTTCAAGAAAATAACATTATCTTTTAATTTACATCAGTCATAGTAAAATTGAAACATGTGCAAAGTGCCAAAAGATGTGTTTGCCCCGAAAATAGGCAAGAAGCTGATCCATGTAATTTTGTTGATATTATTAGATTACCTGTGGTCTGACTTTACAACACGAGGTGTGTGCGTGACTAACCTACATAAAGAAGACGCTGTTTGAACATTTGAAAATGTTTTAGTCTCTCTCACCGCATAAACAAACCCATTAACATTTGACAGGCTTGGTAAAAGTTACTCTTAGTTAGTATAAAATAGTACAATATATTTGCAGGTTTGTTATTTTGTATATAAACACCTGAGACAGTTTAGGGTTTATTCAACTTACCCCGGCTGTCGATGATTTCTGTAGATAAATGTCTTTCTTGTGGCGTCACAGTAAATCGAAATATCTATACTTCGACTACAATCTTAAATATTAGGTTAAATTTCGAATAAACCCCTTGTATCTAACTAGCTAACAGAGGTCTAGTCTGTTTCTAGTTGTGAGTCTGAGACGCTCAGCTGTGAGCTCAATATTTTTACCGACTCGTGAGGTGTTTTTTGAACAACGCGCTTCCCCTCTAGGCGCAGCCTCTGATTGGCTGACACTCTGTAGTGTCTGCTTTGATTGGCTGTCATAGACTCACATGGTCCGGTGTGTAAATGTTGCCTCTTAAAACAAAGACTGCGTTCAGTTCCTACCCTGTATTGTAAATATTGGAATTTATTGGACCAAAACAAAATACAGAGGAAACATTATAAAAAAACTTTAATAATCAATTCACAATTACAGCATGATACACAGAAAGAAATGACACATAACTGTAAATGATAGTAGACACAGTACTGACCTCAGCTACATCTAAAATAACATAAAAACTGAATATTTTTTAATTTATGTATATGTCAAAATTAAATTGTTACAATTCAAAAAGACAGAGTGTGAGTGTAACAAGACAAAATATGTCATATTTATAATAATACAAATGAATACTTGCAGACCTGAGAGAAGATGAATTCAGACATAATAGGAGTGAGAACAAGTAAACCTCGTCGCCTTCATACATATCTTGTAAAATGCAATAAAGAGTAAATTCCCATAATGAAAATATACAATAAAAAATGGTCTTATATTATTTTCACCTGAGTGAAACTCTTTCAAACTGGGAAACAGACACTTGTATTTGGTACTTTGGGACTAATATTGTGTATTTCGGTACTGTTGTTTTTTTCTCAGTCTTCAAAATTTTCAGGAAATCTATCATTTATTTTATTTATCCATTAAAATGTTGTCCGAGGTCCAAATTTTGTTCCTTGTTTGAGGTGATGTTATGAATATTGACTTGATTGTGTGATCGTTGGAGTCTTTGTTTCTGCACACTGTGCCGAACCCCATAACAGAAATAGATTATTAAACCTGTTGAAAGAAAATGTATGTCTCCTTTATAAACATGTTCACAATTTTCAATATTTTGCATATTTGACTAAAATAAAAATGTATACTATATGATGATACTGATTACATACCTACTGTCATCCACACAACATAACGGACCCATGTGTCTGATCCGAGCTGGACCATAAGGTAGACATTGACAAAGGTGCTGAAAATGGGGAGTGCAGGAACAAAGGGAACCTGTGCAAATCACAGAAGAAAAATAAAGTCAAAATAAGAAAACGGACAAATGTTATTTTTCCAGAGGTTTAAAGTTGACAGAAATCTATGCAACATTTCTCCTGATTGTTAGGCTGCTGAAATGCAACCATATACTGTGTGGGTTTTAAAAGGTTAGCACTGAAAATATGAAACATACCATGAAAGCAGCTTTGGTTGTACTTTGTGGTTGTCTCCAAATTATTAGAAAAATGGCAAACAGTATTAATGCATTCACAGTAACACAGAGGAGACTCCACCACTTCAAGGCCCGCAGGGACTCAACAGCCAAAGAAATGAAGAGGCTGAGGGATACAGCTGAAAAGACTGAGAAGATCAAATGATGTGAGTTTAAGTTCAGAAGACAAAATAACACATGGTGAATTCTATTTAAGGATGATACAAAAAAAAGAGATCACCTACTGATCAAAATAGTTAAAACAGAAACATTTTTTGATGTTCTTGGGGTGGTTTGTGGAGGAGGACACATTAGCTCATGAACTGTGAACATTTCTGTTTTACTGGAGCTTGAATCCTCTCCGTGCTCTGGTTGGTACCTGTAAAATGACTTTAATTCAAGTTTAGCCATTAAATTTTCCTCTGCAATTATTGGCTATTACACAATCGGTTGTAAGACAGTAACTGCAGATGTAAAGGCAGTGAAGCATTGGATTTACAAGGACTGATTTATTGATAATGATGATGGATAGTTGTAGGGCACTATTCTTTATACCACTAATTGTTTTTTTCTATATAATGAATTGCCTAAGTTAATTTTTTGACACAAAGTCCAAATGATCTGATCTCAGCTTCTTAAATAATTTTCTGATGTCTTTCAAAGATTTTCATTTTGTCAAATTACCAGATGCACAGGGCATACAGAGAATTGAGATATTGGTTCTCTCTCACCTAGTGACTAAAAAGCCATGCATTTTTTTTTTCAAACTACAAATAGAATATGAATAAATAAGTGGTATAAAGAATAAACTACACTATAACGTGCATCTGTAAGTCTGTACAATAGCAGCTGAAATGCAATCAGCTATGGTTATGAGGTGAATAATGGATCAGAACAACATCAAGTATAATAGTAACAGTAGCAGATAGTGCAAAACTTGTATGATAGTCAACTGATTATATATGTGTCAAGGGCCAAGCTAGAAAATCAAGGATCTTTTGCTTTTTTCTTTTTCTTTTTTTTCTCTTTTTTTTTTACATTTTAACATAGTCATGTAATAAATGGGGGGGGGGGGGCACATTAATCAACAATGAAGATAATCATAGTGCAATGTCAATTATCTTGAGCAACAGAATTCCATAACGTTCCAAGGCAAAGACAGAAATATGATAATTCTCCACATTTTAATAGGAATTTGTTGTTCATAAAGTTATCATAGTTGAGTTCTTTTAAATTTCACTGACTATAAAATATATTAGACTTTGATTTAAATCCGACGAATTGCAGATCTTAGGTTCTGTCATAAAGGAAAGTTGTATTAATTAGTCATACCTTAATATAAGAATACATATTGCTACAAGTGTGTAGGCAAAGAGGGTTCCAATGGACATCATGTCAACCAGCGCCTTCAGGTCAAACACTAATGCCATGATGGCTACAAAGAAAAAAAAATAACAGTTGATAATCATTTGATACAAGACAAGTAGAAGTAGATTTTAGAGAATATGTGTTAAAAGTTGTGGAAACAGAAGAAATGGCATAAGGAAGCATTTTAAACTTCTTCACAGTTTAAGGCTATGTATCTTTCATGACTCATAGGGGTGTTCATATGCACTAATCAACAGAATTTTGTACATAGAGAGTATATAGATAACACTATACCTGCTACAGCCCCTGAAACCAGTGTCGCTATTACAGGACTTTGTCTGTCACTCATTTTACTGAGTGGTTTGAAGAGAAGTCCATCTCTGGCCATTGCGAAGAGGACACGGGGCATCGGGAACATTGATCCAAGTAGACTGACAAACCAAAAATAAACCTGTCATTTGCCTTTGTGGTAATTTATCATATCTTTACATAGATTTCACACATAGAAATTGAGGTAAACTTTCTTTAAATGGCACCTGAAACAGACACTTATTATCAGGTTATATAAATACTTATTTTGTTGGTTTATGAAGTTACTTCTGTGAGTAAAAGAGGCACTGCTTTATACCTTGTTGACAGTGCACAGAGGGATCCTACAGCCACTGCATACTTGGCAGGGCCCCAACCGATGTATGTAAAGGCCACAGGCAGTGGGCTGTGAACACTGAGCAAATAGTACGGCATCATAAGAGTCAAGGCTGCGGACACGCCGAAATATGCTAGGAAGCAAATGAGGAGGGACGCCACAATGCCGAGTGGGATTGACTTCTGGGGGTTTTGGACCTCCTCTCCTGAAGAAAAACACACAGTTGTTTTGTTTGCTTAAATCACAATTCTTTTTTTGAAATCTGTAAAAGCTAAGTGATAGCCTAATTATCACTAATGCATTACTCTTTCTGTGCTTACATACCTGGATCACTTTCCTTATGGTGAACATAGTGAAGATGACTCCATCATAAACATAGTCTGTTTACATAACAAACTAAACGGTTCCACTGGCACATTCAAATATGTTGTTACAAATTGCATTGTGAGAATGGGAATTCCACACAACAGCAGTTTTGCCGTCTCTTTATGAGTGTTGAATCCAAATGTTACTGTTTCCTTCATCCACCAACTATACTTTAAAATGACCCTGGTGGACTGGAAATGTTTACATTGTAATGATCTGGCTCACTTTAGAGCTGCATCTGTGAAAAACGTCTTTTGCTTGGTCACCATTCCCACAATACCAAAAAGGCCCAGGTAACATTTTGGGTTGTTATGTAAAATAGTAGACTGTGATGATGGGGTCATCTTCAAAGTTGTTCATCATGAGGGAAGTGATTCAGTTGTGTAATCACAGAAAGACAAATTCATTTCTGATAATTAGGAGAATTTGGAAAAAAAATGTGATGAAAGCCATATGCTGCTTTAATGAAAACATACTACTTTTTAATATTGTGGAGTCTACAACAATAACAATTTGTACAATCTACATCTCACATTTTCAGTCAAAGAGACGGAAGTTATGACAGATAACTCTTAATTTTATTTACCTGTTGTTGCGATGCAATCAAATCCTACAAATGCATAAAAACAAGTTGCTGCTCCTGCTAACGTTCCCTCAAGGCCAAAAGGAAAGAAACCTCCACTGCCATAGCTGGCAGTTACATTGGGTGATGTGTGGTTTCTGCAAATAAATAGCAATGTTTCTACTTCAGTCAATTTAGTATTGACAAATTTTCCATTATGAACTTTAAATAATACTGATAAAACTTCATTACTTTTATCATTAACTGTAGAAATCATATGTAATACCATATCAGCTACTAAAAGTTCAGTGTGTGTGATCATTAGTAACATCTAGTGGTGTTGCTGAAAACAAATAAACAAAGGCAAAAGCTCCTTAACAGAGAAAGTATTTGTTTCATCTGTTTTCAGGATAATAAGTCTGGAGTAAGTGACATTATTGCACCTCAACCCTGGATGCCACCAGCCATTACCAAAAAGGAGGATAAAGAAAAAATCAATGATTTGTTTAGTTTTTTTTTCCAGTGACTATACGATCATGAAAACATACTTCTGAATATCATATTTCAATGTTTTTTCTGAACAGGCGTGGTGCCCTCGTGCTATCATTATATTATATATAAAAGAGGAGTCCATACTCATATGCATCTATGGCATCTTTTCCAATGTACCAGTTGTCAAGGTCCCCTTTTATGAATCCAGACAAGACAACAAATAGCAGCACCAGGACGTTGATGGCTGTAAAAATCTTATTTACGATGGCTGATTCTTTCACACCAAATGCAAGAATACCTAGAAATGAAAGACATGATCTGCATAGGGACCCCAAATACTGTACATATCCATATGTTGACCCAGGCTGACTCCACCTAAACTGTCATAGATGTTGTGTAAAAAACTTGCCTGCCAAGAGCATAATGAGACCAGCTGCAAAGAAGTCTGGGTAGGGAGCTAGTCCAGGTAGATCCATTGCAGCCCGTTTCCCCAGGGAGTTAGCAATGACATTTCCAATAAGGTCATCAAAGGTTCCACTCCAAGCTCTGGCTACACTTGATGTCCCTTGAAAACATAAACCAGACAGAAGATACAACATGAACAGATTCGCTGAAACTAATAATGACCCTTAAGACTTCAACAGCACATACTGCACACGTTTTCATTGTGACACTATGTTTTACCAATGACATAAGACAGCAGCAAGTTCCAGCCAGTGATAAAAGCCCAAATCTCCCCCACAGTCACATAGCTGTAGAGATAAGCAGACCCTGTTTTGGGAACACGAGCTCCAAATTCAGCATAGCACAATCCTGCAAAGACGGAAGCTATAGCTGCAATCAGGAACGAGATGATGATACTCGGCCCAGCCACGGCTCTGGCCACTTCTCCAGACAGAACGTAAACTCCAGCTCCAAGTGTGCTGCCGACTCCCAAAGCCACAAGATCCAGGGTAGTCAGGCACCGCTTGAAGTTAGACACCTCACCCTCAGGTTCCAGAGGCTTCCTACGTGAAAGGCTCTGAAGGAATGACACTATCACTGCACCAGACATCCTGTTAATAAAGACACATTTACATACATTTATTGGTGTGATTGGTTAAGATAAAGTATCAACAAATTATATATATATATATATATATATATATATATATATATATATATATATATATATATATATATAAGGAAAACAGAAGGTAACAGCAAAGGATACTGTGAACATAACATGATTTATCTAATCTTAGCAGACATTTTTACTATCAAATTATCAACAATTTAGAAAAATGCTGTTTCAGAGCATGTAAAAACTACACATACTACAACCTTATTCACATATTACCGTAAAGTGCAGCAATTGTTATAATATGTGCAAACAAAATAAAATCTTAAGTATAAGTTAGGCCTCAGAAATTTGTAAACAAACTATTTTGGGTCCATTAAACTACTTCTGTTATAATTAGTAGATACAGAACCACAGTAGAGAGTTCTTCATACCTGTTGAGCTGTACTGCAGTGTCCAACTGTGTTTTGATCCGTGTCTGACCACACTATTTGTGAAGATAAATCCATTCACACTGAAGTCTTCTCAGCTCAACATTTTTTACACATAATGTTACATTTCAGAGGTATGTGTCATTTCTGAAAATGCAGAGATCCAAATGATTTGTTGGAGGGGGTGCTGGACAAAACTGTGATTTATATAAAGACATGTATGAAATTTTGAATGTGAGAAATGCAGGACAAATGGAAAATTTGAGGCATATTTCTCAGAGACAGGTCCTTTTATATTTTTTAAAATGAATAAAGAAAAATGCCTCTGATTTATATGTTGCTTTTTTCTGGGGAATTTAAACCATTTTTTACTTAATGGTTTAGTTGTGGTCTGACAACAAAGATAATTAGAATGACCTTGACAATCATCTTTCTGTATTTTCAGTATTATTTCTTGAAGTATGCTGGCACATTGATTAAATAAATCAAACTCATTGAATCCGTGACAAAGTGACTAAACGTGCAAAATGTGCATTTTCACTTTCCTTCCATTAACCTTCAAAACTTGAATCTATCCAGATACACTCAGTGTTTTTCTCTTTGACTGACAACTCCACTGGGAATTGTTTCGGTTTAAAAGTTTCAGACAGAAGAAGCTGACCTTGAGACTTTTGTAAAATGAACATGTAGGTGGACCCATTCATCCCATTTCATTTGAACCTTTTTTTTACAGATATTTTCAAGTATCACTCTTTTCTATTTGGTTGAACACAATTTGTCTCCTGGTTTGATATGTTTATGTATTTAATTATATAGCTTATATCTAGATTGCTATGTATTTATGTTACCCAATTCCCAGATCGCATGTTATGTTTATCCCCCCCCCCACCCCACCTACATGAGGAGGACAACGCCAATTCAGGTCATTTTTGTCTGACTGTGTATTTACCATTTATCGTAGCCGCTGTCACGACAGTCGGTACGAGGTGCATCCATTAAATAAGCCCCGGAGGTCCCGGGGGGGTGGATCGATCCCTCCATCGTTGCAATCCCGCTATCAGAAGCAGCATCTTTATCCGCTCTGTAGTAGAAAAAGGCGGTCACCTATTCTGTCCAAAGTCATCCTTAGGTTTTTTCCGTTATGTGGCGCGGCACGAAATGTATAAATGGCCTGAAATCAAGTCGCAAACTTTCTGTCAAAGCTTCCCGCGCCGGTGGGTGGAAGGTCATTCCGTGTCGAGAAATCTAGCTGCACGTGTCAGCAGACCTTGTTTGTGAGCTATATCAAGTCTCGCGAGAGTAGTTGTCGCATGTAAACAACTGAACATGACGCCTTGATTTGCAATCCGGTCGTTTTTCCACTGTCTGACGGTGTATATACTATGAGTATAATGTTTTTGGAGTAATATCCGCATTTTTGATTATGTGACTTGAGGTTAAATCGGCAAATTTACAAGGTAGCATGAGGGAGCCGCGCTATCACTAGCCTGTTCAGAAAAAACCCTGAAAATAGAATGTAATCAATTGAGAAATTTCATATATTCCTATTTTATTCACAATACAACGTAAAAATTATGTTTAAATACTAGACTAAACCAGAAAAGTAAGTGGTATTAAAAGTAAACAGCCAGAGGAACATTTTGCAGCTATTTGGGTGAACTGACAATAGGTCAACAACATAACTGGGTATTAAAAAAGTATCATAGAGAAGCAGAGTCTGTTAGGAGTAAAAAATGAGTAGAGGGTCACCACTTATGGAACAATTCCAAAATGATTTTCTCCAATTAAAATTGCAAAGACTTTGAATATTTCATAATCTATATAATTAACAGAATGTGGGCAAATTTCTGTGCTATTGACACAGCAATATTGGTTGCCCTTGACCTTTATGACCTCAGGCACTGTATTAAAATCAGGCATACTGTTATGATGGAAATCACTTCATGGGCTCAGGACGTTTTCCAGATACCATTGTCTGTAAACACAGTTCACCAAGCAGTCCACAAATACAGGTTAAAGGTCTATCATGCAAAGAAGAAAAATATGCAAAAGTGATCCTGACACACCACCATGTCTTCTAGGTCAAAGCTCATTTAAAATGGACTGAGGCAAAGTTGAGAACTGATCCAAGGTCAGGCAAACTGAAATGTTAAATTATTCTTGCAAATCATGAATACTGTATCCTCCATATTAAAGAGGACTGGGTCACTGGAGATGCATTAGTACCTATGGCATGGGCAGCTTGCATATCTCAAAAGCTACCATCAACACTGACAGGTTTTAGAGCAACATGGGCTGGTGTTCGTCAGGGAAGGTTTTGCATATTTCAGAACATTAATGTGAAAACAAAGATGGCATCTCTTACATAAGTATGTCTTTACAGTAGAGGAGTCCAGGCACTGAATTGGTCTGCCTCCAGCTGACAACATTTATGAAAAATGACAAAGAAGGTAAAGGACCGTTGACACCCTTCAATCATATATCAGACAGGATTGGGAAAACATTCCTCTTTCAATACTGTGGGAAATGGTCTCCTCAGTACCCAAATGTTTATGGACTGTTGTTAAAGGAAGTGGAGATTCTACATAATGGTAAATATGCCCCTGTCCCAAATTTTTACAGACACATTACTACCATTCAATTTAAAATGGTTCAGTTTGCATTTATATGTCCATGTTCTATTGGTAATAAATATCAGTTTGTGAAGTTTGCAAATGATTCCATTTTGTTTTTGTTTGCACATTAATTCAGCATATTTTTTTTTAATTGTATGACTGTTACTATTTTCACTTGAGATCTGATAGCAAACTGCATTTCATTGCTGAGTACTTGTACCTGGGAGTACAATAATAAAGGTGCAATTGAACAAATAAAGAAACTTGTACTTCTTTTTTTTCCCATTTTCACATCAAAGAACATAGATAGATAAAGTGCGAGTGTGAAAAATAACTTCTTTCAAAAATTTTCATAGAACCACTTCAATCAAATCTCGAATCTTGATCATTTTTGGATTGTTTGGCACATTCTCCACATGAGGGCAGTGTCTTCAATCGTTCCTCAACATTCTCCTGCTCATTTTGCACCTGATCAAACAATAGCTAACATATAGAGGTCTGCATTTCACATCATGAATTCATTGTATAATAATTTTTCCTTTATAGTTAACTCTTTAACAGCTAAAGAGGAAGTATATATTTTCATAACTCTGCAGACACTGAATGAAACAAAGAAGAATGAGACTCCTGCTGTCCCACAGCACTGAGTTTGGACACAGATAAGTCAACATGTTGTAAACTGTAATTGTTTTCACTGCAGACATCTGCTCAGCAACCAACTGAAGACTAGCTCATCAGTGCATAAGAAGGCATCTAATTGTTTGAGGAACATAATGGCACAATCCACTGCTTCCAGGGGTTCCTGGAATTATGCTATGTGTTTTCTGGCACAGTATAAAAACAGATTAAATCTGTTAAAGACTTGATCTTGGGATACTAAGTCCATGAAAACACAAGCAGGAAAAACAACCAAATATAGACAATTTAGCCACAATAAATCCCTTTAAAATATGCTAATAGCATATTTATAATATTACAGAGAACATGATACATCACATGAAAGCAAAAATGTGAAACAAAATCTCTTTATATTGTAGTGAATAACTAGAATGACTAAAGTAGTGGCTGAATATTATTATATTCCTATGATACTACAATCAAAGTAGATAATGAGTTATTAAAACTACTTCCCCAACTCTTTTCTGGTAGCAGTGTGTAAACACTAGAAGAGTGAACTGTTAGTAGGCTTCATTAGCTGAAGGAAATGGACCACCCTTCTCTCTGTAAATGATTCATCTGCAGGTAGATGGTCAGACGCTCACACCATTGTCCAGTGAGTCCATTTAACACTCGGGATATTTGGGAAAAAAGTCTTCAAAATTTGTATAAAAACTAGATTACCTTTTAAGATGATTACATCTGATTCTCAACTTCATGTGGTAAGTTAGATTTTTTTTAAATCTTTTATTTGGTGAATGTATTTATTCAATATTCTGCTTGTATTATAATTCATGTCATCTCTAGTTTAATGAAATCATTTACTTTGCTCGAAAACCCAGATGTTATCATGTTTTATTTCTAATGGAGAAAATTCCTAGAGGAAGGTGGTGACTATTGATGTTACACACAAATATGTAGTTATGTATGTAGTTTTGGATTATTTATCTAAAAGATGTTTCTATTGGAAAGGGTCTTGGTGTGAAATATGGCCCCATATAATGATGTTAAGAACTATTCAGACACAAAGACACAGATTCAGACACAGGTATGTGCCTAATACTGTTCTACAGTGGTTTCTATGACACGGCAGTCCTTACTTCATTATCACAGTTCTGCCCCAGCATTTTTCCAGCAGTATTAGCCAGATGCAGCACACGGCTGCTATGGTGACTGGGTTCACTGGCCACAGCGTGAGACCAGCCATTTGCAGGAAGGAGGGTCAGTAGAGTGTGACTTCACTTTCCTGCATCTATTTCAGTTCACAGGGATATTTACAGCAAAAGAACAACTCTGTTAACTTAAGCTTTTTTAGGGACCTTCAAGCCATCCGTATAAGAAAAATGAGCTCATGTAAAATCCAGTTCTTAAATGGTTTAACTGGTCTTAGGTCTAGCCTGAGGTCATGTTGGCCTCTGTTTTTACAGTAAAATGAGTTCAGTCAGTTGGGTCTAGTGAATGGCACACAATTCAGCTACAGCGCAGCATGTTTGTTTTGTTTTATAATTATTGATTTTTATGAGTTAAAAAAAATCCCATCTGCTTATTATTTTTTGCTAAATAAAATGTGAACATTGCAGTATATTCAAAGGACTGTCTAATTTAATCTAAAGTCAAACATAAGTTTAACATGTTTTTTTCCCTGTGTTCTTTCTACAGTCATAGCTTCCAACCAGGATAGACATGAATCATATAAAACAATACAACAGGCAGTTTGATGAGGGAAGAAAATACTAAAAATATCTTGATTTGTAAAGACATACACCATCAAAAAACAAGAAAAGATGAGACTTGTTCTGTATTATCTGATACTCTTTGGATCCGCTTATGTCACCTCAACATATGGGCCCCGTCAGAGAGCACAGATGACGGGTGATATTTTGCTGGGAGGACTTTTTCCAATACACTTTGGTGTTGCATCCAAAGACCAAGACCTTGCAGCCAGACCAGAATCCACTCAGTGTGTCAGGTAAAATAATTGTGGCAGATTACATTTAAACAAAATGTAATCTCTAAAGGTATGCTCATCTCCTCATGTCAATCCATGCCATGTTGTTGTTGTTTCAGATTCAATTTCCGTGGTTTCCGTTGGCTTCAGGCCATGATTTTTGCCATTGATGAGATTAACAACAGTAGCAGTCTGCTGCCCAACATCACCCTGGGCTACAGGATATTTGACACATGCAACACAGTGTCAAAAGCCCTGGAAGCTACTCTAAGTTTTGTTGCCCAGAACAAGATCGACTCATTGAATTTAGATGAATTCTGTAACTGTACTGATCACATCCCATCAACCATTGCAGTCGTGGGAGCAGCTGGATCGGCAGTTTCCACAGCAGTTGCAAACCTACTGGGGCTTTTTTATATTCCTCAGGTGAATATGTGAACCGAGAATGCATTTATACTGTGAAACAACAATATTTAACTTGTGTAGAAAAAGATTAACATTTTATTTTCTCCACTGTTAGTTGTGAATTTCCATTTAATCGTATTTCTCAAAGAATCCATCACATATAAATTGGGAATGTCACTTTTTCTCACTTTGCAAAGTAAGACTCACAGCTCACCTCAATCCAATTATAGTATTAAAATTTAACTCAGAAATAATATTCAACTTCCCTCACAATAAAAAAAAAAAACCCATATAATTCTCATTTGTATTTTTTACGTGATGTTGCTGCTTTTACTTCACAAATGAGTCTGAATATTTCCCTCCACTATTGTTGTAACACAGTAAATGGCACATGCACTTAACATTTGTAATGTTCACATTGCCCATCACCTTTTATAGGAAACTTTTTTTTTCATCAATATAATGAAAAAGATTTTATTTTAAACCAGGATCAGTGTCTATAAAGAGAATGCAAAATTCACCAACATACAGTATTGTTTGAAATCCTCTGTGTTTCAGATCAGCTACGCCTCTTCTAGTCGCTTACTGAGTAACAAGAATCAATATAAGTCCTTTATGAGGACCATTCCTACAGATGAGTATCAGGCCACAGCCATGGCAGACATCATCGAACATTTTGAGTGGAACTGGGTCATCGCTGTGGCTTCAGATGATGATTATGGACGACCAGGGATTGAGAAGTTTGAAAAGGAAATGGAAGAGCGAGACATCTGCATTCATTTGAATGAACTTATCTCCCAGTACTTTGAAGAGCATGAAATCAGAGCTCTGGCTGACAGGATTGAGAACTCAACAGCTAAAGTAATTGTTGTGTTTGCAAGTGGCCCAGACATTGAGCCTCTAATCAAAGAGATGGTGAGGCGAAATATCACAGACCGAATCTGGTTAGCGAGTGAAGCTTGGGCAAGCTCTTCTCTTATTGCTAAACAAGAGTATCTTGACGTTGTGGCAGGGACGATTGGCTTAGCTCTGAAGGCAGGGAGCATACCGGGCTTTAAAGAGTTCTTACAACATGTCCAGCCAAAAAAAGACAGTCACAATGAGTTTGTCAGAGAATTCTGGGAAGAAACATTCAACTGTTATCTGGAAGATAGCCCAAGACTCCCAGAAAGTGAGAACGGCAGCACTAGTTTTAGGCCTTTGTGTACTGGTGAGGAAGATATTACAAGTGTGGAGACTCCATACTTGGACTACACTCACCTTCGGATCTCCTATAATGTATATGTGGCAGTCTATGCCATTGCACAGGCACTGCAGGACATACTAACTTGTACACCTGGACGTGGACTTTTTGCCAACAATACCTGTGCAGATATAAAAAAAATGGAAGCATGGCAGGTATAATGCTACTCATACACCCAAAACAATCAAAACAATTCACTTCTTAGTCATGTACTCCAGTTATCAATGTATGAATCATCTCACAGTGCACTTGTGCTTCACAGGTTCTGAAACAGCTCAGACACTTGAACTACACCAACAGTATGGGGATAAAGATAAACTTTGCAGAAAATGTAGACTTGGCTGCAAACTACACTATCATAAACTGGCAGAGGTCTGCTGAAGACAGCTCTGTGCTGTTTGAGGAGGTCGGATACTATAATATGCATAGTAAAAGAGGAGCCAAACTGTTCATTGACAAGACAAAGATTTTGTGGAATGGCTACAGCTCTGAGGTACTTCACCCAGTTTAACATTAATGTACTCTGGTCTTTGTTGATATTAAGCTTTATTTTCCAAATGTGTGGTATTCACAGCCATTAAGACAAAGAATAAAATATTCTTAAAGTTTGGGGTCAGCTGAAATTTAGACAAGCACATTATTACAATGAATTAGATCCTCATTTCTAAAATGCCATGAAAAAGTACAGTGGCCTTTGTCTGAGTATTTTCTGACTACTTGTTATCTGAACATAGAGAGAGATATATTAAAACTGGTTTGTAATTCATTATTATGTTTTCTTTATCATATAGCTATCTTAAAATAAAAGCAATGAGTGGAAATCTAACTTAATATCCACTTAACTACCAAATCCGGAATGGACAAATCAAATTCTTGGTAGCACAATCATGAAAACCTATTGATTGCTCTTTATGCAAAAGGAAAGAAATTAACAGTTTTCTGTTCTTTTTTTTTTACACTTTCTCCATATATTGTAAACAATATTTAACATCAGGTACCATTCTCAAACTGCAGTGAAGACTGTGATCCTGGCACAAGGAAGGGGATCATTGACAGCATGCCCACATGCTGCTTCGAATGCACTGAGTGCTCAGATGGAGAGTACAGTAATCATAAAGGTATGGGTGAAAAAACATTTAAAATGTAGTGTCATGTCTGATAATGCTACTTATGATATTAAGTTACAATAAATTATACACACCGAGGAGTCCGAGTGCCTATGTGTGTGTGTGTATATATATACAGTATATATATATATATATATATATATATATATATATATATATATATATATATATATATATATATATACACACACATATATAAAATAAATAATATAGCTGGCCATTTTTAAAGAGAGTGAAAGTGAACATCTTTGGATGTTCTGTACTTACTGACTTCTGCAGCTGCCGAGGCCACATCTAACGCTATTCACAGGTAAAGTACCCAGTGATTGAGTGTCTATTCAGAGGTGAGAGCACGCCCCATTCAGCCAGAATAGCCAGTGGAAGAACATGGAAAGTGACAGGGGATGGAGGCCATCAAAGATACTCCACGCCCATCTAGTTAGTATTCAACTAACAAAGGCTCTGTGAGCTCTGTTGGTTTGAGATACAATCACTATTTTCCATTTTCCATAGAAACAACAAAACATTTCTAAATGCCTCTTTTTACTTTTATGCAGCCAACACGTGTGTTTACAAAGTTCAAACTTAAAAAGTCTTAGCTAGATGTATTTATTGTGTGTTTTCCTGCAGAATTCTAAAACCTGTTTTATACAGTTGTGTTTACACTCAATTTAAATAAAATGTGTTTGTATTACATTCAGTTTGCTTTCATATTCTTTTTTTGTCAGAATACAACCATATATGACTCTTTTGCATACATATTTACAGTTAGTTGAAATACTTGAAAATGTCAAACAGCCTCAGAGTCTCTGAAAGGCCTTTGTCTCCAGAGGGGTTATTCTGCTATTTGTACTGCGTTGTTTTATTCATAGTGTAATCATTCCTATTAACAGTAATCAGTTATTGTTAAATATTACTAATGTTTGAATTTTTTTTTTTTATGAAATAGATGCCAGTGTTTGCACCAAGTGCCCAAATAACTCCTGGTCGACTGGAAACCACACATTCTGTTTCCTGAAGGAAATCGAGTTTCTATCATGGACAGAGCCATTTGGGATTGCTTTGGCCATGTGTGCAGTCCTGGGTGTCATCTTCACAGCCTTTGTCATGGGAGTCTTTGTTAAATTTCGTAATACTCCAATAGTAAAAGCCACAAACCGGGAACTGTCCTACGTGCTCCTTTTCTCTCTGATATGTTGCTTCTCCAGCAGTCTCGTCTTTATTGGTGAACCACAGGACTGGATGTGTCGTTTACGCCAACCTGCCTTTGGGATCAGTTTTGTTCTCTGCATCTCCTGCATCCTGGTGAAAACAAACAGAGTGCTTTTGGTTTTTGAGGCAAAGATCCCCACGAGTCTCCATCGTAAATGGTGGGGATTAAACCTGCAGTTTCTGTTGGTGTTTCTCTTCACGTTTGTCCAGGTGATGATATGTGTGGTGTGGCTTTACAACGCGCCTCCTTCCAGCTACAGGAATCATGACATAGATGAAATTATTTTCATCACCTGTAATGAGGGCTCTGTGATGGCTCTGGGTTTTCTCATTGGTTACACGTGCCTTTTAGCTGCTATATGTTTCTTCTTTGCATTTAAATCACGGAAACTTCCAGAAAACTTCACAGAGGCCAAGTTCATCACCTTCAGTATGCTCATATTTTTCATTGTTTGGATCTCCTTCATCCCTGCATACTTCAGTACTTATGGCAAGTTTGTGTCAGCAGTGGAAGTCATTGCTATTCTGGCCTCCAGCTTTGGGTTACTGGCCTGTATTTTCTTCAATAAGGTCTACATCATCCTCTTCAAACCCTCCAGAAATACCATTGAGGAAGTAAGATGCAGGACTGCAGCCCACGCCTTCAAAGTAGCTGCCAAAGCTACACTAAAACATGGCACTGTTTCAAGGAAAAAGTCAAATAGCATCGGTGGGTCTTCGGCCTCAACACCCTCCTCATCCATCAGCCTCAAGACCAATGGCAACGACTGCGACCCAACCTCAGGAAAGCACATGCCAAGGGTGAGCTTTGGCAGTGGAACTGTCACTCTGTCTTTAAGCTTTGAGGAGTCGAGAAGGAGTTCTTTAATGTGATCAGAGGTCTGTGTACATGTGTGGAACTCAAGCAATAATGACCCAGACAATTTTAATTTGGAATTTACTAATATGTCACTCTTTCCTCTTCCTATTAATCCATTTAGAATTTTGTATGAAAAATGTAATTTCATGTGTAGGAAAGGATTATTGTGTCATGTCATGCTTTGATTCTGTGACTATAATAAATGACCGTCAGTATAACTATGTTATCTAAATCTGCAATTGATAATAAAAAAAAAAAACAAGTTTTGTACAATAAAAAATCATTATCCTAAACCATTAAGTTGTTGTTTTACTGTTCTTTTGGAGATGTTGTAATCTATAACAGTGTTTCCCAAACCTTTTTCTGACCATTAAACTGTTAAAAAAAATAACATCTTTGATATTTTTTTTAATATTATTTTGCTGACGTTTCAGACATTTTAAGGAGATGTTTCTGAGAAATCAGTGTTTATACTACACAGAAAGAGAATAACTTCCATAGTGGGATTTCATATGTAAAGAACTATATTAAATAATTACAATGAGAAAAAAATTATTAAACAAAAGAAAAAAAATCAATGGAATATTCAATCTGTGTTCTTTTCAGTCTCTTATCTGCTAATGACTAATGTGTTGAACAATCTGATGGCAGGATGAATATGCGTTATTAAAAAAAAAATAGAGTACATATTTTAAAATGATCAATATTTATTTATTTAACACCGACAGAGTAAGTGTATTTATGCTGAATTTACAGGTCTTTTTTCCCTCTCATCAATAAAAATACCCTTAATTCTACCTTTACAAATAACAGAACATTCTAAACATTCAAGACAATTGAAAACAGGTTTCTTCTTGATTGTTATTTTAAATACCTAATATGTACATTTAGATTTAATAAATAAACTAATCTGCAACTAACCTAGGTTATAACCCACTATTTGGGAATGGATGACCTTGGTTTATTGGTAAGACTTATGTATAAAGATTAAAAATGATGGATGATTCTTATGAATCTAGATATTGTTCAACATGTTAAATGTATACTGTATATGTGACAATTCATCTACAAACAAAACTTGATAGGTGAATCGTATATAAATCAATAATATTGTTAGTTATATTCTTAGTTAGTGTAACACATGACTATAAAGCCATTACAGGCATAGAATAAATAGAAATAAAATGACAGTCAGTAGCTACAAGTAAAATCTGTATCTCTTTTTTTTCTTTTTACAATGTAGGTTTACTTACATATATTGCACTAAATATACAACATGAACCTAACACTTGTTTCAGAAAAGCATTTCAGGCAGTTTTATTTGATGAGAAGGGGACAAACGGTTCAAGTAACAATGTAAACATGCAAAAAACACAGGATGTAGACAAAGTGTTCTGGTCACGCTCAACCACAGAGAAGTAAAGTGCCTTAAAACAAACTTCCTGACAAATTCACTGTCATATTTGAGGAGGTTAAAGATAGTGCTTTAAACATATGTAATCATTTACTCTAGATATTTCAACCAGTGTCTGCATATGTGAATACATGACAGTATTATTAAAAGTACACTATAATAGTGGAGAACATGACATAGTGCAAAATGTATTTATTTTACTCATTGTAAAAGAATCAGTTTTAGTGATTTTGAATTTGCAACATCTTTCTTTCTTTCTTTCTTTCTTTCTTTCTTTCTTTCTTTCTTTCTTTTACATATTTTTATTTCTTTACATTTGACTACCTTCATTCAATGACATTTTAATACCTTAAAGTTGTGTTTATTGTACTTGAAAAAATAATATTGAATTGAGAAATTGATAGTAAATTATGTTTGTCTAATATTATATTACTATATACTATATTACTTTACTACTTTTTTTACTTTTTTTGTTATAATATTTCTTAACTCAGAACTGGTCACATTTTTGATGGTGTAAAAAAAACAATGAGATTAAATGCAAATTAGATATAGAGAATAATAAAACTAATAATTCCATAAAAGATGGTCATGCTTGACTCAGTAAAAGAATTATTGTCCTAATCCATCTCAAAATAACAGTGAATACACTGATGCCAACATGTAAATCCTGAGGATGTCATAGTCTGCTTACTTATCACAGCTCTTTGCCAACAGCAAACAGTAGAGGCCTGTCTCACATGTTAATGCTATTCTCACTATACATCTACGTTCCACAGCCATGTCATCATGCTACACAGGACGCATATAGAGGTGGTTGACGCCCCTTGAAGTGGATGCTATTTATTCCAACCTCCTTTTCTTGACAGTATGCTGTGAAGACTTTTTAGTACCAAAGTTAGTTAGTTACCAGTCATAGGGAAACCTAACCTGACCTGCTGCTCACACATTAAGGCCTCAATAATACTTTACTTCTAAGTACACTACCAAGAGAATAGTAATTAATAAGGGGTAAGAAGAGGAAAAAGTCTCAAAAGACATTTTAAAACCTGTGGAAGGGAACTATGGGCATATTGGGGTCAAGGTTTATTAGACAGCAATGACTCCAGAGAAAATTTAAAAAAAAGAAGAAGAAGAATCAAAATCTACTAAAGGAAAGTGTTGGGCTTGTTTGTCACACAATTCCATAGGAGTATGAATACACAACACAACACACAAAATTAATCTGGTTATTTCTCTTTTCCTGAATAATGACCAATAAAGTATTTCTCTCTCCCAAGGCAAAGTTTTGTTGAAGGAAATTACCAAAAAAAAAAAAAAGAAAGAAAAAGAGGGCCAGAAGCCATGTGAGGAGTGCAGACCCCCCACATCACTCAACAAGAGGTTGAGACCTGAAAGAGGCTCAGGAGCAGCTGGACAATCGCAAACCACAACAGGGTCCAACACAGAGACAACATACTTCCCCTTCTCTCAGGACCAGGACTGTCACTTATAGATGTAGTTGTGTCATGGAAACTAGATTGTATAATAAACATAGCAGCCATTAATGTGGCAGAGGATACCCAGTTCTACATATGTTACTGAACTACAGAAAATTAGGCAACAGTGATATGCCTTTTTTTTAACAAATTGTTTCCCCCAGAGATTAAATGTACTAAATCTGAAATATTTTATTAAAATTAATTGGAAAACAAATGATAAAAAATTGGGTTTACCTGATGGTGTCAATGTATACGAAGTGTTATTACACATGTATTTTGTTTTTTTGTATATTTTTACAATCGTTTTATACATCGTCCACCAGAAAGAACCTGAAAAGTGTATGTATTGTGGTGTTTGAACTAGATCTGATAGATTTGAGAGAGACATTCCTTTGGAGTGAAACCCATTTTCTCACCAACTCACAGAATTTCACATTTCGACCTAAGACTATACATTGGGAACCACAGTCTACCAGCATATTTGACTTAATGTTTATTTAGTAGTAACTCAAATTTGGTTGAAAGTTTCCCGACTCTTATTGTGGAGGCATTTCCCTTGGAAACCAGTGCAATCAAAGCAACAAAAAAGACCCAACCATTTACGTGACACACCAAGAATATATATTTTCAATGTGCTTCTTTTGGAGACAGAGGGAACACCAACCTGTAAGGGAAATAATAACACAAACAATGGTTTTATTTAGAAAATCCCAGCGGAAGTGGATATTTGTGTTAACTTGACGCCGTTGTCGTTCAGTCCTGCGTTGAAAACCTGGAATAACATTAGCTTCAGTAAAAAGGTAAGAAAACTATCACCGTTAAGTTTAGTAACAGTGAAAAATGGGATGGTTTGCACCGAAGTAAGATTGTGCTCTGACCACTCGCCATAGCGGTATACAAGTGGACATATTCATATTTAACTTTTGCATTAGTTTTCGGTAACTACATCCGCCTTCGTCGGCTAGCTAACAGCTAACTAAAGCAAGTCAGTCACTTCATCAAACACACCAGTATTACACCCCTTTCCATCCGGACACGAGGCAGCAGGGGATGGAGCTATTTCTGGTGTAAAAGGTAGTATCCTGGCTAAAATGTCTATCTATAAATATCGATAGATAATGTATTTATTTCAGTTAATTTATGCTAGCTTGTCGTTAATATGTGGTCGTTAAATATACAGTATAATAGGCAAAACCTGATATTGAACAATGCTAACTAAATATTTGTTACTGTTTCATTGCTGTTAGCTAATCTTCACTTTGCTAAAGATGACGGAAAATAGATCACAGTTTTGTTTTTGTTTTTTAAAGTTTTTCTTGCAAATGTTTACTCATATTTCTTATTTCTGTGCAGTTTCGGTTAATTTTTGATGCTCGCATTGGTCTGATATTATCTAACACTCAACTGTCACATAAATAACCCATATTGTCGACATGTTATTTAATATTTTGTCGCTTAAAGGTCACACATTTCCCTGGAGTTTTGGGAGGTTTTATATTCAAAGCAAACAATTTAAATACGTACATTATTTATATATACTGTTATGATTATACTCCAAAAATAATATAAATATATACAAAGTATATTACTGCAAACACTTACAATAGTAATAACAGTAATTATAGCAATTGTCTATACTGTCCTAATATCACAGCAATCATGTATGAGTGTTTTTGTTTTCTACATATTAGATAATGACAAATGCACAGAAAGCTATGGGACATCATCAACACGGTAATGTGATACAAAACATTGTCTGGTAGCTCAGAATAAAACGAGTATTGGTGTCAGAGTGTAACATTACCTGACTTTTTAAGCATTGTGTAACAGAGAAGATATATTGGAAGAAAAACCTAAAGAATACAAAAGTGAGGAACCTGAAATAAATACATTTAAATCGTGTCTTGTTCTGTTTTCAAAGATGGCACGTAATGATAGTGGGTTTTTTTTTATTTGTGGTCATTGAATGGGAAGTAATGGATATGTTTCTTTCATAATAGACTATTCATAAGAACGTAGGGTATATGTCCACGTGGTAATGATGTGTGTATTCGTATTAATATTGCTTTCTTTTTTAATCCTCTTCACAGCTGTTGAAGGAACCAAAGTTTTGCAGCACTTCTCCTAAAACTGGATTTACAGTATTCAGGGATGGTCTATGAGTGATCAGTTTTCCTTACTTCATGGTGATCACACAGACAACTTACGTTACAGCAACATGTTTCACTGCCAAGGGATCGCTGGTCTTAATAATCTGTGACTGACAGTTTTACTGAAATGTCTTGCATAGAGGACATATCATAAATCATAACAAACAGCATCTATAGTTTGCACATCAGTACTGTCTCAAAGCCATGGCCTTTTGTCCGTCCATTTGCAAGATTTTACGGAGGGGGAAGTATTTTGTACTGCTTCTTCTCTCCCTCTCTGTGCTGGCTTGGTTTGCAACCTTTTCAGGTGAAACAGTGAAAGCCCTTCAGGTTTCCTCTGCTACAGCACAGACTCATATTAAAGATGAAGACAGTCTGAGAGAAAAACTCAAAACTTGGACATCAGCATCAGAACATGTGAAAACCCCTCCACCAAAGGATGACTGCCCTGAGGAGTCGCCACTGCTTAGTAAGTTTCTTCTATCGTGGAACTTAAAGAGGTTCCTTTTGCCTGTATGTATTTTTAGAAGCATGTCAAGATTTTTGATTTTTTTAAAAATTGCTTTGCTCTTATATAATGTATTTTCTACACCTTCATGGTGCCCTTACATACACTCATACACAAGTGAGCGGCTGCCAGACCCTACTGAGAGCAATTTAGGGTTTAGTGTCTTGCCCAAGGACACTTCGACATGTGGACAGTCCGAGTCATGATTCGAACCACCTCCCATTTGGTCATTGGATGACCCATTCTACCAACTGAGCCACAGTCTCCAAAATAGGCTGTGTCCTAATCAAACTACTTCCTAACTCCTTCCTGAGATAAAATAATTATTAGTACTAATTTAATTTCTGCATTTTACTATTTTGTGCTAGTTATTTATGGTCAGCCAGTTCTAAAACTGTTCATCTCTAAAGATAGAAGAGTAATAGTTATAAACTGACTACTGCCTAATAAACCAAACTAGCATTTTAACTTTTAACAGTGTCACTGAAATATGATAAATGAGGTCAATGGGACATTGCAGCAAACATGAAACCTCTATGAAATCTTAAAACCTGTGTCTGTGTTCGAGTGTATCAAACATAAAGTAGTTGAACCTGTTTTTATCTGAAATTTTCAACAGAGGGTGCTGTGAAACTGGTCTTTGAGTCCACTCTGACACTTAAAGATGTGGAGAATGAGAATAAAGGAGTGGCTGAAGGTGAATATGAGCCACCAGACTGTACCACAAGACAGAGCGTCGCTATCCTTATTCCTCATCGCAATCGAGAAAAGCACCTTCTCTACCTCCTCCACCACCTACACCCCTTCCTGCAGAGGCAGCAATTACACTATGCCATCTATGTTATCCAGCAGGTATTCTTGTTTCATACAAAAAAAATACCAAGATATGCAAAGAGCAGAGAAAAGTATGATATCAATATATAACCTAAACGTATCTACTAAAGATATAATGATTAATCATTCATTGCTGGATGTTTTACAAATTAGTAATTTGGACAAAACTTAATTTTAACTGAAACAGTAATATCTCATAAACATATATATTGATTTATTTTTTCCTTATTCACGCCCATTATATTGGCCTTTTAACTATAGCTAAGCTTTTAGCATAATGACAGTTTAGATAGAGAATAAAGCAGCAGACCATAAGCATCTGCACTGAAGTTTGAGTGTAGTCTGCACAGGACGGTGGCAAATTGTGATTTTTTTAAAAAAAATTGCATTTTCTTTTTTAAAGGCTGGTGATGCAACTTTTAATCGTGCCAAGTTGTTGAATGTTGGCTATTTGGAGGCTCTGAAAGACTACAGCTGGGAGTGTTTTATCTTTCATGACGTGGACTTGGTTCCTGAAAATGACCATAATTTATATGTGTGTGACAAGCAGCCCAAACACTTGGTGGTCGGTCGGAATGCAACAGGATACAAGTAAGTCATGAGTCAGCCTTTGTTAATAAACAACTCAGCATTAACAGATGAATATTTAATGACTACCTCAAATCTGATATTATCTTAAAAAGCCAAATATATTTTAGACAAACACCTGTATTTTTCTTCTTTTTCTTCAACACCCAGACTCCGTTACAAGGGATACTTTGGAGGAGTCACAGCCATGACCAAAGACCAGTTTTATCAAGTGAATGGATTCTCAAATATTTACTGGGGTTGGGGTGGAGAGGATGATGACCTTCGCATTAGGTGAGATACTATTTAAGATCTTCTTGTTTTGTGCTTTATAAAGTATACAGAAACTATGGTGTATATTCTTTATTCGTCGCTGATATTAATCATTGTGTGGTTGTGTTGAGCAGGGTCGAGCTGCAGAAAATGAAGATCGTGCGGCCGCCTGCTGATGTAGCTCGCTATACTATGGTGTTTCACAAAAGAGACAGTGGAAATGCAATAAATAAAGACAGGTATGTGGTTTAGGTTTAATGGTTGAATATATGTGTGCTTGGGGTCAATTAAAGAAAATTATATGTATACTGTGTTGCATGTTCATTCTTTTTTTTCTTTTTTTTTTTTTTTGCCTCCCTCAGGATGAAATTGTTGGGTCGGACACCGAAGGTATGGAAAAAGGATGGACTCAATAGCTGCTCTTATAAGACTTTATCTGTAAAGAGGCTGCCTCTTTATGTGAATGTAACAGTGGACATTGGGAAGCCACAGAGCTGAGATTTTAAGACCTGCTGTGACCAAAAATAGTTTATTTTATATTTTCTACAGGAAGTTGAAGACTCAGATTCTCTACATGTGTACCAGTTGCCATATTAAGCACACAAAATACACACTGTTTAGTTTACATCCAGATTAAAATCAGCTGGCAGCTATGGTGACTGAATAAATTGGAGTTAGCCAGTACTCCTTTGCACACCCCTTGCATATCATGCTGCCTTAATTTCTTCATATCATTAAAATGCTTCCTCCATTTATGCTTATTTAAGCAACCCGCCAAATACAAAAAGATTAGCATTGAACAGACTTTACCCATGTGCAGTTCTGTAGCATTAAACACACCGATGTGTTTTAAATAATAGCCTTCAACGTCAAGACGGTGTGTATTTTGTGTGCTTCAGTTTGTGGATGCAGTGATGTTTCCTGAGAGCGTTGTGTTTTCATTTATTTAGAGAAATTAGACCTTGTCTGAAGTGTGTGAAGTGTGTGTGTGTGTGTGTGAGGGAAGGACTGATGTGGTCCTGTAAGACTGATAAATTATTTAGTATATTTGGTTTGGAACAGAACACTTAAACTTTTTCATACTGGGCATTTTGCCATTTCATAATAGGATAAACTGTAATAGGAATGTAGGTCAATCAGAAATGGTAGTATTAGAATTTTCCTTTGTGAGCTACCATTTTAAAACAGACTCTCAAACTGGAAGAAGTATATGGAACTGAGTCTATTAAAGCTATTAAATGTCATAATATTTTCTGTGAAAAACTCATGCACCTTTAATATTCAAGAGCAAATCAGAGTTATAGGTCAGAAACTTAAAATGTGTGTGTGTGTGTGTGTGTGTGTGTGTGTGTGTGTAAAATATACAAGACATTATTGAGGGTTTGGTATGAAGTCCGGCTGCCTGACTTCTTCAAGGTAATTCAGTGTTGGACTTCAGCAACAGTAACATGCAAAATACAAACTGGACACTGTAATTTGGGCTTAATACACTGACACTGTTCATCTATTAACATGAAGATGCTGCCATGAAAATACAGATAAAAGTATAGAAACCAGCTTAAACATGAAACAGACACTACAATAACGGGTGCAGTTGGCTGGAATGTAGAAGATGACAATATGTCAGGAAAAAGCATATAATATTCATAAATTCTGTGACTTTCCACATCTAGTAATATCATTTCCAACTCTAATTCCCCTAATGCATTTAGTGATAGACATATTAAGAATGACTGCCACGATATATATCATATTACTTTTCATACGAATGGAAGTCGCGTATCAGTCGTGCAGCTGAGAACTTGTTTGGAGACAGTTGTAAATAGGATAACAGAAGTTCATCTACGTTTTTATTTCACAGCTGGTTGACTGAAAAGCAATACAAATGTTGTACAATGCAGACATGACCAATAACAACAGCACACATATGCTCCATTATTTTATGTCAGAACATGTACTAAAAAAGGCCCTATAAGTCTCCTGGTATTGAAAAGACACTGTAAATATCTGGACACTGCAGATGTGACCTAAATTACACTGCGATTAACATGACCCTGGGCCAGCTCACTTTATTTATTTACAGAACTGAACCACACTTTCAAAGAATGATCTTGTTTTTGTCCTTGCAATGTTTTCTCTGAGCTTTGCATAC
This sequence comes from Siphamia tubifer, assembly GCA_020466265.1. Classification (NCBI taxonomy): domain Eukaryota; kingdom Metazoa; phylum Chordata; class Actinopteri; order Kurtiformes; family Apogonidae; genus Siphamia; species Siphamia tubifer. Next base: position 19,927,613 of record CM035796.1, read on the forward strand.
ATGCCTTCTTACAGTGCATGATATTTTTACAAGACCTAATGAATTCAAAATGGTGAAGGTAGATTTATATGGATGGTGAATTTAATGGGTGGTGGAATCTTATTTATTGATTTTTATGCAGAACAATGTGATTTGAGGCCAATCTATGTTAATAGTTGAGTAAAACATTTCACAGTAGAAAAGTTAGCATATGTATGATTTGAATGTTGCATGCTGCTTAGAAAATGTTTGTTTCTCATATCAACTTACATGAATAAAACTACAGCAAATATGACTGAGGGAGCAGTGTTACAATACTGTACTCACAAACAGATACATTTTACTCCACATTCTGTTAAAGAGCTTCATAACTTTTAAAGCTATGACAGAAAAACATGCATTTCTGGAGGATAAAGCTGCAGTATGTTGTTAGTATATGAAGCTCTGACAGGATTTTATTATAAATATGTGCATTTGAATTCTAAAATACATGTTCTCTGCTTGTGGCCTGTCTCTGTTTACTCCTATATGAATGTTTTTTTTTGTATTTTCCACTGGTTTAAAGCCTTTTATAATGTGAAATAAATATAAATGATGACAACAAAGAAACATCTGTGCAAAAGTTGTAGCATCACAACCTTCACTGTTGTTGATTGTTGTGAAATATTTTTTTGTTTGAGCATTGGATTGGAATGATGTGTCATGTTTCGCTTATTTTTTATGGGAAATAATTGATCATAAAAGGGAATTACTGATTTCACTACTAATGGAACTATTCTCTTTAGAACACATGCAAAAATAAATAGTATTTTCCTATGAGTTGTCTTGTGGGTTTTCTGCATTCAGTATGTACATTATCAGATTATAATCAGGTCATTGTCTGACATAGTTTGAAATTTGATTTTACTTTAATTGATTTTTAATCATTTCAATATTAGCAGTTTTCCTATATTCACCACCATCATCCAATATACAACATTACTGACAGTTTTGTTTTACAGAGTGACTAACGGCTGCATAAACTGTATGCAGAGCATGTATGTGACCAGTAGGGGGCCTTGACTGCACAATTTCCATCTTTAGACACTGAGGTGAGTTGTGTACTTCTAAATAAGTCTTAAATGTTTGGTTTTTTTTCCGCTATTACACATGACATACAGTAATCTCAGTAAAGTAAAATAGTATTATAATTGAAATAATATTTAAATGTATAAAAAAAAAATTAAGGTACAGCAGTGGTTCTCAAACATGTTACAGTGGAGTACCCCCTAAAATATATGGTTTTTTTTGCAAAATACCTCCAACTGTGGCTTCAGCATTTTTTTTAACCAGAAAAAAGGTTACTGTGTCAAAGATGTATGTTTATATATATTAAAAATGTTGTAAACAACCAATTTTACTGTGTTATATAAAAAAACACATTTATTAAACTAAATTGTGTGCAAAAATGCCCTCTTTCATTGATAAGAAAAATTAATTAATTGGTCAATTAATAAATGAACCTTTCATTAATGAAAATTAATTGATTAGTCAAACTCATTTTGAATAATTTGAAATTAGAAATGTTCTTAAAATGTCACCAAAGCTTAAAGAAAATTATTAACAATTAAAACTACTGCCTTAATGTATTTATTATGTTTTATGTTTCAGCATTAAGTCCCATTATTTATTAACTATTCAGTACATGATGATTTATTTAATCTATACCCCCTGGGATTCTTCAATGTACCCACGGTGGTATGCGGACCTCACTTTGGGAACCCCTGGTTTATAGTACACAAAAGTTATTCCTAGTATTTAAATAAATGTTTCTTTGTTTCATAATAAATTAAAGCAACTTCATTGTTTTTGTTAAGAGTGGAGTCTGTTCTAAACTGCCATTTACTGTTTGGTGCCGTTTAAGTAAAGAACCAAATTTTACTAAAGTTTCAGAAGAAACTCCACTTATACTGTAGAACTTCTTCAAAAGAACTTTTTTTTTCTCCAGCCCATTCCACAGTTTCCCATTACTTCACATATGCTGCAGTTCTGTCAAAGAATTGCATCACCATGAGGACATGGAGAACATGTACTCAAAAGTATAAGGACAAGAATAACCCTCATTATTCTGCTACAATGAAATCAGCTCTTCTCAACTCAGGACTCCTTTTTTTTTTTTTTTTTTTTTTTTTTTTACTCTTGCAAAGAAAGAGCGGGATGTCTGAGGCTTTGTATGGACAGAATGATGTCATCTCCTCTTCCTATGGTGCAGAAAGCTAGCTTTGTCTTGTCGAGGCCAGCCCTGGTCACCGTGTTCACATGTGACATTCACAAAACACTTTAAGCATAAAAATATCAACTCTGCAAAACAGAACACTATTCAGATAAGAGGATAGTGCCAGTCGTGCATGAGATGAGTATTGTTATGTTCCTATTTGAAGATATAGTTATCTAAGTGTTGTAAATGCACCAATAGGAGGCTGATGTCTCAGAAATAACAAAGATATAACATCAGAAATAACAAAGATAAAGACAACAGTGTTTGTACTGGTGCTTATTTTTTGGTAATATCAACCATAAAAAACAGACTGAGCATCCACACAACCTCACACACTCTTTTTAAAGGTCAATTTTGTGGTTTGTGAAGGCCTTGACTAATCCTCATATGCAGCCCAGACATAAAATATTTAATCTGATGTTTCAGGGTGGCTCAGGAGTTCAAGAACACTACTGTGCCGAGAGAAAAACGTGGGTTTCCATGAGTTTCCTCTGACTGGTCCAGTTTTCTCCCACAGTTCAAACATACGCAGGTCAGGTGAACTGGAAACTGTACCAGACAAAAATGTTTTTGTTGTCCGTGTGTGTTATTAGCTGCACTTTTATTTCAATCCAGTGCTTGTCTAAGGACATTCTAGCTGTTCATCTGCTCGATAGGAATAAACAGGAGGTTCATGCAGAGGTTAATTTAATAACATATATAAAAGTTAACCCTGTGAGTGGAAAAATGATATACTCTGTGTTTGCAGAGTGGAAACACTATTGTACACCCTTTGAATGTATTTGCAAGTATCTTACCGCTACATGGCTGGAAGAAATAATATTTGACATGTGTTGTTTACCCAAATATGCTGTTGTTTCAATTGAAAGTTAAGGTTCATGTAGGTTTTCAGTCTTTACTCAGAATGTCAAGTGTCAATTTGTCTTGTTAGAGAGGATTAGTGTTCTAATAAAAATACTATGAATTATCTATGGGGTCTGTAAAGATCGCCTCAGGGTAAATTTAGTATTTTACAGCATCTTGTTTTTCAGAATGTGAAACAGCAGCATGGAATACTGATAGAAAACCACATTTATGTTAGAAATTCATACAACTGCTGTGTCTGAAATAGAATCAGTGAAGATTTATTTGCTATAAGGTCTCTGTTTGAAACCAAAAAAGATGAAATGCATAGCAGTTAGTAACAAGAACCATGTGCTGTCCATCTCCTCACCCCAACCCCCCCCCCTGTTCTCCCCCCATTTCCCATCTGTGCCCTTCAGGCCCTCACTTCAGTCACCTCCCACTTCCCTCTTCCTTCAGAACCCGTCTGTTTTTGTTTTTGAGCCCGGGCTCTTTGCACAGGAAACTGTATACATTGGGAGCATTCAGGAAGGCACAGAGCAACTTTCCCATTAGCTCTGAGTCTGGGCACCAGAAGAAAAAAGTGGATAAAAGAGGGCCCTAAGTCTTACACCAGAGGAGAGACACAAGTCAGCTGTTCTCCTCCTCACTCAACGCCTTCACACAATCACAACCTTTAAATTAAAAATCCCCACCACTTCCAGTTTTTCTCTAAAGCTCTAAACACAAAAAAAAAAGAGTCAAAGGGAGCTCAGTTTACATAGAAAATACAGTGTTTGTGAGATGATTTGCCTCTGTTGATGTATGCATATATTGTATTTATGTATGCATGCGCCTTCAGCTACAGAGAAGCCAGTGAAAAGGGAGACTGTGTGGTATGAAGGAAAAGAGGAGGAGATAAAAACGGAGCAGGGAGACTGGCTGGGGGTAAAAAAACAACAGGAAACCAAGCGATTCTAATGCTGTTTCTGCAAATCCTTCAGAGAAAAGGCAGCGCACTGCCACGTCCCAGCGACCCTATGGTCATATCATGTCATTTCTTTAATCATCACTTGAAGTAATGACCATTTAAATGCCTTAAACTTCACAACGTGACGTCACTTCTGCTCTCAGTGTGGTTAGTCAGAATGTGAGCGGATGCAGACTTTTGGGAGCTGACTGCTGGGATTTTCTCTCCTTTTGACCCACAAACTCAACCTTTCTCAGGGTCATATGGATCAATCGTTGTGCCGCCAAGGACTTTTATGTTTCAATCGTCTGGACTACTAACGGGAGCCACATGAAGAATAAAGGGACGAAGCAAAAGTCCAAAAAGAAAGGAAGTGAAAATGCGTTCGGCTGTGACCTGACAGAACATCTACAGAACTCAGGACAAGATGGTAAACTTCTGGTTTTACTTCTCTAATCTCATATCTAATGTTCTTTTATAAACAGATGTAGTCCTAGTCCAACGACACAGTGGGAACGTCATCAGTCATTACATAAAAGGTTAAGACATTTAATGAAGTTTGAGCTTTTAGTACTCATTTCTTAGAAAATCAGACTTGCAATAAATCTTATGAAATTTGGTAAAAAAAAAAAAAAAAAAACAATTCAGAGAAAATAACCAAAACGTTTCATTATGTAAGACTCGTTCTTTGTTCAAGGGTAACTTTTAGTCTATAATTTACACACATACATGTGTTTTAGCTTTCATAAGGTCATTCATTCACCCATTGGCTGTATTAAATTGTCATCTGTGCCTTTGGGTGTGGCTCTTACATTTTTTAAGTCAATTTCCTACAATGACTCTAGTCCCTATGTCTGACAAAGGACAGGGCGGTCCTGCTGCCTGTGGATGAAACAAAACAGTGGGAAAAAAGAGGGTTAGAAACAAAAGAATCATCAAATATTCATTATATGATTAGGGTTGACTGAGAGTTTTTCATTCTTATCTTTGTTTTAGTCTAGATTACAGCCCTTGGCCTGGTCTTAAAATTATCTAATATAAACAAAAATATCCCATGTGTGGAGACAAGTTAGAGATATGGAGGATATATGAATAGCCAGTGTTTAAAATAAGTTAAAGGAAGACCTGTTGGAGTGGACATGAACATGGCAAGGAGGGGCATTAAGGGCAGGAAGTGAGGGAGGAGGTAGAGTTGTACCCCTTCATCATGGATGTCCAGCAGACATGTTGTGCTTTTAAACAGTGGGATGATATTTTGTACTGTTCTATTGTTATAACAAATTCAACTAATCTAATGCAATTTATAGTGTTGTATTTCCCTAAAGTTGCACCTTAAGTGTTGGTGAGGGTCTGTACATGCACTTAAAAGAACCAATAAAATACATTTCTCTTTTTCAGTCCATTTCACACTTTCTTTTCTCTACAGTAAACAAACAACAAACAACTTGGTTTATCAGTCTGTGTTGTGTGGATGTGGAAATGTGGATCTCCTTATTTTTGTAAAAGTAATCCTGTAATCCACATGCAACAGTTCTCAGACACACTTTCATGTTTCCCCAGAAGGAGCTCAAAATACACAAACTTAAACTTTTCACTCCAGTGATTTTACGACAAACTCAACTCAGAACAATGCCTAGCCATTTAAAGGTGCTATAGTTATATAACACAACTCTTACAATAAAATGTTTATTTTCCTCTTTATAGGGATGTTAATAAAAGCAGACAAGACTAAAGGAAGAGTGTTTAGGGTTCTTGTAAAGTCCACCACTGAGCAGCAGCTCCAGTTTCAGGATTTAATGGTGCACTGAATATCATTGCAAAAACAAATAACCCCTAAGCATTTATTCTGTCACGAGACAGAATCCTTTTTTTATACTAAATCGCATTGTACAGATTTTATGGGTCAATAGTGGATCTTAAAAAGTAGTGAAAAATCCACATGAGTTTTGTTGCAAAAACAGGAATCCTCATTTAGCTCAGACACTTAGAGGCACAAAATGAAGGCTTCAGAGTTGTTCATCATCTAGGATATGACCACAGGCATGTCTCTAAAAGTCTAATTAAAGCTAATTCACGAGAATGTAAATGAGGCAGATGCTTGGTTCTGCAGTAATTATGGTGAAATTAACTATTACCAAAGCACACAGAACTCCAACAACACTTAAATGACTTACTTGTCATTATGTAGTTTTTTTTTAAATACACTGTATATATATATATATATATATATATTTTATATGTATGTATATATATATATATATATATATATATATATATATATATATATATATATATATATATATATATATATATATATATATATATATATATATATATATATATATATTATGATACACCCATTCTCTTCTTATGTGACACCCTACAAATTACTCACTTCTTACCTAATATAGATGACTACAACTTTGGTGCACATGTGAGTATGAAAGGGCTGCATTTCACAGAAAAAACAAAACTGCTGAATCAAGTTTGTGTATAAAAAGAAGTGCAGTTACAACACATCAATGAATGTACAAGCAATCATTTCCTCTGGGTCAGTGCTGCCTCAGACCATGATTCACCAGGAGAATATGCTTTTCCCATGTACAGTAAAGTGTTTCGGAGTTTATCTTTGATTTCAGTATTAGCAAAATGGAAGTTATGGCTACACTGAATCCCAGTATTAATCACACAATCTGTGTGTGCGCTGCCTCTTTACCAGGTGGGTATTCTAAATGATAATCAGCTCTCAACTTACTTACCTGGTTAAATAAAGGTTAAATAAATAGAATATCTGAGACACTGAAAAACCACAGATCCATGATTTGTTAACAAATGTTAATTACAGAGTTGTGTACAAAACGTAATGTAATGTGTATCAGAAGACTCGTGTAGGTCAGTACTAACATTTCAAAAGCAGTTTTCTATTAGAGGAAATGTCGTAAGTAATACCAGCTACAAGGACTGGGTGTGTCAACCTTCCTCTGAAACAAACAAACCATTTTTAACTTCCTGTCAAAGTCCACCTACAATCAGAGGCCCTAAGGAATAGAAAACAGCCATAATGGAACAACCTCTATACCATCAAGTCAACAATTACATTCGCAGAAGTTTCCATCTTCTGCTTCTGAGATTTAACTTGGTCTGAATCACCTATGAGTCACGTATTGTAATAGATCTAAACAGTAGTAAAGAAGCAGTTTGACGTGTTCACACTTATAACATGGTGCTTTTTCTTTACTTAAGTTCCTCAGGTTTTGAAGAAATGTGCAGAGTTTATTGAGGAGCATGGCATTGTGGACGGGATCTACAGACTGTCGGGGGTCACCTCAAATATCCAACGTCTCAGGTACTTGTGTCAGTAAGCACTTCAAGAAATGTGTTTCTCCCAGAATTGTCCACTGAAAATAATGTTGAAGGCATAAAATGATGATGGTGCACAGCTGACAGGACAGTCCTCTAGTTAATATGAGACATCAGGTGATACAAAATGAAGTCATTTTGATATAAAAGCACAGCATCTTAATGTTATGTAATAACTGGCATTTAGACTAGGTTTGTAGGTTTGGCTTAAATCTTGTTTAAAGTAAATGCAGATGAAAAAGTCAAATCACACACATAAAAAACATTAAGTGTCAAGTGAATATTTTACCTGTCTATTCCAAAACCATTATTATGTTATATTGCATTTTCCAAATACTGTTTTCATAGATTATCTTGGTGTTATTTTAGGTTTTTTTTTTTGTGACATGATGATGCACGAATAGAGCTCGATAAACAATACATCTTAAATGGTAGCAAGCAAGGCTACTAAACAATCAAGGCATTCAGTTGAGTGTGTTTGTGCCTCTGTGTGTGTGTGTGTGTGTGTGTTTGTGTGTGTGTGTGTAGGCAGGAATTCTGCTCTGAGGCGTGCCCTGACCTTACAAAGGAAGTGTACCTCCAGGACATCCACTGTGTGGGTTCCTTATGTAAGCTGTACTTCAGGGAGCTTCCAAATCCTCTGCTCACCTATGAGCTGTACAACAAATTTACTGTGAGTACATCCTAATTACTTTTACAGTTTAAGCAATAAAGACCCAGAGCTACTTTGTGGCAGTTCCCAAGTGAACCTTTTAAAAGTGAAAAATAAGGTATTTTCTAATATTTAATTTACTGATCATCTAGGTGTTTATAACAGTTCAGATGAACCCTTTGATACATACTGGTCACTACAGTGGACAGTTCTACTACAGTTGTTCTCTTGTATATTCATGGGTTTTGTTGTTTTGGTTCCATATCAGTCATTACTGTAACTTGGTTGCTCTTAATATGTGATCTGCACAAACATGTTTATGTATAAATCAATTCCTTGTTGTTATTAGACTGTAATAAACAGTCTCTTTTTAAACAAAAACTGCATTAAAAATGTTTTCTTTCATAATGTTCTGATGTTGCGTTTTAAATACACATTTCTTTGGTTCCAAACTGAAACACATGTTGTCCAGCTGAGTGGACATTTTTTGTAACTTCATCAAAAATAGGTTCATTAAAAATCAAATAAAAATAAAAACACTTAGGAAAACGAATCTTGATTAAGGTTTTCATAATTCATGCATCAAAGGGTTAAAATTGAGAGTTATTGTATTAAAAACTGAGAAAACTGAAGAAAAAGTTTTTTTTTGTTTTTTTTTTTTTCAGTAAAATCTATCATTAACTGGACATAAACCAAGTGTGTCCATCCACTGTCATTGATTGAACTCCATAGGTTTTACTGGTGAATCAGTGTTGTAGTAGAAGATGACAGTTTCCATGTTAAATGTTCAAATGGGTCATATCTGATGACTATGAAAAGATGACAAACTGCATTTCAACACCAATTATTTACATGTATTGATAACATTAGTGGATCAGCAGGTATTAAACATTTTTGATCAGTAGATGCTTATGGTCACCAGTGAATGTGTGGGTGTTTATAGGTTAAAGAACAAACTCTAGTGAAACCTACTGTTGAAGTTTAACAGCAGACGTCTTCTTCATTCATGCACCATGTAGATTGTAAAAGCAGATATCAGTATGCAGTATTCCTCAGTTTGTGTTTCACACTAATTGTTTTGGTTTCATTTTGCTTTGTTCTCATCTTTTCACTGACAAATAGGTGTCATCAGCTTCACTATAATCCACATGTTACATATTACACTGTGCTACAATACATTACCATCTCCATTATTAACATTACTTGCGGCTTTAGAAGCACAAAATATTTACCAGCATATGCCAAAGTGAATAAATAAATAAATAAATAGTGCAGAGGCTGTTTTTTTCTCTTCCTGTTTTCCATCATACTCTAGAGACTATTTCATACCAAGTCTAACAAAAGGCTTGTCATGAAAAAATGCCATAAAAACTTAAACCCAATCCAAAATGGAATTGACAGTCTTGTGGCCAAGATTTTATGAACAAGGCGGAGAAGCTCTTCACTTGTAGCTGCAGAAAATATCTTTACAGCAGCGTTTTCTAGCTTAACTCCAGATGTGAAAGAGACTTAAGAGAGGAGCAGGAGAGGCAACAGGAATGCCACACTGTAAGACCTACTTCATGTTTTCTCTGTAGCTCTCTGTGTACCTTCCCTGATCATTTGCATAGTTTTGGCATTCACACTTCTTGAGCGGCTCATGTCTGCCTCATGCCTGGAAACACCCACACCCTCATATTGCTGTACAGAGTGCACTCTGAGAAGGAATGATGGTGTTTGGGTTATGGATTAAAATAGTCAACATAACATTTTATAGCTTTTCCTCTTTCATCCAATATAATTTGTCACATATGAATTTAATCTGTCACCCCTTGTTTTCATTTTCTTTCCTGCTGTGCCTCAATCATTGCCTATAAAATCATATGTTGGTAACCTTACATGTCAGCTACACTGCACAGCCATGCTCTAAGATCACAGCTCTACCCTACACTCTATGTGTGCACTGATCCTGTTGACTGAACACTGAGTAAAACTAGACAATGTCATGCTAAAGTGTGGTTAAAAATGCATTTATTATAGAAAATTTAACATAATCTGTTTTAAGGAGGCTGTATGGAATGTAAACTATTAGGCTAAATTCATGCAGAACATCATACAAAGAAGAAACATCCAATATATTAACATATCGGAGTGAGCTTCAAAATCATTTAACATGGACTGTTATGTATATATTCACAAACAGGAGGCCACCTCTGTCCAGGGGGACCATGAGAAACTCCTACACATTCAGAGGGTCATCAAAGAACTGCCAAACCCTCACTTCAGGTGAACTTAACTTTCTCCACTCTCTATTAGAATAAGTAGTAAAATATTTAGCCGCTGTTGTTGTAGTAAATGTGACAAGCAGTTCTATTTGTTCTTAGGACTTTGGAGTACCTGACCAAGCACCTGGCTCACCTTGCCACCTTAAGTGCAGAGACAAACATGCACACACGTAACCTGGCCCTAGTTTGGGCTCCAAATCTGCTCAGGTGAGCTCAGTTTTGTACTTTTGTTGTGCTTAAAACTTCATTTATCACAAGTCCTACAAAGTAATGTGACGTAATGACATTTAAAGTAACAAAAAGACACATTGGATCTCTGCAGAACAATGTTGCTAAAGTGTACTTTTTGCTAATGTTCAAATAAGGCCGGGAAATATATGGAATTTGTCTAATTTTGCTTTCACAATATTGCGAATACAGCAATGCCTATATTGTCCTTGACCTTCAACATGCAACCTGTTTAACTGTGGTAATATACTAGTTGTGTGTGTATTTCTCCCATCATGTGTCATAAAGATTTAATCAAAAAAAATGTAAGATTTGCCTTCAGTTCCAATTGTAGAAACAATCAGAAAATTTCCTTAACACAAAAAAAAAATGCATTTTTTTGTGGCTCTATTTCCCAGTTCTATGCTGCAATTCAACATTCATTATTCATTTTAGGTCAAAAGACATTGAGTCTTCATCTGGTAATGGAGACATGGCTTTTCAAGAGGTGCGAATCCAGCAGTCTGTGGTTGAGTTTATTCTAAACCATACAGAACAGATCTTCAACAGTGGAGCTGTGCAAAACAAACCCAAAGAAGGTAACAATACAATACTGGCTCATTTAAATTATCTACAAAATATAGATAAGACATGGTAATAGGACAAATTCTTTCACAGCCTTTTACTGTATTGATAAAATCGTTTTATCATGCTCCTCCAGGACCAAATTTGATGTGTGGTGAGAAGTACGCCACTCTCCCGATTAGTGGTCAATGTGGACCAATGAAACTGATGAGCCTGGAAGAAGCCCAGGCCCGTTCTTTGAGTCCAAACCACCCTGTGCATAGAGAACGCCAGCGAGAGAACAGTCTGCCTGACACCAGCACAGCCACACTCTACCACACTGTTATAGACATATCAGACAGCAAGTACGATCAATTAGTCATCATTATAGAACATAGTTTTTATTCTTGCACAAGGCACTTTTATTAATATATTATGTATTTATATATATTTGTAAGTGATCCTTGCTGTCAGGTTTTTCTTATTAGTATTATTGTTATTAGCTATTAATGTTGTTAGTATTATTTTATTATAGTGATTTTTAAAATTATTTTTAATATCTATCTATCTATCTATCTATCTATCTATCTATCTATCTATCTATCTATCTATCTATCTATCTATCTATCTATCTATCTATCTATCTATCTATCTATCTATCTATCTATCTATCTATCTATCTATCTATCTATCTATCTATCTATCTATCTATCTATCTATCTATCTATCTAGTTAATATATTCTGTATTTTCAGTTACATTTTCAAATAAATGCATAAGGCTTCATCTCTGACCTTCATGTTATAGGAGAAAGTTATCTGGGAAATCAAAGAAATGGAAGTCCATCTTCAACCTGGGAAGGTCTGTAGACTCGAAGGGAAAACTGAGCCGGAATGGTAGTGTGTTCATCAGACCACAAGGGATAACAGGTAAGGAAATAAAAGGAACATCTAGGAAAAAAAAACAATACTAGAGGAAGCCTCTTTGTTTTGTTTCAGTTCTGTTGTTAAAATGTCGACATGACCAACTCAAGGGCAATTAAAAGTACTAACAGATAGAGTAGATGAGACACTGACACGTACTGTATTGTACTGTATACACTGTGTCTTCATACAGAGCATCTGTCGGGACAATGTTTTTTGTCTTTTTTCAAGTCTACACATTTGTGAGAATTATATAAACATAACAATTTAAAAGGAAAATCCTCTTTTGTCATATCCCATAAACTCACCTCTCAGGTTGCATGAAAACATCACTTTTTAATGAGGTATATTGCAAGCCAAGAAAGTAATAAATGTCACTATTCATAAACACAGTCCTGAATCATTTCTGGACTTCTTAAATTTGACCTGGAATCCAATGCCAAATATTCCGAACAGCTTTTAGAGTAAACGCTACACTGCAAAAAAAATAAAAATAAATAAAAGTTGAGAAAATTTTGAATTTTAAAGGAACTTTCCTGCAGTAAATATTTAAATTTTTCTCATCGACGTTGCAGTTCATCTTACCAAGTTAAATTGTTCTGTTGTCCTAACGATACATACTATGTTCTGCTAAAACATGCTACATTGAATTTTTTGTTAAGAATTGTTTGTCAAGATTTTTATTCCCCAAATAATAAAGGATCATAATTATATTGTGCTTTTTGACAAACGCATACTTAAAGCATGTACAGTGGATTAATTCATTTACACATTCCACCTAATATTCATACACCAGTGTAAGTAGCAGCACTGGAAGTAAGGAGGGTCTAGTGTCTATAGTGTCATAACAGCTGGATTTGAACCACCAACCTTTCAGTTATAGGAAGACCTGCACTACCTCTTGAACTACAGTTGTGTATGAGCAAAAATCTGAACTCCTTGGCTGTAGTGCAGTGTGTTGCACACAGTGGTTATCCAATTCCACTCTCCTCTGCCAATAATCATTCACAAATTCAGTCTATTAATAAGTCTGAATTTGAGGCATCAAATGTTGAAGCATCAAATATTTTCTTGGTCTGACGTAAGAAGAAATGTTTTTCATGGTACATTTTTCATGTTACAACTCTAAAAATCTCTCTCAACTGAACAAATACCAATTTTCTTTTTTACAGAGTAGAAACTGATCAGCTGTAAATTCTTTCCAGACTCTATCTTCTGTTATTAATATAAAGGATATTCTACATTGTACTGATTTTTTTATATGCTACATATTTCTGTTTTTCTCTATAGAAAAGGCAGCTCTCCGTCCTTCCAGGAGCATGGAGTCATTATGCTCTTTACCAACAGGTGGGGCTAAACCTACATATGTTTATTTTCATTCATGTAAAGTAACAAAATCTATGTGAAAGCGTCATCTTTACCACATTGTGAAGCCACTGCATTCATTACGAGGTACTTTATTTATAATTTGTACTATGTTTTTACTGCACAGATGATGACAAAACAGGAAATAGTCCAACTAGTGGACCTGGCAGCCTTTTTGTTCCAGATGTTAAATCCAGAACACTGGGATCTGATTCACTCTATGATCTGAGTGAACATGAACAAAACTGGGAGTTTAAAGGGAAGAAAGTTGGTGGAGCAACAGGTGGCTGGAGCTCAAACATTAACCAAAAGGGGTCACCAAGTGCTTCAGTGGCTCCTCAAAAGACACTACCAGAACAACTGAAGGTGTTTAAAGGCGATGATCTACGAAGTTACCAGCCCACATCTCCAAAAAACAGGAGGATGTTGTACTCAGGTTCTTCCCACAACAGCTCTTCACGGCCATCCTTCCCCGGAAGCTTCTTCCCACTGGAGTCCTCCCCACGTCACCAGCGCAGAGCTGTCAACATATCAGAGCCTTTTGCAGTGTCTGTGCCCCTGCGCGTGTCAGCTGTTATCAGCTCTAACAGTACACCATGCAGGGGCATCGCCAAAGACAAAGCAGCTGCTCTGAAGCCCTGCAAAGAAACACCAGAGCCAAGCAGCGTGAGTGGAAAGAGCAACACTTCCCCCCAACTGGAAACGAAGAAGCAGGAAGGAACAGAGAAGAAAAACACAGAGGAGGTGACCTCACCAGTGCTGCCAGAGGGTGAGGGCATCTTCCTTTATCACATTGTAATCGCATGTTGTCATGTTACATGTTCGAGTCAAACATCTGCAATGGAAACGTACTTTTTCCTCAGATTCCAACAAAGATGGACGACAAGAAAGTCAAGGAGGGACAAACACTTCTGAACTGGAACAGGCCTCCTTTACAAATCCAAAAGAAAACAAAGATGAGGCGCCCTCTTCTGGAGATCAACTGCACAATCAACCTGTATCTATGGAACTGGTAAATCACTGATCAAAACTTAGTACTACAACTGCTGCTATTGATTATTTTTGTCATCGATTCATCAATTATTTATTTTGGTTCAGTGCAATTAAGAGTTTATTTGACTGGGCAAAAGAAAAAGAAAAAAACAAATAGGGGAAATGTGAAAAAGACGTGTGACAATGACAAACAACTTGTCCTTTATTCTAGAACAGCGGTGTCCAAATCCAGTCCTGTTGTAGATATGTCCCTCTTCCACCAATAATACCAAATAATACAAAATTCAAGAAGTGAAGCTTAGATTCAGGAAAATTGGAACTGAATGTTTTTTTTTTTTTTTTTTTAAAGTGACTCATACTAATTGATCAATTAATCATCTCAGCTGAACTTATCTTCCATCACTTGTTTAGACACATTTTTGCAAACTTGTTTTTTATTCTATTGTTTATACTTCTATACATTTATATGTCATATAATCCTTTCATTTTCTTATTTCTTTTATGTATTTACTCGTTTATATTTATTCATTTCTACATATCAGCAACTTGGAATTTTGAATTATACTTCATATTTGTGTCTTAGTTATACCATTAACTTTTTTTTGGGGGGGGGGGGGGGGGGGGGGCTCATCGTTTTTCATTGTGTTGTTGCAATAACTCTTGAATTATTATTATTTTGTTATTACAGAATTATGAATCATTACATATTTCTTTTAATAACCATTATTAAAGATTGGTTGTGGGTTTTTTTTTCCAGGACAAGGGAACATCTACTGGGAAAGAGCTGTGGTGTGACCCCCACCAAGAGCTGAAGATAACTGAACCTGAAATTGATCTACTTGATGAGACTTTTAAACCTGTTTTTGGGCAAAAAAGCACATTTGACGATATGAGATTAACAGCAGATGTTAAATCAAAAAGAAGCCGAAGTTCTCCATCTCTGTCTCTGCTGTGTAAGGAGCAGTCTTCACATACCTCTCTGACTGATCATGTTATCATCACTGGAAAAGACTCTGCAAAGAAACAGCCCTCAGAGTCAGACATCTTATTGTCTCTCCGCAAAGATTTGGATTTTGTTGTTGGTGGAGATGCAGAAAACGCTAAGGCTGCTGACAAAATGGAGAAAAAGATGAAGAAACCGCAACAGCTGTCTCTCCAACTTACACCCTTAAACAAAGGTGAACCCACTGACACTAGGCAGTGGGACGGTCCTTTAAGGGAAACCCACTTAGATGAAGCTGTAAATGTAGTAACTGAGGAGAATGTGTTGATGCACAAAACAGCAGAGATTCTTGAAATTCCCCAAAAAGACAAAAGCATTTCATGTGATGCAGGTCATAAAAATCTTATCCCTGAAACAGAAGTCTTTCAGAGACTGTCAGTATGTTTAGAAGAGAGGCATAACACATTAGAGCTGCCTAACCTGGAGGATGAATACGCATGCGGTGGAATCTCAGAAGAGCTGGATCTAGTGGAGCCCTGGGAGGATCTTAGTGCCACCAAACAGTGGGTTACCAGCCCCCTTCACTCGCCTGATGTGGAGGAGCTGTTTAAACAACTTTCCTGCTCTGGTGGAGAAACTTTGACCTCAGAGGAAGGGAATATTTCACCTCCCATATCAGATACAAATAAACAAGCAAATAAAACATCTCTAACAAAGAGCTTCTCAGGAAACATTCCTCTGACTTCTAATACCAAACCAGAAACTAAATGGATGTATTTGCCCACGAGGATCAGCAATAATACAACACAACCTCATGTGGGAAAATGTAAACAGAAGAATACTGCGTCATCTCAGAGGTTTTACAGACAGGTGTCTTATGAGGCGGCTGCTTCAGAGAAAAGAGAGGAGAATAGCTTTTCCAAACACAGGCCATACTCACTTAATTTGGACTTGGGATATCGATGCATCAGAGACATTTCAAACCAACAAAATCCTAATTCATCAGAGTTTTCTTCTTGTCAAAAGGGATCACTAACACCATCTGGAACTGTAAGTAATGGTCTCCCCTCAGAGTTGGAGTTATTTCTAAATGACCGGCAGGCACCTCTGCGGCGAAATTCAGCCCCAGTCAGTGTGACATCAGTCCGAACTGCCTTCATGATAAAGACATGCCAAGCCAAAGCGGTGCCAGTCATCCCTCCAAAAGTGCAGTACAGCCAGATACCTCACTCCAAACAGGACAATGACTCTGAGGTAGTGAATGAACCAGAAAAGGAGAAAATGAGCACAGAGAAGAGCAACGCAGCACCTCCTCAGATGATGTCTGAACTAAAAGAGGAGCTGGAGAACAAAGAGCCCGTCCCCAGACACCAAAGACACCCAAATGTAGAAAAATCTGCTGAGTCTGTGAAGGCCACGTCCACCCAGGAGTTGCCGGTCATAACAAGGCGACATCCCCCCAGTCTTGAAGTTTTTGTAGATGGTCCCAGACCTAACAGAGCCAACCTCTTACAAAGACCGTCCTTTAGGAAACAGAGACCTCAGAGTCTTATCCTGCTCAGTCCTCCGTTCCCCATCATGGACTATCCATCATCTGGGGATGACGGAAAACTCCTCTCATCCATCAAAAGTCTAAATGACACATCGTCAGTGTTTTCCAAAGAGATAGCAGAGAATTTTAGGACACCTGAAGGGATAGCGCTACAAAACAAAATGACTATTCCAAAAAGTGGACAGAGACTGGAAACATCAACAAGCTGCTTCTACCAACCACAGAGGAGATCGATGATATTTGACAACAGGAGTCAGAGACAGATTGAGTGACTGGATGTACAACACTGATTAACAGACTGGGTGTATGTAAATACAATATATACAGAATATCAGGAAAGGTGTCACCAAAAGGGGAAAAGGACTAAGGATTGTTGTAAATGATTTCTGTAAATCATTGGATTATATTTTATATAATACAAACATCTTAAAATATGAACTCTCACAATCTTTGATATTTCAGGAAATGATGTAGTGTATGAGAAATGTAAAGAAAACCTTTTGAAAACCCTGGTCAGCATATAAGAGCCATCTTTGTCATATATATATGTGGTACTAAACAGTCACAGCGTATCACTGCCCAACTACACAAATATTTAAAGACACTGAAAGTCACATCTCTTAACTAACAAATGAGCTGCTGTCACCCAATAAATGCTGTCTGACTTTATGAAACAAAGATCAGTGGCTTAAGCATAGAACTGAGATTAATTTACTTTTTTACTCTCCCTTTTTCTTACTTCACATTGAATAAAATCAACAAACTGGTAACGACTGGCTCTGTTGTTACCTATATTTGTGCATATGTCTAAATGTTATATTCTGTCAGAATCAGGATACATTTCCAAACACGTGTTTGTATGTGACATTATATGTTGAGCCTATGAACTGCCAAAGGTCATAGTATATATATATCAGATTATGACCAATTCACTGGTATTCTCATGTCTGAAATGAGAAAAAGCAAATTATTTGAATAAATGCCAAAGTTAACTGACTGTATAGGTTGCATAACACAGGAAATATATTGCTGAAGAGTATTTATTCCTTTAATAAGTTAGACATAATGCTATATGTTACAATATACTGTAGTAGCTCTTAGCTCTGTGATAAACTGAAGTCTACGTGATCTTCTAAAGCTAATATTTAAAAGGAGAGTCGAAAACTTAAGTGACAGTATTTACCCACATATGGACTTAAAATAATGTTCATCTGTATTTTCTGTATTTCCTTTGTATTTTATCACTTCTTTTTTGTTTGATATTTGGGTTTTGACAGTATTGAGAACAAGCCTTTAGGAGCAAAGGAGCGAATAAATATTTATGATACTATGAGAAATCAGATCCTGGAGCTGCTCCACTGAGATTGAACTGGTGGTTATTAGTATATACAGTGTGTTTGAGCTTTAACGGTGCTTTAAAAGTCAGACTATATCATCTGAAAACATACATCTCCAAGTTTTATCCGTTATCTTAATATTTGAGCAAAAACATGATATACTGTCCTATAATTGTACTATTTTTGGGTGACCACACATGCACAAAAGTGATTTTGATGGTTAAAGGAAGATATCTTGGACATTTATGAAGTTAGTGTTTTTTTAACAGGGTGGACTGGGTGAATGATTACCGTGATTTATTCAAATGTGTTGTGATATTAACTGAGAATTCAGTGTTGTTATTTTGGGTTTTTTTGGCGGGAGGGGGGGGGTGTTTTTAAGTTTTGTATACTTGTTGATACTGAACATCACTGTTTGAGTTGTCCTCTTGGAGGAAAGATGTTTGACTGGAGAATTTACAAATATAAGGGTTGATGAGTTTTGTTACAGAGAATGTTAAGAAGAGAATAAAAACGTTGTAAATAAACTGAGAAGTCTAGAATGTTTTATGATGTCAAACTATTAAATTCTATCATGTTGGTTCAGTATAATCCAGCAGTTAATACAATGATCAGATGCCTTGTAAATATTATGTGGGAGACCATATGAGTGGGAATAAGTTTTATTTTCTTCCAACTGCTTTATTCCACCAATATTTACATAACAGTTCATCTTTTACTGCTACTGTCTATTATACTATTTCTATTACACTATTACAGATGCTACTGTCTATTATACTATTTCTATTACACTATTACAGATGCTACTGTCTATTATACTATTTCTATTACACTATTACAGATGCTACTGTCTATTATACTATTTCTATTACTCTATTACAGATGCTACTGTCTATTATACTATTTCTATTACACTATTACAGATGCTACTTTCTATTATACTATTTCTATTACACTATTACAGATGCTACTGTCTATTATACTATTTCTATTACACTATTACAGATGCTACTGTCTATTATACTATTTCTATTACACTATTACAGATGCTACTGTCTATTATACTATTTCTATTACACTATTACAGATGCTACTGTCTATTATACTATTTCTATTACACTATTACAGATGCTACTGTCTATTATACTATTTCTATTACACTATTACAGATGCTACTGTCTATTATACTATTTCTATTACACTATTACAGATGCTACTGTCTATTATACTATTTCTATTACACTATTACAGATGCTACTGTCTATTATACTATTTCTATTACACTATTACAGATGCTATGTCTATTATACTATTTCTATTACACTATTACAGATGCTACTGTCTATTACACTATTTCTATTACACTATTACAGATGCTATGTCTATTATACTATTTCTATTACACTATTACAGATGCTATGTCTATTATACTATTTCTATTACACTATTACAGATGCTATGTCTATTATACTATTTCATCATTTCAAGAACAACTACAAGTGACTGTTTAATGTTGAAAATTACGCATTTCTTGTGCATTTAAAACAGTTCCTAAGTTAACTGGATTTTTTTGTACCCCAGCACAGATGTTCTCAGACCAGACTGCTTGTTGGAGGTCCTGTAGGTAGTAATATGGGAAAGCACTTTTGCACCTTTTTGGATTTTCCCTTCCCATTTTGGAGATGCATCCATGGCTTCCTGGAGACAATTTTTAAGTTTAAAATCTGTTTTGATTTTAATATCACGTACCTCAATGATTTAGAAGTCAAATGTGCAAAGAAAGATAAATGTTTACTGAGACTACTCTTAAGAGCAAAAAAGAAGGGTCTACCAGAAAATAGCTGAAAAGGAACAACATACCTATAAATGACTGGACTGATGTTGGTTACAGTATATATGTGATGGGGAAAATCACATTTAAAGTAAGATGTACAATTAATATCTTTGCTGAAAATTGGTTAAAATGTCTCACTTATGTTTCACCTGTAAAGTCTGATTTTATATAATAACAATGTGACTCTACAAGGGGGCATGTCCTTAATTTTCTTTAAAAAAAAAAAAAAAAAAAAAAAAAAAAAAAAAAAGGAAATTCATATGGTTATATGAGCATATTTGTGTAAAAAAATTTATTTATTTTTTAAGTTGTATTTTATATGAGTATTTTTCTCAACTTTCTCTACAACCTGTGAAAGGCAAGTATAGATCAGAAATGTACCACACTGAGGAGATGGGGTCCTAGAAATGATATTGTTCTTATCTGGGACACTTTACTCAAGAATTTTTTTGTTAAATTAAAGGAAAATTAATGACAAGTTATTTGAATAAAACAGCCATTATGATACTACACAAGCAAATACTATTAAGGTTTGAAATAGTCTGTATTTTTGTCAATAATAATGTTTTAGGAATGTTACTCAACTGACTGGTTTCACAATCCTCCAGTCTCCATGAACCCAGAACCATTTTTTTCTTTACCAGTAGATGACGCTCCTGCTCCACACTCTCATCCACTAAACCCAGGATAAACCATTGAATGATGTGCACTGCTGCATGTGTACGAAATGCTCCATCGACTCCTATACTATTTTCAAAGACTGATTTTTTTCCCCCCATCCATTTAACTGCAAACACATTTCTGCTTTGAGACACCTGCACACTGGCCTATATTTTGCAGCAGCTCGTGCGCACATATGAGTGGAATGTGCGCTCATTCTGTGTAGTTTTATGCACTCATCGTCACAGAACACTTTTTGCTTTTTTTTTATTATTATTATTGCATTATAAATCAAATATTAAGGGAAAATAAATTCAATTACTCCGCAGAAATTGGTTTAAATATCAAAACTGCTGCTTGGAAAGGCCAAAGCTACCATAATCTTATTTTTCTATTACATTATCTGTTTTTAAAACAGCCTGTTGCAGAGTTCAAGAAATACTTTTTTTTTTCACCTGTGCGTTGAAATGCATCACTGTCTTGTTTTGCTTTGCTTTGATTCTTCATGCATAACATCACAGCAGGTGCAGGCCTCTGTTTGTAGTGTAGAGTTAAGTATTCTTGTTTGCATGTAACATATAAACCGACTAAAATGGACAACAGTCAAACGCAAAACAAAACCTTTGTGTATTTACGCCAAAAATGTTACATCCAATATTATAGTCCTATCCAGAATCAGTCATTTGGTGTCGTTTGCAGAGGTCACTTCCATGTCTGCGCAGTTCATTATTTCTCGACCTTTGACACTGCTTGTGTATGGGGCCGAGAATTAAAAAGGCGTTTTCTCACCACACTGAAAAAGGCAAGCAGTGCACGGTGCGCGCGTTGAATATTCAATTAGAGGGGGAAAAGTGTGGAAAAGTGAAGCTGCGTGCCAGTCCTTCATCTTACATTACTGATTAGCTGTTAAACAGATTATATACAGCTGAATGGCTTCGAATGTTGCAGCAGAAAACATTTGGAGTTCAAGGTAATGTGAGCGGATTCCTTCCCTGCCACTTCAGTAGAACAAACGGATTTTGTTTCCACTAACAGTTCCATAATGAGACATGGTGCATTTTTTTCCCCCGACTTTAAACACATTAAAATCGCAGAATCAGAGACATCCAAACGCTACAGATCAATACGTTTGGTTTTGAGTTTGGAATAAACAATTCTATTTTTGTTACATGCAGATAGGATAGAATATTTCACTGCTTTTTTGGGGGGATTTCATACAAAAATAAACCTTAGCCATTTTTGGATTACGCATTCAGATTCAGACTTGTATATGTGAGCTGCAAAACTTTGCATTTTATTTCAAACAGCATAAAAACTCTGTCACAAAACAGTCAAATCTTAAGATGAAAGTGTATTTTATAATACAGTATTTGTTCAAACGTATTTTCTCAAAAAAAAATTATGCCTCTAATTCAAGAATTACTGAAGTAGACGAGTGAGGCTGGATGCCTGGAGCAGAAGTCATTTGTGCTCCAGAATAGAGTACAAAAAAAACTTTACAAACGTACCAAAGTGTTTAAAAAAGTTTATAAAGTACTTTGTTAAAGTGACTTGGTTAACATCTTAGGCGTAGTACACATATTTATTGAGCTAGATAAGTTTAAACTAAGTAAATGTGCAGTGCCACAGCAAGCCACGCGGGTCCAAAAGAGCTCTCATTGAGAAGCCACGTGTCCGTTTCCAAAGCCTCTCCAACTTAACCACCTCCTTTGTACGACTAACCCACATCGGCAGCGTCCCTCCACATAAAGGGATTTGCAATTTCAAGATATTTCAGCTTAAATGTTTTTGACAGTTCCCTCGCTTTTACCTCGGCTTGGTTATTTTAACTGTGCCAAATGGGTCACCTTGGGTTGCTGTCTGCGCGCAAAGGGCTTTTGCGCGCATTCAGTCTGAATTTTTTCCAACTTTCCTTGACGGGGAAACCAGCTGCTGGTCGTGAAAAGACGGCTTATTAATTGTCCTTTGTCATGCAGAATTGCTTGATTTCTAAAGAAACGTACAAAGGCTCTTTTTCAGGATTCAAGTATTTTGTTTCGTGCGTATTTTCAAACCATCGAATCAGCTGCAGCGCCGCGCCGTCTACCAGACTCTCAGGTACTGACTGCCTGCTCCCTTTGTCCCCTTTTAATGCTGTTGTAAATCGTGCAGACTGATTTGTTACAAGCTGTTCTTTTAATCTGATAGATAAGAGACATGTCAAAGAAAAGCCGTAAATAAAAAATTAGCCAGAATAAAGACAAGGGCGAGTCTGCTAGATGGGCGCCTGTTGACTCAAGCGGCTCTCCAGCGTCAGGGGAGCCCTCTACTCAGCTCCGTCAAGGTTACGTCCACAATTCCCTTTTCTTCTTTATAAAAAGACACCGTAGTCCTTTTTGCTTCAATGAATTGATCGGCACAAAATTAAGAATAAATAAATTGAGCATTTGGAGCACCGAGCGTATAAGCTCCCCCAGGGCGCATACCCCCGGGCTATTGAATGGATAAAGGGCGCTTTGCAGAGGACGTTGTGAGCAAAATGGGGCTCTATGGTGCAATTAACAAAATGGTCTAATCCCATATCTTAACAAATGCAAATATTAGAGTTTTGTTAAAATGGTTAAGTGAACAATTAAATGAAAGTTTACAAGTGAAACTTCACATCCAAAAGAGTCACACTAATGCAGATAATGTGCAGTACGCAATTTAAGAATAGTTTTTACTCTCTTCAAAAAAGTTTAGAAATACGTTTCTATGCATGTTATTATACTTTAAAGCCTATTCAACACGACAGATATAATTTTGAAAACCAAAGCTTTGGTAATAGAGCAGCTGTGGTGATGCGTAAAATAGGCGAATAAAAACCAGATCCATACGCTGAAGTCGTGGCATGGTCTTTTCACACACATTTTACTCATCAAATAACATGTTTGTAACAACAGGGGAATATATATATTTGTAAATTATGTTTGAGATATTCACCTAAAGACTGTAGACGACTCCAAAAGACTGAAATTATGTTTGAGAACACTGCGTATTATTTGATTTGTCGAAACATTTTGGTTTTTTTTTTGTTTTTGGATCACTTTACCAATAAAGCAGATATTATTGTACTAATTAATGAGCGAAATTCTTGTTTTCATTTTGAAATAATATTACATCTAGACTTGGTTGAGAGTATAAACACACCTGGAGCTCATAAAACTGTCAATAAACTTAACCATCTCATTGTGCTGACAATGGAACAATGTGGGTCAATGACACCAAACTGTGTCTTTTCCTCATTTATTTTCATGTTAGATCAATATCTTAAGACATTCACACTCCTGATGCACCATTATACACGCACAGTGATAATTAACTCAGTCACACGAGACGGCTCATAGTGAACCTTGAAAAGAGATCCAAAGGGCAACTCAAGAGATATGTGAGCTGAGGGTCCCCCAGGGAAAGCGCTTAAACCCCAGAGCTCGCGCCTTTATCATCTCTCCCTGATCAAGATTACTGAGCTTTTGATTGACTGGTTTAAGATGCAGTTGAGTTAATGCATGTGCCCCTTATAAATACACATCCATTCTTTTGTTTCTACTAGTGGGTAAGCAAAATAAATCTGGAACATTATATTTTTTTAATCGAGTTTGTTCTTACTTTGGGAAATGTATAATCACATTAATCCATTTAAACTCATAGTAGCCCAGAACAGTTCTTACACACGGTATTTTTTTTAGGTTTAGGCAAAACATAACAACAATAAACTTTATACACTAACATGCAACGGAGAGAAACATTTTTCATGTGTGCAGTGACTAATAAATGTACCGTACCTCCAAACTAAAGCCGCAACCGGAGCAGTTAAATGTGTCAATGATATTAATTTTCATCTTTACTATTTAAAAAAAAAATCTCAAATCGTGTTTGGCAATTTCTTAGTGTCATACAATCTTTTCTTGGTTAAAATGTGAGGCCATTTCTGCTTCCTTAAAACATGCTTTTAATGAAAACTGCCTTGGCCTTCCGTGCGCCACGGTGCGCACTCAGTGGTGCGCAATGAGCAACAGGTTTGATTCAGACCACAACATAACATATACGCTCAGAAATATTTTTATTTATCAACATTTTTAAATAAATAAATATTTTTCAATTACACTGAAGTTATAATTTCAGAGTGATCTCAGCGTAGTAACAGTGAGGGAATTTCTCTCCAGCTTTCCACAGCCTATGTTAAGTCACAGTTTCATCCATATAGAATGGATCCAGTATTCATCATGTATACAAAATACTGTCTTCCCCAAAATAATAAACAATGTTGATATTGTTTTTTTGTCATTTGGGTTTGTCATTACAAATATGCCTATCATACTCATCGGATTGGCAACAACAAATGGACCGTTTTCAGAAAAAAACTACATACAAAACGTACAACATGTATACAACTATACAATAACTCAGGGAAACTCCCTGATTAAATATTCTCTTTGTATGTACAGACGACTGAACACGAGTGGAACAGTCTATTTTTGGCTGTAGTCAAAATCATGAGGACCAAAATCTTTCATAGTGGAGACAGGGGCCAGCTCAGGGGGACACGGACAGGTCCACGTCCTCTTTCTCGGAGGAAGATGGAGATATGGGCATGTCATCCTCCTCTTCCTCTGAGCATCTGGCGGTTGACAGGGATGAGCATTTGCAGTTATGTGATCCAGTCCTTTGGCCGTTGCTCTTTCCCTCCTTTTTGTGCTTCACTCTGCGATTCTGGAACCAGATTTTCACCTGTTTCTCGGACAAGTTCAGGTATGTGGCAATCTCGATGCGCCTCAGTCTGGAGAGGTACATATTGGAGGTGAACTCTCGCTCCAGCTCCAAAAGTTGTGTACTGGTGAAGGCTGTGCGCATGCGCTTGCTGCTCTGAAGTTTACTGTTGCTGCTTTCTGTAAAAAAAAAAAAAAATAAGAGAGTTGGTTAGTCACACCGATATCGGGGGGGAAAACAAAAAAAAATGTGTTTTCTTTGAGTCTTAAAAGAATCTATAGTCAGTCTTTACTCACCGATAGAGATGCAGTGAAACTGTCGTGGATCTGGAACGGAGTAGGCAGCCTGGTAAATCCCCGGACCGTGGCTGAGGTTGACGCTGTTGGATGAAGAATGTTGCCTGGACAGTGCTGAGTGGCAGTACTGTGAGCTAAAAGGGGAAAAAGATGCTTTGAGGAGCGGCAGGGTCGGCGGAGACGGGTGGATCTGGGATGCAGTCATGCACAGCGGACAGAAGCACAGCAGTCCGGCTTTCCTGGAGTGACAGGACCCCGGCAGCCCGTGCGGGTGGTGAGGCGTGTGCACGGCGTAAGGAAATAAAGGTGGGTTGTTCTCGTTTCCTTTGTCGTTGGCCTCCCTTAAAATCAAGGAATCCACAAGAAAAGACCTCGGCATGTTTGCAAACTTGTTGCTCGATGGGAGTGAAGATGAAGCCGTCGCGTCGTGCGTCAGTGCGTCAGTGTGCGCTCCTGTGGAAGGTGGACAGCGAAGTGGTGCTGAAGGCGCACCGCCGCTCCTTAAATAGCCGCCGTGGACTCGGTTCGGCCATGTGACGGTTACGCTGTAAGCGGCCAAGAGCCCTCAATAGGGTTTTGTGCTTTTCTCTCGGCATTCCCACTGCACGCTTCCCCATTATTTCACTTGTTAACTAAATGAACTGCATAATGTAGTCTATTCTTGTCAGCCCCACCCACGCCGCAAGAGGCGGCACTGCCCATTCTCCCTTTTATCATCACTCTCATTTTATCATACAGCACAGCTTAAATTTGTGACAAAACGTTTCTGTCAAGTTAATGAAATCTAGTATATTTATTCAATGTTTCGACGCATTATTGGTGACTTAAGAGTTTAAGTTAAAGCTTTAATGCCTTTACCACCTGGCAGCGAACACTAACACATGGCCACAACTTTTATGACAATTTCACAGCTCCAAAGACACGTTTATTATTTTAATAATAGCAGGTACATCACGGTATAATTTACTATCCTTTATTCACCTGTGGGAAATGAAAGCCTGGATATTTTTGAAGGATAAACTTCGAACTCATTGAATGTATCCATGTTCATCCATTTTTTCTTAAAAAAAAAAACACTGACCAAATGAATTATTAGTGCTTGTTTGGAGCTTAATGGGGGGGGGGGGGTTGTGTACTGCTTGATGGGCCTTGTACACTTGTGTGGTTGCTTTACTGACAGTTGAGCACAAACATAAATGCAACAGCTGAATGTAAAGTTTATGCATATCCATTTTAAGGTTAATGTGTCATTTCTAGGCAACAAAAAAGGGACAAGTCATTGCCTGAAGGCAGTGCTGTTAAAGAGCAGTGATTAATTCCTTTGCTCGGGCCCCTGCCGAGTCGGGGGAAAGAATATGTAAAAATAACCAGGTTTTCACTCTGCGGCCCTTATTGAATGTCATTGTGGAGGGTTTTCAATGAGAGAGAAAGAGAGTCGAATTAAAGTGTGTGACAGCGGCGGATAGATGCAACAAAGGCGACTCTGTCATAGAGGAGCCCAATGTGCTGCGCGTCAAGCCCCCGCCTCGCACTCTGATTGAATTAAGTAATAGGAAAACATTTTCTTTCACTTTAAGGCTCTCTGAACAAGACCTTCAAAGGCACGGGATCCGTAATGTGTGAGTAAACTGTGGAATGTCATTTCTACTCTGAGCTGGACTTTTCCTTAAGCAAACCAACATGAAGGACTTTGTCAATATTTTATATCCTATATAATAATACAAAAAAAAAAACCAAAAAAAACTACAACATCAAACCAGTTTCAGTGTCATTGGAACAAGTGAATATTTAAAATATTTTAGTGGTCTATATTTCTAACACTCTTGTGTGTGTGTGTGTGTGTGTGTGTGTGTGTGTGTGTGTGTGTGTGTTTTTTTAATTAGTGTTGTTTCAGGTATATTCTGTCTTTTGTCAGTTGTTGCTGTACATGTCATCCTCTGCGCATTATTCCCCATAAACTGTCATGTCCTGCAAATTAGCTCTCCAGCTCCAGCCTCCACGACGGTGTGATGCTATCTGTTTTCCTCTCATAAAAGAGGCCTAATGGGCTCAGCTTCACACCACTAATCTTCCATAAAGGCTAGACCTGTAATTAGGCTGCGCCATTAAAGTACGTACAAATTAGAAGCAGTTAAACCCTTTAACAAGATCCAGTCATCCGGACAAAAAAAAAAACCTGTTATATCTGTGAGAGCTATTTTCATTTTCATATTCTTATTAAGCCTCCTTTCATTTCCTGCCAGTATTTTGTCATTAACTGCTCTGTCAATATTGTTGCATTCCATGAAAAGTGAAAACATTTTTTTTATTTGTGATGCAGGTGAGCAGACTGGCAAGGTAACGTGTAACACAGATGATAAGAAACAACTGCCTTAATTCTGGTGGACACTCACAGAGAACATGCATATTAGAGCCCTAAAGGAAACAGACAAAACGGGTAGATATTTCCATCCTAAACGCTGTCGATTTAAAACAGCGTCACGTTAAAAAAAAAAAAAAAAAAATCCAGCTGTTCCTGCAGCGCATGGCCTGTATGGCAGAGGCAGAGTGATGTATTGGTCGACATAAAGATGTTATCAAAGGCCCTAATTTTCAAATTATGTACAGCAGTCACCCCGTGGATAGGAATAGAGGTTTCATGGGTCGTCACGCAGGGAGGCTCTCCTAATTTGCAATCCCAACTGGAGACTGACAAATAGTTTTGACCTCCCTCTGGAGGCGCGGGCCAGAAGTGCAAAGAATCTCATTCTCCATAATCACTTGTTACTGAGATAAATAATCGAGGAAAATAGCCCACTCACACTATAACGACTCCATTACATTTTGTGCACTAGTTCCACGCTAAAAAAATATATCTATAGCCACTTATGATAAGGCTCAGCATCATCTGTGTTTTTTTCCCTCAAACAAATGAGCTAAAGTAATTCAGTTTGGCTTCATGTGTTCAGTCACTAGCATACAGCTGTGGGCTGATAAAGCTCCTTAACATTAATGTTTGATAGAGGGGGGTGATACCCCTGAAATAGTAAATTATTTATAAGATATTAAGTTGGAACAATTGCCATCACTCAAATTCATCCCTGATGATAACACTGACCAGTGCCTGCTGTGCCGTTGGAGAAGCACATTTTCAGGGGCTTTTATGCAATTATACCCAAAGATCTCGTGCCTGATGACATAAAGAGAGCAGTCTGTTTATGGAGATGTAGTCAATATCTCCTTTTCTTTTGGTATGAATTATTCATAGTTTAAGACACTATCCCCCCACACTTAATATGTACACACACTTAAACACCCACACATCTCTAATACAAATGATGGTTTTAGCTGACAGTGTAACAGGATTTAAGGTCCCAGTGGGGTTTGGCCCAGCCGTGGATGGGCGCTGTGACTGTCGACGTGACACAGAGGGCCGACTGCCCCTCCTAATCTCCCCCTGAGGCAACATCACAGACTGCAGATCCTGCTGCACCTCTATGGACACACAAAGGCCTGATTATCATTCATATGCTCAGCAGAAACACCAGTCCAATAGATAACAGATGACACATAAGTACCAGCTGAATGGTGCAATATGTTTAGGCTGATGGAGTCTATAGGGACTAATGAATCCTTAAGAGAGAGCCAGACTGACAAAGAGAGAGTCGGATGAGGTTCCACAATGTGACAGAACTAAGGGCTCTACAGGTGAACACTGACTTAAGTGAAAATATATATGCAAAACAGGGTGTGCAGTTGTAAATGGAAAGAATTAAAGAACCAATGAGTTTCATATTCATGCTGAACACTCACTGATAACATCTAAAGCCGGTGCTACAGTGATTATTTTGGGATGAGGAGGTATTTGAGGGATCATTTGGGGATGATAATTATATACAAGTACTGATTAACTAAGTCATGATCCCACAGTTAGAGCAAACAACAAGTTCCCTTTGCCTCGATGTGGCATCAAGTAAATCAAATAATATTAACTACTACACATTAAACACAGTAAAGTTAATCTTTGATTTTATACATTTAATGGCATTTTTTTTAAAATGGCAAAAAAGCAGTTCTGTGCCCCCGTTACTTTGGTTTATTCTGTCACATAACCATCACTTTTTAATAATTATCTTAGTATTTCCCCCAAAAACAAAACACATTTCCTTTTCATTTGCACAAAATGAGATTCTGACTCAGGTTGACTGAAAAAGAGTAACTCTTACAAAACACATCTAACATCCTGCAGCTTTGTGCAGCCCCATGCTCTTTAATCTCCGACCGTATGTGTTAACAAAGCTGGAATGTTTTTGTACTCTACAAAATACACCATACACCTTTTAGTTGGGATCTCCTTTTTTACAAACAACAAACCATTGTATATCACGATGGAATTAATTTAAATCATACGTTCATAATCATTTTACAGCTTTTTTCCACATCACCTGTAATATTAACCCGAGTGTGTGAAGAGGAAGAATAGAGAAATGCTTCTTTAATTGCAATTTTGTTTAAAGTATGTTATTGGAAAGACTTGAGGATTTAATACTATTAACTGCATCAGTAAATCACCTTCATTTTATTAAATCATGCAAAATAAATTCATTTAGGAAGCATTAATATAATCTCATCTTTCTCTAATCAGTAAAACAAGCAGAATATATACTATACATACAATGGTGCTGTAACATGTTTTGTAGTGTTCAAATTTATAGCTGTGTAGATATTGAGTGTACCTGGTCTTTATAAAGAAGTCACATTGTAAATAATAATAATAATAATAATAATAATAATAATAATAATAATAATAATAATAATAATAATAATAATAATAATACATTTATTTGTAAAGCACTTTCAATCAAAGTGCTGTACAGGTAATCAAAATAAAATTAGTCACAAACAATAAAACATAAAACAGTCAAATAAATCAAGACCTATAACACAAAGTGAACAAGTGGGTCTTGAGTTGTGCTGTAAAATCATCCATAGAGTATGTCTGCCTTATGTTCAGAGGAAGACTGTTCCGAAGGTGCACGAAAACAAAAGGCTCGTTTATCAACCGTCTTTGTCCTGACTTTAGGGACAGTCATCAGGACAGTTCCTTTAGAGCAGAGGGCACGAGAAGGTCCATACAATGAGACCACATCATTTAAATAAGAAGGTGCTGCTCCATTTAAAATGTTATAAGTTAATAAAAGCACTTTAAAATCAGTACGAACATGACATGGAAGTCAGTGACTGTGGGGTAATACTGTATGTTCGTATTTCTCAGCTTTAGTCAGAATCTGAGCTGCAGTATTTTGCACCATCTGCAAGACTGAAACTTTTTTTGGGTTCATCCTGACAGAAGAACATTACAATAGTCCAGTCAAGATGTTATAAAGACATGGATGAGGACTTAAGTATCTTTGTCACTCAGGACTGATCTGATCTTAGCAATCCTCCGAAGATCAAAAAAATGATGTTTTAGTCGCCTCCTTGATGTGTTTATCAAAAGAAAGTGTTTGGTCAAATATAACACCAAGGTTTTTCATCTTGTCTCTGTCCAGAAAAACACAGTCACCAAGAGACAAGGAAAGAAAGTCAAAGTCAAAGTATCTTTATTTGTCTCCGTAGGGACAAATTAGATTTGGATGGAGGGTTCTGCTGCAGACAGGACATCCCACTCACCCTCCCACTCATTACATTCATACCCACAATAAATGCATTCATTAAAATACATTAATAAAGACTTATACAATTAATAAAAACATAATAATAATGTAATAACAAATAATGCTAACAATAATAACAATTCAACAGCCACATAAAACATAACACATGTGGTCAAGGTTAAACCACGTCTTTAATGTTCCGGTCCATTCCGTGCCATTTGTTTATTAATTTGTGTGATTGACAGTAAGATGAATGAGTGTTTGTATCTGTTTGTTTTACACAGTTTGACCCTATACCTCTTTCCTGAATTCAATAAAATATATTCTGTATTGAAAACATGTGATACATCTGTTAAAATGTTCTTTCCCTGTTTAAAAAGAGCTTGTTTAAACATTATTAAATAAAGTTGTTGAAAGTTTTGTTGTCAGTATAATATTTTATTTATTAATTTTTATTTTGTTCAGCCTAGTCTAGGAACAATGCTGAAAACAGAATGAGCACAACTTTTGAAAGTGGTCAAATCAAATGATGGGAATGATCAAATTGACAGTGGGTATGTTAAATATTTGTACATTTTTTCTTTCTTTCTTTTTTTTAACTAAATCCGAACATGAAACAAATCCTTTTAAATCTATAAAACAGAACTGGATGTAGTGAAGATTGCACTAAAAACAGCAGCTAAAACTCATTGTAAGATAAGTTAAATTAAAACAAGTATTACATTTAAAGCAGCATTAATAAAACATTTACATCTCTTTCTAATAATCTTTTGAACATAAGTTTGAGTCTTGATTTGAACTGTGGTCACTGATTAGTTTTATGTGAAAAAACATAATTTCTAGTTTTTATTTTGCATATAAATATGTTATAATACACCAAGATGCAGATATTAAGTTCAGTTACATATGATAAGCAAGGGAGGGTTTTTGTCTATAAAGTTTAAGTAGCCTAGCTTTAAATTGTAGCGTCAATTATTGTGGTAAAATGCTAAATTATTTTTAATAAACTCAGTGCACACTTCTATTCAATGAGGCCGTCACTGAAAAGCAAAAGGCCACAAAGGAGCATCTCTGTGATTTACATATGACAAATGACATGTTGTACGTCATGCTGATACTTGTCAAGTTTGAGGCAGGACATTTGGAGATGGAGTTTAACCCTTAAAGACCCAGTCCTACTGTTGTGTCAGTTTACTGTGCACTCTATTTATTTATTATTTATTGGAATTTCATGTTGTATGAATTGCTGTGTGTGGTTGTAATGGTTCTCTGTTGGCTGTACAACAAATTGCCCCGTATGGAGATAATGAAGTTTTCTAATCTAATCTAATCCAAATGAAGTTTTCTCTATATTTAATCTTAAATGATTTATCATCATTTATTATTATATTATTATTGTTCTTATTTACAGAGTTGGAAGTAACTAAGTAGAAGTACTTCCTTTACTGTACTTCAGTACATTTTTTAGGTATCTGTACTTTACTTGAGTATTTATTTTTCTGGAAACTTTTTACTTTTATTCCCTACATTTGTTCATAAATATCTGTACTTTTTACTCTTTTACATTCTCAGAATAAATTAATTTCTTTTTTAAACTAGATAAATGTGACAGTATGAAAAATAAGTTGTAAATCAGAAATTGTGACTTACTGTATTATAATTTTGACTTTTCATCTCATACTTATCCATTTCTTATCTCATAATTCAGATTTTTTTTTCTCATAATTTTGACTTTTTATCTCAAGATTTAAATTTTTTATATCTCATAATTATGCTTTTTTTTGTTTTGTTTTGTTTTTTAAATCTCCTATTTATGACTTTTGAATTGTTCTTAAATTTTCTGTCCATACCCACTAAACTGAGTACCATGACCCAATAAAACACATCATCTACACAGTAATTAACTTTTAAAGGCTTTATTTTTTTTTATCTTTTAGTTGTTTTCCTGGTTAAATAAATATGATTTCATCCATAGAAAAAAATGTTGTTTTACTTTTTACTTTATTACAATTGAGAAGTTGTACATTTTTACTTTTACCTAAGTAAAGCAGTTGAATCAGTACTTCTACTTTTACCAGAGTAGCTGTACTTATTTTTAAGTACATAATGTGAGTACTTTGACTATCTCTGCTTATTTAGCATTTTTTCAGTGTAAATCCTCTATTTTCTTATATTTCATTCACTGATCATGTAAATATTCATAAAAGCTCAGATCAAAGTTCAGGGTTATTATATCAAAAACTGAAGAAAAAGCTAAATTTTTCAGCAAATCTGTAATGAACCGAACATAAACCAAGTGTGTCCATCTATTGTCATTGATTTTTACTGATGATGTAGATGATGACAGTGTTGAACCTCTGAACATCCAAATGAGTCATATCTGATCTCCATTAGAAGATGGTAAATTACATTTTACACCAATTATTTACATGAATTAACAGATTTAGGTTATCAACAGTTAAACATTTCACATCAGTAGATGCTTTTGGTTGTAGGTGGATGTATTTATGTATGTAAAATATATTGTGGAAATGACAGCTACCAACATCATGGAGGGAGTTCTACAATGTGGACCATAAAGAACATTTTGTAGTGCCTGAAATTCCTGCTTTAACATATTATAATTAATTACTCAGTTTTGCAATTAACATCAGCATTTCAATGAAAATGCTTAAGAATGACATTTTTATGTAATATATTGAAAATAAATATTTTATGTAAAAAAAAAGAGTAAAAAAATAATAAGAAGGTTCATTGTCATGGTTTGCCCTTACTGTTACCTTTTTTATTTTGTGTTTATGGGATTTATACACTAATGATAAATCTAGTTTCTGAATTTGCACAGAACTTTGTTGCAAGTGAAGTGCTGCTGCAAGATGTATCTGCAAAAGTATGATTTCTCACCAAGAAAACACACAGATATACAGTATATTTAAAAAAAACAACAACAATATTATAGAGGTTATCTTTTATGTAAATGTCCACGAAGAGATTTAGCTTTTACTTGTCATGATATATTTTTTATTAAACTCTAAATGAAGCTACTTAGGTTTGATGCAGAACTTATATTGAATGAAGTTCCGTAAATATGCTTATAATAATTAAAAAACAAAAGTTTAGTTTTTGCCATACATTTTGTTTTCTTTAAGTAAAAAAAAAAAACAACCTTAATGGACTGGTTTAGACTCACAGAAAATTTACTGCTACAATTAAGTGCTTTAAAACTAAGGGGGGAAAAAGCACACATAGAAATGTGCATCTTTATGAAGAGAGATTCAGACTACAACTACAAAAACACCACACTCCTTAAAATATCCTGTTTTCTTGCATTTGTTGTATTTTCAAATAGTAAATATTACTAATGCCATACAAATACCTATTACATAACATTTCTGGATATTTAAATACAACTGGTTCTGATTTGTAGTATCTATTAATTCTGTAACATCTTTACCCTCCAGAAACTAAAAGTTTATAAAATATTGTGTTGGATTTCTTTAACCCTATAAACTTACAAGGCTCCACATATAGGCCAGAAGTAGTTGTTCAAAAATGTTAATCATACCACCCAAACCGGTCCCAAATGTCACATGACCTGTTTGACAACAGAGATTCTCACACATCAGAATATAAAACCACTTTCAGATAAAATATCCACAGATGACACATATGACAAACAGCAGATCTGTTCCTTTATGTCTCTTAATTATCCACAGAGGAACCAATAACCAAAAACATCGAAAACAAACAAAAAAAGTTGTGGAAATCTAGTCCAAAACACATCAAAACATCAATAAATATCCACAAATGACTATTGCATCATTTAACACGACCCACCTCCAATATCCCAGTTTTAATCTTAATATTTTCATTCATAATATAAGCAAACACCAATTGCATCTTATCAAAATGGTTCAAGAACAACATTCATTTACTTTATTAAGACATTTAGGCTAAATTGAGTGGAAGTTTAAAAGGTTAAAAAAGGACTTTAACAACTCACATTATCTGCATGATCTGGGCTTTGGCCTGTTTTTGACAATAATAAATGAGAAAAAGATGCAAACATGATAGGCTGGTCCATCTAATGAGTCCATTTACATTTAAATGTGATGATGTTATGGGAACTAAAATGGACCAGAATATTTTACCTCAGTGTTTACAAGTCATAGAGCACCATTGGCCTTATACCATTTACTACAGACATAGTCTTTGGTACTAATATGACACAACAACTGAACTCTCCAACTGTGACTTTTGACATTGTTTCATAAAGCTTTGCACATTTCTCTTGAGTGAAAAATTATGTTTACGTGTGGGGGGGGGGGGGGGGGGGGGGGGGGCTTTTTTTGGTCCCAATATTGGTATAAAAAGTTCAGAGGTCCATTAGCGGTCTAAATATCTTTGGATGATTTTAAATTCTCTTTTGATGTGAATCCATTGGTTCTGCTTTAGATATGTCCCAAACTTTCTCTTTGACCCTATTCATATAAAAGCCTTGAAATGCTCTTCAAAGGGGGTCTGTAACCCTGTGGAGGTCAGTAGGCTATTACGTATGGCTGACTCACATTTTTCCAAATCAGCAGACTTTTGGCCTAGAAATAACAGGTCAAACCAATGAATTTAATGAACTCTCCCAGACACAAAGAATGCCTCTTGCCATTTGAACCCCAATAAAGGGATATGGGCAGGTCAGCAAGCCCTTTCAAGGGGTTTGTACACAAATGTGACAGAATGCAGTTGCTTCAGTGTCTGCACTGACAAGTTGTTCAAAGTGCTGGGGATGTCAGTGATAGTGCCTTCATCCACACTACCCCCTTTGTTCTCTATTTTGTGTCTGTTACTCTTTCATGAACAGTCTCCAAGTGCAAAAGCGAAAGAATGCAAAGCGTCTTTTTCAATCTTCTCTTTGCCTCATTTCACTCCACCAAATGTTATGCTGTAGGCCAACATGTGAGAGACTTTATTGTAAGCAAAACAAAGCAGAATTGCACTGCAGAACAACTTCAGATGGTAACTCACTACTCCTCCCTCCTTTTCACCCCTTTACTTTTCTGACCCTCCCCTCTTTACCTCCCTTCATTCACTTTTCTTATATCATCTTCTCTCTGATGTGATCCGGTTGATAAACTGGACAAAAATGAAGAGGAAGAAAATGAAAGGACACGCCAGAGACCAGGAATCCAGCTGCACGTCGGTAACAATTCCAGGTTTTCTCTTTGACTTTATTTTTGAATAGTTTAACCCACACGTTCTGGCATGATGCACCTGCTAGATCTTCTGGGTTTTGGTTGAGAAAAAAACATCTTAAAGCATATGGTATTTGTGTATTCAGTTAATTGAATCAATTGAAAGTCCATGGGAAACCACCAAGGGGGGTAAAGGGTTAGAAGAAGGGAGGTCAGAGAGTTAGAGTAGGAGGGAGGGGGGGGATAAACACCCCAGAAACTACTCGTGTAACCATTACTTACTCATTTTCAACTCAGCAGTGTATGATCAGTTCATTCCCAGTGGGTTTCTCTCAACAACAGGATATGGAAGAACATCACTGACAACAGGAGTTTTAAAGGAAATAGAAATGAAAAGAGGTGCAGTTCTTTAAAGTTTATGGTTTTCTCATTAATGACCTCCTGTGGTTTGCTCATTTCCTTTCTATTCATCTCACATTAGCCTCTTGTCAGGAGTCACTATTGTTTGGATGTTGTTGTTTTTTTGTTTTTTTTAGAATGTGGATGTTTGCATGCCAGTGCTTTGAGAATGAAGCTGGATTCACAGTACTTATCCAACAAATGGGAAGTTTCTGTTATAAGCCATGTTACATTTCCCAAATATTAAAGCCTCCCCTTTCTGTAAAGCCTGTTTCCTGGGTGAGTGCAACACTTTCAGGGCAACGAATGAGAAATTTAGGACATTTGCATGAGTAAAAGCAGACCCCCTGTATGATTTTCATAACCCAATATCCCCTTTTCTTCTCAAAATTCTATCGCAGCCATTGTGATTTGGAGTCAGCCTTTGTTTGATTTCTTTCACCCCACTTTGTGGTTGTTGCATTTTACGTCTCCCCCTCATCCTAATGACCTCTGCGGCAGCTTTTTACTTCGTCTCACACTCAGCTATTGACAGAACAGGGAATATATGGCTCACTCTCAACTTTTTCTCAAGCACTATGACGTAAACTGGGTTAAAAAAAAAAAAAAAAAAAGAGGGGGTTCAGGCAAATACAAAGTCTATATGACCATATATGTGTGTTGGTGTGATGACGGGTCACTGCCCATCTCACAGGGTCCCCTGGTTTTCTGCAGATGCACTCTATTGAGGGGGCGACACGCGGCAGGACGCTGCTGGGAGGTAGTTACTATTTCCCCATTACCATAGAAACTAAAACACTGGCTTTCAGCTGGTCTAGGCCAGGGGTCTACTGACACAAACTTTCACACTACTTTTAGTCCTGACAAAACCCGAACGGATCCCAGCACTCCAAAGAATACCCATTTGTGCCCAATTCACTCACAAAATGAGCAGCCGGCATAATGCTATGACAGCTTGTCTGCACACATGACGCTGAAAAATAAAGAAGCCTCCTATTTGGCACACAGAATGAACAAAAGATGGGAAAACATCCACTCACAGGCAAGAATGTGGAGTGGAGCAGTTAAGTAAAAGCAACAGGTTATCAATAGTTGTAAGGAAGCAAACAAAGCAGAATTATGCTGCAGAACCACTTCTGATGGCAACACACTACTCCTCCCTCCTTTCATTGCTTTACTTTTCTGACCCTCCCCTCTTTACCTCCCTTCATTCACATGTCTTCAGCCTTTTTCTGTCTAAGTTAGTACTTCTGACACTCATCAGTGACTCAATTGGGGAATGATGAAGAGGTAAGAGTCAGAAAAAAAGGAATTCAGCTTAATTTCTTACTGTTTTGCATACATATTGTCACTTTGACGCATTGTCTTAAGGCAAATGTCAATCTCTACGTATATAAAATTCATTTACATTCATGGAAAAAATATTAGACCATTAAAAGTAATCAAAAACAATTACGTATGCAATCTAGTGCTACCTCCTGTGTGTATCATGTGATTAAAATAGACAAAAAATAAAACGTGAAATGCCAAAAGCACTGTTTTTGTCAGTATAATGCCTTAGCTATCGATGTAAGAATCAAAGTGATTTTGGTTATTATCAAGGAAACAATGAAAAATATAGATATCAGCTCTGAAATTTAAGTCTTCTAAGCAATTGTTGTTGTTATTATTATTTGTACAAACAAATAATTTAGTTTAGTTGTATCAGGTATTAAAATTAAGAAGAATTTGAAATAAACAAGGGTAGTCTAGTCATTTGTGAAAATACTGTGGTATTTTCCTGCCATTGTTTTTTGTTGTAGTTGGATATATCTGTAATCTAAGGAAAGTGTTTTGTGCAACATAAAAAATACATTTACATCCAGAGATGTCATGTATGACGGAGACTCAAAATGTTTTCAGACAAATGTAATAAAAAGTTTATTTATCAAAATAACTAAATTGTAAATACTAAACACTATTCCTTCTTTGTAGAAATGCTAGGGCTGTTTAACATTTGTCTGAGAACCTTCTGACTTTTGAGGAAATATTGGATCTGACTGAACTGACAAAAACATAAATGGTCTGGTGAACTCTATATAATAAAAATCTGTCACTTGTTTTTATCAACTGAAAAGCATGTAAGCAAATTTGAAAAGCTTACCGTTTGAGCCATAATATTTAGAGCAGGAAAACTTAAAATAGGAAATATAAAATAATTAACATTTACATAGTTCACTGGAGAAAATAATGTATAAGTAAATGTTTTGGCAGCTTGTGGTTTGTAAATGTGATCAGATGTTAAAGATGAAAGTTTTATCCATCCTTAATGTATACATTACATGGTATAAGCAATAATAGAGTATTGTGGAAGGTACAAGGTCAGAGTTCACAATTGATCCTCTCACCCCTGGCAGGTGCAGCTAACAGGAGTGAGAGGAGGCGGCCCCTCATCTCTCCCACCTCTTCACGCTGCTCAGCAAGAGAAAGGGAGGAGTGTAAATGAGTGCACTCCAGAAAGCCATCACCTGCTCCCTCCACCCTAAAATCCCCACTAACTCTGCCAGACAGAGATATCCAAAAGCCCAGCTCCAATTTCTCCAACTCTGATTAATGAGAGAGACAGCAAGGGAGAAAGAGATATGGACAGACAGAGGAAGAGAGGAAGAGAAGAGAAGGGGACTTAAAAAATGTTAACTATTAGCATCCATGCCGTGATATTGTTTGTTCAACTGTTTTGTTTTTTGAGTATAACCACATTCATTTGCAGCAAAATGTACATTTGTCATGGCTATAGAGGGAAATGAATTAGATTGGAAGGGGTATTGAGTTTGTGCGGACAGAGAACCCAAGGGTGAGGTTGTGTATTGATGGGCGCCCCTCCCAGCTTCTCCCAGATTCCCCCTCTATTGTGACTTTGAGTGAATGTATCCTCTTGCTAAGGGCACTGGAATGTGTCTTCTCAACTTGTGTGATGGATGGGGCCTTGTTTTGCACTCCTCTGCCCCTCCCTCTGAATCCCTCTTTCTCTCCCTCAGCCTTTGACTCTTTCATCACATCCTTTTATTTGGCACCAATAAAAGTCAGCGATTCTTCATCAGCCCTTGTGCAGATCTGAGGGCCGCTGTTATTTTTCATCAGGAGTGTGTCACACATCACCATTCAGCCCCTCAGTCACACAAAATCAGATACTGGCACAGAGGCAGAAGCAGGTGGAGATACACCATCAATGAATTATGCAAATGACACATCAGGCATATCCTTTAAATTTAATTTAAATACTCGCTTTCTGCTGTGTAGCGGTTTGCCACTGCCACTTAACCACAAGGGTGATATACGGATCTTGCAAGAAAGATTCAAAAAATGTTTAAAATAATTAGTGCTAATCTATAATTATAATTAAAATTTGGATTATTCCTACAAAAGACCTTTGAATCTTATTGTATGTTCATATTTAAAGTCATTTGTAATAGGACTTTGCAGGTACATTTGTGATCTTTGTTATCTAATCATCAGTGTTTAAAGCACATGGATCATTTTATAAAAGTCTGAATAAATATTCAATCTTTGTTGTTCTGTTCCACTACAGGAGACAGGTAAAATTTGAATAAAATGATATGTGAGTAGCTTGATGAGGTTTTGAGCCCCCAACCAAGCCTCCAAAGGCATCTCTGCCTGGAAGGCACTCCCCGCCCCCCAGCAGCTCTAGCCAATCACAGCACTCAAGGTATCTTCCTGTATTTTCCTGTATTGAGGAGGACTCTGCAATTGTACAGTTCAGCCAAGGTGAGTCATCTTCATAAAGTAATTTAGCTGTAACAGGTGTCATGTTGTGAAATGTTGTAAACTGTGTGTAACTGTGAATACTTCAATTGTCATATAGGCTATGTATGATTACCTGAATAGGCAGGTATGCTAATGAGCTAATTAGCTTTTTTACTGTTGAGGAGGTTTATCATAGGAATCAGACTGCTTTTGTATTTGCTTTTAAAAATACCCATCTTAAATACCATTGATATTAAAAGTATTCCCTGTCAACTTAATGTAAATTCACACAACTGCCAGTTTAGACTGACTACTATAGCTAATACATGATTAACATTTGGTTTAGCTAAAGGTACCATATACATTATAAGATAACTAGCTCACTAGCTAGCTGTTTCAACTAAACATAGCTTTATTCAAACATCATTCAGCTTAAACAGCTATTTTAACATCAAATACATAAACAGTCTGATTCCTATGCTAAACCTCCTCAACAGTAAAAGGCTAATTAGCTCATTAGCATACCTGCCTATTTAGGTAACCATACATAGCCTATATGACAAGTGCAGAATTCACAGTTGCACACATTTCACAATATTTCGCAACATTACACAGGTTACAGCTAAATAACTTTATCAAGGTACAGATGACTCATCTTGGCTGAACTTGACAATTGCAGAGTCCTCCTCAGAGAAAAATACAACAATGTATCTTGAGTGCTGTGTTTGGCTTGAGCCGCTGGGGGGCGGGGAGTGCCTGATATAAATAATAAACATATATAACCATAGTTTAAATACTTTTTTGCTGAATTGTTAAAATTACAAGATGTGCTTGGCTATATATTATTACAACAAGGTTGGATAGAAGCAGTTTTCAGTGCTGGAAATGACAAATGAATGGACCAAACATTTGCATTTGATATACTATACATTGGAATATTATTACATGCATTAGGAATTTTAGTGTTCGTCCCACTAACTTCCACTTTCTGTCCATTTGCTGTGCATCATCCTAAGGTTTTGTACACTTAGACATCAATTTGCTATCAGTAGCCTTGTTGAAAGCAAATGTGCCTCTATTTAAAAAGTATTACTCAACCGAGTGTTACATAAGAAGCTCCAAACACGAGTCACAAATGAATCATCAGCTCAGTCATCATGTCAAACAACCATCCTCTGGCACTTACAACACTTGATGATATTTTATACAATCTAAAAAGAGCCATACAGCAGGCACAAGTATCACTTAGAAATAAATATGAGCACATTTTACTTTCAGTTTTACATACAGACAAAAAAAAAAAGAAATGATGATTGAGGAGATTAAGGAAGTGTCAGATTCAGCTACTACAGATGGATCACAGTGACTTAAACAAAGGAGGTTAAACCTTATAAATTAATATATGTCAAATACAGACATCTTTTTTTAAAAAGTGAGTTGTTTTCATTTCTAACACTCATAACTTTAGTTCTGTTAATATTTTGGTATGTGTATGACTGAAACCAGCCAACTTCAGAGGTAAGTCGATTCATTTAAAATTGATACCACCCACCTAAGTTAGACATACTAGCACCACATGAATAGGTGCAATAAAAACATTAATACTGTCTTTAAAGTTCATCAGCAACATTGATATTGTGATGATATGAGGCTCTCATGTACTGTTATTCATTAAGGCAGTGGTTTCACGTCTCTTTTGGTTCCTGACCCCATTTTAACGTCACACATTTCTGGCATCCCCAGATATTAAAAATTAACCATTAATAGTCATATACAGTGCAATTCATCAATCCCATGTGTAATAGTGTATATAGTCCAAATAATATATATGGTGTGCATAGAATTTGATATTTTTTTTATCCAATTTTTGTTGCTGTGCTGCTGTAAACCTGGAATTTCCCCTAGTGGGACTGATAAAGGAATATCTTATCTTATCTTTTTTTGTGCTAGAAAAAAATTGTTTTTGATCATATAATAGTTTGCTCTGCTATGTTTCAAATAAACATGAATTTTAGATGACATTGAATCATTATAATGTATATTATTATGGACAAAGGTTAAAAAAAAAAAAAAAAAAGCCAGATGTAAATTACTGCACAAAGTGAGCATTTTATTTTCCTTGGTCAGGATATGTACAGTCAGTACAGCTTGTATTTAAAAGGCTGACAATTAATACAGAACAAACAACAACGGAATTACAGCCTGGTACGGTAACCTGTCCATGCAGCTGAAATCACAGTTAAACCGTCTGGTACTTCAGGTAATGAAAACTATGAACGTTAAAAATCATTCTTCTCTTCAGAATATCTTCGGACAATCCATCATGACTCAAGCACAACAAATTCTGTCAGACCAAACACATGTTCTCCACTTGGAGTTTCAGCTGCTCCCTTCAGGAAAGACATTTAGAGCCTGAACGCTTTTAGAGGCCACTCATCCCTGCTGCTATCAGCTAGTTCAACAAACCTGCCTGAATGAATGACACTATTTTTATGCATTGTGTCTGTCTGTCTGTGTGGCCCCGCAGAGACATATCATGCTATAACTCAATGAATACTTAAGATATCACAATTAACTAAAAGGCAAAAATCACATTATCGCTTATAATTCAAGAACAAAACTCATAGAACTTTCAGGATTGGTACCAAATGATGTGGAATGAAGATTTCTGCAATTCTCATAATTGGTGTTATCACCTACGACCAATAGTTTTTGAGATCTTGAGATAGATAGGGGAGGATTACTAAAATAAATCTATCTATCTATCTATCTATCTATCTATCTATCTATCTATCTATCTATCTATCTATCTATCTATCTATCTATCTATCTATCTATCTATCTATCTATCTATCTATCTATCTATCTATCTATCTATCTATCTATTATACCTGATATTATTATAACATTTAGTTTAACTTACACAGTCCTTCTAAAGTTAATATATTCTGTATTTTCAGTTACATTTTCAAATAAATGCATA
Source organism: Siphamia tubifer (assembly GCA_020466265.1). Lineage (NCBI taxonomy): Eukaryota > Metazoa > Chordata > Actinopteri > Kurtiformes > Apogonidae > Siphamia > Siphamia tubifer. The sequence continues at coordinate 19,971,269 of CM035796.1, forward strand.
AGGCTTCATCTCTACCTATATCTATCTAACAGCAACTGTTTAAGTCTCCTGTTCACAGTCATATTATGTGTGGTGGACACACAAATGGACCGGTCCCTGACAGAGACAGAGTTGACTACTTTTCTTTAGAAAGGTTCTCATAGAAGATGCTGCATGTGTTTTACAAGCTTTTTGATATTTTGCAGTCCAGTGGGAGTGCAGCATCAAACACCATGATGCAAAATGACTGGATGAACAGGTGCAAAGGCCTGGTTCAGTGCTCAGTAGGAGACTGGGCTGCAGGTTGTGGTAGAGAGGTGGATGCTGCATAAGGTGGAGGACATAATGGATTGTTTGGATCATCCTCTTCAACACATTCCAACCAACCCGACAGGTAGCTGCAGTGGATGCCTCACCTTTTCTGCATTACCATCAGACTATACAAAACCTCAGTGGATGGCAAACGGACTGAACGCTTGAACCAGACAAGTGAAAATCTAATCATTTTGTATATACTGCACTAATTACTTTTTAAAATTTGATCTTTGAGTCTTCTTTTATTTTACTTTGACTTTAAGGATACGTAAAATTCCCTAAAAGATAAAAAAAAAAAGAAAAAAAAAAGCGGACATACTATGAATTGTAATAATTATTGCAAGTTAAATTAGTGTAAAAGAGCACTAGAAAATTCCAAGAAACAATATCAGACACCGAGCAGAAACAGAGGAGAAACTGCTATTACATGCCAGTGATGAGGTGAATTTAGTTCTTTGAGAAAAACAACAGGAAACTACTCTAAAATGTCACGAAGCACAACATATGTAAGAGTCAAAATTAAAAAGATATGTTCTGGAACTTGCCAGTAAATAACGTTTATCTGCTGTGTTGTTTACATTATACTGAATGAGTGAATTCATTCATGCTAAAAAAAATATTAACAGTGAACGTCAGGGATGCATCAATCCTGATACTGTTAAAAATTCAAAAATGGAATATACAGCTCTTTCCTCTCAGTCCATATCAAAATACTAAATATAATCAGTGGTTGGTAATTACAGTTCTCACACACATAAATTAACTCTTTACATTACTACAGCTTTATGATGTATGGAAGAAACAACAATCCATGCTTTTATTTCAGGGGTCGGCAACCTGTAGCTCTTTCAGCTTTATCCTGCAGCTAAGCGTGGCTTGGGAAAATAAATTAGTGGAAAAAAAATAAACATAAAAATAAAAAATAAATAAATAATAACATTTAATTTGAGTGTATTTTATTTGTGTTAGCTCTTTTTTTTATTTTAGTCTCAAATTGTGACCTTGAAATTTTGAAATATTAATAAAATAAATATATTTTATTGTTTTTCGTCACTCAAAATAAACATAATACTAGTGGAAACTTCTGTATACTCGCCAAAACACTGTACATTTGTTGCAATTTTCAACCCCAGCAAGGACATGTATGGAGGAATGTAAGAAAAGAAAAATATCTGAAGACCTGGTGACGGACCTAGACCTGAACGCACAATGTACAGGCTCCAAGTATAGAAAAAGGAAAAAACAAACCATATATGACAAAGTCCCACAGGTCAAAGGTCAACCAGGTGTGGAGTGTCTTTGCTTTACACTGGACCGGTGTAAAGATAAGAAAAATCAAATCAGTGTTCTCTTCATTTTAGATCAGACAGCCCATCTTTAAAAGGGTCAAAGCACTAATAAGTCTGACTGAGGTGAACCCAAGCATGAAAGGAAAGTTGTGTTTTTAAGTATTTTTTTCCCCTTTGTTTTTAATAAATGCATTTTCTTTTTAGATGTCAAAAAGTATTTGCGGCTCCCAGTGTTTTCTTTTCCATGGAAACCAGGTCCAAATGGCTCTTTGGGTGTTAAAGGTTGCTGACCCCTGGTCTAGACCAACATCAGCCCTTGTATAAAATATACATTTTTAACTTTACAAAACAATATATCACAAATAAATATACTTTATATACATGACACACTTTATCTTTACAAATAAATTATTCAACAGCAACTCAATAAAAACAAGTGTTGCTGTCTAAAAAAGATGCAGGACCTTTGTTATTAGAGTCAGAGGAAATTTATTTTTTTATATACAATTAATTTTGTAGAGCAGTGAAGTAACTTAATGACTTCATTATTTATTACTATTAGATGTAATAATTGTTGTAATAGATTGATAATTACGTAAACCAATAAGAGTGAAATAATACGTACACGTAGAATAATATGAACAAAGTAGATTAACATATACAGTTGCTAAAAAATTATTAGACCACCCTTATTTTTGATTATTTATTCAATTTAATGCCTGGTACAAATGAAAATATTTTTTTGGGACAAATATAATTATAACATAACAAAAATAGCTCATCATAAGAATTTAATTTCAAAGCTGATGACATCAGTTTTCCATGGATTTCTTGATAATAATCAGTATCTATGTCATTGTACTGATAAAAATGTTTTCACAGAAGTTAGTACTTGATTGCATAACCATTGTTTTTTTTGGTCTAATTTTTTTTCCATTATTATTATTATTATTATTCCATTATTACCGATACCTCAGTCTGAGGTTTGGGTCAATATTGTACTGATAACTAATATCAGAATCTGATTCATTGAACTCCTGCTAAAACATTTATACATCACACATATTGAAGTTTGTTAAACAAACAACAGAAAAATGCCACTCATTTTTCTGTTGTTTGTTTATAGTTGAATATTGATGGTGATGTTATAAATGCATGGCTTATATTTCAAAATAAATACTAGCTTTTACAGCTTATAATATTTTTGCTTCATGATAACAACAGGATATGAAAAGCAAAGGAATGGCATGAATTTCACTTTAAGTTAACAGCAAAATATACTTCATCAATAACCCCATGTATGGTTAATGTATTTCAGATTTCAAGCAATGAAATCAGTTTTTAATCTTTCTTCTTTCAGTCTTTTTTTTAATCTGCAAAATAATTTATAATTTAAAAAAAATCAAATGTTAATACCATTGTTAAACAACAGTAGGACCAAAAGTTATTTAACTGCCTTCACACAAAAAAGTTTGTGAAGTTAATTAAATATCCAACAGATTATGTTTTATATAGGGTTCATTTCCTGACAGTTTAGCAGAATTCAGACATTGCCACGATTTTAATGGAATAAAAAATCACTACATATTTTATTAGCAGTATCATTATTTAACTTTCGTAAAGGCTTAATACTTTTTGTAGCGCCCTCTGCAGGCTGTGCAGATAATTCACATTTAATTGAAACTTATAGGAGCATTTTAATTCTGTTCTCTGATGTAAAAGAAGAGAAAATTACCTTTGGTCAAAATGAAACTAAATGAGTTCTGAGATGGAGAATTAACACAATATGGGAAGAAAAATAATGTCTGAGTTTTTATTTCCTGTCAGAAAAGTGTGTGGATTTCTGAACGCAGTCTTCTTCAATGTTTTTACTCTCACTATAAAATAAATATTTTATGATCAAATCCTCACATATGTGGTGATATTTAGTTACAGTTTCACTTGGTTGTCACACTGACACTGTCAGCTTCAACTAATTCACTGGAAAAAAAAACTTTTGTGACAACTAAATGTAAAGATTAGAGTTTTTTTTTTATCACTTTTGTTTAAGGAAAAAAAATATATTTACAGATTTTTACATTCAACATAAAATAAGACTATTGAATGTTTTGAGCAGGTTATCTATTTGTTTTAAAAATAATCTTTGATTAATCAGTGATATTTTTCATTCATAAGTTATACTAATTTATATTAATTTGTGTATTAGTTGGATTTATAAAAAGACTTTATTCTGTTTACACATTTAGATTTAAAACTACAAGTACAGTGTTGTTGAAACACTTCAGTTCAATATTTTTTTGTCCAAAACTGTCATATTGAATAATTAATCTTTGTTCAGCAATGTAATATTTTATTTAATAAATGCCATTGATCACAAAGAATAATTTCATGTTACTTTTCTTTTAGAGCTATAACATCTATTCATAATATACTGGTAAAATATTTGCCTCGAAAACAGAATTATTTAGTTAATACATACGATTCATATTCAATAAATAATTAGATTTAAAAATAACTTCAATGTAAGTGAGCTAATTATGTGTGTGCATTAATATAATTACATTATTTTATCACATTAAATCTCTTTGGAAATTAAAACATAAAACCAAGAAATAATATGTGACTCAAGTTTGTCAATTAGAACAAATTACCCTGACAATTAAAGCAATTTAAAATGACTAAATGTAACTAAAGAGCTGAATTTGACAAATTTCATGCAACTATGCCATATAAAGGTGATATTCTGTCAGAAAATACTGTTTAATTATAACCTTTTCCTGACAATGTGAGGCAGTGTTTTAGGAGTTCAATACAGAGCTCAGCTGTTACAGAGTAAGAGAGTTATCTTATGGGCCGCCTCATCATTTTAATGACGTGCAAGTGTTTATGTCTGCATGCATGTGTTTGTGTGTACAAGGCAAAAGTCTAAATGTGCATGTTTTTAATCAGTCCCGGAATAACCCCTTCAAGCATAGAAAAATGGCAGAGGCATTAAAAACATAAAAGGGAAAAGGGCAGTAATGAATTTAGAGGAAAATGGACATTAATGGTATTAGCATTACTCATGTTCCATATAACAAATTATTGGAAATTTGACAAGCACACCAAATTATCTCCTCATGCCTGACGGGAGTGTGGTGAAGTCCTCTCTACCTGCTGAGGAAAGACAATTTCTGCTCATTTTACTATTTTTAACAATAGAACCAACCCATTAAGACAAATTAATGTCATTATCAAGTCTCTATGAAAATGACAAATACCACCGTTTCGAGCAGCTTTAGAGGCTATTGACAATAATGAAATTCGCTGTACAGGTACTGAAAAGAAACACTCCAAGTAATTATTTTCTAGTAGCTTGTTTGTCTGCCATCCGTTCATTTGCTTTCAGCTCAATTATCTGACTCTGTGAGCATGTGGAGGCGCATAGTGCTCTGCGGCCCACGGAGCGAGGGCCCTAATTGGGCAATTACCGTTCTGTTTCGGGGCTTTTAGCTACAGTGGAGAGTGGAGGGAGACCGCGGTGTGTAAAACCATGAGGACCTTACATGCACAAAACCACACATATACACTGTTTAAACAAAAACAAAACCCCACGTCCTCTATACACAACATAGACGTATACGGTGGAGCTTTAGTGCATCCTGTGCAACAAACACAAACACTAAAAACATGAAAAGTGACAGGAGCTACAAGCCACAACAAAATCCTTTCACTTATATGTGCACATAGCGCTGAATTATGTGTGTTTTAACTTTTCAAACATGTGATTATGTCACTGCAGGGTAGGCATCTCATATACATATGCATTCCTCCTGGTCTCCCTTTTAGCATCTCATCTGAGTAACCATCCCCTATAAATAGCTGAGAGCACTTGGAGTATAACCCTTATGAGTTTTGGGGGGGGTGGGCTGAGGGAACAGGCTGATGCAGGGTCAACAGTAGATACCACTTAAAAGTGTTGTGCATCATCAGATAAGCTGGAAACTAGAAGATTCTAAGCTTCACTATCAGTTTATAACACCTTTGTAATGTGAAACTATCTCAGCTGTAGGGAAATTTGTTTTATATTCAAGATTTAATACTGTTTAATGTCAGATCAAATATAAAACACACTATAAAATATGTACACCATATACAAACACTGAAATGTTGAAACAGTATGCACAGTGGAATGCAATATATACACAAATGATGAGCAGTTTGTAGCATTAGTATGATCACTGTCTGTTCAACACAACCAGACAAGTCAGCAGTTTGTAACGGAAAAACCTTTACATATTATTAAAGCATCAGGTTTAGAAGTAACTGTTCATGTACAAACTTGAACAAACTGAAGCGATAAAATTATTTCTATGGACATTACAATCACACACACACACACACACACACACACACACAGCCAGTTAAAAGTTTGGACACACCTTGTTTAAATAACATGATCACAGGTGACCAATAAGTGCTCAGCATCACCTCCTTCAAGACTTTTGGAAAACATCCCAGGTGACTACCTACTTTATGAAGCTCTCCCAGAGAATGCCAAGAGTGTGCATAGCAGTAAAAATTAAAAAAAAAAAAAAAAAAAAAAAAGGGTTTATTTTTAAGAATCTAAAATATAAAACATATTTTGAATTGTGCCACAGTTTTTTACGCCACTATTCCATTTGTTCATTCCTAATTTTGATGCCTTCAGTGATCTGAAAGCAGTTATCTGTGCTAAACTTTGACTGTTTGTGTATGTGTATACTGATATATAATAGTCTTTAAAGACTTTGTGACATTATTTTAAATAAGCACAAACTCAATCATACACATTCATGGTAAAACATTTACATGAATACAACACAGCAGACAAATATTCTACACAGTAAATTTTGCAGTGTTAAATCAACAGTTAGAGAGTTTATTTAACTTCTTCTAGAGTGTATTTGGTCCCATTGTCTCCAAATTAACACTGCAAAATCTACAGTGTAGTAAGCTATTGGTGAACTGATGCCAATACTTGGTCAATCGATCAGTGTATCCCTACTTAAAACATATAAACTAGTTATTTTTAGTAGTTATTTTTCATATTTATTTATATACCATTAAACTCTTCAGTGGAACAAAAACAGTTTATGTATCTTAGTGGTTGTACTCATCATATAGATATGTCCCACATGCAAATATATCTGCTCTTGTCCTCATTTATACTTGTATTTACCTGTAGGCATTTTCCAAATTGGCATCTGATTACGGCCTATTCCACATTTCAGGATTCTCAAAAGGACACATTTTCTTTGAAGGAAAATTATTTTCAATCAAAATGTTGCCAAATGTTTGGCAGTTAGATATTAAATTCCTAACTGTATTTTTCTCATTTTTAGTCAAAATATCTCATCACACTTCAAATAAGACATAATCATCAGAAGAGTGAACATTATCTTGGTAAGATTCCTTGAAATAAGATTTTCAAGATCTATTTTCTAGTTCTTTATATCTCACTGAAAAGTTATTTATAAGTTGTTTATATCTTATTATAAGTGTGATGAGATATTTTCACTAAAATCTAATCATTTCTAGATTTCCCCATTACCAACCTACCCTGAATATTTCATCAAAATCCGTCCATAAGTTTTTGAGTTATCTTGCTAACTAACAGACAGACAGACAGATAGACAGACAAACAAACTCTGGCAGAAACATTACTTCCTTGGTAAGGGGTTAAAAATATACTAATGCAGATTATTAATGTATGTATTTAGGGGTTTACTTCTGCAATTATTATTTTTTTATCATCATTATTTGAGTTAGATGTTCATTTCAACAGTTACTTAGCTTATAATTATCTATTATCATTAACTTCTACTAGATACAGATAGACTGTTTGTCATCATTCTGTGTCAAAGACAGAAAACAAGCAACTAAAACAAGCTGAATATGTCAAGGACACATTCTCAATAGTATATGATGTAAACCAATAGCAACTCAACTCTGAGCATATACTCCATCTTAATAAAAAATAATTAGGTTAACTGCTACAAGTCGATAATAGCACCACAGTGCGACAATGTGACAGCGTTTAAAGGCTGGAAAGATTTAGTGTGCTTTTTTTTTTATGTGAAATTAGCATTTCTCTAAGTTACAAAGTGCCATGGACCATTTACCACTTTAAGCTCAACAGATGTTCATGATGTTTGTGACAATCTGTATTAATGTGCAAAAACAAAAGTGATTCCTAGACTTTAAACCTGTGAAATAAAAGTTGGCAGGAAAATTACGCCTGGGCACCCTGACCCCCCCTTCCCATCTCACCCTCCTCCTCACTAATTTTCATATTATCCCTGTGCTGTGTGCTCTCCCCCTCACTTTAACATTCTGTCACGCGCTCCCTGGATCATGTAGCTTGTGTTAATTAAACCCTCTTTCAGATCATTTTCTTGCTCAAGTGGCCTCAGTGCAGCACCCATTAGGCAGAAAGCTCTGTTATCTGAATTTCCAAATGTAGCTCAACATTTATTAAAGTGAAATTCATCCAGTAATTGCCCGCCTCGGTATGCCCCATGTCTCCCTCTTACCTCCAGGGCCACCTGCTCAGAGACACCTCCAACTATTTACCAGCATGACGCAGGGTAATTAGACCTCTGTGACCCCGTCCACTAAGAGCTTGGTAATTGCGTTAATAAAAAAATTAACAGCAGCAGCATGAGGATCATTATGTAAAAATACCCAGTAATGAAGCATTAGCCTTGATTTTATTTGGATTAAAAACAGCTATAGGTATTTAAAGGTTACAGTGTCTGCTAAAACAATATCAGGGGAGAAAGTTTTTTTTTTTTCCCTTTTCATTAAAATCCTGTGTAAAGAGCAGACCTGATGAGATTTCACACCACTATGCATGTTGAAGAAGAACCTTTTTTCCTGAATCTTCTGACATATAGTTGACATGACATGTAGTCTGCAACAGCAAACCTGGAAAATACTTGGTCCCACAGCCTTAAACTAAAAAAAAAATAATAATAAAAGTACACATTTCCCTGTACTCTGTTGTAATGGTTTCAACTTACTACCAAAATGAATAGGGAGATGTATCTTTGCAAAACTTTGAATGTGGCATCAAGTATGTTTTTTATCACAGACATGAGTTCATAATGATTTCCAAACACATCGGAGTCACAACTACAACAGAGCAGATGCATCAGCAGCTTTTATGAACAACCAGATATGGAGGATGAAGGAACAGTAAAAATATAAGACCAGGATTACATTTACATATGGTCATATTATTATTATTATTATTATTATTATTATTATTATTATTATTATTATTATTATTATTATTATTATTATTATTATTATTATTATTATTATTATTATTATTATTATTATTATAGAAATAAAATACTAGTGCCATTGGATCTTGCTGTCAATATTATTATATGTATGGATGCTTTCACATTTAACAGTTTGCCTCTCAGTTTACCTTTCTGATTAAATGTATAGTATCCATGGCAGGTGAGAGTAGGCATCATAATAAATGTCAAAACATGTTACCTATTAATGGAGTATTGATAAGCCAGCTGTACAGTTGCTTCCTAATATATATATTTAAAAAAAACCCACTCTCAACATAATATGAATGACTATTTCCACCATATTGTGAAACAGGCTGAGTCAAACCAAGAAGGTCAACAGGCATAGAATTGATGCTGGGGGGTGGGGGGTGGGGGGGTGGGGTCTTATACTGGAAAACTCAGGTAATGGAAATGAGTCCAATTACATCTATGACCACAGTTATCAAAAGCATGCACTTCATTTCACTTTTATAAGAAGTTTACCTAACCTACAGCCAATTCATCCTAACACCAAACTGTTATCAAAAGAAGAAAAATACCAAGATAAGACCCCTTCATATATTTTTTTTTTTCACAAGTTACCGTGATGAGCAGATATTACTTTATCATTAAGGAAGCAAAAAATAATGTGTTATGTGTATAATGTGAGAATCAGGTGGGATTTAATAAGTTATTTTGTTATTATTAGTGTACAAGGCAATTGCTATAATGTCTTGATTATTGTAATTTATTAATATATTTGCTCTGCCATTAGTTTCTTGTACACAAAAAGTGCTTAATTTTTCTTCCGCTCAAAACAAATAAATAAATAAATGAAAATGATATAGTATAATTCTAACCCTTTAAGCAAATATGTCAAAAAATAGTTTGCATCTTGTCATATTTAATTGCAGTGCAGAGATGTCACTTTCCTCTCACTTTAACACATCGTTTCAAATGTGACTTCAACTTCAGTACGTGCATACTGTTACATTCCATGCGGTTAAGATTATCATTTATATAGTGACACCCTCTGGGAAAATTGTGTAACTGCAGTTGGTCAATGACTTATAGAGACAGACATAAAAGTTAACCAGTTAAACTGATGCTTAACAACAAAAAGCTTGTGTGAAATGTTAAAAAAGGATCAGAAAGTAATTCATTTTCAATCATTTAATGTGTTATTTATAGTATGATATTTTGTCCTTGAAGCTTTTTTTTTTAAATTGGAACTTTAGAATGTATAATATACAAACTTTTAAAGAGGACAATTCAATTACTGACCCCCCCATAACGAAATAATTTAATAATGATAATTACAAGGGACCATGGAGCATGTAAAAGGTAATAATATAAAATAAAAATTTGTCCTTGAAGCTGACCAAGGAGATAATCAAACTTGCTGATGAATGTCGAAAAAAAATTGTGTCAATCTAAAATTTTCTCTGTTTTTTTAGTCAGGTGGTTTGGTTAAAGATTAGTGCACACCTATAGGCAGTAGGTACGTGCTCACCATGTTAAGATCAATCTCTACAAGACTAAGCTGGTTGTGTCTTAAATCCTGTTTAAATCCTGTTGACTGCATGACCATCTAAGCACACCCTGATATGAGGATAATGTTCTCTCTCTGGAGAAAGTTTTGTTGAGTCTACCATAGGGTGCAGTGGTTCAAACCTGTCTCTGAACTGACTCCAACAGTGGTTCTTCTTATTGTTGGCGGTTTTAAGCAGAAGAAATTACCAGATTACTTCACATGTAATGCAAATGCACCTCAGACATTGTGTAAAAAAATAAAATAAAATGCTGGCTCTGTCAAATTATTAAAAGCACGATTAAAACTAACAGATATGTTTAAAGCATGAAACAACATTCACATAGAACCAAGGAATGAAAATTGGATCCTTTCTATGTAAGAAAAAAGTAATGTGGTTATTATAATTATTCCTTATATTCAAAAGCCTGAGGGATTTTTTTAACATTTCTATATAAAACCAACTAAATATGCAACTATGGAATCATCAAACCCAATGACTAATCTATAGTTTTAGTATTTAAATAACCTTTTAGATCTCAGATTTATATATATATACATTCCTGTACATACTGTACATACGTACATAGGAACATCTGTAAAGAGTATGGACTGGAGGTCCCAGGGTCAAGATGGGAGAACCCCCCAAAGGTGACAGAGAACAAACAGGCCAAGATCCTGTGGGACTTCCAGATCCAGACTGACAAGATGGTGATGGCCAATCAGCCTGACATAGTGGTGGTGGATAAACATGAGAAGACAGTGGTGGTGATAGATGTAGCAGTCCCCAGTGATAGCAACATCAGAAAGAAAGAACATGAGAAGCTTGAGAAATACCAAGGGCTGAAAGAGGAGTTAGAGAAAATGTGGAGTGTGAAGGCAACAGTGGTACCAGTAGTGATCGGAGCACTAGGGGCAGTGACCCCCAAGCTGGGAGAATGGCTCCAGCAGATACCAGGAACAACATCAGAGATCTCTGTACAAAAGAGCGCATTGCTAGGAACAGCTAAGATCCTGCGCAGAACCCTCAGGCTCCCAGGCCTAGAGGACCCGAGTCTGAAGGAGACACCGCCCACGTGGGGCGAGAGGAACATTTATATATATATATATATATTATTTTTATTTTTTTTTAATTTTTTATTTTTTTTACATTTAGGTACCAAGATTTCAAAAAGCTGTCTGTTTCATTTAGTTATGTTGCTGTCATTATATTGGTGCATTGGTGCTTAAAAGGTTAATGATTATAATATATGATATACAGATTTGATATTATACAGGATAAGAGGTTTTATGTCAATATCATGATTTAAGTCACATTGCAAAAATGTAAAGGTCTTTGCAAGTGAGCTAATCAAAGTAATTATAATAATGCTCTTTTTGTATTTATTATCATCTGATATAAAACACCAAACACTTTAACTGATGAGCTAAGCAAAGAAACAAACAAAAAACAAACTCAGATCCAATTTAAGTATTAAATTCAACTGGGTTTTATTTGTCCAGTCCTTTAAAAACAGGCAGCAGTTTAAGTTGTAGAGTAACTAAATGTGAGATCACTGTCAATTAGATACTCATTTTGTCTACTCTAAATGTATGTCCTTTTGTATTTATCTTTGTTTGGGGAAAAAACACTATTCAGTGTTTAGTTTCTGTGGTTAAGGGTTTGAATAGAGAGCTGGGCAGTGGCCTCGCTCATTACCGACTGGCCTGTTCGTATTTACAGCAACATGGAGCGCGGACCTCACAGTATTCATAGCGTCACACCTCGCAGCCTTTCAGTGTAAGAAAATAAACATTGGTCCAAAAAGAGACTGTTTCCTCTGAAAAGATGCAGAAGTTTTTGTGCCTTTGGTTAAGATGTTGCACAAGGAAGCAGAATCCAAGCCCTAATTAGGAAATGAGAAACATCCTTTCTAATCTTGAATACTCTTTGAGGCATCTTTTTATTTCTGATCAGTCAACCATGCACAATCATCCACCTGCTACCTCTAAATGGTGGCTGGTTTTTGTTCCGATCCATCCTAAAAGAATTTAAATCAGTTTTCAAACATGTGCATTTGGGGTGCAACATGTATAGAAATGCAAGGCCACAGGGGTGCTGGAGTTATGCATGGGAGCAAACTGTGATACATGCAGAATTGTCTGAGGGTCTGCAGGTCCTCTGTCAGAAAAAAAAACTTAAAAGAAAAATGTACCATAGAATGTCTTAGTCTAGTTTACTTTAGACTTTCACTGTTTTTACATCTCTACTTTGATAAAAATAAATAAATGTAAAAAAAAAATAAAAAAAATAGAAGCTTATTTTTTGTATGTATGGATACCTTTCCTCAAGCCATACTCATCAATCCATGTCAAGAATTATTACTATTATGTGTTTTAGAGAAAGGAAGCTATTTCAAGGAACAAACACAATTTGACTTAAAAAAAATCCTCTAAATTTCAAATCAAACAGTTTAACAGTTTAATGAATGGGTTATCCAAAGATGGAATGATCTAATAATAAAATAAACTGTAATCTAAGCTGATAAAATAGTAATGATTGTTTAAAATAAAGGGGGGGGGGGGGGGTAGAGTAGTAGAAGCATTTAACATAACAGATTAATATGGATGTGTTTTTTTTATAGTAAAAGCAATGATTCACTAACAGAATCTAAAATATATCCACATATGTTATATATAGCATTCCAGGTGTGTGTATATTACTATCTTTGTGGGGACATTAATATGTTTACAGAGTTACACCAAGGGGACGTCTGACACTATGGGGACCAAAATTCAGGTCCCCACGAGGGTTAAATATAAATGTAGGTCCCCACTAGTAAAATATAAATTTGTGTGACGAATACATTATTATATTTTATTTTTTCAGAAGTCCCCATAACACATGAGGGAAACAAAGTGAAACATATATTTTTCAAAGGTTTGGAGATGTGTGGACTTTTTATTATTACTATTTTTTTTTATTTGATTTATTGAATTAATTTTTTGTAATTTTTTTCCATTTTATTATTATTATTTTAATCTTATTTGTTATTTTATTAATAATTTTTTAATTACATAATTTTCTTTTTCTTTATTAAATAATAAAACTTTTTTTTAAGATGTGCTCATGCTCACTACCCAATGGCTACTTTACATCTACAAATGATGACTACATACATGCATACATACATACATACATATATACATACATACATACATACATACATACATACATACATACATACATACATACATACATACATACATACATACATACATACATACATACATACATACATACATACATACATACATACATACATACATACATAGATACATACATACATACATACATACATACATACATACATACATACATACATACATACATACATACATACATACATACATACATACATACATACATACATACATACATACATACATACATACATACATACATACATACATACATACATACATACATACATACATATATACATACATACATACATACATACATACATACATATATATATATACCATATGGCTGTGGTAAAAACTGAATTCCATCAAATGTGATGGTGGAACTAAACCCATATAGACTTCCAACCTGCCTTATATATCCACACAATGAAGCAACACACGTATGGAAAACCTGTGTAGAAGAGTTTGTGCACTGTTCCGGAGAGCAGGTGATGGTTTATACTTTTAAACTGTTATATAAAGCACTACATCCTGATGCTTAAGTTCAAGCTGCAGAAGAAAGCGCAGATTAGGACTCTCTTTGAGCACAGCAGCATTAAACATATTTAGCTTTTGTTGTTCATCTGACTGTGAAATCTTTAGGATCATTATTTCTAAAGACCAATGAGTGGAGGCTTTGCTCTGACTCCACCTAATGACAGGTTTACAGATATTTAAAGTTCACCACAGAAGAACAAACTGGAAACAGCAGTGACACCTGTGATTTCAACTAAATATTCAGTTATTAATTTGCATATATCTTATTTATATGTTTTTATTTTCAAGAAGTTAATCTACCAACAATAGTCATGTGATTCAACTCTCAAAAGAGGGTTTTGCTTTGAAGGCCAGGCCAAGAGAAACTATTCTATCAGACCCCCAGCCTCAGTAAATGCCTACAAAGAGCTATTTCTGAAAGGATGAGGAGTTCTGAGAAATAATAGAAAAGCAAATGTTGAGAAATGAGAGCTTAGAAGACTGCAAAAATATATAGAGTCTGTGAGTATATTATCAACGCAATTCCCAGGAGGGAAAATGAAAACAAAGGCTGGCAGAGAGGGGTATTGGCTAAGGTCAAATTGTGTCAACCTGAGTTACGTTCAGATGAGTGCACTGAGGTTGACCTGTGTACTAAGTGTAAGCCTGCAGCAGCCTGTTTAAAAAGCTAGCTTTCATTTCAGCTCCTTGATGACATTATATCTCCAGTGGGCCATGTGCCTATAGTTGACAGCCTCTTGGTTTGATGATATTATTTTTCAAAGCCACCCGTCAGTGAAAGCATCCAGGAATTGGCTGCATTTGTAAAATAGCACATTTGTGATCTGGCGACAAATTAGACCATTGATAAATTGTGAACAATGACAAGAATTCCAGTTTTTGGAGGATGTGTTTCAATGGCCAGTTTCAATGCACGAACTGAAGCCTAAGAGCCATGGCATCTATTCATATGTGTTTACTTTTTTTTCCTTTTTCTTATTGTCACATTAAACAATAAATACTTGGAGCAGTATGTGTGGAATTTAAAAAGACTGCAGCGATATAACATTTTATATTTTGATTTGCAGACAAAATGTTTTGTTTCACCTGGTCGGTTTAATTGGATTTGTAAATATACTGTACATCCATTCCCTGACATTCACACTGCAACACACTCAAGAAAAAGTAGGAGCAGGATTAATTTAAGGCTAATAATAATAATAATTATTATTATTATTAAAATGATTGAATACTACACATCCTGCTGACAGCAGCCATTAAAGGAATCACTGTTAACTGGTTAAAAGTTACAGTGCTGACATTGCGTGTCTGGAAAGATATTGTATGGGAGCTTTATAGAATGGAGACAATAACATATAAAGTAAAACTTCACAATGAAAAATTATTGAAAAGACGGTACCCTGCATCTGGATTAATATTTTGAGAACAATAATGAACAAGACCCCCCCCCCTCCTTACGCTATCCTCTTTGTCCCTTTTTTTCTTTTCTTTCTGTTTTTCTCTATTTTTTTTGTTTTGTTTCACATTCCATAATATATAGTCTTAACTGTTTTTTTCTTTATCAACTGTGTATTAAGTCTTGTCTCTGTAAATTGAGTGCTATGTTCAATAAAGGTAAAGTGAAAAGTAAAAAAAATAATAATTAATAAAACTAATAATAATAATAATAATAATAATTAATTAATACATTTATTCATTAATAAGGGCTGTGGCTGTATCTCCATATTGTAGTGCTTGACAGTGTTCTGCCACAGTAATCGTCACCCATTGGGATTCTGTCACCTGTGGGTAAATGGTGATTTAGGTGTGGTGTCATCGGAGGGATCGAACATCACGGTGTTCATCAACTTTGGTTTACTATTTGTTTTTATGTGCTGAAATATATTCAAATTCCATGTCTTCTTTCAGTTGTGTGCGGAAGAAACTTTTTCCATCTTTCTTTGGAGAACATTGTTTTTAAATGTCCAAAATGCTGCTTTTATATATCACCTGTTTCAAGTCATTGTAATTGTTCAATTATTTACAATCATTATTAGTCATGAATTGATCCTACCGGCAATGAATGTATGTTTAAAAAGAAACAATGTGTACATACATACATATACAGTATATATATATATATATATATATATATATATATATATATACCGTATATATATATACACACATATATATCCCTCTTCCATCACAGCTGGAAGCCATTACATCATTATCAGGTTTCTGAAAAGCTGATCAATAATTGGTGTGATAGAAGAGGGAAAATAGGACACTAGGTCACAGGGACTGGATTTGGGAATCACTCTGTTAGTTAATCAACATTCTCAATGTGATCTGAATAATAGCAAGGAAATGATGTCTATTGCATATTGCTTTTACAAATTATGCAGTTAACAAATTCTAATTTAACATTTCAGTTCAAAGCCCACTATTAGACTGGACATCACCCAAATATAGGAGTGTTTGTTGCTAAGGTCTAAGGGCTAAATTATGCACTAATGTGGATATCAGCCCCAATCCTCTGCTGTTTCAATTTTCACGGCCTGCATCTACTTTAAATTCACAGCACAAACAAACTGTGTCCTCATGTTAACAAAGTTTAATGCCACTGTATCCTGGACACATAGACGGTAAACAATAGATGTCAGTCAGTGTAACTACAACTTGTGTTTGACAGTATTCCTGCCCTTTCTAGGAGAGGTTTGTTTGTGGAACAGACTTACAGTATAACAGGATTATCAACAGCTGTAACTAAGGGCCAGTATGTGATGGATAGATGAAGGCATTTCCACCAGGTCCTGGTCCCTAATTAATTTAGTTAGATATCCACCTTGTGGTTAAAGTTGAGTACTACATCTATAATGCTTTATGAGGCTGCATGTCCTCTGTGGACTGATACAGAGTTTTAGTTAACAAACAAACTGAACTGAAGTCTGTATATGCTATTACAATACATTTTAGAAAATACATAAAATATAAATTACAAACAATATTGTTTTTTTTTTTATTCTAGGTAACTAGATTCAAAATCACATCAAATGTATGGATGTTAGTCTGGATTTTATGTTTGATCTACAAAGCTAGATATAATTAGTGCATCACTTGTGTAGTAAACTTAAAACTCTACTATTGATCTGTTTGTTATTCTATTGTTATTCTTGGTGCCATGTTTCTACCATCGCTGTGAATAAATAAAAACATAGAGCATTCAAGCTATTGATGCTATATATAGTGACAGTGGCTACAGTTAAATTACTTCCTATGTTGTAAGTATAACATTTAATTTACGTCAGAGGTGAAAATACATAAAGAAAACTCAAAAGAAGTCCCAAACTGTACAAAGTGAAATTTAACTGTTTGAAACTCCTCCACTAGTCTAAATATCAATTACATTTATATTTGTTTCCAATTTTATGAGCAGTGTTTAGTGTAGTAAAATACATATTTGATTGCAGATGATTCACATTGTCCCAGGTTGAAAATGCTTCAGGGTGTCGGTGTTTTGGTGAGATGTGTTTAATTTGTTAACAGTCTCCAGACAAACAGCCAAGTATAATTTTGGCTTGAGAGTTGACAACCCATGACTTAACACTGGAAATGTGGTGGCTGCTTCAGATTCCTTAGACATTTCCAACTCCAACTAATCAGGACTGTGGATCAGATAAACAGTGCTGATCATTTTCTCCTCTTTACATCTCTATTAGGATTCAATTGGCTGAAACTCATCCAGGCCTCACGTGCCTCCTGAGAACCATAGTGGTGGTGGTGGACTCCTTTTTCTTTTTGGGTGCACTTTGTGGCCTCGTCTACTCTGAAGAGATATTGTCCTTTATCCTACCACCCCAACACACACGATGAGATTCCTCTGCACACACAGTCACACAGGCTTTTAGACACTCATTACCCCATACTAATACAATAAGTGTCACCTTCCATTACATGGTGCAGGGTTGGATATCAGGATTGGAAACCCACCAAATCTCCTCACAAGAGGTGCCACCCCCTCATGGATGGCATTGTCTTTCAGCTACAATGTTGAATTGTTTTCTCTTTGCTCTTACACGAATGACAAAAATAAAAAATATTCTCCTAAAATGGATATAATAGATACTATCTCATATTTATTGATGTATAACTGATTATCAAGAAAGTATAACTGAGGTGATAGGTATTCTATCTTCGTGTGAATCCTCGTGTTAACTTTGGGGTTTGTTTCAGTGCAGGCAGCTTTTTAATGATCCACCACACCCCACCCCGTCCAAGCCTATTGTCTCACATAAGAACAGCGCACGCAGAGTTGTAAAAAATCTTAATTAATACTCTTAATTCTCCGTGCCGTCGCCTGACCGATGCTGTGCACTCACGTGAAAATCGGCTGCACCCAGCATGTGGGTAGACAGTGTTGTATACGAGCTGTCATTTTCCTTGCTTTCACATGGCAGGGAGTGAGACAAATGTTTTTGTAACCACCAAACAAAACAGGTTTTAAGTTGGTTTAACTAAGTAAACTGTCAACTGTAGAATCATGCAGCTTTTTATGCAAATCCTTTATTGTGTTAAACTTTGTTGTCTATTAATGCAACATCCAAAAAACCATTTTTTTTTTCTTACATAATAAATATGTTTAGGAATGAAATAAAATAGGCTGGTTAAGTGTATTTAAAATTTTATAGCCCTTATATTTGATTAAATGAAAAAAATCCTCGACAGCTGATGAAAAATCAATACATGCACATGAGTGTTTTTTTCTGTAGAAACCAAATTATAATAAAATACTTTCAGTTTTTAGTGTTGAAATTATCTGATAGTAACTTCATTTTAATCTTGGATGTCATTTCTTTAATTTCCACTACCCCCAGCTTTAGCAGCTGACGAGTGGTTTACACTAACCTTTAACTGGTTTTCTCTCATTGTCTTGTGATGCTACAGTAACACTGTACCACTGAACAGATTAAAAATAAGAACTGACAAGTGTTACTCAGTGTAAGGCTGAGTTCAACCCTGGGTTTTGTACGTGGGCCTGTGGCTCTGAGGCTTCTCCCTCTGAGCAGTGGCAAAGGGCATGTGGTCCTCTGCGTGCAACAGATGCCCCAAAGAAGACTTGCGACAGATGAGTCGAAAATAAGCGTGACATGTGTTAAACAGGCGCAGCCCCACAACACTGACATTTGACAAGATGATGGGCGTAGGCAATCATTATTGTCTCCACTTAAGCAAGTAGTAAATATTCAGGGCTGGTATCAGTGAAAGCAAAAGCCGTAATACAAATCAGCCTGAAGAGATTTTCATTAATGATAGACCTGTGTGAATAGATTTATGATTGCACTCAAACAAAGTAGTAAATGTAGATGTAGCTTTGTCTGAACTGTGTATTTTCTGGATTTGTGTTAGAGTTGCAAAGGCCAGTCTTTATCTACTGGTAGAACTGATTTGTAAAGGACTGATAAAATGCTTTTTGTTAAGTCTCAGAATTGCTAAATTCTGGTCTTTGCCACTTGTACTCTATAATCTACACATACTAATGGACCTTCGACCCCGGTCCTTCCTGCCTCACAAAGGTGCCAATGATGGCAAGTTAGGCATGGGGAGGAACATGCCAAGGAGGTGTCCCCCTCTACCCCTCCCCTCCCCCCTCTATCCACCCTCCAGAACCATTTGGACCACAGGGAATGGGTTAATCACATTAGAGGCCCAGAAGAGAGATGGGAAGTAGACAGTACCGTGACAGCCGGGGTAGCACTGGCACGACTAATCCCGTTAGGCCAAGGAAAAAGGGGGACGCCATCGCGCCTACGAAGCTGAGAAAGAAAAAAACATTTTCCCAGGAATGAGTTCACCTGTATGGTAACACAGAGAAGTTGGCCTGTTGATGCCTATTAGAAGAAACAATCGCACTTGGCACGTACAAATGTTTTTTCATGCTGGGCACCAAGTTATTGTCAGTGCCTGAAAAAAAATCAGTAGCAGACAGTGGCATTGCATGAGATCCTCTTTCATGCCATGGTAAAGAAGCCCCTTTCAACCCACTGCTATCAGTCTCACAAACAGTGAGAAGATGAGAGGGGTGGGGGTGGGTAGGGGGATGCTGTAAGAATGATAGAGCTTACTTCATCTGCCATTGTAAGTGCACCCGAGTTCAACCTTAATGTAAACCTTAGCAGGCAGGATATGAAAAGGATGCTCTCTATAAAAATATATCCTGCTGGGTAATCCGGCAGATGGCCACAGCAGCAGACACTATGAGCGTGGCTGGCCACTGCAGGAGTAACAGGGAACGTCCGATCAGCAGCCACTCTCCAGCCTGGGAGATGTGGAATCAAGATTCTTAACTCCCCTTAGCAACGCTGGGAAACAGAGCCGTCAGTTTAGATCCATCAAGTTTCTCCTTAATCTCACCCACTATTTTTTTCTCTCCATTTTCTCCTTTTTTGTATCTTCCCTTTTGTTGTGGGGATTAAGCCAAGTGGTAAAACAGTGATTTAATGATCTTTCCATGGCTATGTGCACCACTTAAACCATGAGACAAACAAGCTGAGGCATTCTAAGAGTCACCCCCTCTAAAGGCGGCTGCTCAGGAACTGTGAAGCTTTTGATACAGCCTTAAGCTCCGGCTGATTATTTTTCCCACTGCCATGTGATGTGCTGTGCTCTGCTATGGGAAAATTTAAGGTTTTGTGTTTTGTAAAGGCCCATTGTAAACAAGATGAGGAGAAAACAGTTGGATATTACTTGATGGAGGGTTTATAATGATAAGAGGGTGAATTTTGATTTGTTAACACAGAAAAAGCACCAATGGTAAACTAGAAAAATGTCTATAATAATAAAAAAAAAATTATCCAGTAACTTCTATCTATTAATTATGTAACTTGGATAATAAAAAATATGTGGTTTAATTCTCACTCCAAACCTAAAGTGAGATACACATTGACCTCTTGTTCCTAATTTCTTTTAATAACCAAAAATTAACTTGGTGATAAAGCAAATATTGGTGGAATATCTCATTTAGGTATAACTGAGGTATAACAGATCAGTTATGTTGGCACTCAGTGAACTCCATTTGTTGATTAAGACAAAACTATAACACAACCTACTAACAACTACATTCTATTGTAGAAGGAGATGCTGTCTTACCTGTGTTTGGTTGCTTCAAGACACCTGAACTCAGACCAGGACAAGAAATAATCCAAAAAAAAAAAAGATGTTGCTCCTTCACATGTATCAGCATCAGGATCTATTTGATGGAGATCAATATTATTCATTACATACTTATTTTATGCATTTCATGTTTTCCCCAAACCATCTTATCTCCAGACCTAAAAGACAAATCTGGTGTCATCACAAATTGCCCTAGATCTGAGTATATCTTTTACTGACACAATTGTAATTGACAATGTTTTATGTAATTTTTGTGCATTTTTTCATCTTGTTATAGCTTTCAGTCTTTACGCAATTTTTCGTTTACATCACTTTAATCTTTTGATGTCTTCTTTTTTTGCTGCAACTTTTACACTGACACTACTCTGTGAAGTCAACATTTATAAACTCCTCCAGTCCAGAGGACAGTCTCATCTGCGTTAACTAAAGAAATAAAGATAGTTTCTCTTCCTCTTCAGCTCTACAGACATTTTAGAACCCAACCCTAAGTTTGAAAGATAAACACCTAAATAATGTATGTATAAGTATGAAGTTATTCACATTCACCATGCTACTTCTCATGCATATTAAGGGAATATGTTGTTTATTAGTCATGATAAATCAATTGAGGCAATAATTTCCTTATTCTGCATGTTTATATTCTCCAACTACCAGGCCATTTACTAATAGTTTCCCCTCAATAACCAGTTCCAGTAACAGTGTGAAAGGACGTTGTTGTATATGAATTATGATATTGACACATAAGGACCCATTGTAATTTTTATGGTAGTTCTAAAATGTTATTTTCTCTATATTTTACCTATTTATCACCTTTTTTATAATACAGTCTGAATCATGTATTTTCTTTCATTTAATTCACTGATCCTGTAGAGGCTCATAGAAAAATGAAGGAAAAAGTGGAGGGGATTTCAGTAAAATATATCATTAACTGAACATAAACCAAGCATTTCCATCCACAGTCATTGATCCAACTCCGTGGGTCTTACTGGTGAAATTAGTGTTGTAGAAGATGACAGTGTTACTATGGTAACTACGGAGCCTCTGAATATCCGTGTAAATATCCATATTTACATGGATTGATAGGAGTCACCGGATAGACAATTTAGATGTGTAGATGGTTTTGGTCGACAGTGGATGTTTGGTAGCCTAGCCGAGCAGCAGCACATGTAATGTGCTACAGTTGTAGTCTAGTTACGCTAGATTCAACTCTCACTCCGCCAAGCCGAATCAGCGGTTACCTCCCACGAGTGAACTACCACACCCATCTTGACACACCATGGTCTGCCAAACTACTAAACTGATCACGCGGTGTCCTGCGCTGCACCAAACTAGCACTGCACGGGGTCTACCAGTCTGTGCCGTGCCAGGAAACAAGAGCCCAAAGCCTTTAGCCTATTTCAGGTTGGTAAAATGGTTCATAATGCTTATTCTAGTGCCCTCTAGAACGTTGCAACAGCTCCCGTTCACTTTGAATGGACGTCCTCAGCCTTCTACGGACAGATTTTTTTCGACAACTGCCTGCTGAGCCATTAACGGCCGCTGCCAATGGCAACGACTTTTGTCACTTCAGATTCACAGAACCATATCACTCCGCAAGTAGTTCGGTCGCTTTGAAAGTAAATATTGTTCGGCCCTTTCGGGAAATATTTATCTGATAGTCACGCGTGGGCAAAACATTATCCATTGCTTATCTATATAGTCTGTAAATGTAAAACAGAACAAGCTAATGCATTTTTTACAACTTTAAATCTACTAAATGGGCAGAAAGGAAGCTGCTCATGATACAGCTCAATGTGTGGAGTGTGGGACCCACTATCAGGGTGTAATAACTGACAAAGCATTGGCAGTGATCAATATAGAGTGGGACTAGAAAGCTATAATAGGAGGGGAAATATCAGAGGAGAGGTAGTCTGTGTGTAATGGATGATAGAGGTGTTAGTATTTTGGCCGGTGTGCAGTAAGTGGGCATGCTGGTGGATGACCACATTTTGTGAAACAGCCAGGTCAATGATGGCGATAATGGGGAGCTAAGTACAGTATTGGGGTTAATACTTGTGAGCTGGCCAAGAGATTATGGTATCATCTAAAATACAGGAGACCCCTCAGTAAAATGCTTTGTTTCCTGTCTTAAGAGCAAACCAACAACATGCTGGGGATTATCCCATAAACACACCCTCAAAATGAATTAGCAATCATAATACAATACTGACAGTGATGTCTTTTTATGTCTTGCAGTCAGGAATGCCATATCACATAAAAACCACAGGCTAGGAATGGATTAATACAGTCATATAGGTGGTTAATAGTACTGTAAACCTCTTGAATTCTGTATACCTTGAGTTGTTGAGACACTTGTAAATACAATGGCAATCTATCATCATTAAAAGATTAGCATCACTTCCCTTAATAATGAAAACAAATAATATCCAATATATATATATATATATATATATATATATATATATATATATATATATATATATATATATATATATATATATATATATATATATATATATATATATATATATATATATAAATTTGTCCTCTAAACTCAACATTAATGCTGCTTACAGATAGTCTAGAGGGTTGGATAAAAACATCTTATGAAAAACATGCAATGCTCTATGAGATATAATTTCATGTCATGCTACTTAAAAAGCTTTGAGCTACCAGATCTGGGTTACACCATGTGCTCCCAGATGATGCCATCTGTGAGACAAGTGTGTGTGCAGCTTTCAAATCAAATACTAAATGATTTCTCCATTAATCCAGGTCATCTCCACTGAGATGATAATGGTTCAGCCCTGGGACTGCTGTTTATGATGAGTGGATGAGTTGATACAAGAATCAGATGACTGCAAAGATTTACAGGGTGAAATGTGTACATGATGTAAAATCTAACACTAAGAGACAAATATAAATTTAACAGCTCAAACAAGTAACTGATTAATTAATTAAATTGGAATGAAAGAAAAATCATTGTAATTTGACTGTGTGTTATTTAGTAGGAGAGTAAACACAAAAACACCTTATCCTGTCATCATAATTTAATATGTTTATTACCTCCACCAAGGAGGTATTAATTTCGGGTTTGTTTGTCTGTCTGTTTGTTTGTGTGTTTGTCAGCAGGATTACAAAAAAAGTTCTGAACAGATTTTTATTAAACTTTCAGGAATGATAGATAACAATTCAAGGAAGAAGACGTCATATGATGCCATATCAAGCCTTGACGGAGGTCTGCTGTCTTGTTTGGTTTTTTTTTGCAATACTAAATGTTTGGTTTTTTTTCACCAACAAATCTCATTTTGTTCAATAAATGGCAGTGGTTGTAATGCTTGATTTTAATATTAGTTAATTATATATTTTGCTGAAAAAAGCCATTTTTGCTTGAGTTTTGTCTATTTTCAGATTATAGCCATTAAATTTAATCCAGTGGTGGAACACCCCATGCATTTGTGATATATTGCATAAACATAAGAATCATTCTTAAATCACTGAAGTATTGTACCCTTCTCCTAACCCAGAACTGGATCATTGTCAACTCCATTGACAACAAAGCTGGATGTTTCAACAAGATAATAAAACATATCCAGGGCATGTCATGTTGAAACTGTTATAAGTTTATATGTATTTGCATTTCTTTGTGTCTTCTTAGTGCAGCCACGCGTTTTGAAACACAAAAAAGATTTGTCTATTATAATAATTGAAATTGTAGAAAATTGTAATGATGAATGAAAACAATAAAGGAGGATATTATAGCAAATGTTGATAAATGTTAAATGTAGAGAAAATAGTTCTTGCGCTCTGAGGGTTAAAGTAGTAGCATCTGTAGTTTAAGAACAAGAGGAAGTGTTTATTCTTATTGTTTGAGGTCACATGAGCATATGTTCCTTTCTGTACCATTTGACAGTAAAGACTTGGGTAAAAGGCCAGTCATCTGCTCCTCAAACGTGGAATATGTTACTAAAAGACAGGAAACTGACTAAACTGATCTGATCTCCTTGTATGCCTTTAAATCCAAACTCAAAGTGCTAAAGATTATCTCAATGACTTACATTTGTTTTTCATACTTCAACTTGTCTTAAAAAATTATATGTTTTAACTGTGTGTTGTATTCTATGTTGCCTCTTGGACAGGACTCTCTTGAAAAAAGAGGTTCTTAATCTCAATTGGATCATTTTTCCTGGTTCAATAAAAAAAAAAAAAAAGTAGTAACCCAGTTGTTTTTTGTTTTAGTTTGTTTTGCAGCCTGATTAGTTGTTCCTATGAATGAATCTGCATTTACTAGTATCATCATTATTTACATGGAATCATAAAAGGCAGCTAATATTCCATTAAAACAGGACTAATACATACTGAAATAAAACACCGGATGGCAAAGGACTGTGATTGGATGACAGCAGTAAATCTCCCAAATCCCTCATGACTCAAGCTGTGATTTGGACCAGAGACAATGAACTCCGCCCTCCAGAGATGATGTCCACTGTCACTGTCCGGCACACGACAGCAGCAGGTCCAGGGACAGTTTGCTTACTGTGGGGGAGACAGCTCGGATCCAAGCTCCACGTATCCTTCTCTGAGTGTTGACTGTACAGGAAGATGAACCGATTAATCGACCGCCGCCTCCATGGTAGGACACTAACACGACGGTTTATGACCATTTGTCTGTTTTATGCAAAGTCAAACAACATTTACTAAGTTTAATGTGTCGTGGGTAGAATAATTTACGTGATTAGCCATATGAATTTTCTGTCTAAATGACTTAAAAATGTCTGGTTTCAACAGTACAGGAGACTGAAGAGTGTGGGATTATCACGCATTGGATTATGGGAACCTGTACCTGCATGCTAACATTTAGCTCCGCCTACATGCTACCTCTGTCTTTTTAGCCTTGTAAACATAAAATAAAATGCAATAATAAGTATTTATAATTTTGGCCTGATAAATTCTCTCTTCACTTAAATCCTGGAGGAAATATATTTAGTTATGGAGGCATTATTGGGAAAGTTAGCACAAAAAAAAGCCAATATTAACATGCATATTTGTATTATTAATTCTATTTCCCTTAGCTAACATAACATCACTGATACTGTTAAGTCCAGTTTGAACACCCACTTTAATTGAAATGTTATTAATCACGAGTAATAATAAAATCTCAGATTGTACCTCAACAGTATTTTCAGGTTTTATTCATCCTCTGTGTCAGTATTATGTTTGGCTTTGGAGAAAAAATGTTCTGACATTTTGAGCACTGACTTACTCAAAAAAAATTAAATATAACTGAGAGATCAATCAATTCTGACAACAGTTGCAATCTTTATATTACATAAATTTACCTTAACCTCCTGAGACCCAGTAAAGTGTATTACCCTTTTTTTAAATACATTGAACAGTTGTCTTGATGGGAAAATGCATAATACAATTTTTTTATTTGTTTGTTTGTTTTACAGAAGGTCCTTTGTAATGGACAGCATTTTTAAAGTAAAACTGTGAAACTTTTGTCCCCTACAGAGGACCAAAATGCATCGCTGGGTGTCAAGAGGATAAATGCCTCATACATGGGGCTGTATGTAGTTTTTTGTGAGCACTGCAGTTAATAATGTGTCTCAGAAGGTCCTTGGACCTCTGGAACATCTTTCCATAGATGACTGATTGTAAAAATGTACATAGAAATGTGCACTTGTGTAATTGTTATTAATTGTATCCTCTGTTCTTTCAATCCCTTAGGATTAACTGCTGTTGCTATTGGGTAAAAATGCCAAATTAAAAGGTGCATTTGGACACATGCAAATTCCAATATTAAAAAGTAAGTAGTTTCATCAAGATTTTGAGCTGTCCACTACACTAGCTTAATGTGTTGGTTGTATTTTGCAGGCTGTAGTATCCATTGACCCGTCAGTGTTGTCCTGTGTCTCCCAGCAGGTGCTGTGATGTGAGAAGAGCTCATGCCTCTAGTCAAGAGAAACATTGAGCCTCGGCATCTGTGCCATGGTACAGTGCCTGATGGAATTGGCAATGAGTTGGAATGTGTAACCAACAACACACTATCTGCCATCATCCGGCAGCTCAGCACTCTGAGTAAGATCACATTTACTCATAATCAGCAATATTTGTTGATATGTACAGATGTAGACATATGATCCTTGTGCTCAACACTTGCAATTAAAGAACATATTAATAATATTGATCAAATCCATAAATCAAACTCCTAAACTCAAGTTTGTTTGTTTTTTCAAATGTTTTTAGTAAGAACTAGTCAAACATGCTGTCGCCCAAACCATAATCTGACTAACTGAGATGCCTTGATTCAAAACACTGTTTGACATTTTTCAACAAAGAGTAAAGTAATGACAGGACAACAATAGTTGTATTAATCTAACATAATCAAAACAACGAAACTGAAAAGGACATTGTATAAGAATTTTGCAATACTATGTTGTCTTAGATCTATCTAGGAGTTTCTAGTACATGTTTTCTGTTTTTTTTGTTTTTTTTGTTTTTTTATTGTTCAAAGGTGCTTATTAAAAACAGTCATCAAATTATTTTGGCAAATAGAAAATAGCCTATTCTATTCTATTCTGCAAAACACAACATGAACTGCACATTAAAAACAAGGCAGTTATATTCTACTGTAAATATGTGAATTAATTCACACTATTATGCAATACAATATGTGGTACTGACATTCATTTAATGCATGGTAATCATCCTATTCAGTGCGTAAGTGTATTATTGTGTGAGACATCAGTTAATGCACAAAAAAAGAGACAGACTATTTTAGGAAGCAAAATTACTACTGGACATCTGGCCCATGAATACTCCGATTAGTGTGGGTGTGTGTATGTGTGTGTGTGTGTGTGTGTGTGTGTGTGTGTGTGTGTGCGCGCGCGCGCTGTTAGGATTTAGTGAAGTTACAGGAGCTTAGAGCTTACCGTAAAGCTTCGTATCACAGACAGATAAGATGGAGAGTGAATGGGTGGAGATATAAACTGAGTCTATCAGTCTAATGATAGCTTCCACATTAAGTGGATCTGTTCTGTTTGACGTACCACTCATGTTGTGATGTGCAAGGAATGAACACTCAGGGCAGTGTATGAACCACAAAATGCAAAGGATTTAGAAATAATCGGTAGTCTTGTAGCATTAAATGTACCATGTGTCACCATTAAAACAGCATTTATCCACGTGTACAACAAACTCTGTTTCTTCCATTTATTGTTGTACACATCACTGTAATCATGACAGACTTTTTTTTTTTCTTCGTCCTTATCTTCTTGTTGTATCCTCTGGTTTCAGGTAAACATGCAGAAAATGTTTTTGGAGAACTTTTTAATGAAGCAAACACCTTTTATAGTCGTGCAAACTCCCTCCAGGATCGCATTGATCGCTTGGCCATCAAGGTCACCCAGCTAGACTCCAGCATTGAAGAGGGTATGTGAGGACAGGCGTGGGGTTCTGTTACATTTATGCCCCATATAAATGTATGTCCCATATTAAACATAAAACCTTTGTCATCCTGTTTCACAGTCTCTCTTCAGGACATAAATATGAGGAAGGCTTTTAAAAGCTCCACTGTTCAGGACCAGCAGGTTTTGTCAAAGGGCAGCGCTCCCAACGCTGTGGCTGAGATGTACAACAGCAGTGACAGACCCCCTCCCCTCAGCACCCTCACTGCATACAGGTAATGTATGCACTGTAGAAAATTGCCTCAGGGGGAAATTTAAGTAATGTGTATAACTAATGTGTATCTTATAATAATAATAATAATAATAATAATAATATACATGAGTCTCAGCCAAGAGATTTTCTATGAGCAAATACAGCCACAGAAAAAAAAAATAGACCATCAAAAGTCATCAAAAACAATCGTTATGCAATCAAGTACTAACTCCTGTGTGTGTCATGTGACTAAAACAAACAGAAAAGAAAACATGGAATGAATAAAAGCACTGTTTTTGTCAGTGCAGTTACATAGATATAGCTGCAAGAACACAATTGTATAGTATTTTCTGTAAGTTGCTGTTTTCCAGTTAAAATACTTAAAATATCAAACTTTTCATTAGGATTTTGTTATTGTTTACTTTTAATAACAGCTTTATTCCAATTAATAACATTAATCACAACAGGTATAATTGGATAAAAATAGTTCACATGTAATGAAATGTCTAAATACATTCCATGTAAATATATAGCTGGCACCATAATGGATTGTACTTTATTTATTATTTACACTCATTTTATGCTACTAAAAAGTGTATACCTCCCGTTTATAGACATTCACATTACACCAAATGAGGAAGCCAATTAATTAGCATTAACATTAGAAACTATAAATTAAAACATGATATTCTGTTTGCCTTTTACGCTTTGTATATACATATTGCGCAAGACAATAAAGAACTTAAATACATACAAACCTGTGACTAAAATACATAATATTCTGATTCAGAGAGATAGATGAGAAATGAGGGAGGTTCAACAACAATCGTTTAAAAGTATAGCAGTCAAATCTCAAATGATGAAAAATGATATGACTCAATCTGACTTTTATCTTTGTTGATTTCTGCAGTGTTGACTCTATTCTTCCACTTCCAAAAAAACTGTTTGTGCACAATATTAAAAACAGAAAACAAGAAATAAATATTTTTTATGGGATAACATCAGCATTAAGTGTAGTTATTTTGTCTTGTCCCCATGATAAAAAAGCTCAAGGAATGTCATGGCATATTTTAAGTAAATTTTGCTTAAACTAGGCTTTTCTCATTGGAAACAATGGCTAAGGGTATGTCCCTGAAAACCCCCAACCCTTAATGATGTCATGATATGAGGTGTCCTCAGGTTATGACCTTTCATTTGCATTTAATTTGAAGTGAATCAGACAAATAGTTGCGGATATGAGCAAAAAAGTGTTTAGTGATTTTAAACTTTTGGGCAATCCAGAAATGGTAAATCATCCAAAATCTAGTCAATTCTTCCTTTACATTATATTCATTGATATGAAAGCATGTAATATTTTAAACTGAATATTTTTTAAGTTATCACATTAACATTAAGGATTTCCTAAATTCTGTTTAGTGATTTAATTATATACTGTACAGTAAAGTTAGTTAAATGTACAAATGGAGGTCCCAATAATTAATTAACACTCTGGTGTCTTATTCTTTTAGCTTTTATTTTTAATGCTGTACATATATCTAATTTTAGAGAGGATTCCACCGATGCGATGAACTTTTACTCAGACCCCTCATACTTCTTTGACTTGTGGAAAGAAAAAATGCTTCAGGACACAGAGGACAAGAGGAAAGAAAGGAGGAAGCAAAGGGTAAGAAAGCACACCCCATGTCCTCTCAACATGAACATCTGATTTATTTTTTAAGCTTGTCATCCCACCCCCATTCACGATTCCCAGGAGCAGAAGCGATGCGTGGACAGCAACACCCTTCAA
Organism: Siphamia tubifer; assembly: GCA_020466265.1. Taxonomy (NCBI): domain Eukaryota; kingdom Metazoa; phylum Chordata; class Actinopteri; order Kurtiformes; family Apogonidae; genus Siphamia; species Siphamia tubifer. The sequence continues at coordinate 20,002,019 of CM035796.1, forward strand.
CGCGAGGTCAAAAAGGTGAGGAAGGTGAGAAACCGCAGGCAAGAGTGGAACATGATGGCGTTTGATAAAGAGCTGCGGCCTGATCACCGCCATCCGCAGACACTCCGACGAGGGGCGTCATCTGAGGGCTCCCTCTCACCAGACGGCAGGTTCGTATCTAGTGGTTTTTTATTCTTTTGGAAAAAGGACAAAGTAGACATTAGATAAGGGGTTTTCAAATGGTGGGATAGTGAGCCTCCCCTAAAAGAACTCAGAAGCAGACCACCCCCAACAATAATTTTTATAAACATTTTTCTTTTTTTTATAATTCATTTATTTTTTAAACTTTTTTTTTACATTTTAAACATCTTTGGCTTCATCTCAAGATGTGTGTGATGTATCTGTGTGTTTTTAACATATTTTTTAAACAAATTTTAACATCTGTGTATTTTTTTTAACATCCCTTTTAACACATGTTTTTAAACATGTTTTCACATCTGCGTATACTTTCCCTGCCATATTTTTACATCCTTGTGTGTTTTAATACATACACAATTCATTAAGCTTCACATATATATATATATAAACAAAATTATATAACTCAATAACACACTGTGGGGGCGGAGCATCGTCAGGACCAATCCATGAAAAGACCAACTTTAAACAATCCGACTCAGACTTCCTCTGTTTGTTGCTCACCCCAGACTCTGTCCTCTCTCACTTTCACTTGAGGTATGATTTTGGTATGTTCTGTAGTTAGCTAACCACGTTTACACATTTTTTCTTTTTTATTCTGGTTTCTTTTTTCTCATGCCACACCTCTCCTGAAGTCTCCTGACGCCCCCCAGGGGAGACCCGCCTCACTGTTTGAAAACCCCTGGATTAGATGAAGGAAATTACCTTTTAAATGCTGTTGTCTCAAGTGTCATGAACTGTTCAGATTTTCTCACAGTTGGATACTGTGTTTTAATCTTCCTTTTTTGTACAGACTGTACAGATGTAGATCTTTTTCTAATGACTAAATAATAACGTCTCAAAGCTTCAGGGTTTTTTTTGGCTCACTGTCTTTCATTGTTTATCCAGGCCTGACCTCTTTGACTACCCTGTCCCTCCACTGCCTGCCAATGCTGTTTGTAACTTTGCCAAGTCTCATGATTACATACCCGGGAATACACACCCCTCACCACCTGTGGAGCATGAATACCACAGCATTGATGTCAACTACAAGAGAGTAACCTACTCCAGTACAGAGCCTCACTGCACAGAAATGATGAATGGTGCAATACGTCTGCCTGCAGAGTACAAGTATGGCAGTCATCTACATACACAAAGAAAGAACTAAGACAGTTTTCTCAGCATGTACATTAATATCATCTTTCTTTCTTTACCGACCAGCTCCATCCCTCCACCTTCTGCCCCTGGACCGCCCATCCCATCTGCACAGACGGCATTTGGGTGTCCTCTGGGTGCACTACCACCACCACCACCTCCCAATGGAGTTGTGCATGTAGGCCCAGGCTACCCACTCCCACCTGTACCTCCTCCAGGTCCTCGTATGGTTCCGCCTCCCCCAGGTCCCCCGCCTCCCTCTCTCCCACCTCCAGCTGGGCCTCAGAACTTAATAGGCCACAGCATTAGTGGAAGGACAGAGAATCCACCTGTGAGAGATGCAAGAAGCGACCTGTTGTCTGCAATCCGCATGGGTCAGTGCAGTTGCTCTGACACACTGTTGGATTTTTACTGTTCATATAAAAGCAGACATGTACATTCGACTGTGTGTTTACGTTTTTTTGGTCTGTGGTTTCTTTTAGGCATCCAGCTGAAAAAGGTCCAAGAGCAGCAGGAGCAGCAGAGCAAGTGGGAGCCAGTGGGGAACGATGTAGCGACCATCTTGTCCCGCCGCATTGCTGTTGAATACAGCGACTCTGAAGATGACTCTGAATTGGATGAAAACGAGTGGTCAGACTGACCGAACATATGTTGTTTCAGGGTTTATACTGTCGTAAAACATATCCATTATGACAGCTACACACTCTGAATTGCCATCTCTGACTCCACCTAGTGGACTTTCTGATGCAGCGGTTCCTGAGCTCCTTCGTATAATGATGTCGTACCACTACATGATTAATTTAGGTATTTTCTACATAACTCTGAATTACCTGAAAAATAGTCATATATCATAAATACAACCTTCCTTCTTTAGGTCCATCAGATGGTGTGGAACTCATGGACATATGAGTAACAGAGCAGCTATTAATGTTTCTACTGTGGTATTCATCCATAGCTTTTTTTCCAGAATGTTTGTTGTTGGAAAAGATCACTTTGACTATTATGTAAATGAACATTCCACCGTGAAATATGGAATGTCACAAGACATTACTTGAAGAATAAGATACACAAGTAAAATTAAATGTCTAGTCTTTAAAAGTGATGTTTTCTATGATAAAAACTTAGTTTTCTACTGCTAATAAAATGTGACCACGTGATCTTTCATCTTGTACATTAAACCATGTGAAACTGACCTCTATGCCACAAGAAACCAGAACTCAGAAAACTGCTGATATACAGTTTGCAAGAAATGTGGTAACAGCAGTATTTCTTTTATTAGAATTATTGAATCACTATAAAGACTACATAGATTTCCACTTATGTTTTAGAGTACACAGTGTATGTAATTTTAAGTATTATATAAGTGTTTTGAGTTACTCTGTTGTATTATTGTGTTGATTCCTCAAGTCTTTAATATAACTGCTACCTCGATTCATTGTATGATAGAATGAACATCATTGCTATCATTGACTTTATAAATACAGTGTTGTTTTTCTACCATTAAACATATATTCACCACATTGTGACATGTAGCAGATCTAATTCATCGTGATATGTAATTGTCAAATGATTCAATTAAATTCAACTGTATTTATTGAGTCCCAAATCACAACAATGTCGTTTACAGGGTTGATTGGAGAGAACAATCAATCACAGAAATAGATGAAGTCCCAAAGCATCCCCAGTCCTCAGACCCTCCTTCTCGACAAGAAAAAACTCCAAAACACAGTGGAAAAGAAGAAATCTTGGGGAGAACCAAAGCGAAGGAGAGATCCACTCCCATGGATGGACAGGCTATAGATGAATGTCTATTTTTATATGAAAGGAATGGGGGTGCAGGTCCATCCATCAGACAGGTGAGGGTGAGGGAGGAGGTCTGGGTTCTTCCTTGACCCATTATCTATCATTTCTGAAAGTTTCATCAAAATCCATTCAGAACGTTTTGCTAATCCTGCTGACAGACAAACGGACCTGAATTTAATACCTCCTTAGCAGAGGTACTAATATACAGAACATTAGACATTCCAAGACACAATAATCATAAATTAATAAAAATAAAACATAGAAGCTACAAGAATAGACAAATTAAATAAAAAGACAAAATATAAATTAATAACAGAAAATAAAAAAATAAAATCCAATAAGTAAAACTACAGATAGAAAAGAAAAAACAATGTAAAGGGGCAGATACATTTACTCAGTGTAATTACAGTAAAAGTGAAGAGCTGACAAACCTTTTTTAAACCAAATATTATATTTAGAGACTCGAAATACATTTTCAGTACAATTAAAATTATTGAAATAATAGGGATGTTTTGAACATTTTAGCATTATGTATATGACATTTATCCAGATGAACAAAGAATCTAGGTTAAAATAATTATTATGAGAAAAGTAGCCAAAAAGAACCATTTTCGAATCAAACCAAATGCAAACTTGAGTTTTGATTTAAAGAAAAATAAAATGTTCATAAAACAGTAATTGTTGTACTCGTGGCAGCCAGCAGGGGTCAGTATAAGATGCAATCGTTTTGGAAAGCACGGCGGAAGTCATCATTGGTGAATAAGAAACTGTGAATGATAGACGCCATGTTGGCTCCACATACAGCTGAAGGTCCCTGGAGAAGGGGAGTCATTAGAGCCACAATGGAGATGTTTTCTTCCTGTGACAGTCTGATGCTTCGCAGGTGATTAGTACAGAAAGCTAGAGATAAACCTGGAACCCAGTTTATCGGAACAAGGTAAGCTTTTGTTAAGAAAGTTAGTTTAAACGTTTGTGTTTATAACCGTGTTGAATGTCATTCTAGTCTTGTGTAAAATATTATTTACATTGACGTTTCTCGATGAAGAGTGCTAATATCGACTAGCTTGTCACCTGACTCATACGTGCACACGCTCAAATCAGCTTTACTCTCATGTAAATTGTGTAGTAACACACTGTTGGCACCATCTGTCCAGCCAAACAGAGTTAGAAATCAACACAATTTGTCAGTTATGCATTTTCGATCCAGGTTGTAAGCTAAATACATGGAAGTTAAACAGCCTCAGATGAGTTACATCAGTCATTTTATGTTCGTTCGCGTCATTATTAATTTACTGTATGCGGAATTAAATCAATACACTGAAACACGGTATAAAGTGTGTGTTCGGATAAAAATATATCACATATTGTCTGTTATTTCAATGTGAAACCATCTCCTGTGCCTGACCTATTCATTGCTTTATGGATTTTACAGAAAAGGAGCTTTTTAAAGATGGATACCTCTAAACTCCCAAAGATCAAGGATGAGGAGCGAGAAAGTCAGTTTGGATACGTACATGGAGTCTCTGGACCAGGTGTTCTTTATTTTCCTTTTCTCTGAATGATTTCTTTGTAGGTTAACCACTGAGGTTTCAGGTTTAGTGGTAACTCTTATAGTGAGGACATTTATTACATCCTGCACCCAGTAAGGTGTTATGTCATTATACAAATAAACCCTTTCCGTGTGTGGGTGTGTATTTGACATATCAACAAATATACTCATGTCTTCAATCAACAGTGGTAACAGCTACTGCAATGGCAGGAGCAGCCATGTATGAACTGGTTCGGGTTGGTCACAGTGAGCTGGTTGGAGAAATCATCCGTCTGGAGGGAGACATGGCAACAATCCAGGTCTATGAGGAGACTTGTATCCTGTCATTCAACAGTTTCAGACCATTTGTTCAAGCATATTTCAAATGTCCATATTGGAGTATTTTAGAGCGACTGTGGCTCAGTTGGTAGAGCGGGTTGTCCATTGACTGAAGGGTCAGTGTTTTGCGTCCCAGCTCTGGCTGTCCACATGTTGAAGTGTCCTTGGGCAAGACACTGAAAGGCTCCCAGTAGGTCTGACAGAACCTTAGAAACCTACTGGTGTATAAGTGAATGTGAGAGTAATGTAAAGCGCTTTGAACACCATGAAGGTGGAAAAGTGCTATATAAGTGCAGACCATTTATTATTAGGACACATATCTGACTTTTTTGTCAATACCAGATTAAAGACCAGTGAATCATTTCTACAGAACAATGCATATTGTTTATGTTGTTTTTCTTAACTTAACATAACAGCCGGTGTGTCTGTGGGTGACCCTGTCCTTCGAACAGGGAAACCCCTCTCTGTGGAGTTGGGTCCAGGAATTATGGGCTCCATTTTTGATGGTATTCAGCGTCCATTGAAAGACATCAATGACCTCACTCAAAGTATTTACATCCCAAGGGGAGTGAACATTGGAGCTCTTAATAGAGATATTAAATGGGAGTTTTCTCCTGGTCAAAGTCTTCGGGTAAGAAATATGTTTTCCTGGGCGGGTGAGTATGACATGGTGGCTTTTCTCTAACTGCTCTGACACACTGCATACTGCATTTCAATTCCAGGTTGGTAGTCACATGACAGGCGGTGATATCTATGGCATGGTATATGAAAACTCTTTAATAAAGCACAAGCTGATGCTCCCACCCCGAAACAGAGGAACTGTCACCTACCTGGCACCACCTGGAAACTATGATATTTCTGTGAGTATTATTCCAGAAACCAGGAATTCTGGCTTTTTTTTTTTTTCTTTTTTTTTACCAAAATTTGTCGGAGACTGATTTTTATTCAATGTTTTTACACCCAGGATGTAGTTTTGGAGCTGGAATTTGAGGGGATTAAGGAAAAGTTCACCATGGTGCAGGTGTGGCCAGTACGACAGATTCGCCCAGTTACAGAGAAGCTCCCTGCCAATCATCCACTTCTGACTGGTCAGCGAGTTCTGGATGCACTCTTTCCGTGAGTAATTGTGTTGAAAAGGAAAGGATGGACCGACAAATATTATCTGTTTTGTTTGTGATCAGAGTTAAATTTCATGTTGTCCTCGTTCTACAGTTGTGTACAAGGTGGTACCACTGCTATACCTGGTGCTTTTGGTTGTGGAAAGACCGTGATCTCACAGTCCTTGTCCAAGTATTCTAACAGTGATGTTATTATCTATGTTGGCTGTGGGGAGCGTGGAAATGAAATGTCTGAAGTACTGAGAGATTTTCCAGAGGTTGGTGATGACAAATATCCAGTATATATATTCACATGCATTGAGCTGCATTTTCATTTTGATACTGCTGTACCTAAACAGCTCACTATGGAAGTGGATGGCAAGGTGGAGAGCATCATGAAGAGAACAGCATTGGTTGCTAATACATCTAACATGCCTGTGGCTGCCAGAGAAGCATCCATTTATACAGGTACCAGTTCATGTTAGAAAACAAGTTATTGGCATGATTCAGAAAATAGTCTTTTAAAGACTACAGGTTCTATTAAGTAGGTGCCTTAAGGTTGATTCTGTTTCTGCAGGAATTACCCTGTCTGAGTACTTCAGAGATATGGGCTACAACGTCAGCATGATGGCTGACTCGACATCTCGATGGGCTGAGGCTCTGAGAGAAATTTCTGGAAGATTAGCTGAAATGCCTGCTGGTGAGTTTATTTGTTTAAAGATATAATGTGGTAGTATATGACCATGAATCACTTATAGCCATGTATGTTGATCCATGTAGACAGTGGATATCCTGCATATCTGGGTGCCAGACTCGCCTCTTTCTATGAACGGGCTGGACGTGTGAAGTGCCTTGGGAACCCAGAGAGAGAGGGCAGTGTCAGCATCGTAGGAGCGTGAGTCTAATGTTACATAAGTAGTTTGTAGTGTATTTATACATGTCACCACTGCATCGTAAAAGTTTACATAGCCTTAGTGTAGGTGAATCACAGTCTAATGTTGCTAGTTTAATATATTTTTCCTTGCAAAAATGTAACATGATATTCCTGATTATGTTTTCTGCATTTACTTACCAGAAAATATGCATTGTCACACTTTTGCTTTTTTAGATTTAGCCCTTCATCTCTAAAGAAGAAAGTCACTATTGTCCACAGTTTAGCTCTGAATGGAAGTCATCATCATTTTAACTTTTATATTGTGGATAACATTAAGTGTTACAGTACATTATTACCTACTATGTATAAATTAGAGCCAGTGTAAATATTACTGTTATTCAAAAACGCACAACAAATGGATAGTTGACTCTGCAACCACTGTAGGTTAGGAGGTCAAAACACAGTGGTGTAAAGTATCATTTAATCACATCATTGATATATTTGATATTCTGGGAATGAAACCTTGTTTTTTTTTGTTGTTGCACAAAATATTGTGCAACAACACAATATTGTGCAACAACACATATTGCACGGTTAAACTTTAGCAACTCTTTAACAACACACCTACTTCATTATTTTAGGTTCATACCTCATACCAGTGTGTCATTGGTCAATACTCCATGACATACATTGAATATATATCTTCTTTTAGTGTAGGTTAATTTCTGAAATATAATGCATGGTTCAATATTTATACTATACACTTGACTTATTATTGTTTTATTCAATTGCCATTTTATTCTGTGAGTAAGACAGGTAATTTTTTAAACTGAATATACTGAGGTGTTTTCCTGAAATGAAGTGGCTTTTCTTGTTCTGTAAGTGTGTCGCCCCCTGGTGGAGACTTCTCAGATCCTGTCACTTCAGCCACTTTGGGAATTGTTCAGGTAAGTGACAGGTTTTTTGGGCCTTGTTTATAGGATGTGATTTAATTCACTTAAATGTACTTTTCTTGCTGTTTTTTTAACATTTTAGGTGTTCTGGGGTTTGGACAAAAAGCTGGCACAGAGAAAACATTTCCCTTCTGTTAACTGGCTAATCAGCTACAGCAAGTACACCCGTGCACTGGATGAATATTATGATAAACATTTCCCTGAGTTTGTGCCCCTTCGTACAAAAGCAAAGGAGATTCTACAAGAGGAAGAGGATCTGGCTGAGATTGTGCAGCTTGTTGGCAAGGTGAGGAACATTACACCCATATAACACATTAAACCTAATTAATCATTAATTCTGAAATATTTTTACTGATCTCAGAGTATTTTTTTTACAGGCTTCTCTTGCTGAGACTGATAAGATCACACTTGAAGTTGCTAAACTTATCAAGGATGACTTCCTTCAACAGAATGGTTATACCCCATATGACAGGTAATAAAAAATATTTACTATCTTACATTATTTAGAATGTTTTTCCTATATATTTTTTAAAATACTGAAATAGGGAAAACATGAGCTGTGTTTTGTAAAGTAATATCTGAAGAAGGATTTCATTCAACTGTAAAACACAAACACAATACAAGACTCTAAAATACAACACAAGATTAATAAACATGATACATAATTAATGAGATATAGAAAAAGATCTGGATAAATAAACTATAAGGTACAAAGTTAAACTGTGATGTTCTAAATGATGAAGGTTCAGTGTCACATATAAGTGCATAAGCATGGTGCTTGATAGAAACAGCATGTTGAATGTGTTCTATACAAACACCTTAGACAAATATTAAAATAGATTGACCTACGAGTGTCAAGGCTGGAAGTTAGTTGGGCATTATATGAGACAAATAAAATACCCAAAGTCTGTTGTGACATGGTTGCAGAAGGGCAGAGGGCTAAATAACAGGTGAAGAGGAACATGATGACAAATCACAGAAAGATGACATGCATTGGTTTGAATCCAAACCAGACTAAATGTGAGGCAGGAATTGTAGCAAAGGATTGAGTGACTTGGAGCAATAGAATACACAGTCCTATCACCCAAAGAAGGAGAGGGAGATATTGACTATGATTAGTACGGTTATTGATCAAATGGTGGAAACAAAAGAAACCTAAGTGGCAGTAATAGCTGTCATTTATTTGTGGTTTAGTTCTATTGGAAAAATGAGTTGGTGTCACCAAAAGCAGAAAAAAAAAGTTATTGAGACAGAATTTTGCCAGCAGAAAAGTTGATTATAACACTGAACTCTGTTAACAGATGAGTTATAGTCTCAAAATACTAAAGAAAAGACAGCACAAATATAACACCACTTTCTAAAAGCAGCCTCTGGCAATTTGACAGGCTCAGTCACAGATGATAATGTCAACCAGCTAAAATTGAGCTGAGGCTGTTTTGTTTCATGGTGCATCTCAGCTCTGATTTGGGCTCAATACATTCAGGTGGCAACAACAGTCAATAGTCTTTTATTTCAAACATGTAAGAAAAGGAGTATTTCAGAACTCTGGCAATAGAGTGAATGGAAATAAAACACAAATAGAAGACAACAAATACAGTGTACATATTTGAAAGGGAGTGGGAAGACACATGTTTAGACTCACCCCTTCTCCACATTCATCTATTATTCCTCCTGATTTTTTTTCCTCCTTTAGGTTCTGTCCCTTTTACAAAACCGTTGGCATCCTCTCCAACATGATTTCTTTTTACGACATGGCCCGTCATGCTGTGGAGTCCACAGCCCAGAGTGACAACAAAATCACCTGGGCCATGATCAGGGAGCATTTGGGAGAGATCCTGTACAAGATCAGCTCCATGAAATTCAAGGTAAACTGTTGTGAAATGTAGTAAAACATAAACTAAGCAGTGTTACTGTCTGTCTGCTTACACCATCATTTTTCTCTTCCTCTTTAATAATTAATTTTTTTTTGTTAATTGCTATAATGCACCAACAGGACCCAGTTAAGGACGGTGAAGCTAAGATCAAAGCCGAATTCACTCAGCTGTTAGAAGATATGCAGAATGCCTTCCGAACCCTGGAGGAATGAGCCTCTTCACCTTCTCCCAAACATCCCAGTCCTAGTGCAGTGCGACATCGTGCAGATTTCATGGCCTGTGGTCTTGATGTCATGTGACCTTCCTCATTCTTCTGTGTTTACATCCCTTTAATCATTCCATTTCTGCACAGATTTTTTTTCTTTTGTATTCATCTGTTTCAACAATGCAGCGCCGGAATCTACAGGGCACAAAAATACTGTAGCGACACATTTGCTGAGTCCATTGCATAGCACTCAGATATCACTACACCATCATGTTGTGGTTAAATATAGTGGGCCCTAATCAGGTGCTGCACTGGCACTTGGCTTCTAGCTGCAACAAAGAAAGAAAGGGACATTTCTTTCCCCTATGATGTGATTCTAACAGAAGAATCAAGTGGAAATATGCACATGGAAACAGGGACAGATGCAGTGTGTTATTTCAGGGGGTTAAAGGCATTCTTTCACCTCTTACCTCGTAAGTGTGATAGTGATGTTTTAAACAATATACTTGATATATAAATGTATGTGTATAAAATGTGAGTGAATGAGATTGTTAGATCTGTGATGTATCAGGTTTTTCTGTTACGCTGTTGTGTTCATGGTATGCTGTTGTGTCCAGAATAAATGTAGAGAAATCACATTGTTTTATTATGGTTTCCTTGTTTATTTGCATTACATAACTTTATTTGGTTGTAATCACAAATTTGCGAAGGCAAGGCATGGAAAATGTATTTGTATAGCACATTTCATGTACAGGGACAATTCAAGGTGCTTTACATAGAAACATAAGAAAATTAAAATGCTTCAAAAGACAATTAAAATAAGAGACATCAAAACTTTTAAAATAAAATGAAGTATTTTAAGTAAAAGCTCCAGTAAATAGTAATGTTTTCAGGCCTGGTTTAAATGAACTGACAGGTTCAGGTATTAAACCTTCTCTCTTTGTGTTCTTACAATAAAACTTGTCAAATATTCAAAAAAAAAGAGAGCACAATACATTATATATTACCATACATTACTAAACCTAAACACCTCAAATATGGAAAAGTGTGACATAATTAAAGACTCAACTGCTCTCAACCAAGATCATCTATTGATCTTAAGTGACAATTGATTTGGCAGTGTCTAAAAGTACTGTTTTTTTTTCAGTACAATGTCATAGCTATTGCTATGATTATCAAGAAAACATGGTAAACTGATAGATATCAGCTCTGAAATTAAACTCTTATGAGCTATTTTTGTTTTTATTATATTTGTCCAAAAAAGTATCTTCTGTTGTCCCAGCCATTAAAATGAACAAAACGTTGAAGAAAAAAGGGTGGTCTAATAATATTTTCTGACTGTATTTAGTGTAAACATCTCATTCTCTATAACGTTAAAAATCTATATTATTCATTATATCCATAAATCCGTTTAGCACCAATGCCACAATTTAGCGACAAGCAACATAACTGAGTTGAAAGACCTTTTTGAAATTTGGTACCTAAAGAGTCAAACAATAAAACTATAGATAAGTCTTTGGGTTTGATGTTGCAATAGCATTTATTTAGTTACTTTTATATAGGCTTACAGGCTTTTGATAATACAAAATCTTCCAGTGATATAAAACATTACTTTTTTTAACAGAGAAAGGGTCTGTTTTTCATTTCTTGGTTCTGTTTGAATTTAGTTTTTGTTTCATGCTTTCAAACATATGTTACATATAACCATGCTGTTAATAACCAGCTTTTTAACAGAATGTCCCAGGGATGTTTGAGTTACACGTCAAGCAACCTAGTTATTTCTTAAACTATCCTTCCCATTTCTTCTACTTAAAACCTCCAACAATGAGAAGAGACCATGTTAGAACCAGTTCAGAGACAGGTTTGAACCACTGCACCCTATGGTAGATTCAACAAAACAGTCTCATGATTAATTCACTTGCAAATAACTTCAAGTTTGCAATGTGGCTTCAAGTCTGATATTAAACCAGACGACATACATACATACAGTCTCAGAAAAAATTATTAAACTATTGAAAATTATGAAAAAAAAAAATGGTTATGCAAACAAGTACTAACTCCTGTGTGTATCATGTGACTAAAACAGACAGAAAACAAAACACGGAATGCTGAAAAGTCAGTATAATGCCATAGCTAGTGATGTAAAAATGTAAGAGATTTTGATTATCAGCAAGAAAATATTGAAAATGGACAGATCAGCTCTGAAATTAAACTCTTATGAGCAATTTTTGTGACCATTATATTTGTCTGAGCAAATGTACCTTTAGTTGAATCGGGCATTAAAATGAACAAGAAATTGAAAAAAACAAGGATGGTTTATTATTTTTCTGAGGTTGACTGAGGAAACGTTTATAAAAATGGACCTGATAAAGGAACCACATTGAGGTAACTTAAATAAAATACCTTGGTGATTGCACACAGAATGAGCTACATATTCTGCTTTACTACATGCATCTGTTGACACAATCCTTATGCTTTTTTTTTTTGTGGAAAATTCAGCATCTGCTCAGTTTGCTGATGCGTAATCTTCAGCATGGGCTGCTGGTCAGTCTGTTGTCTACTATTCCCCAGCGTTAATTCCTCTAAAATAGATTAGAGCTGGTATCTCGGGTTCCGGGCTCCATCAAGACTAATGGAAGCATAACCCGCAGGAGCAAGAGCAGCATATTTTCTCTGCATTGATTCAGTCCATCCAGACACAGGCTGAAGCGGACATTAAGAGGTTTCAATGTTTTCAGAATATACCAACCTATAGCTTTTAATGCATTGTCCTTCAGTTTGTAATGACTGACAGGATGCATGTGTGTGTAAAGAGCAAATTAAGAAGAATACTTCGAGCTGTTAGGTGTATGTGGAAGTGTAAGATATTTTTCATGGTAAATCATTAATATGTGAGAGTGTCTAAAGTAGGCATGGGCAATCCATTCTGAAAGGGCCGAAGTGGCTGCAGGTTTTTGTTCCAACCAAGCAGCAGCACACCAGGCTTGATTCAGTTAATCAACTGATCTCAGTCTTCAGAGAGTTTATTGGTCGACCTGTGTACTCTTGGTTGGTTGGAGCAAAAACCTGCAGCCACACCGACCGTTTGAGATATAACCGATAATGTAATTTTGACCTTTTAGTTAATTGTGACCTTGACCTTTGACCTTTACTCAAATGGATGATTTTACCTTTACTCAAATCTGATGCACATTAGCTATATGTATATGCTCATGTCATTTCATGGAGATATCCCAAGTATTCATTGAGTTATAGCATAATATGTGTCTGCGGACACACACACACACACACACACACACACACACACACACACTGATTAATTGGACATAAACCATGTATATCCAGCCACTGTCATTGATCCAACTCCATGGGTTTTGGTGATTAATCAATATTGTAGAAGATGATGGTGTTTCTACTCTTTCACTACGTAGCCTCTGAACATCCAAAAGGGTCACAGGATTAGTGAATCAACCACTTAGATTAATAGATCCTTTGGTCAATGGTAGTTGTTTGGGTCATTACGGGTTCACTTTTACAGCCTTTCAATTTCAGTAAAATAATACAGTCCACTATATTTTCATTATTGACAGTTACATATTGCATAATAATGAACAGTATTATTTCATGTGTGTAGATTTGGAAATAACATTGGACAGCACAAAATAATATCATAATACATCAATGTAACACACTAAAGTGCACCTTGATTTGATTTGATTTGAAAGCTTTATTTCGAACATGTGCAGAATGCAACAATAATCAATACAATAATAATAATAATAATAATAATAATAATAATAATAATAATAATACTAATACTAATACTAATACTAATAATAATAATAATAATAATAATGTGATGTCTTTCAGGGTGATTATTTCCATTTTTAAAATGATAAGGGGTAAAGAAAAGGAAGTTTTGAGACATACATCAGTGCTCTGTTTCCCTATGTTTTGACAAGGACAATATATTGTGTAACAGAGAGCCTAGTGTTGTATTCACATGTGGTTTTATTACCCACAACCCTGATTAACGCTGTAGTACTTTAGAGGAAAACCACAACCAATTAACCCAAACATTAGCTCATAACCACTGCCACTGTACTTTATTCTATTGCTTTGCTGCTGAATAAGCATTAACAACATTTACATCTACTATTCACTCAGATATAGTGAATATACCAACACTTAATACTGGGTGTGGTTTTCCAGTTAATTATGCTGCTTCAGTATGAATACATGTTTAAGTATGAGGACATATATATGAGTCACAGTCCATGACATCTCTCCTATATTCATATATTGGGAATTTGGGTTTTTTAACAGATTTTCTCCCTCATATTTAACTGTCATATATGCTGATCAGCCTAATTTCTCATAATTTATTCTCTAATGATATTTGTGTAAGGAGAATGTATGCAGCATGTATGAAGAGAATAAGTAAGTGTGTGTTTAAGAAGAATTATATGCAAGTATAAGGAGAATATATACAAGTTTGAGGACTATATATATATATATATATATATATATATATATATATATATATATATATATATATATATATATATATATATATATATATATATGAGAATATATCTGTGTATGTACTGTATATAATATATGTACTGTATGAGGAGTGTATGTGCATATGTGATAAGACGATATGCATGTGTGATGATATGCAGTATGTGATAGAAAGTACAGTAGAGTGGAAAAGGATGGCAGGTTGCACTCTCACATGTGTGTATTACCTTTGGTTGGTCGGAGCAGACCACTGCTTGCGAAAGCAAAAGTGGGGGGTGATTTGCCTTGGCATAGTCTGCGCTCTCCAGGTGCTTTTCCGTTGTTGTTTTTTTAATCTTATTTGGTTCTTTACACATCTGAAAAGGAGTGAGAAGATGAAAACACTTCTTAAGCAATCCAACCCAGTGCTAATTTTGTGGAAGTTTCCAAATTACACTTTTTTTTTTTTTTTTTTTTTACTTTTCTTCAGTACTTTATCACAATTTTTATATTATTGTCTATATTTTGCCTTTTTTTCAGTGAAAACAATGCATTTTATATTATATATTAAAAAGCTCATATTAAAGTTTATGGTAATTAAGTCTTCTTGGCTTTTGAAACCATGTAAGTTGTCTGAATGTATGTTTTATTATTCATATTTTTTAGGTTTTTTATTGCACAGATTTTTATGTTGTTGTTTTTTTTAATCTATGTTTGTATTTTATTCTTTTATTTAGGATTTATTTATTTTTCTTTACAGCATTAGTATTTGTAGAGTTTCTCTATGTATTTTACTCTATTCTTGCATTTTATTCTTTTATTTCAGTTTTACCCATTCTTCTGTGCAGCTTTTTGATCCAATGTGGTTATTTTAAAGTTCTTTACAAATAAAGTTGGATTGAACTGCAGATCACGACTAGAGAAAACTGAACAAAAAGGGACTCCTTCAGCAAAATACATTATTAACTGAACATAAAAAATTGTCTCTTACTAGTTTTACTGGTGAATCAATGATACAGAAGATGACATTGTTTCCACATTCACTACAGAGCCTCTGAACATCCAAATGAGTCTTATCTGATGACCATGAAAAAAAAAACTGTACTTACCCCCCTATTTATCTCAACATAATAATAATAATACATTTTATTCATTATGTATTAACCATTTGTTACCTATTTGTTAATGTCTTGCAAAGGTTCATACTAGTGTCTTCCAAAGATAAATGTAAAATCTAATTATTTTTTATCTAACAGGTGCAGTGTTTGTATATCTGCTTTACAGGTAAACAAAGAAACAGTTGTAAACACTGCACCTGTTGGTTAAAAATAATAAAATTTTACATTTACACTAGTATGAATCTTTACAAGAATTAACAAATAGGTAACAAATGGTTAATACATAATGAACAACCCTTTTTTAAATGGGTAATAAATGGTTAATACATAGTCAATCTTGAATAAATTAGTTTTTAAAAGGGATTTAAAAGTGTTGAGGTCGGAACAGTGACGGATGGTTGGGGGGAGTGAGTTCCAGAGGTTTGGGGGCGGCTACACTAACACCACGGTTCTCAAACTGGGGTCCACGGACCCCTAGGGGGACGTGGCGCATGTCCAGGGGGTACGCGAAATTATTCACTGTTTTGTTTTTTTGTTTGGTTTTGGTTTTGGTTTTTTTTCCTTTTTGTTTTGAAATGCGGAAGTTTTATTTTGTAGCGAGCGGGCGGAAGTAACAGCGCTGTTTGACGCTAGCTTGACTAAATTGAGACGGAGCGAGTCACAGGCTATTTTTAACCACCCTGCAGCGAACATGGATCGATTTTTGTGTCCGCCAAGTTCCTCAAGAAGTGGTAAAGGAAATGACAATGACAAAAACAAACGCCCTAACCCTAAAAAGAGAAAGTACATTGATAGTTATATTGAGTTTGACAAGCTCATCCCTCTCATTAAGTCTCTGTCTGTCTGTCTGTCACACACACACACACACACACACACACACACACACACACACACACACACACACACGGTTTTGTGTGTCTTTTCTTCCGTTTATTATTTAAAAATTATTTAAAATTGTTGTTTCTGAAGTGCTCATTTATATGATAATACCTGAAAATTTCGCTGGTTTGCACAAAACCACTATTAAAAAAGGTTATCATTGTTTCATAATAATCATTGGGGAAGTGATTTTTTTTTATCATTTTCAGTATCGCGAGGATGAGGGGGGACATGGAAAAATTTCACCCCTCCAAGGGGGACCTGGGCCAAAAAAGTTTGAGAACCCCTGCACTAACATATTGATAGAGTTAGTGTTTGACAATGTATTCAGTATTTTAACATGAGTTGCCAGTAGCTGTCGTTGAGGGATAATCTAAAGAAAAACTAAAATGGAGAATGGAAAATTTAAATTGAATTGAAAGGAGAATTTGTTAATATGAGAAGGGTGGAATAGTTTATGTCACATTTCTAACTTTCAAACACAAGTAGAGCAGCTGCCTTATGTTTGATGTGCTGGAGCAGAGACAGAAAATAAATCATCCCAACATGAATCAGTCACTACACTGTCATTACTACTTTATGATGTGTGTCAGGTCATATAGAGTTTAATGTACAGAAACATGAGGTCAACACAACACAGGATCAACCAGATATTGCCTTTGATCACAAACACACTCATACACTCTTATAGAGTTTTCTGTGTGTGAGCTGTGAGGTCAGGTTGCTTGTGGGAGGAAATATGATCCCCGCGGGTGGGGCTGCCCTGTGGATCATCACTCACTCCCTCATCCTATGAGTGCCTGTCATGTTTCTGATATGCACCCTTGTCCAGCTCAGCGTGGATTATCAGATCTGCTCTTGTAGCTTTTGAACAACTCAACATAGCCTGACAGCTGTGAAAGACAGGAAGGACAAACTGCTGGTTCTGAGACTCCCTAAACTAGTGGTGGTAGTACTTTTATTTACTAAGCATTGCCAGGATCAAAAATCGAAAATGGCAAGTGATGGAAGCTGTAAAGCAAAAGCAGGCGAGCTATGCCAGAGAACGACTTGTGAACTATTTATTGAAATGTGAGGATGACAGTCATTTGGAAAAGTGAGCTGACAGATGCAGTACAGTAGCAAAGGCAACGTAAACCACTTGTCAAGAGGAATTCAAGTTGCCTTCTGTTGGGACACTGCCAGCATGGGAATCCAAGAAATGAAAACTATCTCACTGCACTGATACGCTGTCGCCACACAACCACCAGAGCAGAGCGATGCCAGTGTGTTTTTTCCAACACAAATGACTGATGAGGCTGGTTGTTATACTTATTTATTTATTTATTTGTATTTACCATCTCTCATTTGTAGTAGGAGCTTGTGGACGAGACATTTCTTCTCATTTTCAGTCATTTTCTGATCCATTGTTTTCTGAGGGACATCCGCCTGCAACAACAAGAACCTGGTGCTCCACATATTCTGATGATTATTTTATTTTGGCTGTGGAAATTAAATGTAAGTAAATATATAAAAGTTTATACATTGAACAACTCTGGTGATTGTTGGGCAACTACAATATGGGGATCTTTATATTCTTTCCTGATCATGTTTGTACATAAAATTGTATTTAAGGTCAATTTGTGTCTATTATACTCAGTTGTGAAGTGATTTTTATGAAGCTTTTGAGCTGATAACATCCTGACAATAAGTCAAGTGTATTTCTGAGTGTTGGAGACTTGGGTTTGCTGGCCCACTTAGTTTCTCTCTGTGGACACACTGGCCTTGTTTTAACAAATTACATTAGAATCTCTTGGGGATATTACAAAACTGAGAAAACTCTGATAATGGAATTTATTTTTGTAATCGAAGAGATGATATTGTAGGTCAACCACCTGGAAGACACCTGAATGTTTACTTTAATTAATTTTTTTTTACTAAATAAAGCTCACATTATGTGGTCTGTTTCATAGAATTTTTATTTTATTATTTAATATTACAGTATGTGTTCTAACAGTATCATACAAGTTTTTATCTGAAATTGTTTTACCAGGTCTGAGTTATTGTTGTTGCTTATTGCATTATGAGAAGGCCGACTTGTTTATATGGCCACTTATGTGAATTTGTCTCCCTTACGGAGTCAGAACGCAGGTTCTTATAGCATGAATAATTAAACTGGAGGTTTAAGAGTCATTTTCAGGTTAGGGAGTAAAGACGTAAATGCACATTAAGATAGTAATGGCACAACATAAACAGACAACAGGACAGAATACAGATAAATCAATAAAAACCTTTTTCCTCTTATAATTGTTTTTATAAATAAATAGATATGTATGAGGTTATGATATTTATTATCCTACAAATAGTCATTTGAAATTTTTTTTCCACATACTGTATGTGATATGTATTGGAGCACTAGTGTAGTATTAATGGAGTCTAATTTTTCTTTCCTCTATCCTAACTCTAAACTCAAAGTCATCTTTAGGCAGCCAGTATGAAATGGGAGAAGTTAAAGCCTCCAGAGCCAGATGATCCTATGTGTTGTTGTGAGTGTGACCTCTACCAGTACGGATGTTGTTGCGACTGTGAAGACCTGGATGAAGCCTTTAATAGGTATGGATAAGATAAGATAAGATAAGATAAGATAAGATAAGATAAGATAAGATAAGATAAGATAAGATAAGATAAGATAAGATAAGATAAGATAAGATAAGATAAGATAAGATAAGATAAGATAAGATAAGATAAGATAAGATAAGATAAGATAAGATAAGATAAGATAAGATAAGATAAGATAAGATAAGACGAGATGAGACAACATTACATAAAACAGGGCAGTCAGAGACAGCAGACCTCCGCCAAGGTTTGATATGGTGTCATATGACGTCAAAACGTGATGTGATCGAGCCATAGGTGTTAACCATCTGATGTACGAAGGTGAGACGAAGTGAATAACGATCAAATTCTATCTTGTCTGAATCCTGATATATTATTGTGTGTTAGCTGTTGACCTTCATTGCTCAAAATCTAATGGGTTCTTCCTTGATCCATTATCTATCATTCCTGAAAGATTCATCAAAATCTGTTCAGAACTTGTTGCATAATCCTGCTGACAGACAGACAGACAGACAGACAGACAGACAAACGGACCCAAATTGAATACCTCCTTGGCGGAGGTAATAAGTAGGGCCAGGCATAACAATCAATATAATAACATAACAATCTCTGCCCCTCACAAAGCTTTTAGCTCTTAACGGAAATCTCCCTCTCACAATGTGACACTATGAGTTTGACCTTTCAAGTTCACTCAAGGTCAAAGGCCATGATGCCATGTTTGAGCCTACATGTAGTTTCCTATCTGTGAACTGAGAAATTATTGTATTTCTTTTTGGAGTTACAGGAATTTAAAATCATGTGACCTTGATTTTCAACATTTAAGGTCACTCAAGGTCAAAGGTCATGACAGTTTTGAAGACCATGTCAGGTTTCTTATCTGTCAATAATAGTAACTACATCTCTATCTCCACTTGTTTTTCCCTTCTAGTCCATTTTATTTATTTATTTATTTATTTATTTATTTATTTAATTGACTGGAGTAACTCTGGACCTCTAGGTCAAAATCTATACATACACATACAAACAAGTGACATGACATAATATGCAGAATTGAAAGATGAGCATGTTGGTGCTCATTGAAAGAAAGTAAGATGAATAGTATAGTATAGTAATAATATATCCAAAATTTGATTTTGACCTTTATTGTGACCTTGACCTTTGACCTAGGGTCTTCAAATGTGTCTTTCAAGGTTGTGATGTCAATGCACATCAACAGTGAGAACGAAAAGAAACCACATTATAGGTAAACTGAGTATACTTTGGGGGGGGTGGATTCCTGATTTGCCCCATTGTAAAAACACGTTTGGTGACCTTAACCTTTGACCTACATTCTGAAATTTTCATGGAAATTGGTACAGTAGTTACTGACAAACAAACACACACAAAAATAACCAAAAACAATACACTCACCTCCCCCTTTTTTTTTCTTTCCTTTTTTTTTGGGGGGGGGGGGGGGGTGGATAACAGTAAAGAACCCAATAGGCTATATACATATACATACATCCATAAAAGCTTAATGTCATGTTATTTCACTG
Organism: Siphamia tubifer; assembly: GCA_020466265.1. NCBI lineage: Eukaryota > Metazoa > Chordata > Actinopteri > Kurtiformes > Apogonidae > Siphamia > Siphamia tubifer. Next base: position 20,022,630 of record CM035796.1, read on the forward strand.
TGAATCAGCTTCGTTTGTTGAGTTCAATCATTTCTTCTTCTCTGCAGCTGGTTGAAAAACACATCACCCAAAGGTGGATCTCAGTTTCCTGTGCTCGGGGCTCTGATCGAACACCTAAAGATCTCCATGATCCCTGCCCTGGTGCTCCTGCCTCTCCTGCTGAGAGTTGCAGCGCTGCACTACCTGCTGGGTATCACTGTCCTGACCGCCCTGCCCAGCCTGGTGCTGTGGTACTACTACGCCACACACAAGAAGAAGAAACGCACCCTCTTTTTCCTCACCTTGGCACTCTACTCACTGGCCTACATGTATTACCTTTTCATCACAGAGATTTTACCTCGTGGGGATGTCAGTCAGTTGCAGGTGTGTGCTGTGACAAGTGGGATGATTTTCACCATCATTTCTCTGATCAACACCAAGAGGAGTCCGGGATTTGTGACCAGCTCCCTGTATGAGGCGCACAGTCAGAAACAGGAGGCGAGCAAGGACACCACACACACTAATGAATTAGTCAAGTCAGCTGCTTCTTCCTCAGCAGCATCAACAACTAAAGATTTACTGAAAGCAAAATGGAGCCGGTGTCCTGTGTGTAAAATTATACGACCCCCACGGGCGGGACACTGTCGGACCTGTGGATGCTGCGTCCAGCGCCTAGACCACCACTGTATTTGGTGGGTTGTGTTTTTCTGCATAAGTTGATTAAACTTGATGTTTTTCCAAGACTATAAAACTATATATTATTTTATATTGATATTTGAGAGCTGAACAACAGAGCCAAACCCAGATCATGACATTTCCCCCATGTGCTTGTACTGCTGGCACTGGTGATAATGGGTTATCACTTTAACGTTCCTCTCTACACACTGTAATAGGATCAATCTGGTCTCATCAGTCCACATCACCTTTTACCATAGTTGTTATTTTTACCCATCTGAGTCTTCATCTTCTCCATGAGCTTATAATGTTTCAGAGATAAAAAAGTTACACACTGCTTCAGTTACTGTTAAAGAACTTGTTGCAGCTGAAATATATAAATCACTGCTGTATACACTGCAAAAGAGAATCCCATTGTTTTTATGGAAAAATACTGTCAACTGTGGTTGCCAGAAAAATACTGTAAAAACACATCAAACTATGAACATATTTACAGAGTAAAATGTCGATCTAACATCTTAAAGATGTACATTCAATGTAGACTGCGAATGGACTATACCTGATCTGCACCCCACTACACCCCCCAATTATAAAATCTATATAAAACTACCAGGCCTATTATCTGACAAATTTAATGTTCAGTCTTTTCAGAGTTTTGCAATGACACTTCAACATGTGAACAGTCGGAGCTAGGATTTCAACTGCCAACCTTTGGTTATTGTACAACCTGCTCTACCAGCTGAACCACAGCCACCCTTTATTATATATATTTAAATTTTAAAATTGTTAAATGTTAATTTCATTATTACTTTTTTTAAGTAAAGAAAATAAATAGGGGATTATTTCATCATTGTGTAAATTGCATCACATTGTTTTTTTAAATTTTTTAGTTTTATTTTCTAAAAAACAAAAACAAAGAAATCTACAATTTCTATATACAAACCTGGTTTTGTTAACATACTCTTCCTGTAAAAACTACAACTACATTTGATTTAATTGTTAGTGCAAACATTTTATCAAATAAACATTTTTTTTTATTGTATTTTCACTTACAGATTTTTTTTGTGTTGCAATTTTACAACTTTTGGTATTAATTCTATAGTGTTTTTCTTTATTTATTTATTTATTTTTTTATACAATGCATCAAATGGAAGGTTTATTTTTTTGGTTAGTCAAATCTACGTGCTGCTTTTTCTTTTGCACAGGCTGTGTATATCCAGTGCTGTAATCACTTAACAAATTCCACTGGGGTCAGTGTTTTTTATTACTTGGGTTAAATCATTTTTAGCTGAAGGTTAAAAATGTTATTAACAATTGACAAGAAGTCAATGAAAACTGGGCTACAGTTCATTTCATATATACATAAACTACAGTAAGGTATTTTAAGGTGAAAATGTCTGACTGGATGCATGGATGTTTGTTGAGATGTTGCAGGATTAACAGCTGTGTTGGACAAGCCAACCACCGCAGTTTCCTGCTGACGCTCTTTGTGTTCTTGTTGACTTCTCTGTATGGGATCAGTTTGGTGCTCGGCAGCATCTGTCCTCGTCAGTATCTGGTAACAGCTCTCTTTTACTGCCCCGGCGTCTACAGCCAGTCAAGGTATGAACTTCTTTGACCCAAATTAATGTAGAGAATAAAATGCAGCTGTTTAGCTTTAATTCATTAAAAGTTTATTTGATCCTCCTTTTTGTGTAGTTTCTCTAATGGAAGTAGCATTATTAACACATATACATTTCCATATCTGTTTTTAGGTTTTGCACACAATTTTTGTTCAAATATAATTTCATATTGTGGAGGTTAATGAATTCAAATCCATCAGTGAAAGTTCTGGGGGAAAAAAGTACACATTTGAATTCTATGGTTTTAAGTATAATAAAGGGTTGTAAAGGTAACTAAATCTGATTTCAAGAGTAAAATATTACATAAAAAATTCTACAGGCACCATTATTTAGTATTAAAATGGATTGAAAATGGAGACACAGTACAAAAGCAACTCATGGTTCTATGGTTCTATCCCATATAGATAGTCATTTTCGATCCAACTATGACATTATTATGAAGGGATTTTAGTTTTCTCTCCTTTACAATATTGCTTCGCTTCATTGAGGCTCTTCTGTATTTATTTATTTATTTTAATTAAATTTATTTATTTTAATTTTATTTATTTATTTATTCACAGCTTTCTCAAGGTCCTGCCACAGCTATTTAAGTTGGGTTGAGGTCTGAATTGGATTCTTTTCAGGTTTCTGGTGTGCTTGTTATCATTATCCTGTTGTATTTCATTTATGTTGTGGCTGTAGGACAGAGTGCTTTGCATTTGACTCTGTAGTACTCATGTGTACACATGTGTTTGTGGTTCACTCTTTATATGGTGCTCAGATCCTGTGGCTCTAAAACAAGCCCACATCATCACTCTCCCAGTACCACCACAATGTGACAGTTTTATTCTTGTGCTGATTTGTATTTGGTTTAGTGTATTGTGATCATACATCTCCATATTTGTCTTGTATCTTCAAAGAACATTATCCTACCTGTTTTGTGGTTTGTTCAAATGGACTTTACTGGTCAGTGTGAAGTTGATTCCTAGTTCCTAGTTCTGTTTTACTTAAACATAACTGTAAACCAGTTCCTAGTTCATGTTCCCATTCAACCCATAAGGACCAAGTGTTACTTTTGTGACAGTTCCCTGATATTTTTCCCTGTATTGAACTTTCCTTTAGTGAGTTATCTCTATTTATTGTAATATTAACTTTTTCAGTGATAATCAGGTATTTTCCTACATGTATTAATCATGTCAGAGTCCAAAAATCTAACTATAAAATTTTTACATCGAAACCAGAGAAAACAGCAGAAAAAAAAATGTTTCAGCAAAGATATCATTAACTGAATATCAACCAAGTGTCTCCATCCAGTGTCCATGGGTTTTACTGGTGAGTCAGTGTTGTAGAAGGTGATTGTGTTTCCACAGTAACTACAGAGCCTCTGAATATCCAAATGGGTTATACCTGTGGGGGACCAAGCCTTCCAAGCTGCCGTCCCCCAACTCTGAACCTCAGTCCCACAACCATCAGGAACTCAGACTCACTTTCCACTTTTAAATCACTCCTAAAACCTCATCTGTTCAAACTGGCTTTTGCTTAGGATTTTTTTCTCCATTGTTTTGACTGTTAAATAAATTTGAGGTATCACTATTAATCCATGTATCATTAATTCATTCGTTTTTCAAAATAAAACAACAAAAAAACACATTTTCCAAATCCAAAATGAAAAAACGGATAGTGATGCTTTTTTTTTTCATGTTTTCCTTTTTGTGTTTAAAATTAATAATAGGAAAAAAGGGATAACACCCGTTTCCCGTTTTAGCCAAATTTTGACCTGAAGCAACTTGAGCAAACCAGAAATATCTCTTAACCCAAATAAACATGGCCAGCGGTCTTGAAGATCGTTATGGTATGATATGACACCCATTTTATATCTTCATATCTTAGGGTGACCCTCTTAGTTTCCCCAAATAGGACATAGGTTTCCATTTTTGTCACTGCAGGTCAAAGGTCATTTCTGGTTTACTTGCTTCAGGTCAAAATTGGATAAAACGGGAAACTGCCGTTAAAATTTTTTTTCTATTATTCATTTCAACTCAAAAAGGAAAACTGAAAAACCGCATCATTATAACTATGTTCATTTTGGTTTTGGAAACAAATAATGAAGAAACGACTTGCTTTGTTGTCTTATTATTTTGAAGAATGAATGATACACGGATTATTATTTATTTATTGTTATATCTGATGACCATTAACATATTACACAGTTTATGTCAACAGATGGTTTTGGTTGATGGTGGATGTTTGGGTCTTGATGGGTTAGGAACTGGGAACTAACTTCACACTACTATTTGTTGCCATATTCTTTTTTAGAGCCTTCCAAACAACTAAGAGGCCACAATGGTTCAGTTTTTTTTCTAATTTTGCTTTTATCATATTAAGCGTTGTCGAGTCTACAGATGATTTAACATTCTATGCAATGTCTTGTTTTTCATAATAATGTGTTGTTTATACTTAGAGCTAATTTTAAATACTATTAAATATCAGAACCTGGAGAAAATAAAATAATGTGTCATTGTTTCCCAATATTTAAAACCATAGAATTCAAAGAGGAGGTACTTTCTTTTTCTTGTAACTATATATTATGTTGCATATATACGCTTATACTGTTATTTATTGTTGTATTATTTTTACAGCACAGCACTTTGCTTCACCTGTGCCTGGTACAGCAGTATTGTCACAAGTGGACTGCTCTACCTGTTGGTTGTACAAGTTCTGAACATCAGCTTCAATGTAACAGAGCGTGAGGCTCAGTTGGCTCTGAGGAACAAAACAGGACAGAGTCGCCTGTGGGGACTCGTCGTGGACACAGGAGAGTATTCTCGTGGCTTATGTCAGAACTGGATTGACTTCCTCGCCATGGCAGATGTTTCAGCTTCTTCTCGTTCCAGCCTCACAGACTTGGTCTAGTTTCACTTTATTTATTTTTTTGTATCAACACAAGTAACACAGCATGTTTGAAGAATGTCATGTATTTTTAGAGCGACAATTTAAAATTCACTTGGACACATCTGTCTTTATTTGATTCTCATTGGAGTTATTGGACTGTAGTCTGGGCAGCTGATGGCACTCACTGCTTACTCCATTCCAATCTGTTTTTATGTGTATACTTTACACTGTCGTCTCTAAAATAAGTTTCAGAGGTCATTTAGGTTTAATTTAATTTGATTTGATTTGAATGCTTTATTTCGAACATGAGCAGAATGCAACAATAATCAATACAACAATAATCCAAATTTATGGCCATAAGCCATGAATTTAAAAATGTATTACTGTTTTGAAGGTTAGTACTAGTGTAAATCTAAGTAGAAGGTCCTGGCACATTTTCATTTACTTCCTTTTTCTTTCTTTTTTTTTTTGTCTGCATTTGTTCTCATTGTTTAACACTACAGAGAGGGTGTCAACATTGTTTGAGATCAATGCATTTTTTAGTCTTGCAGCCAAATATTTTAATATTTAGTGCATATTTAGTGCATTTACTTCCAATGTGCATGGAAGTGGCCAAATGTTGCAACAAGTGAAGAACTTCAGCAGACCTCGTTATATAAGACATCTTTATTTCATTGTAGATCAACAGGTTTTAGCCTGTGGTCATCATCAGGGACCCTATGCTTCTGTTTAAAGGTTCCTACATCAGTTTTTTTCACTACATTAATCTGTGTGAAGCTGCAGCCACTGACTGTTGGATATTTTATACCTGTAGTAAGGACACATCCTGTTTCTGAGAGCATGTCAGGCAAAAACAATAATAAAAATACAAAATAAATCTTCCATGCCTTCATGAGATTAAACCCTGTAATCCCTGAGACATATTAGTAAGTGAATTTGCATCTGTTTCAGTGTTATAAAAGCTGGTCTGATTATGTGCTTGGGTTTATTTTCTTCGGTGGTTTTGTTTGACTGTGGTTTAAGGGTCAAAACAGGGTGGAATGACAGAAAAATACAAAGAAATGAATTGAAGTTTTATAGATTTTTACTAAATATTGAAATCAGAATATACATTAATAAGAGATTCAGGATGTTGAACATGGAACATGTTCAACACATGGAACACTGAACAAGATTTTGAATTTTGACCTAACAGTCTTTGCTTTTTAATGAGTCCAGCTGCTTTTTAACACCTGGTTGACCTCCAAAACATAGTTGTACGATCAAAACTGTTAAAAAAAAAAAAAAAAAAAGTTAAATCACAACACTGGAAACAACCATGAAAACAAAAGCTGACAGAAAAGCCGCTATTATACAGACAGGCAGCGGGAGGCGGTCACTGAGACAAGGTCTATTCTATCAACACGTTTTTAAATGGTTCTTATTGATCAAACAATGTCAATTTTAGGAATATTTAAAATAAATCATACATTCAGAATGTGTACAACAGACACATCAGGGTTTAAAGCGTTAATAAGGAGTCATTACACAATTCAAAACTGATAAATACTATTAAACTCAGAGGTAAGTTTAATACTTTAACCCTTATATACTGTTCATATTCTATGCCTTCATGGTATGGTATGGGTCAATTTTGACCCGGGCAAAGAATACCCTCCTAATAAGAGTCTACACCTAATTTTGAACTACATATCTTTTTAAAACATATAAACAACCAATCTGACATTAATAAATGGTTGAATAATCCTTAATTAAAGTTTCAGAAACCAGAGAAAGTGTATTTTTATATTTACACTACTCGATTTTGGATAAAAAAAAATACCTTTCTCTCATCCTGTTTTAACTAAGACATGAAAACATAATAGTCATAATGATGTTAATATATATATATATATATATATATATATATATATATATATATATATATATATATATATATATATATATATATATATATATATCAGTGCTGTATGACCTGATAACCACTCAGCTCCTCTTTATATGTCTTGCTCAAATAAATTGATATTTTGTATATTTTTATTTTGTTACATTTCTGGTGCAGGTGCAGATCTCACGCCTGTTTCGAGGCACCCTGTGACCTCATATGACCTCTTTTCCAAGGTTCACTATTTATGATCACTGTTTATCAACTGTTTGTTTTTTTTATTATTATTATTTCACTGTTTCAAGATTCCCCATGACTTCAAAAACTATCAGGTTCATGTTCCTACAGAAACCATATTTTCTGTGAGAAAATAAGGTGGGAACATGGAAAGTTCTTGAGACAGTTTCAAGCCCCCCCCCCCCCCCATTGAACACTGTCACAACTGTCCCATAAATGATATACAGGAACATGACATGTACAGTTTCACTGTTTCAAGTTTCCCTTCCATTCCCACCCTTTACCTTGATTTAACACACTCTGGGAAGTTTAAAATACACTGAAATAAATATGGGTAAAATTTGACACGGAACAGTATGAGTGTACAAAAAATTGTAGCACCCGTGTAAAATTATAGAAGTTTATTTATTTTGGATCATTTTAGGAAAAGTCACTTGATTTCAGGCAACAAAAAAAAAGACATTTAGGGTATTTTTATTGCTGTTAAATGTTAAAATTGGTCAAATTTGACTTAAACAGTATGCAAGGGTTAAATATTCACTAAGTAAGATTGAAAGTGTCATGAAGAACCTAACTACAGAGGTGGAGGATAATATTAGAGCTGCATATTTTCATTATAGCACAGGGACATAAGACTTGTCTATAGCTTTAAGATGCATTACCACAGTACCACAACAAGCCTGAATCAGATTTAATTTCTCTTAAACCTAAACACCCAGAACAGACAAAAAAGATGATCTTTCACATTTCTTTATGGTCACTGTGGGAGATGGTGTTGCAGGTATTCAATTGGTTAAAATCATGACAAAAAAATTATTAGATCATTTAAAGTAACCAAAAACAATTGTTATGCAATCAAGTACTAACTCCTGTGTGGATCATGATTAAAACACAGAAAAGAAAATATGGAATACCTAAAAGCATGGATGTCAGTACAATGACATGATCTAAGAACTGAAGTGATTTTGGTTATTAGTTGATTGATTTCAGTTCTGAAATTAAAATCTTATGTGCTATTATTATTATTATTATTATTATTATTATTATTATTATTATTATTATTATTATTATTATTATTATTATTATTATTACTATATTTACCCAATAAAATGCACCTTTAGTTATACCAGGCATTAAAATAAACAAGAAATTGAAGAAAAAGAGGATGGTCTAATATTTTTTTCTGTAACTTCACCATTAGATACCACTAAACACTCCACAATGGACCTTTAATGGACAATGGACTTGTAATGCAGGTAATGTGATGTCTGTCCACAGTGTGGCACCAGAGGGAAAAAAGCCCATGATGTGAGCAGCTGTGGTTTCTGGTTCAACTATCAGCCTCAGCTTCAGTTATTTGTTAGTATTATGATTTGTGCAATCATGTCTACTGTATTCTATTACTGGGTCTTCATTATAGTGTTTTATGTCATTGATTATTTTGGTAACATTTCTGTATTTTATGTTGAGGTTTCTCTTACACTGCCTTGATGAGGCCATAAACAAGGACTAAACAGTAATTTATAGACATTTGTGATCTGTTTAGTTCATGTTAAAGTGAAAGCCATATCATTGTCAATAATGTTTCATTAATTGTAAAGTGAAACTCAATTTGTTCATAATAAACATTAAGGAGACTATATTGTTCTCATCCTCGTATACAGGTCATCCAAGCTGTTTAAATCAATATATGTAATTCAACCAGTGCATGAATGGCCTTTTGCTTCCCATCTACACTTAATTTCCATGTGGATTTATCATTGATACTTCTACAGACTTTGCTCGTCCGCCACCATCAGGCTAGTCTGTATACACTGTCCTTAAGTCAGGGGTCAACCATCCTAGTCCTGGAGGGCCACTATCCTGCATGTTTTTGTTTCCTCTTCCAACACAGCTGACAGACTTATCATTTGAATCAGGTGTGTTGGAAGAGAGATACATCTATACCCAGACTAGTCCTGGGTATACAGCGGTAAACGGAGCATACATATTTATTTTTCAGTCAGAATTGACTATACCCACTTCTAAATCCCTGATACACCCCATTCAGTAGGGTGGTGCAGTGGTTAGCCCTCGTTCCTCATAGCAAGAAGGATGCTGGTTCCCACACCAGACCTTTCTGTGTGGAGTTTGCATGTTCTGTCTGTGTGGGTTTTGTCCGGGTACTCCAGTTTCCTCCCACCATCCAAAGACTAGTATTGATAGGTTAATTGGTTAATCTAAATTGCCCATAGATGTGAATGTTACAGTGATTGTTTGTCTATATATGTTCAGCCCTGAGATGAACTGGAGACTCATACAGGGTGTACCCTGCCTTCATCCATTGTAGCTGGATTAGGCCCCCAGTGACCCCCGCCACCCTAGTGACGATAAAGCGGGTTCAGATGACGAGATGACACCATTCAGTAGCAAGCAAAATTGTCAATTTTTCCCCCAGGATGGTGAAGTATGACCCACCCTACTCTGCCTCTAATTGGCTAGTACTTGCTGCCTTGGAACAGATGTGACGAGACACTCAGCTCATGAGACTAGACAAGACACGAGATTGGGTTCACAAGATCGAGACGAGGCGAGATTTTAACAGAGATTTAAGCCTGTTGTCCATTATATGAATGGACAACAGGCTTTTATTTAACCGAGTTGCACATGGATTTTATAACTCTGTAAGCATTAACTTTTTGTGAATTTCTTCCTCTACAAATTTTAACTAAAATGATATAAAAGTTAAAATAAATAAAATGATATATTTCTCCTTTTTTCAAGTGCAAACACAGCCTGACTAAGTATGTCACTTCTTCCTATACAATTTGAAACTAAAATGAAATGTTAAAATTCCATAATATTAAGACATTTATGACTGATAAAATAAGCCGAAACATATGTCCTTAATCATAGTTACATGTATGACATAACACGTGGAAATCTGGTTTCAGTTTTAGCGGAGTATTGTTAATAACTGTGTGTTTGTCCTGTCAAATATCGTTCGTTGCAATTGTAAAGTTTACTGTTCTGTGTTGGCATTGATAGTTGACAGATACATCATCTAAATATTTCTGTGTAACCATCCGGTCTGTGATGATACACCCTTTGTAAATTCAACTTGTGCAATGTGCAGTCTAATGCCATGTAAATTGCAAGCAACTCAACACTACAGACTGAATTCACCGGGTGCGCCATGCGTTGTTGTTTGGCTAGGATGCAAGATGTCACATGTTCTGGACTCCTCTAGCACAACTGTCTTCTGGGATGTTGTGTGCCCCAGTTAAGGTAGCCAGATGTCCGTCTTTAGGTCGGACCATTCGTCTTTTCAATTTCTTGTGTGGTTTCCAGCGCAGCATCAAGCTGAATGCCCGATTGATAAAAATGTAGGAAATTACTAGCCTAGTAAACTAGCCTACCTCTAGTGGCAAAAAATATTTTTGCCTGAATCGTTGGTCTAGCAATGCTCCATGGGTCTTCTTCTCCCGGTAGGTCCAAAAGACGTTGAGGGGTACACTTTCCCAACAGCAATGGCACCCCAGATGCATCGTGAAATGTTCATCCTCAAAGAGGGGGGAAAAAAATCGTACAGTGGACAGACCTTCCATCGTTTCCCCAAAGATAAGGCACTTCAGTGGGAATAGACCAAAAACAAAAAGGGATCCTGGTCCATATTTCACAGTAAGATAGGGATAAATATGTCCACTGAAATGCATTAGCTAACTTATTGAGCTTAGCTTACCAGACTTGCATCAATGATAAATAGCACTAACAGCCATCTAGTCAACCTACTATGGCAAGCCAAAGTGTTCACATAGCCACGCGTTGTCTTTATTATATCACGCGTTACAGGACGCGCTCTGGTACACGCACTGGCGCGCACAATGGTATGGCAAGCCAAAGTGTTCACATAGCCGCGCGTTGTGTTTCTCATATCACGTGAGATCACGTAACAGTGATTGGCTGTAAGCACTACAAACTAATTGGCGGAGAAAATCAGTGGGAGGAGATCATTACCATATAGCACGCGTTCCAGCACGCGTTCCATGACGCATGCGAAAACGCGTGCCATTGCGCGCGCCATTACGCGTGCTAGAACGCGTTACAGAGCGCGTTCTAGCACGCGTTACGGAACGCGTGCTAAAACGCGTGCCATTGCGCGTGCTAGACCGCGTTGCCGAACGCGTGGTGGCGTGTCAGAACGCGTGCTAGAACGCGTAATGTAACGCGTGATAGCGTGCCAGAACGCGTTCTGGCACGCGTGATATGAGAAACACAACGCGCGGCTATGTGAACACTTTGGCTTGCCATACAATGGCACGCGTTGCCACGCGTTCCATAACGCGTGCTAGAGCGCGTGCTATATGGTAATGATCTCCTCCCACTGATTTTCTCCGCCAATTAATTTGTAGTGCTTCCAGCCAATCACTGGCCAACACAACGAATCCAGAATAGCTGAGCACTGATCTTACCTTTCACAAACGAAGTCCATTCACTCAATGTTTAATTTTTGCTAAATATTTGTGACTTTTCCTTCATCAATCTACTTTATTTAACTTGTTCAACTTTAGTGTGTCTATTCTTACGGGTTTGTTTATTGTATTTTCAGGTTTCATGCAAAGGGATAAAATAAAGTGAGATGCCGTTTCATACTTTATTAATAAATAAAGCAAAATGTGAATTGATTTGTCATATTTTGATTATATGCCAATCGAGGTTGCATTGGCTGAGATGACACACTTGGTGAAGGCAGAAATGATGGGAAAAAATATATAAGAAGAGAAGACATACACGGTTGCGCATGGTATCATGTGACCCTGTTGTGATAGTTTTCTGAAGCAATGCTGTGGACATGTCCATCATTACTATTATGTAAAATATGTTGTTGATTAACCTAATTATTATTATGGTTATGTCATCAAGAAGGTGAAAGAAGAGAAACATACGCGTGGCTATATGAACACTTTGGCTTGCCGTATTGCCATAATGATAGCGTGCCAGTGCGCGTGCTAGAACGCATTCTGTAACGCGTGATATAATCAAGACAACATGTTGCTATGTGAAAACTTTGGCTTGCCATATTCAGCAAGACAGCCCGGGGAATATTACAGTCCTTACAGGCCCATTTTTCAACTATATAGACCGTTAACTCCGGTATGACAGACCAAACTGCTGGCATGTTGGCAACCCGAATGTTCACTGAAGCTAGTGATTGACAACATACAGAACTGTGTACTTCCGTTTAACTTCCATACCCATCAAACATAAAAATGGCCGCCAGGTGAATAAAGTGAATAGAGCCTCAACCAGGTAGCGAAATTGTAGGGCGGGCTTCGCACAATGATGACAGGATTGAAGAAGTATGAACTTATATACAGTCTAAGGTCGGATAAGCAGCATATGAACGGACCTGGTTGGATATTTTTCCTCCACTGTTACTGGTAGGTTAACATTAATTAGCCTAGCCTATAGGATGTTCAAACAACAAGTTAGACTCTACACTCTATCACAGTGTTTCTCTGTTTGGTCACAGCGCTGGCCTATTATGTGCAGAGCAGTTTGAAAGACAGTCATTGATCCCAACCATATGCTTAAGCTCAGTCTATGGATTGTCTCCAGATTATAAATTCATATCACAGTTGGGTTTACCAGGCTAGGAAATTGCATCTAAGAAATACAAAACTCTGGGGGAGGACATCCCCCCATTGAAAATATGTCCCTAGAGCAATGAAATAAAATGTCTTGGTGTTCTCTCAGTTCTGTGTCAATAGATACCAGATTAATGAGCACAATAAGCACACGATATGAACAAAAATAATACCAAACTCAAAAATCTGATCAAATATATATACATGAGGTCATTTATAATGAGGCACTTCTGTTAAATTCTGTCAGTAAAAATCACCGTGTTCTCAGCGGTTTGATTGTATGCCAGCCTGGTACTTTATTATTAGAAATTTATTTAACCAAGAAAAAACATCATTGAGTTTTTCAAGAGTGTCCTGGCCAAGACAGCAGAGCCGCAACACGTCAGCGCAAGAGGCCTATTGAGTCCGCAGTGATAACACAGGGATGAAATATGCTGGGGAAGCGGTTTCCAGGGAAGACTCACCACTCACATGCACACACACACACACAGCAGCGAACCCTTTCTGGCCATTTCAGCCATATTAATGCATCTAAATCCATTTAAATAAGTATGGATTAAACTGGACACAGTAGAGTCAATATACTGTACAACAAAAGAGTACATTTTTCAGTAATTAAATTTTTTGTGCATTCGTTACATTTCTGACAAAAAACGTTAACTGCTTTCTGTTGCAGTCAGATTGGATCCAAACAGAATGTAGAGGCTCAGTTGTACAGATATAATGAATAGTTGGATTTTTAGGGCAAAGGTTGTACCTGTCTATACTGGCATGGTATGCAGGCCTGAGGAATCTAGTACGGACTGTATTTGTCTGCACTTGACTTCATTCACTTACTTCCATCCAATTATCAACGTAAAGATTCAAATTTAGGAACAGTTGAGAAAGTGAGTGAGCATTTTATAAAGGATGTTGACTCTTAAGTATCTATGTCTCTGGGAAGAGCTGAAATATTGTAACTAAGCTGAAAAAGAGATTTGTATACCAGTATGTATAGAGTGTATGTAGTTACTCCCCTGGGCCCTGCACCATCCAAACATTTGTCCATCGTGAGTTTTGACCCAATGTAACAGCAGTCCTATCAGCTCTTCTGTTGTCAGTTTAACGGTTTATCAGTGAATGTTCTGGACCAGGATGACCACGCACACACAGGACAGTTCCAATCAATGTAGTCTATGCAAATAACTAACTACAAAAAAAAATAAAAAATGATATATCCATACACACACACAGACACACACACACACACACATATACATATATATATATATACGTAGGGGGTGTAATGGTACACAAAAATCACGGTTTGGTATGCACCTCACTTTTGATGGTTCAGTTCATTTTTGGTACAGTATGCAAAATTATATATTATAGTATATAAATGATATATTCTTAAATGATTACCCAAATGTTGAAATTAAAAATAATTCATTCCTTTTAAACAGTAAAAAAAAAAAAATCCAACATCTTAAAGGTGCCATTCCCTTTGGTGGGTCACCCCGAATTACCAACACATGCTGCGTAGTGTGTCCCCTCCAGTGGCTGAATTTACCATTCATAGAAAACAACAGAGAAATAAATGGCTCAGAAAAGGCCTGTTCTTTACATGTCACAGGGACATTGGCGTCACCCACATGGGGTTAACAATGGGTGGGGTTACGATTATGGTACAACCTCTGCACTTATGTCTTACGTCATGCTGGTTGCTGGGCTGCCTCAGAAGGTCCAGTTAACAAACTATCCAGAGGTACGACAAAGATTCTGGACACCACGATGCGTCTTGATAAATAACAGCTCGCAGTCACCACTGTTGGTAGTTCAGAAGGTCTACTCATTGCAGTGGGCCGTATCCTATGGCATAGTGAAATAATCGCAATATCCCCATAATATCCCCAAGACAATGTGAAATACAGTAGAAATACTCATGCCTGGACTACTGTAACAGCCTTTTTACCTGTTTGAACAAGAAGGAACTGGCCCATCTGCAGTTTGTTCAGAACTCAGCTGCGAAGTTCCTGACATGTACAAACAGGAGAGTTCACATCTGTCCTCAGATCACTCCATTGACTCCATGTTCTGTGTCATGTTCACTTTAAGCTCCTGTTGCTCACTTTCTGAGATATTCACAGTCATGCCCCTGCATATGGCTGCTGTGATCCAACCCTCCAGCTCAACCCACAGCCTGAGATTCTCAGGGCAGCACTTGCTCATGGTTTCCCACTGTGCTACCATAGGTGACAGGTCTTTTAAAGGTGTTCCACTGAAAACCACTTTTACACGCTCCTTTTGGAATCTGATGGGTCACCCCAAGTTACCAACACATGTTGCATTTGAAAGTGGTGTGTCACCTCCACTGGCTGGATTTCCCATTCATAGGAAACTCAGAGAAATGAGCGATTCAGAAAAAGCTTGTCCACATTACGTAACATGGACATTGGCGTCACCCATATAGGGTTAAGTCCACCCACGGAATACAGGAGACTCCCTCCAGTCCGTCCCCGATTACGGCAAGTCTGAAGTAGCATTAGCATCTACAAGAGAAGACAGTGCCACAGTAGCTGCTGCACAAACATGCGCTTTTTACAGAAATATGCACACTCCCTTTTGATTATCTGTGTAATAATGGATATGGTTTCCTATTGACCATCACTGTTTCCTATAGGAGCGAAATGAGTATTAAAAAAAATTCCAGGGGAAAAACTTCAATTTTCTTGGATACTTCTTCTCCATCTATTATATTTGTTTGACAGAGTTGGAAAGACTGATCCAGTGACGAGGGGCATTGAAATTACTACTTACGCATCCAGTTTGACGTAAGATCCGACACATGCTCACATACATATCTACAAAAGTAGTCACATGTCATACTGTACACCATAACTGTAAATCATTATCTCTCTGTCTTGGTCTCCCCATGTAGGCAAATCTTCACAAAATTTACGACAGCGTAGCACAGAAATGATGCAACTTTTCCAAATAAATTTGATAACTTTTGATGTCCCACTTGTCTAGATCATGCTCATTTGGCCCAAGAGCCTAGGAGGATGCCCCCATGCCTCACAGGTCCCTTTCATAATATATATATATATATATATATATATATATATATATATATATGAAGGATTCTACCAGCCTACACCACCAAAGCTGTTGACTGAGATGTTTATTTTGAACACTTTATGTCTACTCTATGGGTTGTGCCCTTCAAAGAACTGCAACTCACACAGGGGTTGAACCCACATTCTTCTTTTATCTATCAAGCATTCTACCAGCCTGTGCCACCAAGGGTGTTGACTGAGCTGTTTATTTTAAACACTTTAAGTCTACTCTTTGGGTGGTGCCCTTCAAAAAACTCCAAATCTCACAGGGTTTGAACCCACATTCTTCTGTTATCTATCAAGCATTCTATCACCCTGTGCCACCAAGGCTGATAACTGATGTATTTATATTAAAGAGGTTAAATCTACTGTTTGGGTTTTGGCATTCAAAAAGGTGTGACACAAAGGAGACTTGAACCCACATTCTTCAGTTACATTTAAAGCTTTCTACCAGCCTGATCCACAAACTTTGCAACAGCGCAGCACAGCACAGCACAAAAATGATGCCACTGTTCCAAAAAATTGGATAACTTTTGATGTTACACTTGTCTAGATCGTGTTCACCGATTTTGAGCTGATTTGGCCCAATGGCCAAGGAGGAGATAGATAAATTCCAACGACAGCGAAAATGACAACTCAAAATTTTTACAATTTCAATCCAAGATGACGGACGTCTTGTTGGTTTATGGGCGTGGTCATCATAAGGTTTTTTGTTCATCATCATATGATGAACATGTGTACCGATTTTCATAGCTCTAACTTTACTAGAGCGTGATCTGGCCTAATACAAACAATTTCACCTTTTCTAGGTGGTGCTGTAGACACATTTCTTGACCGACTTTTACGAAACCCATAAATACTCAGACTTTTTTACACTTCTGAGGTGTGTGCAAAATTTGGTGAGTTTTCGTGCATGTTCAGGGGATCAATAGGCCTTGCGCCCGAGGTGGTACTAATTAATACCTAATTAATACCTAAAAGGCCTAATTAATAACATAAGTGGTTTGATGACACACACCAAACACATGATAACAAACAACAGTTAAGCTAAGACTTTTAGGAGCTTTCTTGTCATGTTGCTGAGGAGAGATCAGTTGGTACATGTCCAAGGTCATATTTTTTTACCCTTGGGTTTTTCCAAAACTGCTGACTGGTGAATTTAATTATTTGGTCTCTGCCACAGAAAGCCCTGGAGTTCATACACTGGTTTATCTTGCAGCATTGTCATAAAAAGGAAGCTACAAACTAAAATTGCAAAAGGATGCAACATATTTCAATATTTAATTTCTGGACGGGTGTATTGGCAGCAGCAGTCTACTGGTGTATGAGTGTGTGAATGTGAGGAATTGCAAAGTGCTTTGGGCACCAATTGGTGTATAAAATGTGCTATATAAGTGCAGTTGGAGCAAAACATTAATTCCTACTCAAATTTAACCCATTGCAATGTAACACAAACAGTTCATTTATATTAATGCATGTATATGGGTATATCAATCAGTATAATGGTAATTTCTTTAATTCTAAATTATAATACACTATATAAACCAATATAAATGCAATATAGAATGTTCTATCATTTTTGACTCTATACAACCTTATATTTTTTGCTGTATATGACTGTTTTAACAGTTTTTTGTTTTTTTATACAACTTACAAACTATTAGTTAGCAAATACATTCCCCTACACTCTGTAGTTTCTTGTACATTTGATTTATACATTCTTTTAACTCATCCAAACTGTTCCCCAAATTCAGGCCTCTTATTGTTTTTCTATCAAGATGAAACGTAAACATCAATACAATCATGGGGTCATCCTGAATAATTTATTACTAAATGTACTGGCAGAATTTTATCTTCGAATTTCAAGTCATTGTTTTTAATGTCAACTTGTCATAAAGCGTTGACAAGCAAGAAATGTAGAATGATCATTGTACAGTACATTTTGTAAAAAAAATAATATTCTCCTTTGTCTTCAGGTGAGTGTCCAGCTGCATAATCTCCTGCCCTCATTGTGTCGACTTCAAACTAAAAATCTCCAGCAGTTCCTGACAATTTTGTCATGTATGTGTATACATTTCTGAACAAATATTAGCCTTGTCATCTGAACCCGCTTTATTCTCACCAAGGTCACAGGGGTCACGGGGGGCCTAATCAAGCTACAATGGACAGGATGGTGGAAGGAAACCAGGGAACCTAGAAAAAACCCACACATACACGGGGAGAACATGAAAACTCCACACATAAAGGTCTAGTGTGGGAATCGAACCAGGGTCCTTCTTGCTGGGAGGCACCAGTGCTAACCACTGCACCACCATGCCACCCCAAATATTAGGCTAAGGATCAAAAACAGAACAAAAAAATTAACACAGACACACTTTATTTTGTATACATATGAATGGTGCTGTGCTAAGGGTGCAGTGATTGGGGTGTAATGGTTGCTTCAACATTGTTCTTAGTTGTGGCACAGTATTTGGCATGGTCAGAATCACTCTGCCTGCACCACATCTTTATGCTGGTTGTTCTCCAAGTGTCTTTGAAAGCCTTTCAAACAGATCTCGCAGCAATGTTTGGTTACAAACACCAAACACACAATTACAAAAAACAGTTAAGTCAAGACATTTGGGAGCTTTCTTTGTTCCAGTAAACATCATGTTGCTGAGCAGAGATCAGTTGGTACATGTCCAAGGTCATTTGTGTTACCCCTGTGTTTTACCACAACTGCTGACTGGTGAATTTAATTCTTTGGTCTCTGCCACAGAAAGCCCTGGAGTTCACACACTGCTTTGTTTACCACTTTTGCTTGCAGGATTTTCATCAAAAGGAAGCTGCAAACTAAAGTTACATAAGCAAAGCATGCAATGCTGTGCAAAAGGATGCAACACATTTTAATATTTCATTTGTAGACTATTGTCTGACTTTCATTCACTTTTGTGTGTGTGATTAATCCTACCCTCCAGGCTTTAAAACTCACAGGCTATGAGACTGTGTATGTTTTTCTGAAGCTTCTCATGTATGAACGTATCCCAGCTCCAGGGGTTGTGTGTGTGTGTGTGTGTGTGTGTGTGTGTGTGTGTGTGTGTGTGTGCTGGCTAGGACGGAAAGGGTTGTGTCTCTCTGCTATATAAAGGGATGTGAGACAGAATTGGAACAATAGACCTCCAGATCTTCAGCCACGCTTCATTGTTTTTGGACGCGGACACTGCTACTCAGTCACTATGTCTTTCTTGCTGATGCTTTTTAGCACCGTGTTGTGCTTCTTAACAACCTCTGCTGAAGTCACACCCCAAGTAGACTTCAACCCACAGGGGGTAAGAAACGCTCTCACCACATGTATGCTTTTGCTCTATTGTTGCTATTGTTTTTAAGGGGATTTTATTCCATTCCAATTGGTTTAGTGTATAGCCTGAAAATCGGATTCTTCTTAATATAATTAATATGTACAATATGCACTATTTGGCACTGATTTTTCACATTTGATGCTGGGTTTAAAATGCACTCGTGGCAGGTGTTGCAATAAACACATGCACAGCGTTGAAAATATTTCTGACCATATTTCTGATTTAACAGTCCATATGCATGACTTTGTACGGAAAGACAGAATGTTACAGATAGATGTTACCAGGGAGTGTTTTTAAGAGTGCAATGTATTTTTCCACACAGAATAATAACCCCGGATGCAAAACAGGTTTGATGTTGTTTTGTGAATAATTATGTGTTTCATTCTCAGATGGCAGGAAAATGGTACCTGATTGGATTTGCCACCAATGCTGAGTGGTTTGTCAATCGTAAAGCCAACATGAAGATGGGCACAGCCATGTTCACTCCAACTGCTGATGGTGACATGGACATGTCTTATGCCAGTCTTAAGTGAGTAGACAACATAGGAGGGACAGAATTTGGGGTCAACCAATATGTTTTTTTCAGGGCCGGTACAGATAATAATGGAATTGGGAGGCCGATAACCGATATGTGCAATCGATAAATAGAAACATTATTCACATCAAATTAAAAATAGCACAGACTGACACTGATGTTCATATCCATTAACTATGTTTAATTGTAAAAATGAAATGTGTGGGAGCTGCCAGCAACATTTGTAAAATAAAACCAAACGTAACTTAGAATAAAATGGGAAATAAAATATAAATAAATAATTGTCAATAAAAATAATTAATCACTCCCTGCTAATAAGTGAAAATATGCTATTTTTTTTAGCATATTAAGAAGTTGTATTAAATGAACTATAAAATACATAATACATAATATAAACATCCCTACACAATGAACCATGTACAACTGTCTTTTTTTTTTTGTTATTATTCCACCTGTTTTAAACCTAAAACACACAGTAAAACTAAAGGAAGACAAACACAGACTCACATCTTTTAGGACAAGTTCACGGCAGCACATTTACCTGGAATAATGTCCCAGAGGTTAAAGGGTTAAACAGGGATTGGGGAAGTTTTGGTATTTGGATTTTCCATTTATGAATGATAATTAAAAAACGACTGGTTTATTTGACTTAAGTTTTGAAGCACAAAACCAACAATTGAATTATGACACATTTTCCTTTCATTTTATTTTATTTTTATTTCACCTTACAAAAATAAATTCAAAGTCAACAGAAACAAAAAAACGAAACCAAAAACAAGCATTCTTCATATTTGTGCATGCACACACATATCAAAGAAAAAAGGTGAGTTTTCATACCTCAGCTGTGGCTTTTGTCACCTCCAACTGCAGATGTTCCTCAGGCAACCCCTTTAATTTTACACTATTTTCAGTGCACTCACACATTTTGAGTTGAAAATCATCACCTGTTTCTGCTTTCCACTGAAATGGGTGCAGAGATTTCCAACGATGACAGGTCTTTTTTTGCCCATTCTAAAACAAATTCTGAGTACAGCTCCAAAGACATAATTCATGGTTGTTATTCTTGCTTTATTACAGTCTGAATGGCAGCTTCAGGTGCAAGAATATGAATAATGCTTGTTTTGGTCCTTTTTTCATTTTTGTTGAGTTCGAATTTCTTTTTGTAAAGTGAAATGAAAAAAATTTAAATGAAAGGAAAATGCCGCACAATTCAATTGTTGATTTTGTGCTTCAAAACGAAAGTCAAATAAACCGTTTTTTTAGTTTGTTGTTTAATTCCCATTCATAAACGGAAAATTCAAATACCAAAATATACATAGTTTTTTGAGTTGTGTAGGCGGATGCATGGTGCGCCGCACAGGAGCATGTGCCTGGATATACCATAATAATTACACTGCCTTGGTACATTTGCAAAAAAATAATTACAACACGTGAAGCTACATGCTAACAGATGCTAGTATTCAACAGTTAGCAAAACATAGAAGCTCTGAGTCTGCTTTAACGAAGTGCCATTGAAGTGTGGATGCATTCAGTTCAGGTGTTGTAGCAAACACGGCAGTGCTAGGATAATGCAAATTTGCTGTGCACACACTGTTGTCAATACCTTACACAGCATAAAATCGTCCCAAACTTCTGACATGTTTTGTTTTTTTTATGCATGCCACTACTTTCTTCCATGACAGTTGAGCACATAGACATGGTTGAGTGAACTGTGCTGCCAAACATCTTCAGACAGACATGCCAGACATGTTCAGACAGACAATACATCGGTTCAAACAGTCTGGGTGAAAATCATAGGGGAGGTGCCAGAGTGATGTGATAGCAACCTGATGAACTTCAACATGAGTTAAACATTGCAATGCTGTGCTTCGGTGTGTTTGTGATTTATTACATGGGCTAAGGTTTCATGTATCCTTACTTTGAAGGGAGCTTGTTCTATCTGTTTCAAGTACCCCCACCATTCCCCCACTTCCACTGCTGCTTTGAAACAGCAGCCTGGTGTGTTGATTGACTGTATTCCTTATGCCAAACAAATCAGATGCTGTGAGGGACATGGTGGGGCTCGTACACTCAGAAGTTAAGACAGCTGCACTCCAAATGAAATGGCCGCAAAATTGGTTGTGAAAATTATACGAATTCATCGGTGGAAATATGTGGAAGTTATGTCCGATACCGATAACCCTAAAATGCAGAATATCCACCTGATATATCGGTGTGGCCAATAATCGGTCCAGGCCTCGATATAATTATAGAGGTGTTTAATACTGCTGTTTCATTTGTGTTTCAATGGTCTGTGCAGCTCTGATGGCTCCTGTTGGAGAATGAACGACCTGGCCAAGAGCACAGATGTGGTTGGAAAGTTCACATACACCAATGAACGTGAGTTAGCCTACACCTGTACACAGCATTCAGCAAACAACAATCTGATATTAGATCTGCTTGAACATGAGTAATTTTGCTTTCTGTTTGTCAGGATGGGGAAATGAAAATGTAATGCGAATGGTAGATGTGAATTATGATGAATACGCCCTGATTCATACCATCAAAACTAATCCAGGAAGCGCCACTGTTGTCAACAAACTATACGGTAAAGTCAGCATTGGTGTTTTACACCTTAATTCTCACTGCTTTAGTTTAAGTTAACATTCTCATGTGGTTTCTCAGGCCGTACAGATGACCTCAGCACTGACCTGAAGGAGAGGTTCAAGCAGTTCTCCCTGGAGACCGGCGTTCTGCATGAGAATATCGCGTTCCTTCCCAAAAACGGTACTGTTTTTAAATGAATCAAGTCTTTATTTTAAACATGTAGAACAATACAAAAAACAGACACATATTTATATGATTTCCATTATGTGTTGAATTAGAGTAGGTTGAAGGAAAACATTAATTCCTATTCCAAATTCAACCCATTCCAATATAACATACAAACTGTTAATTTTTTTTATTAATGCATGTACAGGTGTCATCAAAATGATTCATACCCCTGACATTTTTTTTTGTCACTTTTTGTTTTTATCATAAAAAGAATGAGTTTTATCCAGTTTCTTTCTGACCTGTATGTGGAACACAAGTAAAGGAAAAACAACTAATGATATTTGGAGAAAAAAAATTATTTGAGGAGTATTTTGTTCGTGGATTTCCAAAAACACTATCTTCAAAATTATTCATACCCTACGTTTACTTAGTCCAGTGTCTTTTGTTAATAGTCAATAGACTAGTTTTTGTTCTGGATAATGGTTCCTCTTAGCGTCCACTATCTGCTGTAGGGTTCTGGTCCACTCTTTCTGGACCAAAGCCTGGATGATGTCCTACCGTCACTCTGGCCTGAACGTTCCTCTACAGGTTCTCTAGATGGTTTAGTTCAGGACATGGACTGTCCTTAAACCACTACTGCACTACCTTGGTGGTTCTACTGGGGTTAGTGTCCTTCTGGGGCGTCCACTCAGGACAGAACTGGAGTTTCTCTGCAGATATTTTCATGTTGTCATCCAGGATGTTGACATCATTTTCCTTTTTCTTGATGCCCTGTATCTTGATGAGATTTTTTTTTCTCCAAATATATGTTTTTCCTTCACTTGTTTCACATACAAGTCAGCAAGAAACTGGACAAAACTCTTTTTATGATGAAAAAAAAAACACCTGTATATGTTTATATAAATCTGTATAATGGTCATTTTTTAAATTCTAAATTATAATACACTATATAAATGCAATATAAAATAACTCTATACAACCTTGTATTTTTTGCTGTATATGACTGTCTTAACTGTTTATTATACAACTTACAAGCTATTACTTTATATAAAGACATGTAAAATATATATGCAAATGTATTCCGCTACACTCTCTAGCTGCCTGTAACTTATACATTCTTTTAACTCATCCAAACTGTTCCCCAAATTCAGGCCTCTTATTGTTTTTCTATCAAGATGATAAACATCAATACAATCATGGGGTCATCCTGAATAATTTATTACTAAATGTACTGGCAGGAGTTTATCTTTGAATTTCAAGTCATTGTTTTTAATGTCAACTAGTCATAAAGCGTTGACAAGCAAGAAATGTAGAATGATCATTCTATTTTTTACATTTTGTAAAAAAAAAATCTTCTCCTTTGTCTTCAGGCGAGTGTCCAGCTGCATAATCTCCTGCCCTCATTGTGTCGACTTCACACTAAAAATCTCCAGCAGTTCCTGAGAATTCTCTTAATATTCTTCATTTCCATTGTATCAAGAATGAACACATTGGATGCTGATGATTTTGATGTAAATCCATTAAAGAAACAGTTAAAATACTTCGCTTTTATTACCTTTTTAACAAATACGCTGAAGTACATCCATAACAACACAGTTCAGATTTTCCTTTTTATCAAGTGTTTACATCTACACGCTTTGTACAGATTTGTATACAAAACAATAATTTACGTCCCATAGAAGTCTAGTTACACATAACTATACAACAACTTGTAAATGAAATAAATATAAAAAACAGAAATCACAGGTGAGAAAAAAGTAAAAAGCCATAGTACAAGTACACCACCAGCACTTGTCTTTTAAAGTTGCTTTTAAAAAGATATACATTTTCCCTTTCTACTGGCAAAAGTACATCTGTTGGGAAAAATTATAGTTCATTTCAGTCCTTAGCTTCATAACAGCAGCACCAGATTTACTGGAAAAATCCACATTGAGGCCAATCAGTAGGTATTGAGACACTGATGCAATTATTTTTTTTTTTTTTAACCCAGCCTAAAATATTTGTATTGGTGCTTCCAAATAATGCTTTCATTAAAGAGATTTTACAGCATTAATTCAAGTGGAAAACATTTGTTCATAGACAAAATAAGCATTTTAAAAGTCGCTTATTTTCTGATACCCCCCCACCAGGTCATTGGGTTTCACACCCCAGGTAGTATTAATGGATTAAAAATACTGTCAGTCAAGGTTGTGTCTTCACTGTTTTGGGCACTTGTTCTGCACGACTTACAGTACACTTACTGGATTAAAACAGAAACATTACACAGGTATGAAAAAACCAAGCGACACAACGTGTCACCAACATGGGTGCGTTTGTGTACATGTATCCACTACCTTGACACATCCATAATTCCACTGTGTACTCTGTTTTCATGATCACAAACCCCTGACGGCCAGAGCTCAAAGCGATTGTTTCTTTTCTTGGGGTGCTGTACATGGCCAGCTTTGTGTTATTAACAAAAGCTTTATGTTACAGGGTGGTGGGGTCAGAGCACCAGGAAGCACAACAGATGCTTTTTTTTTGGGGTCACTTTCTCACTTCATTCATCTGTGCACACACACACACACACACACCCTCACATACAATTACCGTACATTATTTCATTACTGTATTCATCATGATTTTGACCAAGTTGGCAAGTGCTACTGGGAACAAATTGCTAAACCATACTGCTGCGTTTAGTACTTCTTAATAAAATGACGCAAACATTTTGCAAATTACACTTCAGTTTTGAGACATAATTAGGACCTTTATGATTGAGAGAACTGATTGCTGCCTGCAAAATAAAAAATGTGTATCTACAAAAAGACATCTGCACAATCTGCCATGCAAACTGTCACCAGCAAGGGACATGCAGTTAAAAAAGTGCAAGTCTACGGAGGGGTTTTTGTTGTCTACACTGACAGAGCATTAATGTTATGTACATGTGTATACATTTCTGAACAAATATTAGGCCGAGGATTAAAAACAAAAAAAGAAAATGGACAAATTGCTGCACAGACACACTTTACATTGTATACATGTGAATGGTGCTGTGCTAAGGGTGCAGTGATTGGGGTGTAATGGTTGCTTCAACATTGTTCTTAGTTGTGGCACAGTATTTGGCTCGGTCAGAGTCACTCTGCCTGCACCACATCTTTGTGGTGACGCATGATATGCTGGTTTTTCTCCGAGGGTCTTCGAAAGCCTTTAGAACAGATCTCGCAGCGATGTGGGTAGTCTTTTGTGTGAATGGAAATTACATGCCGCTTGAAACCCGAAGCATCCCCTGTACTGTAATCACAGTACTGGCACTGGTAAATTCTCCTTTCTTTTTGTCCTTTGCCAATAACTACAGTCACACTGCTGGCTAAGCTGGCTGCACTGACTCTGGCAGGGGGGCCAGCACCACTGGACCCACTTGGTGCAGATTTTTTAGGTGTCACAACAGGAGTGTGCGTCTCTGTCCTCTTGGCCTCACTCTTTTCAGGAGAGGCCTGTTGTTCCTTAGTGTGGACAGATAAGATATGGCGACTGAGAACAAAAGGGTCTGCAATTTTGAAGTTGCAGTGCCGGCACTGGTGGAGTTTCTTGGTGCGATGGGATACAGAGTGTTTCTTCAGTTCTGATGGCCGGTGGAAGCCTTTACCACACACAGCGCATTTGTGTGGATAGTCCTTGGTGTGAACAGATATGATATGGCGTTTTAGGTCACTGGAGTTGGAACTCTTGTGATCACAGTGGGCACAATGGTGGGTCTTATTCTCCTCATGAGTCAGTCCGTGCTGCATCAACTCCTCCTCCTCTGCAAAGGTTTGGAAACAGCGTTCACACTTGTATGGCATCTCTTTGCTATGTTTAGTCTTGATGTGTGTCTTAAGGTTCGAAGAGTCGGCTGACTTGTAGTCGCAGTATACACATGAGTAAGGCTTCTCACCTGTGTGTGTACGCATGTGTTTCTTCAATTCTGATGGGTGTCGGAAGCCCTTTCCACATTCTACACAGATGTGAGGGAAGCTTTTACTGTGAACTGCCAACAAGTGTCGATTGAGCAGTCCCTGCTCAGCAGTTTCATAGTCACAAAATTTGCATTTGTGCATCTTGGTGGGCGGTGGAGGCGGCTGGGTCTTAGGCTCTCGGTGGTGGTGCTGTAGTCTGTGAGAGAAGAGCGCTGCCTGCTGGTGGAACTCCTTACCACACATTTCACACTCAAACGGAGCCTTGCTGCTCAGAGCATGCACCTCCATGTGGTTGTGGAGGCTGGCTTTCTTGTTAGTGGTGAAGTCACAATCTGTGCACTGGTACTTTTTCCTTGTGAGAACATCCTGATGGTGATTTTTGGTGTGGCGTTTCAAGAAACCTCGCGACTTGAACTTCTTACCACAGAGCATGCAGGGATAAACCGTCAGGGGCTGACCATACGGGCCGATGATGATGGCTGGGGGCACAAAACAAGAAGAGACAAATAAGTGTTTGTAATCATTATGAGTGCTAGTTTCATATATTCCTGGACAGAGCTGCATTGTTCTCGATGATGACAGCCTTGTAATAGTGAACATGAACTAGACTATAATGCAACACTAATGTAATCTGGAGACAGGCAATAATATTTTTAGATATTATTAGATCCTCTGTGTTTTTATATTCAAATTGAATACAACAGCCCCTTGTGACCTTTTTTGGAATATTAATTGTTTCTAAATTGTTGTTTTATTTCAGATGTTCTTATTTGTCAGCTGCTGTCAAGAACACTTTGTTTTTATTTTAAATCATTACATCCACCTTTTGTCCAAGGAAATCTGTAATGGCTTTATAAATCAACATTTGGTTAATTGATTGAACATTTAAGACCTAAGTTGACTTGTCACTACCATGTCATTACAGTCTGACAATTCAATGAAACCAAAATGTTAGTGCATTTTTACAAAAAAAGGGAAATGTGAAATATAATCAAAGACATTTTATATATTTGCTCCTCAGAACCAAGTATAACAAATAACAATGGATGCCACATTACATAAAGTTGTAATGTGGAATCAGGTGAGACAGGTGAGACTCAAGCAGTTTATAGATTAATGTTAAGAAATGAATATGATGCCACAAATGATCAAAACAAAAAAACAACTGCGATAAACCTATTATTTGTCTTACCCGTCTGCACCTGCCGAGGCTCTGATCGTCTCTTGCTCTTGTTGCGTTGTCTGTTGATCTCATCCATCCCGTCTGATTCATCGATGTGCAGCAGTGCGCTGGCTGCTCCGTTCCGGTTTTCACAGCTCTCACCATCATCAGCACCTGCAGGAACAAGAGATGATCTTCAACACAATAAAAACACAAACTAGCATCTGCAAAGCTAAAGCCAAGACACTAAGGGCCGTGGTTGGTGCAAAGGCTTCGAGTTTGGTTTTAAAAGCAATTTAATAGACAAGGGTGCTGACCATAAGCAGCTGCCCAGGCCACAGGCACGAAGTCCTTGCTTAGAGACACACTGTCATACGAGCGGTCGTGAGTTACTGGCTCTTCACCTCCTACCACCACCTCCATATAAACCTCATCAGTCACCTTGGACCCACCTGTAGATGAGCCCGACATGTACAAAACCACAAAACTAGTGACTTGTACTTTGATGACAGTGAGCCCCGCTCATCACATCTGCATAACTCACCATGGTTTCCTTGATTGTGATGCGGCTCGCCGACCGACATGTAAACCATCTTCTCTCTCAGTGTATGACCCGATGACTCTGTCAAAGCCACACTCTCCGTGTCCCCATCGCTGATGTCCACAGACTCTCCTGCAGAGAAAGAGATGATTAAATACAATCTACAACAAAAACATCTGCAAATGATTTTCAGATACTGAAGTTTAACCCACAGAAACTATTATCATCATCACGAATAAATAAGAGTACGTTTGTACCCAAATTGACTAAATTGTATTTTTTCTTATTTATATAACTAGGTAAGAAATATATTTGGTGCCATGTAAAGGTAGGCTTTATGTAGAACAGGGGTAGGCAACCTGCATGCAAATCTTTCATTCTTATCCTGCGGCTCTGAGTGGCTTGGGAAAATAAATTACTAAAATAACAGTAATAATAATAATAATAGTATTTAATTTAAGTGTATTTTATTCATTTGTGTTACTTCCTTTTTAAAAATTATTTTAGTCCCAAATTGTGATCTTGAAATATTAAAATGTTAATAAAATAAATATATTTTATTATTTTTTTGTCACTCAAAATAGACGTCATACTGGTGGAAGCTACTGTATACCCAACAAAACACCATCCATTTAACGCAACTTTCAACCCCGGCAAGGACAAGTGTAGAGGAATGCAAGAAAGGAAAAACATCTGAAGACCTGGTGACAGACCTGGACCTGAACGCACAACTCATAGGGGTTCAGAGTTTGGAAAAACAAAACAAAAACAAAAAAAACATATATGATGAAGTCCCACAGGTCAAAGGTGAACCCAGGTCTCGAGTGTTTGTGCCTTACACTGGATCAGTGTAAAGGTAAGAAAAATCAATACAGTGTTCGCTTCATTTTAGATCAGACAGCCCATCTTCAAAAGGGTCAAAGCACTAATAAGTCTGACTGAGGTGAACCCAAGCATGAAAGGGAAGATTTTGTTTTAATTTTTTTCCCCCTTCTTTTTAATAAATACATTTTCATTTTTTTACATTTCAGATATCAAAAAGTATTTACAGCTCCCAGTGTTTTCTTTTCCATGGGACTGGGTTCAAATGGCTCTTCGGAGTGAGTTAATTTGAGCTGCATGAAGTTAAGTACATGGTCAAAGTAAAGAGACACCAGGTTGAGCTAGGTCAAATTGACCAACAAAAATGTGAACTTTCACACATGCAAGAGCTGACCTTACATTGACAACACAAAGACAGAAAAATAAAAAGCTGTACCAGCAAATAAATGGCAGATTTTATAAATGAGATGAGATAAAACATTTGTGGTGACCAAGACATCACAAATGGAAATTTAAGAACATGTAAAGAAAAAAACCCTACAATACATAAAGATTCGAAAGCCTAATTTCACCATTTAATAATTTTAGTTTTTTGGCTTTTTAAAGGACTCACAGAAACCATGCTAAAGCCACCACAATGTTCTCAGTCTATCTGCTCCACAATTTATAATATTCGTTATTGGATGAATTGAAAGTAGTTAATTACTACTCACCCATGTCATCCTCTCCTGAATCAGCCTTGAAGATGTACACCTTTATCACCTCCTGTCCATCCTCATCCTTTTCCACTTCCTGGTCCTCCACAGCTCCCTCCACTGTCACCTCTGTTCCATCTTCAGATACCATTTTACCAGCTTCATCCACTATAAAAGGATACACATCATATTCCATCTAAGATTATATATATACTACAATACACACCTGCATGCCAAGTTTCTAACCTACAAAACTCACAATTAGAACTTTTCATAGTCTATGCCTTCATTTCTAAAAAGGTTTTCTACTAACTAAACATTACACTACATTCCAGCAATGAACACTTACATGATATCATCAGATAATCTCCACAGCCATCTTGGTCATCCTCCTGTTGCTCTGGATCCAGCCCATCTTCAGGGATGTCTCCCATGGCTACACCTTCCTCCTCACCCTCCAGGGCCATCACACAAGTTTCTACAGCAACATCTTCATCTTCATCGCAGTGCACATACTCAGAGACCACATCCTCAACAGCATCCTGGATGACTAGTTCGTCTGGGGCAAACCTGTGAACCGCCATGCCTTCCCCCTCGCCTTCTGACACCAACACAGTCTCTTGAAGCTCCACAACAAACTCCTGCCCGCCGGCACCACCCTCATCTGGAAGAAGCAGGATTACCCAAGTTAACCATATAACAGACAAGAGCAACTACTGGTCATTGGTGGACTTCTCAATCGTGCATCTTGACATATTCATGCTGACGTTTGGTGGCTACAGTAACTTTAACATCATTAATCTTGTGCAAGGATCCATTACATTATTTCATGCAAATGTTGCAGTTATCTGGCTAACAAAAGAATCCTGCTTCTTGAAAAACCCCAATATAACTACAGCCTGTATCTATACAGACAGATGAGAAATGAAAGGAAAAACAAAGCATCTATTACATTGTGACTTGACACTTTTTTTAATGTCTGAACTCTCCTCCCAAAATACAGTTTCATTCAGACATGTCAGCTTGAATTCTGCTATAAGTGTTCAAAACCACTAAACTGTGGTTACTGGGAGGGCCATAGGTCACTTGAGCCATTCAGTACCCCCTATCTCCTATGAATGAAGGTACAGTCTTCCTGACAGACACAGCTTATCAGTTTTTCCTTTCATGCGTCACCTAGCTGTATAATAAATGCAAACACATATTAATGTAAGCATGACCAATTACCCGATCCGTGTAGTATTATTTTTGGCTCTTCAGAATGTATTGCAAGCCTCGTGTCATCCTCATCCATTGTCCTCGCACTGCATTTGTTACTGGATCGCTGGAAGCAAATTGGAAACATGCTTAGAGATGTTTGTTTACTAAAATGTGAATGAAGCACTGATTTAACAACTAAACTGTTAAATTTCATATCATAAGATTAACCATGAGATGGTACTGTAATGCAGAAGTGAACCTTGATTTGTTTGTATTTAACAATATGCACATATCTATCTTATTTTTCATTTTTAATAAGAAACTAGATTAACTGGATTTACAATGTTTAAGACAATATTTGGGTGGCCTAATGATTTACAAACTACATCAGTTGTTTACATAATTACTAGGACTTGAAACAATTAGAGCTTGCTACCAGACAAAATTACCAAACATAATTTGTTGCCCGTGTATGCTCACCTACCAAAATTAAGCTGTTTTTCTTAACTGCTTATCAAAGAACAAGCACTGTGGGATAATAAATAGTAGCAGATTAATCAGTTAACTTTAACATCAGACTAATTGATTACCCTTAAAACAATCAGAAAATAATTACTTCGTGAACATCAATGAAAAAAAGATAACATTTCACCAAATGGTTATTCTGTCCAAAGGAAAAAACTGCTATGTCTAATAGCAATAACTTTCATTCATGTTTTGTAGGCAATTTTACATTTAATTTCAGATAAATTCATCACAGAGAGTAGAGCAAATGCAGAAACAGTAGGGTGAAAGTTGAGGCTCTGTTCTTTTTATTATTGTTACCAAAACATATATTAGAGTACTGGCTTTACATATTAGCAGTTATGCTCACTTATGATCAACTTGAAAGTCTCATATCAAATTAGTAATTACAATTAAGACTTACATGATTTAAAAAAAATACAAGGGGGGGTTTGTTGCACAACTGGACACTCCACAGCTTGAGCTGTACAGCAGAACCAAAATATATCCCATGTAATTAATAACACCAGCTGAAACCACATATTTGTTATTATCAGTACAAGAGCTGTTGATACTATTCCATTCATTTTTCCTATTCCTATTTTTTAAATGTGTTTATCAAATAACTTTCAATAACTTTATATTCATCTGATGAAATAATCTATTAATTCACGTAACTACACACAAACACGATCACAAAATATATGTTTTGTTTTTGGGGGGGGTAGTGTTGGTTTGTGTCTGCGGCAAAGGACAGAAAGAGATGTATATATATACAGTGGCATTATTTGCTGTGACTGCATACTTTTCCCAGCTACGAATAATAACACTGAAACCCACCCTCAACCCATTTGGCTTCATCAGTGAGATGGAGGTGAGATAATGTGCGACGGAACATACACACGGGGATGCAGAGATGTAAACAGTGGTGTGGATGATGCAGCCGGGGTGCCATTTAATTTCCACTGCATGTACCATCCCCCACCTCCAGGTGGAAAATGATGACAACGGTATGGAGATGTGGCGCACAAAACAAGAGCATTAAAGTGTTGAGAAACGCTCTAAAACCACCCATGCATTTGGACTAAAGGTGTACCGCACTCCCCCAAGACAAATAACAATCAAGTGCTAAAATGCGATGAGATCTTTAACGGACCACCGGGGTAGCACTGATTTATACATGCAAAGTCCGACAGCTAGCGGTCAAAACACACATTTAACAAATAACTGACTCTACGGACACACTGTGGGAGATAAAACTACAAAAGAAACAAGGAAGGTAATGTCCTCACTGCCGTGGCTCTGTAGTAGCCAGCTAGCGGGAGGAGGGTTAAATACACATTTTCCTCAACCGACTGTTATCACTTCAGCATGCGCCATTTTGTTAGCATCCTGTGTGGACGAAGCTAATTTTAACGGTCACAAAAAATACGCCTCGACGACAAAATGCACATAGAGGTTGTGTTTGAGATCGTAATGGGTCTTAAAATTATGTACGTTAGTTATAAAATACGCCAAATTAGCGATAGATTAAAGACGTTATAAAGCTTTTTTTGAGCATGCGGGCTAGCTAACCGGATAGGCCTGAATTGCCAATTATGGCCCTATTGAGGCCGGGGCCTGAGAAGAAAAGGCCCAACCCTTTGCGGCCTCTCGGAGAGAATAAAGAAAAAAGTCAAAACACAACATGCATGCAAAAATAAAGAGATACGGGCAAGACAAATGCACACATAGCTCTGCAAACGGGCGCCCACTGAGCAAATATGACCCGCGTACCAGATTTATGCTGCAGGGATGGCCTCTGTCCGCTCCTCGGCTTCCCCAGGCCGCCTGGTTCCCCCAGACTCGGGCAGGATTCAGTCGGGAATTTTGTGTTATTTGGGCGGGCCGGAGAGGAGCAGAGAAGGAGGGGTTAGGGGTTGTTTCTGGAACTCCGCTGAAAGCAAAGCAGGACGTCTGGAGCCAGATCTTGTCATGCTACAGCCCCCCGCTCCTCCAGCTCCGAGGCCGCCGTCAGCACGACACGTCACAGCCTGAGAGCAGCAGGAAAATGCGGAAGGGTTGCGGTGGAAATCACACCGGCAGCCACCAAACAGGCCATAATCTGAACACAACCGTTCAAAACGATTATGTCAAAACGTGCACTGTAATGTAAATCTTAATTAGTTTGTGCCCTCGGGTTTGTTCTGCTAACTCTGGCTTTAGCTGCGCATCAGTTCCACTAGTGCAGTCGACTGTGTGGAGATTAAGAAGACAACAAAAATATGTTTAATCTATGACCTCCAGACAGACACCATCCAGCTTTTAAACAAACAGATGACTGGCTTTGCACATCAGTGTCTGATTCTTCACACACTTCCTACTTTCTATATTGGAAGTGAAATAATTTTGATGGTCAAAATGTTTGTATAAAAACAACACGAAAACTGTATAAATATATCATGCAGCGTTTACAATTATATTCATAAGAATTCTCATAATGCAAACAGACACAAAGTAAGAGAATTCCACTTTAATCAATTGAAACACAACTTTTATCAATGACAGGACTTCCTCAAATGCTGCAATCAATTTACGCTTCCATTACTGTTTTATAATTGTAATATATATATATATATATATATATATATATATATATATATATATATATATATATATATATATATATATATATATATTATACACTCCTTTTTTCCACCACTTATTTGTATTCTGTTAGTAACTATATATAGCTTTAGAAAGCATTTCTAACCTAAAACCTCATAATCAATTTACAGTAGTGGAAAAACATTTTCAAACACTCCATGCATTTGTGACATTGCACTCTGATAAGTATTATTCCAAGCTCACACGGTCCCTCTTGCATATACTTTCTGTCAAGATCAAATTGCATGTTTCAGCAGTTTAATGAAAAACACCCAGGGCACAACATGCTGAAATAGTATATTTTTTATTTTATATTTTACAATAAACAAAAACAAGTGTGTGTCTATTGAATGCTGTCACACCTTATCATACCAAAAATATATTTTCTGCAAATATTTCAGAACATTTGATATTGTGTATAACTTTAATAGTGACTCCAGACTTTTGTTTTCTTCAATGGTATATTTGTAAAATGTCAAATAAATCACACCACAAAAGTGGGAACTAGCAAACAAATGCAAAAATTAATCTAAATCTGTTAATTATTATATTTCATGATGGCACTTTGCCCTTAATAACACTCGAGCAATTAATTATTAATCAGTTGTTATCATCTTGCTACCACAAAAACAGAGTAAACATTGCATATGTATCTAGATAATGAGTGAGAGATGCAGGATGTGTTTATAAATCAAAATACATATGACATTTTTGGCCAGAAAATATACGATAGACAAAGATACTGAATAGAAATAAGTATACAGTGTACAAATGAATAGAAAAACATAGCATTATACAGATACGTGCAAGCCGTAGTCTGTTTGTAATCAGCAGAAGCCTTTTTTTAAAAATAGTGATTGCTGTAATCTTTGGGTGCAATAATTAATAAGTCAACATTCAGTACAAATAATTCTATTTGGATGTCATTTTCAGCAGGTCCTCCTTGTCAATTGCAAAAAGACGCCAGCCCTCCTCAAAAGAAAGATCAGCTGCTCCTCTGCGCTTGTAGAACTCGATAGACTTTGTGTTGTTTTCTGCTACAATAAAATGCATGCTGCTACAACGGGTCCTCACTGCTGTCTGGGAGGGGGCAAAAACAAGTAATAAAGCACTGGTACATGTACAAGTGGTGAACACATTTGAACAAAGTCATAAAATAACAGAACTGTACTGTACCTCGCTCAGAACCTTCAGGATCTGTGAACCAATGCCAAGACCTGTTGACACAATGTACACAGAGCACATAAAAGCGTTTCAGTACATCTTAGCCTTTGTCTGTACACTTTGTAAATGACTCATCTTTATCATGTAAGATTGCATTACCACGATAGTCCTGCATGACATAGAAGTCTTCAAGGTAGAGCAGCTTTCCAATCCAAGGGTCATAGGTGAAGTAATACATGGCAAATCCAATCACAGTGTAGCCTGGAAAAAAACAAGCCGGTGGTTAGGGCTGAACTTTAAGTGTTTTTAATGTTTTTGCTTGTAAAACAAAGTAGAAAAATCCTTTTTTTTGTGTTTTCTACCTTCTGGGCTCTGCTGTTCTTTTGGTACTTCAGCAACAAGGCAATGGTAAAATGGATGATCTCCAAAGCCATCTTCGAGTAGATCTATAGACATTTTGAGATTGACTTCATGAATGTTTGATGACTTTGGTACCCAATCCAAATAAATATAAAATCCTATGTAAAACTTAATTAATTAAAAATATGTCACCTTTTTCAGTTAATATGACCTGTTCCTCCATCTCCTCAAATTTAGCAAGTTCCTGAATGATAAAAAAAAAATAAAAAATAAAAAAAAAATGAAGATGTGAAAGAGGAAATGACTTGAGCTTGTCATGTAATATGACTGAGACACAAATGTAGCTGATACATCCTTTATTCAACTTATTAACTCACAAATATGCCATGAATCAATTTTAATGTTAAAATACTGTTTGGGCTTAAACTTACCTTTATGAGTCGTAAGATATCTGAGACGTCCTTGGGTTCAGCTTTCCGTAATATAAAACTGGCCATTTTCTTTTTTTTCCTCTTTTTCCTTTGCTTACAAGTCCTCTGAATGTGAACAAAAGCAAAATTTGTTTCTTCATTCGCTCCTCAGGAGTTTACCCCCCGACAAAGAATTTTGAAAACCAGTATACGCGAAGAGAAAACATTGGCTGTCTCACACAGAATGGTGACTTTAGTTTGTCCTCAGCTCAATTTATGCTTTACCATCAGCAGGTTTCACTATGGTCAGTCATCCATATATGGGCAAATGGCTCTGCTACATCCTGTTTCATTTCCTCTATCTTTAGTGTGATCACAAGACTTGCACAAGAAAGGTATATATTAACTAGAGCTAGAAAGACATGTTGTGTAGAGCTGGTTAAAGAATAACTTCTGACCAGTAGGACAAAATGTTTTATTTTTTTTATACAAAACTGAAGAGACTGTTGCTATTTAACTTGTAGCAGTGTGGCTGAGTTTAGAAATAAATGTTTATGATGACCATGAGCATTTTCATATCCTCCTTCAACCTAACAATGCATTTTTTTCCTCTGTAGGGAATGAGTTTTTATTAACAAAGAACAAAAGAAACATTCGGTCAATAATAGTAACTAAGTCTGTATCACCACTGGTTTTTCAATTATAGTCCATTTTAGTTTTATATGTGTTGAACCAGTGCCCTCTGACCTCTTGAGTCAAAAATAGGTCAAAATCTATATACATATACACACACGATGCAGAATTGAAAGTTAAATATTTTGGTGCTTATTGGAAGTCTCTAAGGTGTATAGTTCAAAAGTAATATCCAAACTTTGATTTTGACCTTTGACCTAGAGTCTTCAAATTCATCCTTCAAGGTTCTGATGTCAATGCACATCAACAGTGAGAGCAAAAAGAAGCTATATGCAAAATCAAGTATACAGGAATGAAAAGGAATTTCCTGATTTGCCCTATTTCTTATTGTGGAGAAATATGAACCAAAGTAAATTTTTTGTTGTCCTTGACCTTTGACCTACATTCGGCAAAATTGATTAGGATCTGTTCTGGATCACCTCACACATTACCTGAAAATTTCATGAAAATTGGTCTGGTTGTTTTTGTGTAAAGTTGTTGACAGTCGGCCAAACAAACAAATGGACAAACAAAACAAAAACAGTAAAACAGTACCCCTTACCTCCCTTTGAGGGTGACGTGGTAAAAAAAAACAAAACAACAACAACAATG
Organism: Siphamia tubifer; assembly: GCA_020466265.1. Lineage (NCBI taxonomy): Eukaryota > Metazoa > Chordata > Actinopteri > Kurtiformes > Apogonidae > Siphamia > Siphamia tubifer. The sequence goes on from CM035796.1 coordinate 20,059,977, forward strand.
ATGTCCATTGCAAAGGACATTCCATAAAACAAAGAAATAAAGAAAATGTATTTGAAAAAGAAGTTGCATCATGCTGTTCCAACTTTAATGTAAAAAGTCTAAACTTTTATCCTGTGTCTCAGGAGGATGTTTGACAAATATAACATGTTTAATCAGGAAAACCTTCACTAATATTCAAAGTCATTATCCTTTAAAATAAAACTAACTCAACTACTCATGTTTTATTATTGCTATGTACAGTATAAAACCTCAAATTATGCAGTTAAACCACTTTTACTTTAGTCTTATCATTGGTTCAGACTTACAGTTAAAAAAAACCTTACCCATTTGTTTACATTCAAGCTTATTTTTTTCAAAGTTGCAGTGGAAAGTATTGTTACAACACTGACGTCACTATTTGCATTCAACACAGTACAAACATTAACTTCATCCTCATGTAAATGTTTAAGTTCAAGGCAACACCTTGTACTCTGTAGTGTCTGTATATATATTCAAAGTTCAAATAGAACTACAGAAGCGTATAGGTAGTACAAAACAGAAGTTTTCCCTGAGTGTTAAAGGGATACTAATATGCATTTGGTGTTCACTTACATACTCAGTCTATTTTGTTCTGCTTTGAATGTAACATGTTGGGTATTTGCTAAAGGTGTCAAAGTGCAGCAATAAATAAGTGGTGTGAAGCACAACAAACCTTTTCCCTACAAACGTTTCACCTGATTTTCCCGGCCTCTTGTCTTTGCAAAAACACCTTTTTTGGTGACTGTGACCTTGACCTTCATTCACCAAAATATAGTGGGATCTATTCTGGACCCCCTCACACTTTTCCTGAAAAATCCATGGAAAATGGCCGAGTAATTTTTGTATAAAGTTGCTGACAAACACGCACACACAAAAAAACCCCAAACCAAGAACACTGCACACTGAACACGTGAAAATAATAAATCATATAAATAAAGATTCAATGTACCTTAAGGATGAGACAAACATCTTAAGAAAAATTGTTTTATTTGAACTCTGAGTGGTGGCAGAAATGTAGATCAGTTCAATTTATCAAAATATTTCAGCTTTCCTGAAGGGTCTGGAATGATCTGTTGGAGAAAAAAAAGGGATTTAATTAATAGACAATATATATATATATATATATATATATATATTTTAAACACATGGCATATGCCTCGTCACATACTGAGAAATCTAAACTAAATTATTCAAAACACATATGTACATGTACGTTGTTTGGGTAAACATTAACCGTGTAACTGAACTCTGACATCTTCTGTGGGAAAACAGTAGTAAACTTGAAAAGCACTCGGAGCGCAAACCTCCACCAAGGCAGACCTCCCCACTTTGGCAAAAACATAACCTCCTTGGTGGACCTCTCTTTATTCAGTTTGTCTGTTCGTTAGCAAGATAACTCAAAAAGTTATGGACAGATTTTGATGAAATGTGCAGGGTAGGCTGGAAATTATTAGAATTTGGTGGTGATTTTTTTTGGGGGGGGGGGGGGATAACCAGCAGCTGCAGTCAGACTAAAAACATAATATCCCCCCAAAACTCAGTTCAGGAATATGATAATGATTTGTGTTAACAAGGCTTATGCTATCATGGACCGACACGATGGGTATATCCCAAAAATCCCCCAATCCTCTTCTCCCCCAACCATTTGGAGATAACACACTACCTGGTGTCAAAATATGACATCATGTAAACTCTAGATAGTGTTATGAAGAAAGATAATTAAACAATCAATATTAACTCAATTGAACTACATTGGCATGATAGTGGCAGAATAATGGTCAGAGAACCAATATTTCTCCACAAAACTACATCTTGTGAAGGAAAATGGCATCATATTAACTCTGTATAGTAGCAAGACAATGGCTCTTGGTAAGACGATTAATATGAATCTAATTTCACCTCAATCTGCCTATATTTGGTTGATTTATGTCCCAAAAAATTATTTTCAACTAAAGTACCCCCATGACTTATACTCAGAGAGAAGCAGAAACTGACAGGGTTCTTCCACTAGGGGTCCCCTGTGTTGATTATCAAGCGAGAAGACATCCGGCCAAATCTGTCCTAGTTATTGGGTTCACATGAAAAATATTTGGCGGTGGTGGATCTGGTGGCATTCAGAGTAAAATAATTATATCCCTGAAATTCAATTTCAAGGATATAATCACAGCTCCAGAGATACTCACTGTATCACTGCCTGGCTTCCATCCTGCTGGACACACTGTAAATGCAAAAACATCACATCTGTAAGTTACAGCCATCTTTGTGATTGACAGATATTAGTCAAAGTTAATAAACTATATTTCAATCTCGACATCAGGGGGTGATATTTGACCTTCTCCATGTTTGTCAGTGTACTGGAAAGCCTGGACCAGCCGCAGGGTCTCATCCACAGATCTTCCCACTGGGAGATCGTTCATTGTGATCTGCCTCAGAATGCCTTTATCGTCGATGATGAAGAGTCCCCTACGAGACATGAATATGTAAGAGTTACTGCCTTTTCTTTGGTAGCTTTTCCATGACCAGTAAATCTGTAGGAACAAGGAAAATTCCATATTTATTTCAAAAAGTCTAAATCATAGGTGACCCCCCCCCCCCCAAAAAAAAGGGTCCATTCTGGCCCACATGTTGAATTTACAAAGTGCAAAAATTACACTGAAGACATTAACATTGTCAACAAGTAATTTTAGTTCAGGTCCCACATGTGATCTCAAGTGGATTGGACCAGTAAAATAATAGCATAATAACATATTTAAAAAAAAAGAGAACTCCAAATTATTCCATTTTTTGTGTGAAAAATGTAAAATGACATAATAAAAGTGTTCACATGAATAAACAATGATGAAAATATGTGAATAATGTAAACAACCATGAACAACTGGAAATTTCTTAAGAGAACAGAAGTGGAACTTGATCAATATTACACCTGTTACTAACAGTCCTGTGTATTTGTAGATACACTGAGATCTAAGTCATAATACATGTGTAAATGAAAGTTGAGTCATAATATTGCTAAAACAACACTTCCTTTGCACTAAAACAATGATAAAAATTTAACTTTTCATGTTATTTTAGTGGCTCAACACACTGGAGATCAAATTGGGCTGTACGTAAAATCTGATCTATAATTACCGTAGTTTCACACCCATGACATATGTATTACTCTAGCAAGTAATTGTTGTTTCATAGTTGCTTCAAAAATGTATCAGCTTTACAGAAACACTCTCAAAGGTATCTCACAAAGGGTAGAATTCTAGTTTTTATTGTTTTGTTGTTGCTGCCATTTGTACTTCACACTTTCCGCAACTTATGATGCTTCCATTAGGGTCAAAATGTGCTATGTAAATACAATTTTATGCTCTTACACTAATAAAAATATGTAATGGATGAACCTACAACCTTTGTATGTTGGACCATAAAATGTAAATGTGAAAATGTACCTCAGTGTGTGTCCTTGGTCCTCCAGGTAGACTCCATAGTCTTTAGATATTTGGTGAGTGAGATCAGACAACAGAGGGATTTTCATTGCTCCAAGTCCTCCCTGTTTCCTGGGTGTATTGATCCTGTTAAAAACAAGATAATGGAACTTTAAAACGGAGTACTACACATGAAAAATAGGCATACTGTTGAATAAAATAAAGCATGTAGCTTCATATATGGTTAATATATTTTCCATTTAATTTAATGCTTAGCTCTGCTCATTAATAAAAAAAAAACACAAAAACTGTATGTTTTCATTTGTTGTCCCTGGCCCGATCTTAAAATCATCCTAAGAAAAGAAGTGATCCAGAAAAGACAAAGAACAAGGATCCTACAAGTTTCTACACATTAAATTTAGTAGGTGTTTTTAAGACCTTTTTTAATCTACTTTGAACATAATTACCTCCACCAAGGAGGTTATGTTTTCAGTGGAGTTTGTCTGTCTGTCTGTCAGCAACATTACCCAAAATATTATGGATGGATTTGAATAAAAAATAATTAATTCAGGATGTGTTGGGAGTGTCACAAAGGAACAAATTATTACATTTTGGCGGCAAACCGGAAGAGATCCCGGATTCTGGATCACTTTGAAATGTATTCTCCATTTACCGCAGTGTCAAATTTCCAGAATCCAGGATCTCTTTTGGATGACCACCAAAATGTAAGTCATTTGTTCCTTGTGATACTCCCAACACATCCAGAAATGTTTGAGTAATGTTGCTGACAGACAGACAGACAAACTCCAGTGAAAACATAACCTCCTTGGCGGACCTCTCTTAATTCGAAGGAGGGAGGTGTGTCTTGGCGGAGGTTTGCTCTCTTTCCGCGCTTTTCCAGTTTAATGCTGATTTCTCAGCCTATTTCACAGCCATACTGACAAAAACTCGTAGAATTTTGGAAAATTTATGGATTCACACCAACACCTTGATTCATATTGTTCCCAGTCATTCCTCATAGATGACTGCAAACTTAACAATAATTGGTTCCTAATTTCTCTAGAAATTCTTGGATTGGAATGGGTAGAACTGAGTGGACTAATGTTACTTTCTTTGCACTTTGGACATTAAACACAACACAATACAATGAACAAGTTCATGGTAACATAACTTAAGACCTAACATAGCAAATGTAATGAAGTATTTTAAATAGCTTTTAAGGTAATTAAATGCAGATTTGGAAATCCAATACTTTTAAGACCCTGTGAGAACTCTGAAAGTAATATACCAGTTCTACTATACAACACACAAATAAACAGCAGCGGTAAGTCAACAGGCAGCACATTAGTGAAAAACCTTCTCACCAGGCCAGATGGGTGAACTGGGAGTCAACGGAGCAGGCGACCACTTCTGTATTAATGGCCTGAAACTCATGTACAACGATCACTGAATGCAATGATCTCCGTGGGGCAGACAAATGTGCTGCAAATGTAACAGCAAAGATGTGAATGCAAGACTTTATATATGCATTTGTTTTTTTAACAGTACCTCAGATAACAAACTGTAATAACAATGCATGTGAAAAGGTTACTCACAAGTCCAGGGGATAGAAGAAGAACACCAGATATTTGCCTCGGTAGTCCGACAGCTTCACCTCCTTGAATTCACCGTTGATAACAGCTGTTCCTTCCCAATGTGGTGCAGGCTTTGAAACTGGAAAGAGACAAAGAGGATTTTATGCAACAATCAAACCACGAATTTATAGTCTAGTTTGATTTGGACATTACTGTTTAATAAAATATGTACAAATGCATCTACTATGACAATCCCTGTAGAAATATGGACATGTTTTACTTTATACACACTATATTAGTTGTTACTGTTTGTATAATAAAATAAATCACTCCTGCTCTTCTGTGCCAGTCTATAGTACACACACTTACTTACAATATTGCGTAAAAGTCAAACTGAAAAATGGACAAGGGTCTTCCCAAGCCAACACACCCAGATTCTGGAACTTTTCCCAGTTGATGTCAAAGATTTTATTGAAACAAATCATGTGAAAACTCCTCATAAAATCCTTCTTGGGACTTGGGAGAAAGTGGGTTTTTGGGTTTTAAAGCTACAGTACATTTATGAAGATCTGTGTGCCCCATGGTTTTTCATATAATAGATTACTTTAATATGGTGTAGAATAAAAATATGTCCACGAAGAAGTGAAACAAATGTGTTTTTCAGCATTTCCAGGATAATTTACACATACTGACATGGGGGGGGGGGGGGGGGGGGGTAAATATCAATGCGGTTAGATTTGTTTTAGAGCTAGTTTGATGTTCAACTGATTTAGATATATTTACAAATTTAGGACTTTATAACACAGTTAAACTTTTGTAATAAAACACTGTTTTCAGAGTCAACATGTTTTGGATAGGGATGCGAATAACAATGACTTTTCCTTTCTCCAAATTATTGTTAACTTTAGAAACAAACTATTACTTAACCTCTACAGTTTACATTATGTGATTAATAATAAAGATGCCCGAGTGCAGAATGTTTAAAAAATTTGCAATTGTAATTGGACAATCTATATAGACTACTCTATTTCTATGTACAGTGCATTGGCAGAAGAAGCTAAAATGTATGAACTTGCAACATTTTTCAGTGTTTGATGAAATTTAAGACCTTATATTCGGAACAATACCAGTTCAACAAGCCTAAATAGTAAGTGGACTGTACTTGTATAGTGCTTTACTACCACCTATTCACACACCAGTAGACTACAAACTGGCATTGCCTGACCCTACTGGAAGCAACTTAGGGTTCAGTGTCTTGCTCAAGGACACTTCGACAGCCAGAGGTGGGATGCAAACTGCCAACCCCTCGATCATTGGACAACCTGCTCTACGAACTGAGCCACAGCCGCCCTAGTAGTTAGTTCATTGAAAGTACCTTAACCCTTTAGTGTCAAATTTAGGAATTAATTATCAATTCTAAGAATAATTAAGACCTTAATTTTGTTTTTTGGAGTTAAAAAAAAAGCATAATTTTTTGTGCAAATAGTGAATAACTTAATTTGTATTAATTTCACTAAAACCAATATTGTACAAACAAGATTAGTCAAAACTCAGAATAATAATTGGTTGGAACCCGAAAAATGTTGATAAAATCAAGCACTTGGCAAAGCTTAAAGAAATATGAAACATATGATCTGAAGACTGACAATAACCTGCCAAGGGTCTAATCTGGGTCATGGGATGAATTTTTGAAATACAAAAATTACACTATTATTAACAGTCAAGAGTGTCTGAATCATTTTAATTTAGGGGCCACATACAAAATAATTTGATCTCAAGCAGGTCTTACCAGGACAATAATATAATAACTGAGAAATAATAACAGCTCCAAATGTTTCTGTTTGTTGTAGTGTAATAAATGAAAATGTTTACATTTACAACCTACCTTTTGTCAAACAATGTGAATTACCTGAACAAATATAAAAAACATGAGAAGCCTTTGGAGAACCAAGTGCAATTTTAACAATTGTATGTCTGTTACTATATATTTTGTGTATTTGCAGATCCAGTACGTTCTGTTAGTTATAATGGACATGTTTTTTGTTTTTTTTTGCAGTTGTTTTTCTTAAAAAAATTTCAGGTCGTATGTGATGTCACACTTTTTAAAGAATGTAGGTGTAAACATATTCATGATGCAAACTTTCACTGTTATTATTTTACTGGTCAAACACCCTGCTGGTCTTTGACTTCTGAATTAAAATGACTAAAATTAATCTGAGAAAAACACTGAAAACTCAGAACTAGTTTTTAATGTTTTAGAATCAAAATCAAAAAGCTAAATTTTGTTCTCACTGAATGCATGACATGAGAGGTTTTAGATGTGTGAATTTTTGGGTGAGTCACAGGTGTTACACTTCTTTGTGTTAATGTATAACCATGTTGGAGGTGTGCCAGGCATCGTCCTGCATCTAAGGGGCGGACACCAACACCCCCACCCTCACCTCCCTACTGCCACTCATAGAATGACGTGTCCTATAAAATGCGTTTGATTAAAACTTGGGCCTAAATGTTGGCCTAACTCTTAAAAACCCAATGGTAGCTGCAGAATAAAAGCAGATGCACAGAGGAGCACAGACCAACAGTGGGTTGTTTGTGTTTCCATTGTTCTGAACCAGAAAAACCTGCGCGTTAAGGCCAACCTGACACAATATACTCGCGAAAACACACCATCAACTCACTTTTAGCTTTACTGAGATGCAGGGAATGGTCGGACACAGGCACACGGAAAGCCTCCCCAGGGTAGACGTGTCCTCCCGCGTAGTTATGACACTGGGAACTCTTCACATTTGCGCCTTCCTGTGCATAACCTAAGCAGGCGAAGAGCACCAGTACGCTCTGAAGTGTGCAGAAAAGCTCCTTTACTTTAGTCTGCGACAACATCTCCATTCTGCAGTCCTTTGCAGAGCACGTAGCCGCTCACTGGACAGAAGAAGGTTTTGGCAGGATTTGAAGCACCGTCTTCTTCCTCCTCCTCCTCTTCTTCTTCCAGGCCGTCTGCAGATGACTGTCGGGTTGTTGCATTACTGCCATCTTCTGGAGGTAATTAGCTTCTCATGGCTCCACTCACACAATTTTACTTTTACATCTTAGTCTTTACTAGAGTCAGAGGTGTTAAAAGTACTCACATTCTGTACTTAAGTAGAAGTACAGCTACTTATGTGGAAAAAATAGACGCAAATCTATAATCTATAAACTGTTAATAAGTACCGGTTTAAGATATGCTATCACGAATAAATTAGCTGCTAAACATTCTCTAGCTAGCTTCTTCAATTCCAATATGGCGGCGTACGTTTACCTCTGGTATTGATGATGTACGTTTGTTACTTGCGTCGGTCTTTTCATTGCCAAAATGTGAATATAGTGTATGTTGATGACTGAAAGCAAAATGAGTGGGGTAGGTCCCTAGGCCTTTTCATTGTCACTCATGAGTCCATACCCCTCCTGGTTGAGGCCATACCCTCCAAGCCACATCAGGGCCAACGGGTGGTGTGTGTGTGTGTGTGTGTGTGTGTGTGTGTGTGTGTGTGTGTGTGTGTGTGTGTGTGTGTGTGTGTGTGTGTGTGTGTGTGTGTGTGTGGAAAAAAAACAAACCCTTTTAAACTGTAAAAAAAAAAAAAAAAAAAATCTCAATTTCAAAAGATTAAAAACATCCAACCAAAAATATTACTATATGAAAGTGACACATGGAAAAACTACCAAAAATGAATCAAATTGTATTTAACTTGAAAATGTAACTGTTCTGTAGACTTATTTTTGATTCATCAAAATTTGAATTTCAGTTTCAAATTAAATGTTTTCAGATCCAAAACGTATAGCCCCATAATGGCTCTGTTAAAAAACAAAGCCTATTGACTATTTAATGTCTGACACTCATAATTATTTAAAATATTAAAATTCAGACAGAGACAAAGACTTGTATCCTTTACTTTAGAATATTTTTATTCCAATGGTGCACACAGAAGCCCATTGTTTCCATGGAGTGTTTCTTTACATAACCTTCCCCTTCAATGTAACAGATACCTTGAACAAGTATTGGAGGCATTTTCAGTTGTGTACAACAGATATTGACATTTCAAAGTTTAGTTTGTCTTTCTGTAACTTTTATATACAGCTAAGACCCTTCCCCCTTTTTGAAACCTATACAGAGTATGGGTTCAGTAAATAACATGTTGGGTCAGCATGTTGACTATTGTTTTTTTTTGTTTTTGTTTTGTTTTTGTTTTTTTTTTAAACTTAGGTGTCAGTGCAGACATTGATCACCACAATGATGTGTTTAAATAGCTGATGGTAAAACACAAACTAATACTTAAAGAGTCAACTGTCCCTTTACATCTGAGGTGTTAACGTCCTGCTTCTTACATGTTTATTACAGCTCAAACGAGTGGTGCAAACTGATGCTCTAACAGCTGAACCAGCAATACCCATCACATCACTCCAATTATCATCAATACTGAAGGTCAGCTGATGAATGCACAATGTGTCACTATGTCTTACACTAACAGCTGCAGGTAATCCATAACTCAGCTTGTGATATTTATGAATATAAATATTAGGATACCGATTATGTACATGTCATTCATAGGCAGAAAAATGGTTCTCCACACTGAAATGAATCATTTTGTTTGTCAGCTTTTTATGTATGGAGTCTCCTGCTCAGCTAGGAGTGTGACACATGACATTAGATGACAGTTGTCTTCTATTAGAATAGGAGATTTGCAGGCACACATTTGGTTTGGCAAGAGAAGTTGCCGTGGTTAAGCTTTACTCTAATTTACAGTACACTGACCAAAAAAAAAAAGGTTGCATATAAACAATGTTTTCACCTCGCTGCCTTTATGTTTTTGTAAAAAGGGGTTGAGTAAAAAATAAAAACTCCTACTGAACAATTTTATGGCATACGCTTAAGTATAAAGAGTAGAAAGCTCTCCTTTTTTTTTTTTATTAAAACAGATCACATGAAATTTGAGAAATGACATTAAATTAATCACACCTCAAACATGACCCAAGACAATGTCAAAAAAGGACATTAAATATATCCACCCGGGGCCAGATTTACAGCACCATTATAAATTAAACAAAAGTTGAAGGATTAACATATTAAAATGATAAGAGGCTTTAGACACAGGGTATATGAGGCTTGATTATGAGAATGATAAAGATATGTTTCACATCTATCACTAAATGATTGTCTAAACTGAGGCTACTAGTTCAACCTTTACAACCAATTAAGGGGAGGTAATAATCTGAACTCTTGCAACTGATGTTTAATAATCAAGGCCAGTTTGTGATGTTAAATATAGACACAGTACAGTTACTCATTGTTAAATTTCCAAACAAAAGATATTAAAAACCTTGTGTCAGAGGCTGTAACTGGACCCGGTCCTTCTTACTACTGTGTATTTCTAATTTATATGTATATTCTGAATGTAAAAAGTTAACCCTAATATCTGGATTTTGTGTCTCTTTGCTGAAAAAAAAAAAATTAAAATACCTAAACAGGATTTAAATAACAAACATATTTTATTACCATATGTTTCATGTGCAGTTTTAGTAGTCTGACTCAGAGGATGTTAATATGCCCCCTGGTGTTTAGATTTAAAGCTTTGGACTTTGATGATTTCTGATGGTTTAAGGTCTGGGCCAGAGGCACTGGTTAATGGGGTGCTGAGTCACATGTGTCTGTATGAGCGAACTGTTTGGAAGATTATGATAGACCGGATGAGGTGATGAAATGAAAATATGGAAAAACTTTAGCTAACAGACTTCAGCTTGGACCATGGATTTGTACCACGAACTTCCAATGGTGGATTGTTGTGGAAGATGTGGTTGCACAGTTCTTCCAGTGGGGGTTCGGGATCTGTGGTGGCAAACTGAGCAGCATCCTCGATTTCTTTCCTCACCGCCACATCAATTTCCTACAGAGGAGAAATTAAGGAAAAGAAGGAAATTAAGACTTTTTTTTTTCTTTTTTACACCCAGCATGAAGAACTACATCAAACAATGGGACTGAATAATATTAATTCATATGTTCATAAGAATTCATATGTTCTCAAGATCATTGAGTGCATCCCCTCATTTTCAATGATGACAAGAGCACCGAAAACCAAAATACATGCATAGAAATGACAAGCAAGCAAGTGAAAACAGAATTAAAAAGTTACATAAAAAAGACAAGCAGTTTGTAATCCTAGTTTTAATGTACTCCATATTGTGAAGTGTTCCAGGTAAATCCATATTGAAAAAATAAAATTATTATTGCTCAATGTATAAATAGTTGTTGCTTCTGGAAAGTCTCTTTACTGGCTTTGGCTAGAACCTCGGAATCTGCCCGACCTCATCTCTGCTGACATCTGTGTAATACCATGTACAGCATACAGAGCTCTGTTTTCCCTGTTATCATGTGTTGTCTCCACAACTATTACGTCATGGCATATTTGAGTGAAATGTCCAGAGCTTGCATACTGTAATACTTACCAGAAATTGTATGCAGTTCATTGACTATTGACTTCCTATTATTATTTCAAATGTATTAGGAAATCTCAAATACATCTTTAGTCTTTTGTGTCCAGTGCATAGAGAGGTGAATTATGGAGGCACATTGAAAAAATCTTTAATACAAATCTGAACCTAATGCTACATAAAGTTTGACAATAAATGTAAGTTGTATTGTTAATGAACTGCAAAGTTCTCTCTTCATGCAGTAGACAACTTTAGAGGATCATATTAACATACAGGACATTGACTATGTTCAGGGAACAAAGGAAAAAAGTTAGATACAGAAAGTGCAAAAGTCTCTTTGCATACTCGCACATATTTATGGACAAAGAACAGAATGTTCCAACCAAAAAAAGCACTTTCTTGGGAAAATGTCTTTTTTTTTAATATAAAGTAATTTGCAAAAGGTAATCCAATCCAAAATAACTGTGTAGAATATATTGGGGTTTTGTATTACACAGTTTCACTGTGCTGCCTGACATCAACTACTGTATCAGTGCAATGCTAAAGTCAGCTGAACTCAAAGGCAGCAAACGGAAGCCAAAAACCTGTTACACCGGCTCCCTCCTGTGTTTAAAGAATATACTGCATGTATGCTATCTGCTGAATAACAGGACAACCTTGTACCCTGATGTTTCCTTAATGCAAATCCAGTAGATACAATGTTTTATTGTAACTATGAGTGATAATGAATGGAATAACTCATTTCAGGCAGTAAATGTTACCTTAAGTTCTTCAACACTGGCCATGTTGTTGCTCAGCATACGGTCTTTCAGCAAAGAGATGGGGTCACTTTTGCTGCGGACCTCCTGGATCTCCTCACGTGTCCGATAGCTGAGAACAGAGAGATTGACGCAGGGATGTTGCAGTGGTGTACCAATCCAACACTTTCATACCCAATAACAAATAAAAGTAGAAAATTGTGTCTACATTTGATAATCCTGATTACTAGCACTTTATTTTTACTCACATCAGAAGTAACTGCTATGGGATAATTTGATTGCAGTAAAATGTCCCAGTGGTTGTGTTTTCTGTGACACTAGCAAAAATTTAAGGGACTTTGGTGTATTTCTTTTGTTATACAGTGGTACCTCTACTTGATGCTTTTCGTTACCCTTTGACCCTAATTCATCAGAGTTACTGTTGTTTCCTGAGTTTTTCCAAGCGTGCTCATTGAAACTTTATTACAGTACATATTTGTTATTCATCATGAGCCCAAAGAAAGTGATTCCGGTGCGAATGAAAAGAATAAGCGGGCTGTGTTATCAATAGAAGTGAAACGGGAAATGATAAAAAAAAATATCTGAAAGTGGCACGCGGTTGAGTGATATCGCTAAAAGCAGCGACCCCTTCCAAAGGCATATGAAAAAAGAGGTCATCACTGAACGACCAGATGGAGAGACTGTTACTCATTTGGATAAAGGGGAAAGAAATTGCAGGAGATGCAGTGACTGAGGCAATTGTTTCAGAAAAACATCCGCCATATTCAGTGATCTGATGATGGAGGGTGGGGGTGAGGGTTCTGAGGAACAGCAAGTGCCCCCGGACTTTAAAGTGTTGCGTGGGTGGTCAACAAACATTGTTGACGGTGAAAGTGACGCTCAAAACAAGCACAATGGTATGTAAATGATTTGCATATCTTGTTCATTTTAATGGTTTACTGTTCAGTCAGTGAACACACATTTACCCACTGAGATCAATAAATTAAATCTAAATCTAAATTTTCTTTTAACAAATATTTCATACAAAATCTGTAATTTTTAAAAGGGTTTGAGGGGTAGTATTGGGGGCCTTGGAAGGAATCAGGTCTTTTTTATGTGAAATGCTACTATTTACGAAAAATTCACGGTACGAAAACACTTCTGGAATGAATTAATTGGTGGCACAGTGGCTGAGCGGTTAGCGCCTCACAGCAAGAAGGCCCGGGTTCGATTCCTGGCCTTTCCCCATGTCTGAATGGGTTTTCTCCAGGTGCTACGGTTTCCCCCATCACCCAAAAACATGTTTGTTAGGGAAAATTCCTCCAGCCAGGTGATTCTGACCATTAGCCTGGCTCTACAGCTGGAGATGGGTCCCCGGGCGCTGCCCATGGCTGCCCACTGTTCCTTAGAGGTGTCCCAACAGCATGAAGGATGGGTTAAATTCAAATTTCATTGTATAATGACAAATAAAGTACTTTACCTTTTACCTTAATTTCACAAGTAGAGCTAGCACTGTACTAAGTTAAACTGGTCAGCAATATTAAAAAAATCTACAAATATCTTATTAAGGCTGGTATCAGTCTACTACACCTAATAATACCAGAATTAGTCTTAGTTCATCCTTGGGCTGTTTTCAAGGCACGTCATGTTAGAGACTTAATGAGACTACTATAAGACAGTAATAAAAGCAAAGGAGCAGAAGAGGTAAGGATAGAATTTGACTTCAGCATTAATAATAATAACAGCAATAATAACAAGAGTAACTACTATTTCAAGTCCTTAAGCACATGTACCTGACACCAGGATCGCTCATACTGTGTCCATGATAGCGATAGGTCTGAAGCTCCATCAGAATGGGACCCTAAAGACGGATGTACAAAAAACAACATAGTTGTATTTCATTGTAGAGATTTTACAGAACATTGTGGTTTGTGTGATTTGGTGAGTTTACCTCACCTTCCCAGATCGACAATGTTCAGCTGCGAACCTGGTTGCTTCCCGAACACACAGAATATCCATACCATCCACCTGAAAACAGCATCCACACATCAAGGTTCAAGGGTCTTTATTTGCCATTTGTGTATAAAACCAACATTCCAGACACATTGGAATTATTGTGCAGGGGCTTCACAGAGTCACAGTTTAAATAATAGGATAAAAGTAAAAAAGTAAAAAATATATAAAAGATATATATAAGAATATATATAAAAGAGAGATAGTTAAAAGAGAGAAGGCTAAAAGGAGGAGCTAAAATGTATGATACAATAAATAAATAAAGCTGTGCAAATTGTCATATCAATGTGGGAGGGGGAGAGGTAATGACAGCAAGAGAGAGACAGATGAGAGAGGAAGAGTTGGAGGAGGGGAGCAGAGAGACAGTGAGCGCGAACAGTGAGGATAAATACAATATACAAATCTCACAGAAAACACAACCCTACTCAATGCAAATGTGAATTCATATGACTAGTGAAAGGTTCTCTAATGGGCAAAGTCAAAGGAAGGTTCACATCTGGTCCAAAAATATTCTAATAATTACACCAAACCTTTATTTTTGGCATAGGAATTACTTATATTGTACTGTGATTCTTGGTTAATTATCATAATTATACTAAATTTAATCCATATACATTGATATTTGACGATTACATTATTTACGTCATAATCTATACACTGTTTAAAATTAATAAATGCTTATATCTATGCAAAATACATTTTAATATAATTATTAATACTATTTTATGTTGTAAATATTGTTTAAAAGAAACAAATAAAGAAAATAAATGTGTACGATATTGATAACTGAAAAAAGACATTTTTTTTGCTATCGAGTCATGACCGTGCCAATTTTCAAAACTCTTGCCATTTACGCATGATCACCCCCCCCCCCATAACCAATTATTAGATTGTGAAATAAAGGGTTTAAAGTATACACCAAATTTTTTGTCCACCCATGACATAGTAGATGTTGATATTTTTCATTTAAAAATATTTTAAACTAAATGTCCTTTGAGTATGTTTAAGATGCCATTTACAGCTTTACAGTTAAGTGAAATATTCATCTTAAACTTCCCTGGTTCAAAAGTTATGAATGAAAATGTGGTGGGCTGTCTATCCAAGGTCCTTGCCCTAGTATTTCAGCTACAATTTTGGACTTTTTAGAAAATAAAATAAAAAAAAAAGACATTGTTATTTTCATTAAACAACTCTAAATCCACTACATATGGAACTTCATTAGCTGCAGAGTGACAAAACTAGCAGTAATAATTTAAGAAAAGTAAACGTGTGCTAGGAGAACAGGATTGTACAGTAAACTTCTATGGTTAAAAAATGAATACACTACCCTGAGACCAGGAATGAACTCTCCTCTCTTGAAGTAGTCTGTGCTGGCGGCAGCTCGCTCCACTGATGTACCCATACCGTATCTGTTGTTCTCGCAGATGAAAATCACAGGCAGCTTCCAAAGTGCTGCCATGTTATAGGTTTCAAAGATTTGGCCCTGTAAGATACGTCAAAAACATTTCACCGTTTTCCCCTCAGACCTTATGAAAACACTTTGAGATGGAGTCACAATATATAAGATGAATCATAGTTTTTCTACCTCTTAAAATCAAAGGTGAGCTATGCCATTTTTATGTATAATTTTGAACTATGTTGATACACAATTTTGACAGCAGTGGATAACGTTTCACTTTCATACATCTATGACAGCTGCTAGATTTTCTTAGGATATGGCCATTAACGTTTTATGTTAAGACGCAATGCAGTTTTCTCTCACAGAGGTGCAAAGACATGATACAATATTCATATTTAAGAATCAGAATCAGAGAAGATTGACTTGTTCTTTCAAAATAATTGTTGGTCAATTGTTCGTTGGTTGACAGTCATTGGAACTCAAACTGTAGGTCAAAACAAACATCTGGGAATCTGTCCTTCTGTAAGTGAAAGAAAAATTATACTACATCTCTGCTTGATTACATTTGATTTCTATGACGTACCTGGTTGGCAGCACCGTCACCATAGAGACAGACACACAGCTCATTCCTGCCCTGATACTTGCAGGCCAGAGCCACACCAGCTCCCAGTGGGACCTGAGGACAACCCAGATATGTCTCAGATTACATTACATTTGTGAATGTGCTGCTATATGCGGCAGTATTAAAACGAATCCAACACTGATGAGGTGCAATTGGTTCCTTAGCTTACATTTTTTAACTATTGAGTATAAAGTAAAATATAAAACATATACAATAACCTAACTGCTAAAATATTACATGATTTTCAAATTAAAATACCAATGTGAAGTCTTATTTGTGATCCTAGGCCTGCAAATTAAACACTTTCCAATGACAGCAACTCCTTTGTGTAAAATTAGGTCTAATGGTGCCTTTTACATTATAAAGTATGTGCTCCTTAATTCACAACCAGTTTTTCTCCCATCTGCAGCCTAACTTTACTGTACGTTACTACACTTACCATATATTTTTACGTTAAGGTGGTGCTAATTTGTTTCTTTTCGAGCAAAACTGGGTCACAAGAAAGGCAGTTATGATTTATGCTTCCACAGACAGTATACGAGAAGTATGTAATGCTGCCATATGAGAAATGGCAGCATTACATTTTCATCAGTAACTGCTTCACCTCAGAGTCCCAGTCAACAAATATTAGTGTCAGTCTAAACTCATGTCATTTAGGTATGTGGGATTGTGTATATAGCACCCTCACAATTTGCAGAGTTGCTTTTAAATCAAGTTGCATTACAAATTCAAGTGATAAATTCTGAAACTGATATTCACAGGGAAAACAGGTTAAGGGACAGACCCAACAATCTATGTTTATATACCTGAGCTCCGACAATTCCATTTCCTCCATAAAAGTGTTTGCAGTACATGTGCATTGAGCCACCTTTTCCCTTTGCAATGCCTCCTCTTCTGCCTGTAAATACAAACAATTACAGCCAAAGACAGTCAGCACCCACACAACTGATCATAAAAGATAAGATTACTAGACTTTTATCTGTTCTTTGTAGACTCACCAGTGAGTTCAGCCATGATCTCCTTAACAGTCCCTCCTCTAGTGTAGGTGTAGCCATGGGCACGGTATGCAGTGATCAGGTGATCGCTCAAATTAATGGATGCTTCAATACCAACAGCACAGGCTTCCTAAAATCAGAATATAAGCAGTCATCCCATAACATTTTTTAAAAACATAATAGTGTATACTAGGGCCATAACTTCAAAAGCGAGGCGCGTACGGAACCATGATTTTTGTATACCGTTACACCCCTAGTGTATACCATATATTACAATTTACTTGCTATTATATTGTACTCCACCTGTCCATCATAAAGGTGACAGAATCCTCTGATGATCTTCTGCTTGTACAGCTGATCTGCCTTTAACTCCATTCGTCTCATGGTCTGCATGATGTGGTAGTACTGCAGACCCTCATCACGAGTCATCACCACCTGAGTGGCTGGGGCTTCATCCAGCTTGTGTGTATCACATTTCTGGAGTAAAATGAAATAGAATATCTCACATACACTTGTATATATCTATACACACTCTTCCCCCGCACTGTTTACACTTTAACTTTCATGCCGTACAGTGAACTGCCAGGTGTTCGTTTTAGAACACCATGGTCATGTCTTTACTCACTTTGTTCCCCCTACCATCACTACCTCCTGTTTTGTTTTTATTTTTCAGCTTGTAGTACTTGATTTTATTTTTATTACTTAACTAATTTCTGCTAATTGTTTTTATTCGACTTGCATGCCCTTAGGTTTCAACTTTTTGAGCTGATGGTGCTGTAAATGTCTTCTTGGAGATCAATAAAGTATCTATCTATCGCTGCTACAACATGAAAAAGATGAAGATTTACCTTTACTTCGAAGGTAGCCTGGGTTGTGAAGTCAGCATAGGTGCGTGCCGATATGACTGCTGCAGCCCCCTGCAATGGAAAATGGAAAAACATGAGTAAATTAAGTTTGGGCTGGTTGATACAGCCCAAAGAACAAACAAACAAAAAATTGGTTTGTCTGTGTACATAAATGGAAGACGTTTTTTTTTTTTTTTTTTTTTCAAAAGTAGTTTTTAAATCAATAAAATAAATTGTGTATATGTGCTATATCAGCAAACGATAACAAATGAGGGCCTCTGATTTTATTAAACAATATATTAATTTATAATTAAATAAAGCACTGCTAATAGGGTGTGACTATAAAATCCTATTAAGATACATTCACATTGTTTCAATTACATTTTTTGTTGAGGAAGAAATAGCTCCAAAACCATGGAAACTTTAAGATAAATGGTTTGTGAAGAAAAACTGTTAGAAATAAAACAAATATAAGGTTACAGCCATTCCAAAACCGTATGAATAAGAAGGCAAAAAATAATACCCATTTAAAAAAAACTTCTTCCACTTCCAGCTAATTATTTTGTTTTAACATTACAACAAACCGTTTCATTACGACTACATTGTGGAAAACCTGGAGTAACACTTAATTAAGTATTGTGTCTTTATCAAATATAGCACCTTTACTTCACAGAACACTGATAGAAACACAACAGAAGTACAGGTTTTACCACAGACTTTAGCAACGTTAGCAAAACAAGCTATCACTCGGCCTGACAAGGTCAGAGCACTAACACTGTTTAAGGTAAATCACTGGAGGTCCGACCAGAAATATGTGACAAAGTGTTCAGCTACAACCATCAATAGTTTGTAAAACGTGCACTTACATTTCTTTGGGCGCAGGCTCTGAGCACATTGGAGATATTGGTCAGCATCTTTCCTTCAGTGGCTCAGTCAGCACAGTCCTGAACCGCAGATCCGTCCTTCTGACAAGCCCTGTCCTTCCGGTGCCGCCATTCTTCTTCTGTGGTTTTCAAAGCTGCAGCTGAAAACCACTGCTGCCCCTAGTGGTCTACACCTTGTCCTCCGAGCGACCCCAAACAAACCCAAATAAATTATTTAGTGGATCTTCTTTTACAGTTCTTCGAAAGTAAGGATAATTTCTTCATACCGCAACATAAAAGCAGCTGCATTTTACAGTCGATTTTTCAATATTCACAAAACACTGGATCCATATAGTTAAATGCTAAGGTAAGTAGTACTGTTATTAATAGTATTACTGGACTATTAGTTCGATAATAATAATAATACATTGTCATCCCATATTTCATTTCCATAGAGTTTCACCATAATTTCACCTTTTCGTGCATTAATTATGAGAACCTTGGTCGAGATTTATTTGCCGAGTGTTATTTTATTGTACTTCAAGCATGAAAAACACAGTGTTTTATATGAATCTGTTTTTCCTGGAATTACAAATATCCACCCATGTGGACAACGTGTGTTTAATTGTTGAAGCAAAGAAGCATGTATTTAAAACCCATAATCAGAAAGTGAATGAAAAAAATCATTGAGCTAGTCTGATATTTTCCTCACATTTTAACATACTCTAATACTAATCATTATATTTTATTATTACTTCATGGATACATACAAAATATATATCCGAAACGAGGATATACTGGTAAAAGAGCTTGTATGTGCAGCAGTTTTATTGTTTTAAGCAGACTGGAAAAATATTCAGTGATTTGTTTTTTCTATAATATTTATTTACCCTTGTTTTTTTTACTCTTGTTTTTATTTTATTTTACATTTATGGACATGTAAGTTGTTGCACTGTCTGAAATAAATAAAGAATTGAATTGATGCACAACCCGAAAAACCCATGAATATATAAAATAACAACTGTGGAATAGCTGTCCACTGTAGTGACAAGTATATATGAAAGGGTTACGTCGACACAGTTAAATAAAGTGAAATCATGTGTCATTTACTGCTTTGATATGGGCTAATAAAAGTGTACAGGGCGCACTGGCTCTGCGCTGTGTTTCAAATGAAGTCAGCCAAATATACCAAATGCCTCTTTAGATGTATTTGAACTGCGTGCAGAGACAAAACCTCCTCCATCTACTGATATTGTGTTAACAGTAGCCTATCACAGAGTGGGTTTGTTACGCGGCAACGCTCGGAGTGGTCGGTCGGTACACCACCACCACCATCATCATCATCATCATCATCATCATCATCATCATCGCTCCAGCCCCAGCTTCTCTCTCCTCCATCCACAAAACTCTCCGGTCCTGTCCATCATCTGACCTTCACATCATCTTCGTTGAATGGTGTGTGGTTGTTTTTTTGTCCACTGGGGCTGAGCGGAGCCTGTATTTGCTGCTGTGTTGGGAAGAGGATACCTGCATTGACTCCACTGCGGAGGGCTTGGGGTAACAACGCACCCCTACAGTCGTGTTTTCAACAACCATGGCGAAAATAAACACTATGACTAACGCAGTCACAGGTAAAATGGATTAAATCAATGTGATGCTGTTTTTTTTTTTGCATGCTTTGTTTGGTATTTGCGGTTTAAAGCAGCCTCATGAATGACGTAACTACCATTTCACTGCTGTGTGTGCATGATGTGAACTGTGCACTCATATTCAGTCATCCGGCATCATGGTTTTGTTTATTCCCTGATGTTCTCTGATGTTTTTTTTCCCGGATGCATTAGGGAGAACAGTCTAAAGTAACAGATGCATCCTTTGAGGGAGCCCAGGCATATAATCAGGCCTCAGATTTCTATTGTACCGTGAATAAACGTGTTCTGTGATATCATGTGACTTAGATTTACCTTTAAAAAAAAATACCCTTGGTTGAAGTTTCTGCCTGAAGCTCCACCCTGGGCCGTTTTGTTTTTGTGATGACATGGTTCAATCTGATGAAATGCTTTAAAAGGGTGGAGAGGGAAGAAGGCTAGATTGATGTCTGACTGTGACCCAGGATAGACCCATGGCTTATGTAATTTTAAAATCACTAAACCACTGAGTGATAACTTTATGAGCTGAAGACAAGGGCATTGTCTAAACACAGCAAAGTAAAGATGAATCCTCACCCCACGCCCTGAATTATGGGAAATCCCTGTCGGCCACTAATCACATTTCAGACAATTATCTCAGTGACTCCACTGTTTCAGACACAGAAATAGGTTTGCTCCTGTGATTCTGGTTCAGTGCTCCAGTCAAAATGTGCCTGTTCATTTTTAGGTCATATCTGAGTAGTCATGACATTTGTGGTAACATTTTATTGCTGTTTTTTACATTTTTAAGACTGTGATTTATCTGAAACTTAAAGCAAATGGAGCCAAATTAATGTATAAAAGGTATAAAGGCCACTTAACATATGAATATTACAATAGAGAGTAAGTTTTGCAGTTTGAGCACCACGATTACATGTTTAGTTGAGACATCTTTTGTGTTGTTGGAATCTAGGGATGGTTTTGTTGGTTTTATGGACTTCAACTGAAACCAGAATTGTGCTTTCTACCAGACCATAGGAAAAGCAAAACAGAATAATTTACTTGATCAAGTGAAGTAACTTCCACTTCCACTGGCAGTTTGGCCAACAACGCACATTCGGATTAAGTCCATTTTGATGATTCAGCTCTTACTTTTGTGGTTCGCACTGGTGATTTAAGGCTGCTCTAAGATAAAGCCCTAATGCTGTAAAGATTTACTGTAGCTATAGTTGGTGCTATCAACATTTATTATAGATTTAATTTTATTATATGTTTTACCACATTTCATCTTATTTTGTCTTCATGTATTGAATAAATTCTAGAATTAAATAATTACTTAAAATATACTCAAGAAGTCTACTAATAATGCAGATTCAACTTGATTGATTTTGAGATTGCTAAACATACACAATTCATTCAAAGCTGCTATTATCCTTCACATAAATTAACAGTCCTTCCGTTAAAAAAAAATAGAAAACAGTCAAGTTAATGAAAGCCCACTTTATTTTTTGAAACACTTTATGGTGATGTCATCTATTATTGATGTTATATAAGACAAATGACAGATGTCAGAAAAAAGCTGTGTAACAACGAATATATTTACACCTGAAAATGTAGGTAATTTACCAAAGTAGCATTCAACAGTCACAATTTATTATGAGAGTTTTCACATATGCATGACAATACAAAATCATCTTAGTTTAAAGAAGAAGTTAAATGGTTTTAACTTCTTCAGGAATATTACATGTTTGTAGCTTTTAATTTGTGTATTTGCTGCTCTTTTACTGAGTATTTCTTTATTCCAAATATATGAACTACTATATGAGATGTTCTTATCTGTGAGCTGTGAACATTCATTCATCTTTCACAAACACCTGGTGGCTATTGTTTCTTCCTAGTTGTGTGTCAGCAAAATTCTTTCATTCACACGATTTGCAGCTTGTGTGGTTGATGATATTAATATGAGAAGGGGAGCTTAATATTTTTTACATATTATTTGTTTTCTTTGTTAGATGAAAAGATGGCACCACCATCCATCACCCTACTTCCTGAAAAGAGGTCTCCTACTAATGGCCACAGCTCTCCAGCCCGCAATGGAAAAACAAGTGAGTAATCCTTTCTGTCACTGAATAACTGAATCTCTTGAATTATTTCCAGTCACTACTTCATTTACATATTATTAAAACATTCAGGGGAAGGTTTAAATAACGGATACCACAAGAGCAAAGATAGAAAAGTAAAAAGATGTGCAGCATTACTGACTATCCCATCAAGGACAGTTCCCTCCCTTTCACTGCATATTGCTGCAGTTTGCCCTTGGCATGGGGCTGCTTGGCATTTTGCACCATAAGGCATTTAACACAGAGCAGCCCCATGCAGAGCTCACTTCATCTTTCCCTCTGTTGGTAACAGAACAGTACTGCAGGTTCCTGTTCTTGTTGGGTGGTACCGTTCGTGGGTACTGCCACGCTTTCTGGGGCCGCATAAAACAATATCACTTTGACCCCCTCATTCTCGCTTCACTGCCATGAAAAACCATGGAAAAAAAATCCTACAAATATAACACTAATATAACATAGATCAATATACTGCTTAACATAGATTTTGTGATTTATTGCAAAATTGTTTAGAAATTTGCAGGTCATCTTTGACATTTAATTTATTTAATTTTTTTTAACTTTCAAATAATGAAATAATACTTGAAATAAATGTGGCTGTTATAGTTTTCTTCCAAAAACAAAACAAAAATAATGCAAAGAACCAGTAGTTTTATTATTATGGCAGTCAGATGTGTGTGGATTGTGGTATTCAGTACTCTGTTCGATGCTGTACAGTAGCTTATTTATTAGGGGTTTCAAATGATTAAATAATTTTAATCAGATTAATCACTGGGTTGCTTTGGATTCATTTAGATTAATCATGCTTACATATTAATTTCTTATATATATGTGTGTGTGTGTATGTGTGTGTGTGTGAGTGTGTCGCAAGCTAGGCGACGTATTAGTGTTAGTGCTAGCAGAATCCCTGACTACCATATGCTTTGTGTTATGTGGTATTTTAAGCAGGAAGTGTTTCAGTGAAAAGAAAACTCCATGAAAACACTTTTGTTCTGTCTGTTTTCTCTAAATTAAGAAACATAAAAAACAGACAAAAGGCATACAAAATATGTAAAAATCCACAAAAAAGTAACACAAAAAGGTGATGACCAATGCACAATCTATTCAAAAACTCTTCTAAAATACAGAAAAAAAATATATATACATGTATATATGTATATATGTATATGTATAATGTATATATACAAAACAAAAATATGCAATTAACATGTTTTTTTCAACACCTTCAACAGTTTCAACAAAACAGCTTGAAACAAAACAATTGTGAACAACTGTTAGATTTAATTTTATTAAATTTTTAAATCAGATTAATCATAATGATGGACTAATCCAGGTTAATGCATTAATTTTGACAGCCCTATTATTTATTCACTCATTTGCAGAATTACAAAATGATCAAACTCCATTGTACAAGCCCTGGTCTAGTCAAGAATAGTTCTGTAAGCGATCAGGTCTTATGGATATGGATTTATGCTATTTCATTTCTTTTCTTATCCTATGCACCTAATTTATATGTCCTTAATAAAGCTTGAATGAATGAATTAAATACTTTTATTTGTGGCCAGTGAAGCAAACATTCTGTTGTAAATAATGGACTAATGTTCTACTGTATTCTAGGGCCTCTGCCAGTCCTGGGGCCTTACAATTATCATCACTTTTCTCCCCCTGGTACAGTGGTCATGTCCCTGTACACAAAGCTGAGTGTGCTTTTTATCCACTCCCGTGTGATTTTCAGCTCCGTCAAACACAGAGAGGAAGCCTCACATGAATGGACATGCGTCTCCTTTACACCTACCAGCAAACGTCAGCAACAGTCATACAGGTAAAGCGAGTAAGTGACTCTGCTTTCCTCTGTTCTGCTCCGTCCTCTCAGTGCTGTCATTTAACTGAACTGAACTAAAATAGTGTCATTGTGTTGTGTTGTCTCATGTCCTTATCAGTCGTGGAGGGTTATATGAAGACAGACGACAGGATGCGTCTAGCCAAAGAGAGACGAGAAGAGAGAGAGAGAAGTCTGGGTAAGTCATTCTTCTTTTTAAAGTTAATGCAGTATGCACTGATGATACAATGCTTGTAGCTTTCAGGATCTGCAGTATCCTTGAAAAGTGTATTTGTCCTACACTTCTTTTTTTTTTGCAGTTTACCCACATTAAGAAAGGGTTTTCTAGATCAGGAGTGTGAAATGTATGGCTGGTGGGCTAAAACTAGTCCACCAAAGCATCCAAACCAGTCTGTGGGATGAATAAGTGAGGTGAATAAGTTTAATGCAAAAGTTAGACTGAAGATATTAACAATCAAGTGTGTCAAAATTATTTTGCTTCAGGGGCTACATTATAGATGAATTCCTCCACTGAGTCAGGCAGGAAAAAATACTAGCATAGTAACCTACAGTGGAGGAGAAAAGCTTTTATACACCCTATGCATTATGTGATATATTGCATTAAAATAATCGTTAAGTCATTGACATGCTGTGTTCTGTTGAGGTCAAAAAAGGATGTATCAGCAGAAAAGTGTCCAGGACATAACAAACTGTCAGTAATTTAGTTTATATATATATATATATATATATATATATATATATATATATATATATATATATATATATATATATATATATATATATATATATATATATATATATGTATATATATATATATAAATAATGTTTATCTATGTTTGTCTGATGCAGCCACTTCCTTTCAAACAGAAAAAAAATCTTCATGATGATATCTATATTTCATGATAATATTGGAAATTGTTTAAAAATGTAAGGGTGTGTGAAAACCTTTTCCACTACTGTATGAATAATGGGAATAAAATGTTTTGGTTATAGAGTAAAAAAGTTACATATTTGCAGAAAACAAATATGAACAAACTGTAATGTCTGAAGAGAAGTAAGTGCACTTCTGACAATATTATACCTGTTGTACATGTTTTAAAATTTTTTAAAGCATATTTTGTAGATTTCAAGATTTTAAAGATGTATGTATGTATGTATGCATACATATATATTTTTTTTTAACCTATTCTGGCCTGCTTCAGATCAAATGTAGCTATATGTGGCCTCTTAAATAAAATGAATTTGACACCCCTGTTCTAGACAGTAAAAGTCCTATTTAGAGTTCACTGGCTTCCTGATTTGATCTTCCTTGTCACTGCAGAGAATATAACAATTACATACAATAGTCTGCAGAAGTAGGTCTCTCCCTCAGAGTTAATCCTGCAGCTACACATTTGCCTCGTGCTGACAGGGATCTCTATCTTCACCTCGGTCTTGGATGTGGAATGACACACAAAACAAATCCACTGTGACTTCCCTGAGTTCAGTTTCCACATACAGAAAATGTTGGGTGTGAACTTTTTGGAAGTCACTAAATGATGAACAGTACCTTTCAAAAAGCTGCCACAGTGGATTTGAAGTACACTGGACTCAAGACGAGCAGTTTAATAAAGAGAGGCAATAATATTTCTTTCAGCGGCCAGGGAGCAGCTGATCAGGGAGAAAGAGCGGCGAGCAAGGTTGCAGTATGAACGCACTGTGGAGGAGCGCTGGAGGCGACTGGAGGAGCAAAGGCAGAAGGAGGAGCTTCGCAGAGCTGCAGTGGAGGAAAAGAGGAGGCAGCAACTGGAGGAGGAGAGGGTCAGCACTAGGGTTAAAGGTCACAGATGACTGCAATAGTCCTTACACACGTATTTTTAAGGAAATATTTCAAGGACAATGCTGTTTTTTTTCAATTGGGGCCTTAATTATGATGTCCTTCGAATTGTTATACTCACCTATGTTACTTTTTTTTCTCAATTTTGATTCCTCTGGAAGAAATTGGGTTTGCACTGATATCCAAAACATGGCATACCACAAGAGTCAGGAGGGCACAGACTTGTAGACGCTAAACGTTATTTTGTTCAAATCAGTTAATATGCCCATTATGATAAAGTGCTAATTCTGTTGCAGTCCAATTTCAACTTTGGAATACTCCATTACAAGTAAAAATCCTGAAAGTATAAGTATACAAGTATTAACAAAATGTGTTTTGAAAGGCCAAAAGTTGTCATTACTAGAGAATATTATATTATTTATGTATTACTATTTATTACTAACAACTACATATATGGGTAATTTTAAGCTATAGTTCAGGGGTGCGGAACACATTTATTTTATATTCTACAGGGTAGGCAACCTCAGCATTGTGTCATGTAGATAGACATATAATTTCTTATATATATAAAATCATTTTAAGTGTCTTATCTTAAACGTTGTAAAGATAAGTCAAAAGTGGAC
The DNA here is from genome assembly GCA_020466265.1 of Siphamia tubifer. Classification (NCBI taxonomy): domain Eukaryota; kingdom Metazoa; phylum Chordata; class Actinopteri; order Kurtiformes; family Apogonidae; genus Siphamia; species Siphamia tubifer. Next base: position 20,086,936 of record CM035796.1, read on the forward strand.
TTGAGTAAATATATTTATTTGCATTTTCTTTTCAGTTCAGTATGTTTATTTGGCTTGAACGATAAAAATAAAGATGGTTTTATTTGCCATTTGTCCACGTTTACATAGGAATTATTATGCAGAGGTCTCTCAGAATGCCATTGCCAAAGCATCAAGGGTAATCCTGTATAATTTGCCACTAATATACATTTTATCATTGACAGGAACGTCTGGAGGCTCTGATGAGGCGTTCCCTAGAGCGCAGCCTCCAGCTGGAACAGAGGACTAAACGCTGGAGCCGAGGCTGCCCATCAGGAGCAGGTAGGAACAGGAATAAAGATTCAAGACACGGGAAGCTGTGTGTGAGAAGAATGTTCTTTTTCTAGCAAAAATTTGCATTTTGCTGCAGTTTTTTTTTTTACCCACCGTATCATCAAAATCAAATCCAGTATGAGCGTGTGTATGTATGTTATACGTTTGTGTGAGTGTGTGATACACAAAACCATTCTTTTGCCCTGATCATGTCTGAAAGCCTGGCTGCTAGAGTATGCATGACCAGATATGTGGTTTCCTGAGTTCAACCCGGGGCAAGATGGAGTTACATACAGTATCTGCACTGACATCTCTGTGACACCAAATGAGTTTTAACCCTTTACACATATTAAAAAATTATGGAACTATTACATTAACAGTGTTCATTAATGCAGGTAACAACATTATATTTGACATATTTACTGAGGAACAAGGCTTTGAACCAGTATCTTAGTTTAAGATGTTTAGTAATGCTAATGAAGTAAGAAAGTAATGCCGTTCAGCTGATCCATTGACGTTGTCAGATCGAACAGGCAACTGAGCGGCAGGGCAGGAAACAGGTCACAAGGAAGGCAGAGTTCAAAACCAAGAATCCAACAAGAAGTCAAAATCTGAAAAATGTTACCAGAAAGCAACCACAGGTCAAACCAGGTGTTCAGTCCAGGCAACAGGATCTGACAGGGGCGAGGTAGTATCAGGGTCACACACGAGTTCAAAGTCCGGTAACAAGATTCAGAAGCCAATACCAAAGCCAAAAGGGGACAGACGACAGACAGACAGATACTAAAAACCAAACCAGTCATACACAGCAGGATCAGAACACGAGGATTATACGCTCATTTGCTGCAGACAAGGCAGGCAAACTTGCGACGAACAAACACACACACACACATCACAGAGGAAGGAACAGGTGGGCTCAATCACCCAGATTACAGGGTGGGAGAAAACAGGAAGCAAAACTAGACAACGTGTACACAGACCCACATAACAAAATGATAGCCCAGGACAGCAGCAAAGACAAAAATAAACAACAAGAACACAGGAAAACAACAAAAACTCACATAACAAGGCAAAAAAGTCCAGATTTATAACACCAAACCTTAATAATGTTATGATGTCGGGTATCCACCTTTTCATTTGCACTTGATTTGAAGTATATCAGGCAGAACTGATTCAATTTTGGATGAGTTACCATTTCTAGATTGCCCACAATGGGGCCCCTCAAAAGTTTAAAATCACTAAACACTATTTTGTTAATATCTCTGAAAATATTTGTCTGATAGACTTCAAATCAAGTGCAAATGAAAGGTCATGACCTAGGGATTCCTCATGTCATGACATTATTATGGATTGGGAGCATTCAGTTATATCCTCTGTAGTCATCGCTTCCGACAGTGCAAGCCAAGTTTTTTAGAAGGCAACAATATGCAGAACCTACATACGTTCTAGTTCAGGTTACATCATAGCTCTCCTAACAGTATGTTAACTCCCATCCATGTCTCTCCAGCTGGATGATGAATTGCTCCAATAAACTGTTCATAATGCTTTGTTTGCTCTGCTCTGCTCCGCCCGCTGCCTATAGGTGACAGTGAGAATGCCTCTCTCCCTTTCTCTGCTGCCTCCGCCTTTTCCCATGGCATTGCCTCCCCCCTTCCTGCTGTCAGCGAATCTGGTAAAGTTAAGCCCCCCTTCCTCCCCAAATGTATCTCCCCTCTTGTTCATCCAACAGTGTCTTTTAGTTGCATGTTCGGCTGCGCTGTTAATGTGTTACTTGTTCTAAATTTTTGCTTAAATGAATTAATGTACTTTTACAGTTATCTGCATGTTTTGCAGTATATTTGCTCTGTATGTTTGTCTGTTGAACTACTCTAAAAGAGAGAAAAATGAATAAGCACACAACAGTACTGTTCCACATATGTTACGGTTTATCCAATCATGTCTAATCATGATTTGACCTCAATTTTACACCAAACCAAGCTGAAAATTTTGAGCAAGAAAAAAAAACAACATCTCTCCTGAAAATACAGCATATTCCTGTTTTCCTGCTGTTACACATGGCGTTACCCACCATGGATTGATTGCTTTTGCCAGTGACAGCAAGTTTAACTCTATTTTAATTCAACCACCAGATTAGTGGCATCGGATTAGTAGCATCTTCTCAGTAACTGCAGGCTAAACCACATTTCATCTGGATGACTTAAAACATCTCAGTGATCTCAAACATTTGATGAAGAATGGTTTTCAAAGAAGTGTGCGTTTTTATTTTTATTTTTATTTATTTTTTAGCTTGAGGAGTCTCATCTTAAAATGAATGCAATTAAGTGGTGCTGACTCTGAAACTGAAACTGAAACAGACGCTTTTGTAGCTTAATCTCTCATGGCCTAGAATAGAGAGATGTCCCTAAAATAGATAGTGATACAGTCATCCCACTGAGATGAGATTACACACATGGTGACATTAGAAGTGTTTTTTCATGGCACTGCTCTACTAGTTTTCTAATGTGTGTTCAGAGCCTTTGTGTTTTTGTGACTAGAAATAAGTAAGAAGTCTGTGTGTGTTGTTATTTGCTGTCATTGTTTTGGGTCTGGAAAGGACACAAACATGGGGAGTATATATAGTCTATGCATGTGTGCACTTACTCCATACTATATAGTGTGACAGACTCCATGCTAGCTTCTAATAATGGCACCCTGTTATGGTACTGTACTGTGTAAACGTCTTAGACCAACATTGGGTTTATGCACTGAAAAAAGTAAAACAACAATTCAAGTTAAAAAATCTTCAATTTTGACTTTTTATGGTCACACATTAAAAAATGTAGTTGAGTGAACCAAATTATATTGCATAGGGTTAGGGTTATTTTAATTTAATTTAATTTGATTCACTCAACTAGATTTTTTTTTATGTGTGACCTATTGAAGAATAATTTTTAAGTTGATTTGATGGTTTTACTTTTTTCAGTGTGGGTTTACTAAAATTAGAATGATCACACATATTGATTCATGTCTCTGTATTAAGATCCAATCTGAATATATGGGAAGTATCAACAGCAGAAAATAAACAGACCTTTCCATAAATCAAAGTGAAAGAATAGGGTGTGGCCTCCATTTATACTTAGCATGTCTGTAATGTTTTTGTTCAGACTATACGATATTAATTGCATTAATTTTATGATGTTTTGTACCAGGTTTCATTCAACACATGTCAGATGTTTCTAATTGTTTGTTCTGATTCTTCCTATGTGGTTAGGGATCAAACTAAATATTGGCTTTAAGAATTACAACCCATTTAGTGCCAGTTTTTCATGTCTTCTAAAGCTGTACACATATTTTAACTTGTAAGTAAAGAAATGTGAATGAGAAATATAAACTGTAAGTATGGTCATTTTAACCCTGCAAAAACAATAAAGCTAAAAGTGGCCTAAGACATCTGCACAGTACTGTAGGTTTGACTATTAGCTCTTAAATGATAAAGATATTCATTCAAAGATATTTCATATTCTGCCCTCTACGTTTGTCATTTATTTTATCTCACGTGATTTCTGTTCAACATTTGATATAGAATGATGCCACTGGCCAAAATTCAAACCTATATAACTTTCGGACATTGGAGTTAAAAAAAAATCTCCATTCATACTGAGTGAGTAATTATTAATATTTAGCGGGTCTTGGGTGTCTATATCCATCTTGAATTTGCACAGATGCCAAAACACTTTGTGTTGTTTGTCTGTAAACTTTAGCTAGAAGCAGCACACACTACCCAGGCAAAAAACCCTGATATACATATATAAAAAAAGAATCCTAGCCACATGTTTCTGTATTCAATATGATAAGCATGTTGTTTGTCATGGTGCAGCCCCCTGCAGCCCTCACAGGTCTCCTCTCTGTGGCGCGTTGAACTCTTCAGATCACAGCAGACTTCAGGGAGGGTCTCAGTCGACTCCCAACACCCCTAAGGCAAGATCACTGCAGATGTATAATAAACAAAAGCTGCAAGAAGCTGCAACATCTGGTTTCTTAAGTTAATTTTTTTGGGTCTTATTCTAGAAACAGCGGCTACGCAGAGACAGAAGACATGCATCACCAGGTTATGGATCTCCTGTGAGGAGATCTGAATCACCTGCTAGTGTCAATAAGCACTTATCTTCCCCTACTGCTTCCAAGTGAGACCATGCATTTGGTGTTTTGTTGAAGGTTTATGTATAATTATATGCATGTGTCAGGCTAAAATAAATCAAACAAGTAAATCACATGTAAAAGTTTACATCTATCTGTAATATGGAGGCTTCATTTCTCTACGTGTGCAGGCTGGCATCAAAGATGCGTACCCCATCGCCGAACAACTTGCATCAGTACCACCAGTCTCCAACTAGACATCATGCAAACCTATCACCTGATGACAAGAAGGTGGAAAAACATGCTGAACTGTCCAAAACTGAGAGCCCTCTGAAGAAGAACACCAACATCAACAGCATGAATTCAAATACTGTTAATGTGGAAATCACAAAAAACAGACCACTAAAGGTTGACACACTTAAAGGGGACTCATGTGAAAGAAATCAGTCTCCTGAAAGAAAGAACCAAATGCATGTAAGAGTGGATTCATTAGAAAGGAAGATCCAGGTCCACATCCAAGACGGAGACAAGAAAAAAGGTGATGAAATGACAACTGTTTTTTTTTTTTTTCCCATTATCGACATTCTGTGTTTATTCATCTGGGTGATCTTACATGAGTGTCTCTATTTGTGTTCCATAGAATCTGCACCAAGTTCCACAGGGAAAGTAGCAGCAGGTACAACAAATGCAGAGGAGGCTACCAAGTTGCTGGCTGAGCGGAGGCGCCAGGCCAGAGCTCAGAAAGAACTGGAGGAGAAAAAACGAGAAGAAGAAGAAGAAGACAGGTTAGTTGACTAGATTCTCCAACCATAGAATATTAAAGGTTATTCATACTTAAAGTGTTCATAACAAGTGCATACATGTTCTTCTTAGGTTGAAAGAAGAGCAGCTCTGGAAGCAAATTGCACTGGAACAAAGACAACAGGAGGCAATGGCTCAACAGATGAAAGAAGAGAGGAAAAAAGAAGAAGATATTCAGGTGAAGAAAAAAGAAGAGGAGAAACAAAAGGCAAAGGATCAGGAAAAGGAGCAACAGGCCCAGAATGAGAAAGAGGTTAGGGGTCAATATACTAGTTAATTACTATCATTGCAATGCTGAATGACATTTATGTGATGTTACATAAACCGCATTAACCATGTTTTAATTTTTGCCCATTTCAGTACTTTTTAACTTTAAACACACTTTTCCTTCATTTTGATAGAAGGAAAAAGCCAAAGTTCAGACTGAAGAAGCAGAACGACAACGGCAGGACAGAGAACTGCAAAAGCAACAAGAAGAGGAAGAAAGACAACTAAGAAAAAAGGTTGTCTTTGAAAGTTTTGCAGATAAAGAAAAATGGCTTGGTGACTATATTTTTCAATTAAAGGGTGTTCTGCGTTTGTAAAGGTCAAGGAATGATTACGTGTAACTTTTTTTAACAGAGAATTGAAGAGATCATGAAGAGAACAAGGAAAGGTGAAGCTGACGTGAAGGTACTTTAAGAGATGCCTCCTGTTCTCATGCAGTAGTCCTGCTCTGCCTTTGCCTCATTGGGCATATTGATTTTGTGATGATTTTTCTCAATTTATTAAACTGATTATCTTTTGTCAAGATCTTTATTAAATGATATAATTGGTGACACTTTGGTTTTGTGTCCTGATTGTGATTGACTCTTGACTCCATCATCTCTGTTCTACATTTTAATCAGAAAGAGGAACAGGTGGAGACGAGGGCTGTCTCACCTCCAGGTTAGTATGTCGATCAGTCACCCTGCAGATACTTCAGTTTTGCTTGCCGTCCCTGCTTACTCCACCCCGCTTTGTATGCCTTGCAGCTTTGAAAATGCAAACCAGATCTGTGGTGATGTAGTTAATATCTCATTTTGAGCATGCACAACCGATATCTCCATTTTTATTTGTTGGCTTGTGTTCAATTTTTGATACAGGCCATTCCGCCGTCCTGTAGCATTTTCTGAAATCCGAGCTTTCTATACAGTCTATGCTTCACCTTTGCCTGTTTAAAAAAAAACAAACACCTATGATGAAGTAACAAACATTTTATGTTTCATATATGATTTATTTTTGAGTCATATGTTGAATTACTTTGAGATTAATATGGGGCAGTGGCCAAGGAATTTACTCTTGGTGCTGATAGGGCACCTTCCTACTTCAGAGCAGTTCCATGGGAGCTGGTGTTAAAATTAACTGCACTTGAAAATGTCCTTGGTAGAATTATTCAGTAGTCTCTCCAGGGAACTGCTCTGTACAGTGGGAGTTTGCACTTTATCTGGACTATCTGATGTTAATACTCAACTCAGCTTTAATTGAGCTAATGTCAGTAATTTGTATGAAACATAAAATCCAACATTAGCATTTTTACTATTATTGTTCAACATAAATGACATTTAGTAATGTTGATGCAGGGCAGTCCAAATAAAGTTGTGCCCTTTATGATGTTTTACTCTCCACAGAGGAAATACGGATCACGGTTCAAACTAATGCTCAGGTGAATGAGCAAACTGTCAAAAAAGTTGAGTTTCAGGTTAAAGATCAGGGTAAAGTCCAGAGCAAAACAAAGGATAACACTCTGGTGAAGAGAGAAGAAACATCAGCAGCACAGACAGAAAGTCAGAAGAGTTTGCAAGTGAAAAACAACACTCTTGAAGTAGCAACGACACTCAGTGTTACTGAGAAGAGACAGGACACCAAAGAAATCAAAGCTTCTGGTCCCAAACCAAAAGAAAAAGAGATAGAAGTGAATGCAAACAAGCAGTACAACGCCAATGGTAAAGCAACAGACCAAATAGACAAAGAGTCAGCAAAGACAGCAGATGCTAAAGTCAACCAAAAGGAAGGTGAGATGGTGAAGGGAAGTGCCTTGAAGAGCAATAGTTTCACAGCTGGCATCAGTAAAAAGCTTGCATCAACAGCTGAGGGAAATGCTAAAGGAGAGTCACAGGCAGAAGCTGTTAGACCCACGGTGACACCCCTCCCTGTAGGACGCCTTGCTCCACCAACCATCAAGCTGGAGCGACTAGATGTGACAGGGATGGGCTCTGGAGACGACGTACAGTCCATGGAAGTCAGGTGAGTCATCTGATAACCATGTACCGTATTTTCTGGACTATAAGCCGCACCTGTATATATGCCGCATTCACTGTATTTTAAAAAATATAATATAAAAAGAATGTACAAGCCGCACTGGGTTATAAGCCGCAGATATCTATGTTGAAAGGAAGGATTTTGAACTGTAAATGTAGTTACATGTTTGTACCTGAACAGATTTTTTCATAACAGTGCCTTTTAACACGGAAGCAACTTTGCTGATTAAAACAGAACAGAACCAAGGGGGAAAAAAAACAGTATTTACCGTATTTATCTTAATTTCTCCCATGTTTTAAATCACAAATCACTTTCATTATCTTCACTCAAACCCATGAAGTCGTCTTCTTCTGTGTCAGAGTTGAACAACCTCAGAAGCGCTTCGTCACATCTGTCTCTATGATGAAAGGGTGAGGGTTAGAAAAATAATTAACAGTTGCTAATTTGTTGTCCGTGTTCTATCTGCTAAAGAAAAAAATAGTCTATTCTTCTTTGCATTGATTGTTCTTAGTAGTTTTGATTCTAATTCTGGTTAGTATTCTGGTGGAAGAAAAATCCACAGAATAGCCACACCTTTGTATAAGCCTCAAGGTTGAAAACATATGAAAAAAGTAGCGGCTTATAGTCCAGAAAATACATATTATTTATTAAAGCTTAGCCTAGGCGTGTCGACATCGCTTAAAAATTCTAACAGTAAAATAATACATCCAGGCTCCACATTCCAGAATACTTAATAATTGCAGTACATTATGTTTCAGCCCAGCTTCTAAGGAAGAACTGATTTCAATCCCAGAGTTCTCACCAATCATTGAAAGCCAGCTCAGCAGTATGAGTAACACCCGTGCTCTTGAAGACCTCATGGACCTAACAGGCAGTGTTTCCTACCCCAAACTGTCCTCTGAAAACAACATAGGTGACTGTAACAGAAACCTCATTGAAGGTGTTGTCAGTCCCATGACTGATTCAAAACTCATTGGAGTGTCGCCTCCGTCCTCAAATAAACTTACCATCAAATAGTCTGGTGATCCCTCTAACTTGCTTGCCTTTCACTTTTTCCTCTCTTCTCCCTCATACGCTGTGTGTTGTGTGTTTCAAATCCCTCTGTGACACTTCACCCATGGAAATAGAGCCATATAGGTTGACTCATAAAATGTCAACCATAACTTGCTAAATAAACACAACATCTCCAATATTCTAATCAGCAAGTAATAATCAAAAATGTGTATGATTATTATCACTAGACACCCTGTAAGATGGATGCATTTGTGAAACATAGTCAGGGAGAAAAAAGGATGAATGAAAGAAACTAATGTGAAAAAAATCATCAGGGTTTTGAATACAGTAGTTGTTTAGAAAAAAATATGTAAGCTATAACTTAGAATAGCTTGGAAAGAATATCTCATTTTTCCTCACTGGGTCTCAGTCCAGGACTATACCCCTGTCTATCCAACTGCTTCTTAAAGCTTTGAATAAAACCATAAGCATTGATGGGACAGGCAAGAATATTCCACATTAATAAAAGCCTAAGTTTTAGCACTTCAATGGTATTTCTTGATGTTCTAGCCTTCAGCACATTGTATGCGTGTGTGCATGTATTACTGACTGGCTGGAATTCACTGGGGATTTTTGGCTGAAATCAAACAGGATTCTGAACCCTGGATGTAGTCACTCTTCCTTAACAGTGGTGCTTGGTTGGATTTTTCATGCTTTTCATTTCATACAATGAGATGATTCCCTTTACTTTTTTACATAATAACTTTCTAACTGCTCGTGAGTGAGAAGGAAGAACCAAAAGCTGCTACCTTGAATGTTATTGCTGATAAAAAAAAAAACACACACACAAACACACAAGTGGTGGCACATTACTTTGGCAATTGCAGATTTGACCTCCGACATAGAGTTTATTGAGAACAAATAAACAACTTGCATTGATACTTGCATTGATACAGCAGACCCTATTGAGATTTTGTGTTTTGCATCACAAGGTGAAAGGTTTTTCCTTAAGTGTGCCTTCTAATATAAATAGTTTTCAAGGCACAATACTAATGGATGCACTTATGATCTGAGCATAGTAGATTCCAATATACTGCATATTTAACATTAATGTTCAAGACTGACAAGAATGTTTTCTAAATAATAGGTAAAGTGTGCTCTACATCTTTTTTCATTCTATCATCTATTAGTCTGTGGCAATATGTATGTTATAGAAAATGCCTTTAACATCTAATGACTCAACGTAGTCTGTCATTTAACACTTTCATTTTATGAATGATTTCTAACTGTATTTAAGTAGCAGAGTCTCATGGGTAAATGCTACATGTCGTAGAATTTTGTCTTTCCCACAAGTTTTCTGCTTGTGAAAACTCAAGCCTGTAGTTATTCATTTCTGTTTGCCCAGTACAATTGCTCTGTGACTCTGTGACACTTAAGCCTTGGTTGGAAGTGCATTATTTCTACTTTGCTTTAAACAAGGTGGACAGCAGCTCACTGATATTATCACACTGTATTCTTTAGACTTCACACAGCCTGGTAAGACAGAGGCTCTGTGAACTGTCTTAAATGAAGTATCCCTATTTAGTAGCCAGTATTTACAACTTAAGCTGTTTACTTTCCATAACTCAGATATTACTGTCCACCTTTGACATACATTATTGGTTTCCATAGAGAGCACAGAATTTTCTGAAGACATACTGTCTATAAGGAGGGAATAGATACAAGATGTTTACTTGAAAAAAAAAAAAAAACAGTATTCGAGTCACTCCAATCACAGTCAACCTGTTTCCTTAAGTTACAGTATGTAACAACTTTAGGCTTTGTGCATGGTTAGCATGGTCATAATGTTATCTGAATAATAATAAATTGTAAAACTGGGGACTTTGTGGTTGTGTTTTTCTTGCTGAAAAACTAAGCTGACATGAAGTTTATTAAGCTAATGTACATTTACATGTATAATAAATAAAAAATTGATGAAACAACATGCAAATGCTTTAAATCAATATTGTACTATGTAATTAACATAAAATGTACTTTAAATTTTTAAAACTGTTCAAAATGTTTCTCTTTTTTGAATAATGCTTTATGATATGGCATACAGTATATTAATCAAAATATTATAAATGCTTCCACATCTTATAAAATGTCCACTATGTGGAATGCATGCTAGTATTAGACACTACAATGTAACATACTGGAAAATAATTTCAAAACAAGTGTTGCCAGGCACAACAACGCCTAGCCCTTGCACATGCTGTAGCTTATTTTGGCATCACTGCAGTTGATGTTATCATGCCTATGCTTCTGTCAATTCCCTCTATATGTCACATTTGACAAAAATTAAAACTACATTTCTTTCTTTTTGGATATCCTCCTGGGACTATCCTGAGAAATGCCATCTATTACAAACAAAATTCCATTAAAAATACATAAATAAATGAAAACAATTTTAAAAATGTATCGGGAAAAAAATGTTGCTTTATGCAATTTCTAAACAAGTTAATTGTTTAATGCAAAAAAGGTAGAATTTTCACTTACTGGATTTCAGGAGGATAGGCATTTGGAATTTCACCCCTTAATAAGTAAATAGAGAGAAATGGCATTTTAAAATTCAAAATAAATAAAAAAAAAAATTAGAAGTTTGACCTACTCCTCCTAAATTGTAACCACATCTGTTCTGTGTCATCAGCAGTCTATAAACCCAATATAGGATGAATTTAATTCATAGCAGTGGCGGAGCTTCCAGGAGGGCGACATGCAGCCCACGGGGGGGCTGTGTCAAGAAGGGAGGGACAAGCACATGCTCGAGGCCAGAAAAATGGAGAGGGACCCCATCTTCCCATGCAGAAAAATGGGCTCCTCCATAAATCATGGATGTATTAATAGAACTGGATACTGGATTCAAATATGGCCGCCCTTCATTTCATTGAAAGTTGCTCACCTGGCACATATGCCAAAAAAGTTTCTGGCTTCCGGGTTTACTTCTGCGTTATGCCGCCCATAGACACTGTGGCTGTGTCTGAAAAAAATCACTCACTCCCTACCCCATACTCCCTACCACGACATAGCACTACATAGTGAACTCAACTATCCATACCTAGATGAAATGTATGGACATTTAAAATTCCTTCCATGATCAACAGTGATTTGCAATTGGCAGATCAGTATCGGTGATCAGGCCAAAAAATGCTAATGGTTTACTAAGGTTTAGTAACACACATTCTTTTCTACAACAGTCATTTTTAATAAACCAAAGATCTGTAGCTTCAAATATCACAAGTCACTGTCCATCTGTTAAGGGGGTGACCTTATGGAACAACTGTGTTGAAAATATAAAAACCTCAAATACACTGGCCAGTTAAAAAAAAACTTTAGAAAAATACTTTAATTATTCAATACACTGTGGAAAGATAGAAAATGTGTATGAGTCCATTTCATGTCTTGTCTTGTCCTTTTGATGTTTGTTGAATGAGATTTAGTACCATAGCTGGAAATGCACTAGTTATGTAATAACCACATTGAATGTAAATAATTTGTAATATAAGGGTATGCGTTATAAGCTTTGCTTCAGCCTAAACCTTTTTGGTCACTCCTTGTTTTGTTTGTGCCTCTGTCTTTTTTCTGTTATTTGTAGCTCAATTTGTGTTGCTTTAAATAATCTTTCTTTGCTTTTAATTGAAATGTATATAAATTCCACCAATCAAATCGAATCAAACAAACCGACAAAAAAATACCCACGGGGGGGGGGGGTAACAAACTGATGAGGTCAGGAGGCCCCTTCTTGATGTACCTTGTTCATACTCCGAGGCGGTAGATGGCGCTGTTGCCACTGATGCTCAGCACCGTGTTACCGAGGACTAGAACCAGACAAGAAGAACAGCTGAGCAGAGCTGTGTCGGACCTGTGTCAGTGTTTGATCGCTCATAAGCTTCGATCGTTTTCTGGTGAGTATTTAAAACTAAAGTATGAAACAATTTATCATCTAGGTTGATCAGGGTAAAATGTTGCTGAAATCATTTGTATACGCGGAATCTTAAGTTATATTAAAAAAAAAACGTTTAACGTGCCGCGTGAAAGCCATTTTGTAAAGCCTGCGGTGTTGCGTTACAGTCGTAACAGCTATGTCTGGCCTGAACTTAACCAGCTGTGAGATAAGCTTGTGTCCAATTTCGTGTGAGTAAACGGACACTAAACTGATAAATGAAGCATCTTCTAGCATTACAACGACACTGTCTCGTCTTGTGCTGCTTTTGGTCGTAAACATGAACAGAATTGTGATACTTTTTCGTCAATTGTGTTTTCCAAAAATGGAAGCACGATCTGAACTGATCGCTTGCTGTGATACGACCATTAACCAGCGAAGGTTTAGAGCCTAGCAGGGTCAGTTATGGTAGCATAATAATCTTTGTTGTACTGTGGTCGACTTTGAATTCTGAATCTACAATTTTTTCTCAAGCTAAGGCGGCGTAGCTGTTAAAGACTACCTCACAGCTTATTGGTTAGCTAGCTAACTTGTAGCTAATGTTTAATGGGTGGGAGCGACCTTCGTGTTAGCCAACTTTAAAGAATCGTTGTACTGTATTTGCCTCCATCTATCGTTATACGTGTTAACGGGAATGTGTCAATTTCTATACAATTTTGAATTGCTTTCATATAATGGGTTGTCTATGTAATTTTGTTTACGCTGAACTGCTCGTGTGTTGTGATAGTGAAATATATTTGTTCAGTTCTTTAACGTGTGGTGTTAACGGTTCCTTAAAAATAACGTTTTTTGTGTCGATTTGTGGCTATTTACATCTACAGAAGTAGAAGGTCATAGATAGAGGTTATCTGAGTCCCAGCGTTTTATATGTTTCTGTTTGTCCTGGAGACGAAACGAAACTTAACTTTGTTTGATACAAGATGTCTTTTTCAACACAAGTAGGGGATATATATATATATATATATATATATATATATATATATATATATATATATATATATATATATATATATACGAGAAATTTAAAGATACTGTACCCACATTCACGTAAGTGTCTGAATGGATTTCAAACTCTGGTCATTTAATTGAAACTGTCTGCAGGACTCATTCAATGAATTAGTAGCTGAAACGTCTATCGCACATGATTATTTAGTTCTTAGAATAACAATACCCAGTCCAGGCATATACAGATTGAATTAACATGTATGGGGGGATGTCGTGTATTTGAATGTTTAAAAAAGACACAATGTACTTCAACCTGCTAATCAGCGAAAGCACTGATTAGATTACATCATAATAGTTTGCCTGTGGCTGAAAAGTGCCAGTACCAACCCTGTTTCCATGGTGAAATGTTTGCATACTTTAGAGAAATAGCTCAATATGTGACTGTGTGTGTATATATATAATCTATAATAATATATATTTTTTTACCATAGGTTATTGACTCACTGACAAAGATGGTTCGACCACATTTTGGAACACCTCGCTTGAAACACAGGTAACCACTCTGAAATATATTAAATGCAAAAGTATGAATCCATTGTAGTTTTAGTGTTTAGGCACACTGAATGCTGTAGTCTAAATATTTCCACTGTCCTTGTGTCTTATCAGACCATACGGAGATGATGATGGCATGAGACCGTCTGATAGAAATTACACCCCCAACTCCAAGGGCCGCAGGGATGTTCAAGGTTACCAAGGAAAACCTCCCCTTAACTGGAGAGACTCAAGAGGCAGAGGACGGCCTCCGGTGGTAAAAAGAGTCCCATTGATGGGAGAACAAAGAGATCAACGCTTCAACAACTGGAGATCACCAAATCAGGATTCGTTTCAATCATACCCTTCGAAAATGGACCCACACCACAACCAGAGGCGATCTCCTGCCTCTAGACAAAATCGTTCCCCCCACATGCAACATCAGTCATCCTCTCGTAGTCCTTTACACGGGTCCTCAGGTCCCAGAGGCCCACCTTTCCATGGGCATCCCTCAGGTCACAGGTCACCCTCACCAAGGCACCTAAGTCACCAAAACCATTCATCTGACAGGAGGCCAGGCTCTGCACCATCCTTCCGTGGATCTTTCAGGGGGAAAAGGCAGACAGGTTTTTCTCATCAGGAGCAGCGGAGTCGTGGAGACCCCCGTGGAAATTACAGTCCCAGAGAAAGACCCTATGAGCCCACAGGGCACGGCATGAAGCGCTGGAATGAGGATAGAGGCTTCTCTCATTCGCACAATGGAGAACATGGGGCCTCTGGGTCACAGAGGAGCCCCAGAGAGATTCATGGGAGAGGCTCATGTCCAGAGAGGTACAGGCGTGATGCAGAAATCCCAGCTGGGTAAAAATATTAGAATGGAGGTCTAAAACTGTCCCACTTCTCCCAGTCATGGGTCTTTATGATTACTTCTCTGCCCCAGCTCATAGTTGTTAGAGGGTGTTAATTGGGGGTCTGGTATGAATGTGATTACATCTGCCATTGACAGGAAAGATACGTCTGTTATTGTTCTCTGAAAATGTACTTCTGCTACCTGTTTGAATGTGTCATGGCATTATGAAGGGGCTGCATTAACATAAAGGTTAAAAGTTCCGCTTCCAACTTAACATGGCAATGGATCTACCAATGTAATGATTTCTCTATTGTTTGATGGGTATGCAGGTGGTCATCGGAACCAGACTCCAGACGGCAACGTGGTCCAATGGAGAGGCAGGGCAGCAGATCCCACAGTAGAGAAAGGGCACAAGATGTCCATTCTCACCCACCACCGTATAGATCCCCCTCATGGAAGGGAGGTCCACCACCATCGTCATCCTACCACAAGAGCCCTCAGGAGAGGCCAGTTGGAGGACCACGGAAGAGGAGGATAAATGACTTCAACATGCCCTCCTTAGACCCTGCACTGGAGCATAGCAATCCAAAATACCCCAGGAGAGAGAGGCCTCAGTTCTTTAATATGCCTAGGCCATTTGGAGGCAGGCCTTTGTCTCTTAGGGAGAAGAGTTACTTTGTGAAGACCAGACAAATAAGAGCAGAGTCTCTCATGAGGCTCAGAATACCACCGTCTGTGAGAGCTCGGCCTCCTCGTATGGGCGAGTCTGCTTCCAGAGGAAATTTCAGTTCTGTGCTTGCTATCAGAAAGAGGCGATTCCAAGCAAACCCAGTTCCCCTGCAAAAGATGGAACCAAGAACACCAAGGCCCCAACAGTCACCCCCCAGGGAAGAAGGCAGTGCAAGCAAGTCTTCAAAAGACTCTGAATCAGGAAAAGAACAGGTGGAGTCTCGCCGGTCCTTGAACACACACAGGTACGGTATTATCCTTCTAGCACGGTTCGCAGGGGCTTGATGGTGATTAAGAGGTCAAGAAAGAATGTCTCTGTGTGAAGGGGGTGCCAGCTGTGAAAAATGGAGATGAGCTAAATGTGCAACACTGGGTCATTTGGTGAAAAGCTACAAAGGGTTACACATGCCTGCCTCATCGTGCTGCCTGTGTTTCAAAATACCTTCATTACAAGTGAGCAGAAGAGAAAGTCTGCTCATGTTATTCAATGCAGCAATAAAAAACAACCTGTTTTTTTAAAGCTATTATAAAGTGTAATGCGTCTGAAGAGAATTGGAGGAAGCGGTTGATCTGTTGAAGGATTGTCATTTATCAACATGGAGTATCTTAATCTAGAAAGAAGCACTCTTCAGAATATTCTGAAAGCCCCATCTCTCTAAAAATAGAGCACAACCCATTTGACGGAAGATATTTCACTAAAATATCTGAACGTAACGCATGAAAAGGGATGGACATTAAGAGGACGGCACACAAGAGCTGTATTGAAACAGCAATGCCATACTTTTATATTACTGGAACCACATCTGCCTCGTGAACCTTGGAGTTTCTCAACACTGGATAAATCAACATCTGGCTGCTCGCCATAATGTAAATGGAAAAGATAAGCAGGAAATTGTTAAAATTATCACTGAAGTTAACACACTGTGGATCAGTGTATGACAGCTGCTACACAATGATGGAGAAGTCACAATGTATGAGGATATTATTTCCCATCAAATGTCCAGATGACAGTTGCAGCATTCATTTGGTTAACGCATTGCTTACTCGTATGCAAATAATCGATATACGTGCAATTAGACACATCCTCAGTGATGTTTAAAGATGCCAATAATGGCTATTTACCAAATATCAATATGGCCTTTATTTGGCAATTAATACATTTTTGAAGGCTATTGGGCATTTGATTTTATCTTCAAGAATTCTTCAAACAGTATTGGTTTCATAGTAGTCCACATATGAACATTAGACCTTGGGGGCCATCTTGTCCATAGAAGTGGAATTCAGAAGAGGAAAATGTGTTTCAGCCAAAGAGGAGTTATCCATCCCCAATGGACTGGAATTAAGTAAAAGCTTAAGTCTTACCTGATGTGTGAAAAATTAGATGATGCTGCACTATTGCCAGGATACAACAGCTGTGAAGACAAACTACTGATGGAAAATGATGGAAAGAAGGCTTTTCAAGAAGTTCCAAATGGAAGCATCTGGATAACGTTTGTGATAATACTTAAGTGGCGTTTTAAATCACACCTGTGACCACTGAGCTACAAGATGGCTACTTGACCTTTTAGCCATTTAATAATGCTGATATTGAAGCAGTTCCTGACATTTTAAACAGCTGGCTAAAGATCATATTTAAGAGAATGAAAAGAAGAACTCTATTCCAAATCTTAAAAATGAAATGCACATAAGCAACGAAACAGATCAGCAGTCATTTAAGTGTCCTTGAAAAGGAAACTGAAATGGGAAAATGGCCTTTTCAAATGGTTGAAATGCTAACCAGACACTACACGGGGATAGAAGAAAGATCAGCTCGGTCCTTGCAGTCATATTATTTCACCTTTGTATGAAATTGGAACAGCCTGTGCTTTCATCAGTTCCTGTGACTAGTATGAATTTTCAAAGATGTGCAACATGAACCGAAGGGAAATCTAAATATTTAATAAGCAGTTTACAACATTTACCCTGTTGCATGTGGCCCTGTAAGCCAAGGCGTCTTAACAATTTACATATGAAGGAATTTCCTGATTTAATGGACAAAGGATGGTCTTGCCAGCATTCTGCCCTGTCATATAATCCACGTTCTGTGATTAGTCTGCAACCAGTCTGATGATAGCCATGTTAAATTCCAGCCCTCCAAAATATCATCAGAAAGCCTAGTAAAATTCACATTTTGCTTGGTAACGGTCTTACACTTGAGCAGTGTGAAATGCAGCTCTTGTTTTGAAATCGATGGCAATAAATCATCTTGTGCCATTATCGACATTGGAGAAGACACTGTTGACCTGAATGGACCATCAGCTGGGTTTGAAGCCCCACAACTAATTTGCTCCCAAGTCAAATCTTCATTGCCCAGCGGGAAAATAAAAAGCCTTCTCTGAAGAAACTATTGAAGGTGCTACAGACATGACCAAATGCAGAATGTGTCTAGAAGTAACCTCAGATAATCCTTATGAAGATCAGTCACGATGAAAGATATTGCAATCCGTTGCTTCAAAGAACGGGATGAGTGAAGAGTTGATGTGCTCTAGATATCTTTAAAAAAAGCATCCCTTCAAGACTTGCCCACTATAACGGTCACTGAGTAAATGAAGAGGGCTCAGATTGATTCAGTGTTCAGTAATAGGATAAAGAAGCATGGACATTCCATGGTTTTTGTAAGTACCAATGTGTGACAGTTGGCTTTATGATCATTTGTTTGCCTGCACAAATTGATTGTTGGTTCATTGCTGGTTTCATTTGCATTACCTCTAAGAAATGATGAAGTGGTCATTTAATTTATTATTTTTTTTAATGTCAAATACTGTTCCTTTAAAACTGATGATGGAACTGATCAGACCCTTTTATGTAGGTCATGTAAAGACACTGAAAAAGTGAAGCAAGGATAAGAATGCATTGTACTTAACACTGCCTCTATTGATCTCCTCAGATCTTCTCCCATAAAGAAAGGTGACCTGCTTGTTTTGTCTCACTGGCCACCTGGGCCAAGCTCCACCTCCAAGGAGTGCTCGCCCCAGAAAGAACACAGCCCAAAGTCAAAGACCGGTCAATCTGGTCAGTAAAAATGTCGACAAAAACTCCATCCCTTGTGTTCTCTTTAAACTCTACACAACATGTAATTGTATATGCATTTAAGAGTATTTTCTTTTCTTTTTTTTTTTTTTGATGTTGTAGATAGGAGTTCAGATTCAGAAGGTCCATCAAACAGTCGAACACTGTCTGAAGAGCGCAAACGGGCCTATGTTGACCGGAGGACATTCAGGTATGTTTTCTGCAACAATGAATATATACTTTACTAATTATTATAAGAGATTAATTACACTAACCTGAATATGTAAAATTAATATGCAAGTTAATATAGCATTCCCACAGGGTCTTAAACGTCATTTTTACAAATTAATTTACAAATTTGCATTTAATACCATAACTCTTTGAGGTATTAAGTTGAATATGGTAAGTATTAAGTTCTGTTGTTTTTCCACTGCATTGTGTTTGAATATGTCTGTTAAATGTCCAAACTATAAAGAAAATAACATTAACTCAGTTCCACCTGTTCCAACCCAACAGTTTATACTGAAATTACCAGTATGGCTGTGAAATGGGCATTAAATTCTGTTATAAGTAGTCCTAAAAAGGTATTGAAAAGTCTTAAATTTAACTTGTAGAAACCTGTAATAGAAACATGTCAGATATTTAATTTTAAAGCTTCCCTTTAATTGAGTGAATAAGACTTTAGGCACAAATAAGTATTTTAATAATTAAATTGTTGCTCCAAATTTACCCTGTTTAAAATCAGAAGAAATATTAAGTACAAGGTTTGTGCAGTAATATAACTCTCTATTTGATGTTTCATTAATTTCTAGCAGACAGTTTAATATGTCAGACAGACCTATGAGGCCCTTCAGGAGACCAGGACCTTTGCAGGTGAGGCTTTTACAGCATCAGGTCTATGTATAACCTCTGCTTCTGTTACCCATTATTCATTGACTTGTATGTTTACTTGAATATACTGTACATGTGGAGAATAAATTTAAATAACTGCACATGTAATGAGCTTTTCTGCTTTTTCTTTTTTTTCTTTATTACAGAGACCCAGATTTCCTCTTGGTCCAAGGAAACCAGGTCCAGACTTGTCTGGAAATTTTAGAAGACCCCTTATGGTATGTGCTGCTTTAGGACTGATTACTTTGGGGAATTTAAAACAATTGGATGTTGTATTTATGTGTTGTTAATCTTTGTATTGCTGGGACCTGTGAAGGAGAACTTGGTGCCAGGTCCATTTCCACATCAGAGGCCAGCATTCAGGAAAAGCTACAGTATTGTGTCAAAGTATCGCAACATGCGAGTGATGCGTCAGCGTCCACCGTACAACCGCGGACCCAACCAACAACGGTGGTGATAAGAGTGTAGTAAGTTTTTGATTGCTACCTATACACCATGACAACAGAAGTAAAATAATATTTGAGATCATGTGGAATTTTTCATTCATACAATACAATCTGCAATTCATCATGATCTTCATAAATATTTCTTGTTTCGTTACAGATTGGGTATTTTTGAGACAGGATATTGAAGAACACCAACACATTTCACTGAGATCATGTTTGTGACAGGAACTACACAACCCCTGAGTGTGTGTGTGTGTGTGTGTGTAGTGTGCATTTCCCATCCTGCTTGTATATTGTGGAATTGTGCAGTCGCTTACATTTGTTCTCCGATCAAGAAGTGTTTCAGTTGCCTATTTAAAGCACTGTTGTACTTTGGTCATTTGTGAAGTAAACCATTACATTACACTACTCTTTGTTTTAACATATCCAATAATTTGTGAGTCATTGCTTGTGATTTTGATGGTCTTTATTTTACATGAAAGTGTTGGCATTTATTTATCAGCTACAGTCAATTTCAGGTGTGTTGAGTCAAAGTAATCTATGACATGTATTCTTTGTAAAGATTTAACACATGATCAGTCTTGTTAGGTTACATGTGGATGTTGGAAATTGGATTAGATGACATTTGTCAACTGGCTTCTACTTGTAAAACTTGTATAATCTCATGTTCAGTTTACGGTTTCAGACTTGAAATAAAATCAAACTAAAGATCACAGTCTGTATTCTTACTAAATATTTGTAAGTAATAGTGTCTTGTATCAAAACCTTTTTTATTAAGTCTTGTATAGGTTTATGTAGTATTATGCACCAATTATACATCCTGATTGGTGCATAATACTATAAACATACAAAAATATCATTCTACTTAGCCACACAAGCATTATCACCAAACAGCTTTTCTGCATAGCTTAAATAAACTTAATTTTTTAGAAAAAAAAATTCATGCAAATATCTGAAATCTTGGAGAATCCTTATGGAAGGATGGTACAGATATGCTTGCATTACTCATTACTGTGTAAGGAAGGTTTGGCATCTTTTTAACTCTTGTGGGAAGCTGTTTAAATCCACAGTCACATTCTTAAGTACATTAGACGCTCATCATACAGTCATGTGGAAAACACAAATTAGACCGATTTGTTGCGTAAAGATAGCGATATCTGTTTTGAGTTGGTACATGTTGAACTCTCAGCTGATTGGAAGTTAATCTTGTGGTTGCACCAATGTTGCTACAGAACGTCCCAGAGAAAACCAGAGCCCACACCAGTTTTAAGTACAAACAAATATTTGTTTTATTTATGTGTGTGTGTATATTAAATACAATATCAAGATGTACACAAACAAAATTAACATGTCAACTTGTCAAGAGATTAAATAAAATGTACTGTCTTTGGGGCCAGGAACGAGCGGAGCCTGTTGGAAGTCCCGTAGATCAAGTATAATATAAACTAACGGCTCATCTAGGATTCATTTGCTCTTTTGTGTCCAGATAATAATTACCCCTCCCCCAAAAAGGGGGAAGGGGTATTATTTTTGAGATGGTTTGTAAGAAGCTTTATGCAAAAACTACTGGACCAATTTCTATAAAATTTCAGAAAAGGTGCAAGATGGTCCACAGTAGATCCCATGAAATTTTGGTGAATGTAGGTCAAAGGTCACAGTCACAAAGTGTTTTTGAAATAAGAAAGAAGGCAAATCACGTAAAATGAGTGCAAGGAGGGTGGGGTTTTTGTACCGGGCACCAGTTGTTACTCTGCCCCCAAAGGGGAGAGGGGTATTGTTTTTGAGTCCGTTTGTCTGTCAGCAACTTTACGCAAAAACTTTTTCAGGAAATGTGCAAAGTGGTCCAGAATGTATCCAATTAAATTGACCTTTGACTAGTAGGAATCTAAACATTCCTACTAGTACAACTATATCTACAATTTTGATTTTACTTGTCAAGTAATCCAATAATAATTCCATACATTTTTTCAATCTGGATACTTGATATTAAAAGTAACTCAGTGGTAGAAACTAAAACCTCAGTACACATTAATAGAATAACTGTGGGATGATTTCATTTGAGATATCTTGTTCATACTGACATTTTCAGTGATAGATGTTTTGATTATGTACTCAGTCAAAGATTTAAATACTCAAACAGCCCGTTGGTCTGTAACTGTACAGCTTGTCTTGTGAAACAACACTGTGGCCTTTCAGTCTGTGACAGCCTGCACAGTGCTGTGTAGGTATTTGTGTGTAGAGTGAAGCACCACTGTGTCCTGTCTGGTGCTAAACTTAGCCCTGACAAAACAGCCTGTCTTCACAACATACCCTGCAGACCACTCTGTGTTACAATGGAAGGTGTCCAGTTACCACAGATGCTGCTGTATCTCACTAGTAACGCTGGAAAAACAAGGTGAGTGTATATACACTGTAGCTGACTATAATCTGGTAATTGGTTTAGTATGTTTACTAATGACTGTATAATCTGTCTCTCTGCTCCTTCTGAGCGTTGTCCAGCATGTGTTGCACATTTGATGACTGCTATGGCATGACACAAGCAGCTGTCTCTACTATATAGTACTCAAATACAGTACACAGCAACCTCCTAAATAAGACTGTATACTGCTTGAAAGTCAACTGATATTTGTGAATTCATGAGAATACTGATAGTTCAAGCAACCAGAAGCTTTCATTACAATGATTCTCAAGCATGTGTTTTTCAACAGGTTGCACTGCGCTGACAACTGTTGTCTCCTGCACTGACTTGCTCCAATCTGTCATTTATAGATGTAGACTTAAAGGCTCTACAGGTTTTATGTCTTTTACACTCTCCTGCACTTGTATTCTTCTCTGTCATGATGGGCAGCTATAGCTCAGCCCTTATTCCTGGTAAGCGTGCAACTATTGTTGTTAAATGTGTTGCAACACAATATGAAATACGACAATGCTTGAATGTTGCATGCTAAATGTTAATGTTGGCTTTGGAAACACACAAACTGAACAAGATATAGGTGTATCACCATGGAAAATAAGCACTTCTGCTTTTGTAAATTAGTTTGGAGCTTTAAGAAAAAGTTTTTTTTAACATTTATTCTCAATTTCTCTTAAAGACACTGAAGAGTTTGATTCAATTGTGTCAATCACGGAGAACCTGAATGAGCAGGCTACACATGAGAGGTTACAGTCAGAGCTTCAGACTCTGGGAAGTATACACTTTTAATAATGTGTCCCTTTTTTAAAAGGTAAAACAAGCAAAATGACCTTTTTCTTGTCAGTTTAATAGTGCCGTTATGTCTTGCCTAATGGTTTGAAAACAGTGCAAGTGTGTGGTTTGTGTCCAGTCTGTCCTTGGGATAAATTTAACCTTCCTTAGTCACCTTATACTGTCCCCCACACTGTAGCAGAGGACAGACTCTAGTTTTTACTTACTAAACACGATATTGATTCTATTTCTTGGAGTCTTTGGGAACTCCAAGAAAAACTATTTTACAAGTACTATATAAACAAAGTATATACTGATCAGCCATAACATAATAACCACTTACAAGTGGTAATAATGCTCATAATATCATTATCTATTATTCCCTATCAGTGGATGACACATATTAGACAACAAGTGAACATTTAATCCTTGAAGTTGAAGTGTTTGACATGATAAACTCATGTCAAAGGGGGGAAGTGAATATTATTTTACACAGTTGACATCTTTAGTTTAATATTTTTAGTAAGTGATAGTTTAGTGCTGTTAGGATTCCTCTGTTTCTGCTAGACCTTTGTTTCACTAATGGGTGTTGGGCTTTCTTGAGGCAGTATGGTTCACACCTTGATCAAAACAAAGAGGCAGATTTACATAAAAGGATTGTAAATCACTGGAGATAAGATGTAGGTGAAAACCGTGTTTGACTTGACCCCACCCATCTTGCTCACAAAGGGGAGTCGGCTCATATCAGTTTACAAAAAAAGTATAAAAGTGATGTTAGAAGATGGGGGTCATTTCACTCCCCTCCTGGGGGAGGGGTCCTCATGAGTTATGCTTTCTTTGTGGTCAGATAGTTATTTCAATAAATGTAAACAAATTAAACCAAAAAGAATCCAGACTAATTCTCAAGGGATCCAGTTAGAAATAGCAAAATGGGCAATTTTAAGGATCTGAGCGACTTTACTAAGGCTAAATTATGTCTATACATCTTGGTCAAAGTATCCTCAAATCTGCAGGTTTTATTTCATTCTTGGTCAAAGGAAGGACAAATCAATTTGAGTCCAATTGAGCACATAGTAAGACTTGCAGTTTTGGAGATGGTCAGATCAAGTCACAATTGTCACAGTTTTGACCCACGTCACTCAGATCTGCACACTTTCTGAAACAGCAGGAACTGGGGGGACCCAAATGCAAAACTCTGTGCAAAGGCTGCAGTTTAAGGATATTTGACAGATTAAATATATACTGCCAGCTCCTCATCTGATGTATAAACTCTGCCGAGTACAGCAACTGGAGCACAACAGACAGAAACAGTGGTCAGTGGAAACGGGGTCAGTACACAGGGGGTCCAGAATCAATCAAAAGGAGAATCCAATAGCGTAACCAGAAGACGAATGAAGGTCAGGCCAGGGGGGGAGGTCTGATATCCAGAGAGGCACAAACAGGGATGAGGCAGGAGTGAGGTCAAAAACTAGGGGTGTGCTAACCTAATGTAGGATTAAACAAAAATACAGAAATCAGAAAAAACATCCAAACCGCAGGCGATCAAGCCAAGCACTAAACTGTTCATATGATATCACCAAGGCAGACAACACACACAGGAGGGTTATACAGGGCTGAACACAGGTGAGACACAATTGGGTTTAATTAATGGGAGGAAACACACACCATGATCAGGAGGAAAGTAGGTAAAGGGTGAACACAAACCCACATGTCAAAGTAAAGGCCCAGAACTCCAACAAACAAAAACCACAGAGAGACTTACAAAAATAAGACAAAGACAAGACACCAGAGACTAGTCTCATAATACTTTCCCATTTTTTCCACTTCTAACACACCATCTTTGACGTCTTTGTTGTTTCATATATCCCACCCACTGACAAGTTTCATTGTAATCAGATAAGCAACACTATTACTACATCAACTCAGTGGTCATAATGTTATGGTTGATTAGTATTTTAACTATCAGATGTCTTGAACTAGATTTGACTTAACAGGTAACACTGGCAATGGAGATAAATCAAGAAAACCAGAGCAAGGAGCTGGATTCATCCTCAACACAGCAAGAAACCCAGGAAGCAAGTCCAAATGAGCTTGTAAGTGAAAATCCAACCAAACCGAAGCCAAAGCTGCAAATACTCTCAATTATTTAACACCAGACCAGTATGTCATATTTGTGTTCTTTTGACAGTCAGTGACATCACAGGTTAAAATCGTGCCTCCACAGCCTTCAGCCGCCAGTTCGGCCCCATCCTTCTCCTCTTTGTTACCAAAAGCACTGTCTGCCGTTCTTCATCCAACGCTGCCCCCAGGCCTCACTTCTGACCAGCACACCCCTCCAAACCTGGAACAACTGCAGACGGAGCTGAAGGACCTGAGGGACCAGTTTTCACAGATGAAGAGTCAGCACAAGTAGGCATCAGGTTTCACTTATCTGTTCAGAGGAATCCCAAAACTCAGATTTTAGTTAATTATTCAGAAAGTCAAATATTGTGTAGAAACTGATCCAGAAAGAAATGACATTTAAAATAACCTGTTGACTTTATTATTATGCTGTTGTACTTTTTTTTTTTTTTTTTTAGAAAATATCTGGTTCAGACATTAAATATGCAAAATTTTACATACTTTAATAAGATGAATCAGAAAATAAATGATAAAAGCCATAGTTAGCTCATGTTTTTAATATATACTGATGGTGTGTTAATGCATAGATGTTATTGATTTGTAAATATTCCGCTAGAAAGAACCTGTAAATTGAATGGATCATAAAGTGCAGACAGTGTTTTGAAGCAGATCTGAGACCAATATTAATTTGGACTAAAACCTATTCTCTTTAATTTGAAGAATTCACATTTTGACCCCAGACTTATCTTGGAAACTTGAGCCAACCAGCATTTAAGACTTGAGTTTTCCTTAACACTAACACACATGTGGTAACATTTCATTAGTTTTATTCTAGAAGCATTTTACTTGTAGAACAGTGTTATTGCTTTAATGTTGAATTCCTGTTTTTCAGCAAAGAAATTAAGCTTCTGATGAATGAGCTGGATGAGGAGAAAAGAATTCGATTGACTTTACAGGTATGACATTGTAATATATGTTTATTTCTATATTTTGTGATACGTTATGTGGTAACTTCTTACAATTGAATACTCCCTGAAATATATATTTTTAACCATGTAACCCCCAACTCTTGCTTCAACAATTTTGGTTAAAAATATGAGGCAACATTTGTTCCTGTGCCAAAAGTGTCTGTTATTATTTTAAAAACTTTGTAAAAACAAAAGAAAACACAACAACATATAACTTTATGTATTAAAAATAAAAAAAATTTACAAGCTAATTTTGTGCAAATGTACACTGAAATTATTAAACTGCCATAAATAAATAAATTAATTAACCTTTCATCAACAAAAAATGATTACTTGTTATTGAAATAAACTCATCTTGAATAACATAAAATAGAAATGTTATTAAAATGTAACCAAAGCCAACCAACAATATAACCAGAACTTACAGACAATAATAATAATAATATGAAAAACAAAAAAAAATTAAATTAACAATGTATTTTTCCAAAAAGATTTTAAGTATGTGACCCCTTTGACCCTAGTGAGAATAAAGCGGTTTAGAAAATCATAATAGAATAGTCTTTACTGTCATTGCCGCAATTGTGCAACAAAACTGCACACAATTCATTGATGGCAGGTGGGGTCGTAATAATCTTGATAATCTAACTGGAACCTGTCAGTTGGTGGAATATAATGAAATATGCCGCCTCTGGAAGGTGCTTTGGAAGCAGCAAAATGAACAAACCTAAGGATCTGATTGAATTTGACAATGGTTAAGATGGACTTGGTCAGAACATTTAAAAACTATAGGTCTCATTGGGTGTTCTCACTCTGCAGTGCTTTGTATCCAATCAAAAACAAGATCATTTCCACCTGTCTGATACTATTTAGACCCTTCTTTTGCAGCCTCAACAGCTGAGGCTTAGATTCTATGAGACCTCTGTATGTATTCTGTGGTATCAGGGTGTCATCAGCAGATACTGTAAATTCCACAGTGGGGGTAGATTAGACTAGTTTGCTCAGCTCATACCATAGATTGAAACTAGATTATCTACCCACTTCAGTCAGGATGACTTCCATAAAAATGCACTGTTCTGGCCCGGGGACCTCCCTACTGTTACATATGGATATGTGGAAAAACAAGAGACAAGTGGAGCATAAGTTTCTGCTATCTAATGTGATTACATGGACGAGGGCAAGGAGAGTTAAACAAGAATGACATGATTCAGAAAAATGGAGCACAACAAGGGGAGGAGCTGGGTGTGTGTTATGAAGGTGATTTGTAGCAGAGTGATCAGCTGATAAGGATTTACTTTTACAGTTGACTTACAGTTTATAATTTGAGTTGTTGAGTTAGATTTTTATGCTGATTAAAAATAAAATTGTCATGCTCATTCCAAAATTGCAGTTTTTGTCTTGCATGTCAAGTTGTTTCTCCACAGCTTACCCTCCAGATAAGCAAAATTCCACCGATTAGTTGTAGTAAGACTTGCCAGATGATTACGATTGGACTCATCTACAGCTACATGGCAATGTTACCATGGAGACAATGCACTGAGAGGTTTGTGCAGCTCCCAATAGATCAGTACAATTACAGTAGAAATACAGTAGCCATATTGTTTGTAAAAACAGAAGTCTTAAATAAACATTGCACTCATGCCTGTTTCATACTGGTAGACCAGTATTTGATTTTTTTATAGAACAAGTACATACCTGTAAAATTACAGTATTTTTCATATGTTTCAGACTTTAGAGTCTCCAAAGGGAAACTTGTTTTCACAGCCATCCACATGCAGACCCCATCACAAATAGGTAAAGGACATTAGACGATACATTTACCAGAGGAGGACACAGAAACACACAACATAAACCACGAAACAATGTCAAAGACACTGCAAGTGTCCTTAGTGGGGTCTCCTATTTATGGCAGCTTTACTGCCGGCATGAAGTTCTCCCCCAGATGGGCCTTGGTGCAGTGTAAAGTTCTATATCTAAGTCCTGAAGGCAGTGGGGTGAGATGTTCATTGAGTAGGTTTATGGAATCCTGTTCAAGAAAATAAAGGGTCTGTAGTTCAAAAACTTAATGTGATAGAGAAACTGAGATCAGTTTTGAATTCCACACCCAAAAATGAGTTAAAAACAGTTCTCTGACCTAATTTTAAAAAATTGTCTATGTCTATGAGGCCAAGCAGAGCTATGTTACAGGAGTTAAATTTGCCAAAGTGTTGCTTCCAACATATCAATTCTGAAGACCAAATGTTCACCTGTTGCCTAATAGGTAACAAGTACCACTGAAAGACAGCACCTATAAATATGGTCATAATGTTATGGCCGATGTGTTTTAATGTCCTTAGATACAGCACTGTAGTCACTTTAAGCTATGCTGTGAAATAAATATACACTGCTAAGCACACAGCTGATTTTTTAAAATTCTTTCTGTGTTTTAGATGGAGATCCAACGCATAAAGAAACACATGTCTAAATGACATAACTGAAGACTCAGATTTCATCCAGAACAAGACTTATGTACTTACGTTATGAAGACAAAAGAAGACTTTTGAGATACTTCTGATGCATTTGTTTCTGATGAAAATCCATCCAGCCTGGTGGAAATGGGTTCTATGTGGATTGCTGGCTGAAGGACTGTACATTTTTACTTATTGAACAAGTCTAAGTCAGCAGCAAATTGTTTTTGGTTCAATGAGTAAGAAGTGACCATTTTAGACGGTTTAATTTTACCTCGGTAGATGGACAACATCTATAGAGTCCCTAATAAAAAAAAGTCTTGTTTGGTAAATTTCCTTGCAGTTTCCACAGAGCATTATGCAAAAAAAAAAAAAAAATACAATTATCTAAATATCTGAACCTTCCTGAGGATTAGACATTTTCAAAAAGAAAGATGATTTGTCAATTAATGTGATGTAAAACCATTAGTTTCCTACATGACTGATGGTGGATACATATGTTTTTTTAAAAATATGTATTTACAGTATCTATAGTATAAAATATATATTGATATAGATGCTTAGGGGCTTCATGAATATAGTAAAGAAAGTCAAACTTCACATTGACTTAAGGTTTTATTATTTTATAATCAAATATATTGGCATATAAATAAAAATACAAAAGTGTCTGTCACATTTGTTTTACAAATCTTGTAGTTTGTGAATATGTGTTGTTGCTGCACACACTGTATATACATTGTATATTATGTGGTATACTGTGTTACATTTTAAGACCTCAAATGATCACATTAAGTCAGATACTATGTGTGAACTTTATACTATATGATCTGTCTGAAGGTGAATCAGCAGTTTCCTTTGGTGCAGCCAATAGAATCCTTCATGTAGTGTCAGAAGTTCAACTCCTCACAGGGAATAGGCCTGAAGGTGACCTCTTCATTCTCTGGAAGAACGATGTCATATCTACACAGAGGCCTGTGCAGCACAAACACACATAAAATATCATCAACCGTTATTTTTCTGATAGTAACATGTGGGCAATACATTATCCCTTGCAAATGTGCAGTCACAGAACCCCCCCCCCCCCAAAAAAAAAGGAAAAAAAAACCACATTACTTACCTCTCTTTGCTTTGTATAGGTGTGAGATGCATTCTGAGAATACGAAGTTTATATTTGGGTTTGAAAATATTCCCAGTTGTAAATTTGACAGTTATTTTCTTCACTGATGGAAGGTCTGTGTCAAACTGAGCCATCAACTTTGTCTGTGTGAACTTTCTGAATTCTGATGCTTTTCTGATGAAAGAAACAAGATACCACCAGTGAGGGAGAGCAGTAACAGAAAGACTAAAATACATTTGAATTAATTCAGTTCTGATTTATGACAAAATAAACTCACCGGTCAATTGTTGCCACTGCTTCTTTACTTCCACTGTGGAGTTTGACAGTAATGTAGCCCCAGCGTACCTCCTGGTTCCATGTTACTATATCCAAGTTGTAGTTTGTCACTGAGAGTGGAGATGAAAACATTATTAACAAAATCATTTATAAGAAAATATATGTTATAGAAAATAAGAATGTATGCTCTGACAAGGTCATTTTATAATATGGATAGTTCTTTTGTTCTGAACTAAGGAAATAAATATACCCTTATTCCATCTAATGCAATAGATTATATGATCATTTCCAAAGCTGTTTTAAATAAAAGCATGAAAAAAATGAACAAACAAAAAAAAAATACTCACTGCAAAATGGTGACTGTTTATTTGTGGAAAAGTATGTTTTTGTTTGACCCAACTTCAACAAGGTGTCCTTCCACTTTATTATGTCATAACCTGGATTTGAATAAAAGAAATCA
Source organism: Siphamia tubifer (assembly GCA_020466265.1). Lineage (NCBI taxonomy): Eukaryota > Metazoa > Chordata > Actinopteri > Kurtiformes > Apogonidae > Siphamia > Siphamia tubifer. The sequence goes on from CM035796.1 coordinate 20,117,409, forward strand.
GCATCAGCTCTGGAGAAATAAAACACTTTATATAAAATTGCAGCCTTCTTTTAAAATTATTCGTGACATTTTATCTCCAATGTTAAATAATGTAAGCATAAATAAAATATGAGTTATCTATTTAAATGATAGAACATGACTATACTGACCAAACACTGGACATCCTGCCGCACCAAACCCATCACAGTTTAAACACTGACCATCCACATAGTCAATGTAGGATGTGCAGGGGTAAGCTATGATGTCACATTTCTGTTTCTCAGACTCAAGGTAGAGAAACACAGACCTCTGGTGGTCACATTTAAAATAGGCTCCACCTTTACACAAGCAGCAAAAGAGAAACTGAAACAGTCATCATTAGATTTCATCACAAAAACAAGATTTGTGATTTAATTGCCTCCCTTTGTTTTGAATTAATATAACAATTGTAATAATTTTACCAGAAAATATGGTCTTTGGGCATCCTGGTTGGTCTGTTCCCCCATTGGCATAAAAATCAATATGACCTAGAGGTTCTCTGAAACCCAAGCCTGTAAAAATACACAGTTAGTACTAGGAAATTAAATGACACCCACATTAAACATCTGTATATACTTTATATATAAACAGAAAAGATGTGGAAAAAGTGCTTAAAAGTGTTTACTGACCATCGATGTCTGTGTGGAGGACATCCACAAATTGGGCGTCTGTTGGGTCCAGTCGCTCTTCTGGAGGTTTGCCAGTGAACAAAGGGCCAGCAGGATCCAGAGCTGCAAACATCACATCAGTAAACCTCAACAGAGCTTTCATTTAATCCCAAAACAAACAGACTGATAGGAGCTTCATAGAACAAATTTACTCTTGGCTGAAATGCTTTTATCAACTGAACTTTTTACTGTTTCTGTCAAACACAGTTAGTCTATGGTATGTACGTTTCAGTGATTATAAAATAGTTTTGCTCTTTTACTGTCCAACTTTTTATGCCTTTTTCATTATCATACATCAGATATATATGTCTGATATCTGATGAATTATGTATCTTTCTGTCCTTTTAAAAGTAACACTGCCAACTGTGAAATATTTTGCAGATGCACATGTACCAAATGTTGCACATTTCAAACCTTTGACTGTAGTACTGTGCAACTAACATTCATTCTTCTGTCAGACTTGCTGTTATGTAGATTAGGGCTGAATGATTTTAAGAAAAAAAAAATAATAGCAATTTTGATTTCATTCATGATTTTCTTCAAATTAATTTTCAGTGGTCAGCAAAATTTGGAAACATCACAGAAACGTATATAATACCATTCAAACAATACATGCCATAACTGTACTGCAAGAATGAAAACTATAGTCATGTTTATTTATTAACATGAAACATGTTCTACATATGCTTCACTGAGTCAATACGTAGGCTACACTGAGTCTATACGTAGGCTACACTGAGTCTATACGTAGGCTACACTGAGTCTATACATAGGCTACACTGAGTCTATACATAGGCTACACTGAGTCTATACGTAGGCTACACTGAGTCTATACGTAGGCTACACTGAGTCTATACGTAGGCTACACTGAGTCTATACGTAGGCTACACTGAGTCTATACGTAGGCTACACTGAGTCTATACGTAGGCTACACTGAGTCTATACGTAGGCTACACTGAGTCTATACGTAGGCTACACTGAGTCTATACATAGGCTACACTGAGTCTATACGTAGGCTACACTGAGTCTATACATAGGCTACACTGAGTCTATACATAGGCTATACTGAGTCTATACATAGGCTACACTGAGTCTATACATAGGCTACACTGAGTCTATACGTAGGCTACACTGAGTCAATACGTAGGCTACACTGAGTCTATACGTAGGCTACACTGAGTCTATACATAGGCTACATTGAGTCTATACAGAGGTTACATTGAGTCTATACAGAAGTTACATTGAGTCTATACAGAAGTTACATTGAGTCTATACAGAAGTTACATTGAGTCTATACAGAGGTTACATTGAGTCTATACATAGGCTACACTGAGTCTATACATAGGCTACATTGAGTCTATACAGAGGTTACATTGAGTCTATACAGAGGTACACTGAGTGCTTGACCAACACCAGTTATTCCAACTGAAGAACTAAAAGAACTTCTATGTCTTAACTCAGGTTCAAACTCCTTGACTCCACTTCTCGTCTCACTGAAGCCTTTTCTGAAATTGATGACTGGCTTTTACACTGATGGAACTGGAGAACACATGATGTGACCTGTCTTCTATCACACCTGGAAACCATTACATTGTTCTCAGGCCTCTGCAGAGCTGGGTGATCAGCTGATCAGTAATTGAACCAGGTATGACAGAAGAGGAAAATATCTAAAACCTGCAGGATACCGACCCTCGAGTACCATAGTTTGGTACCTGTGTTCGAGAGGAATTTACTTTTGGAGAAATTTCTGAAAATTAGATATGACAGAATGTGTCTCCTGACACTTATGGGGAAAAAAGATGTTTTTTGTTATAAAAACCTGAGCTATATATTATATATATATATATTTCTGATTTCACACATCTGATAATGGTATTTTTGGTAATGAAAGTGAAATGTTAACAGTGTTTGCATTTACCTGTAATTCTTCCAATTGTACTATTAAAGTTGGCACCAATAAAGCCTGATATATGAGCACCAAGACTGACACCAATCAAATGAATAGAACTCAGAGAAACACCATGTTCCTGAAAGTATAAGAGTGAACATACATTTGTCAGTCAGAGACACAGGATGTGTACGTACTGTACATATACAGTGTTTCAAAGACATTTCCTACCTGGAGCTTTTTTATGAAAGCAGTGAGGTTGTCTGCTGCCTTGTGTGTGTTGTCCACTGCTTTCATGTAATTCACATTTGCCGCTCCGTAGTTCCAGTCCACTATTATGACGTTGATATCTTCCCTGAGCAGCAGCATCTCTGTGATGTTGGTTACCCAGTTTGGGGGAGAGCCAGTAGGCCGGTACCCATGAATGACAAAAGTGATTGGTCGGGACAACTTGAACTGAGGGTGGGCTGTCACGTTAGTGTGCGATAATGAAATCCCACAGGAGACATTTTCCCTGGTGTAGAGCAGTAGTTTTGTTCTCAGACTGGTTCCAATGAAGGCATGAAAAAAGTTTAAATCTGTAAATTCTTCACATGTTTGGGCTGAAAATGGCCACAAATAGTAAAGCAATAAAAAAGCAGAGGAAGAAAAAAAGAATGACACGTTACAATATGCCCTTGAATAGTGTTATGCAAGACATACTCATTCTTACAGTGACAGTCATAACACAGTTTCATTATCAGATGCTGTGGGAGTTTTTGGAAGGTTTAAAAAAAACATGCACGTCATGAGAAAGTCCTGGAACAACAGGAAATGAATGAGTTTACGAGTGAAACAGGTTGTGATTTATAGTATTTCATATTCCACAGAATTAAACTGAATATACACATTCATGCAGTATGTGTCTTGTTTATCAGTGGCCATAGAAAATATCTAATGTGTTTATAACAGATATCTGTACATACAGTAGTGGAAAAAAACAACTTTAAAAGTATTATGATGATGATGATGATGATGATGATGACGACGACGACGACAACTACTACTACTACTACTACAACTACTACAACAATTGGAATGAGTAGTGTAAACTCCATATCTTCTTAAAAGTTGTACTTATTTAAAAAAAATTGATTGCCAGTAGCAATGTATTTATTTTTTAGTTTATCAAACGTGTAATTTTTTAATTAATATGAACTTTTTGCATTTTTATGTAACTACAACTTAAAATGATTACTTCAAATTACAGGGATTAAACATGATTTTATGTCTTATTTTGAAAGAACAGATAAATAAATAAAATCAAGAATAAATGAAGAATTAGAATCAATTGGATCAGATAGATTTTAATAGATTATCACACACACACATTATTAAATATGTTTAAAAATAATTCAATGTGAATAATTTGACTGGCTAGTTGGCTAGTTAATTGTGTTTTTATTGTTTTGTTTGACTTTTGTGTTATGTTTAAGGCAATCAGTTGCCACAAATATTTTAACTTTGGGGGAAAATTATTTAGATTTGTAGTAAGTCTATGTTTTTGTTTTATGAGTAATCAAATACTTGATTGAAAAAAAAACTAATAAATGTTATGTTTATGAAAGGTTTTCATACTTGAAACTATTAAGTTCACTTACTTTTTTTTATTTTAATTTTTTACTTTTGTTAACTTATTCAAGTTTACAGTGAAGGTGTGGCTGCACCAGACAGACAGTGAAAGAAGGATTGTTCCGTTTCCTGAAAAATAAAACTAAATTCTTGACAGTTTCAACATGTTATGCCCTGGATGCATTCCATTATCTTGTTGAAACATCCAGTTTGAACCTCGACAGAACAGAGCATTGAGCATGTCATTGACTTAAGACTGATTCTCAATGTAATAGATTACAGAAGCATGGGGTGTTCGCAAACTTTTTTCTACCACTGTACATCCTTGTGAGTGAGAAAGTATGATGACTCAGCACTTTAGAAAAAGCTGTCAATTAAGTCTGATGAAAAAGAATATATATATAATGATCGGAACCATGTATCTGTTGTGTGAAGTACACATCATTTTCTACTTTTCTTAATAGACTGCACTGTTTTCTCTAATATGTGCACAGAAAAAAGTGTGTTGACAGGAAATAAAAAGCCATCAGCTGCTCCATGTGATGTCCCATTAAAATAGACCCTTATCACATCACATCATCTTTGTGTGATGTCTTGGTGTTCAGTTGTGTTTTGCCTTTTTGCCTGCTCCTTGTCTGACCTGTTTTCTCCTCTCATTGACCTCCTGGTTTTGGATTAAAGAGTCCACATTTTAGCCCCCCTGTCTGTGGGTCATGCATTTGGGTCCAGCCACCTGTCCACCAGTCGTTGAACTTTGACCCATTATAAATCTGCTACACAGTGAAGAGCATTTACTCAAAAGGCTTGGTTTTTCTAAAGAAATTTCAGTTCTGCTTTTCTCTGAAAAGCATCAGATCTGAGTTTAATTTACTGCAAATGCAGTTGTGTGTGTGTGTGTGTGTGTGTGTGTATTTCTATCTTTATGGGGACATTAATATGTTTACAAAGTCATGCCAAGGGGACCTCTGACACTATGGGGACCAAAATTCAGGTCCCCACAAGAGTTAAATATAAATAAAGGTAACTAATAGTAAAATAGAAATGATGTGGCCCTATAAATACATACATTTGTTTTTTCCAGAAGTCCCCATAAAGCATGAGAGAAACAGATGCAAAGTGAAACATGTATTTTTCAAAAGTTCGAAGATGCGTTTACTTAAAAAAATGATTTATTTTATGTTTTTAATTAGTTGTTTACTTTATTTATTCATACATTTTTGAAAAACATTATTGTTAATTGTAGTTATTTATTAAATTTTCACAATTATTTTTTATTTATTCACACATTTGTATTTATTCATTTCTTAATTTCATTTTCAAATTGTTATCATTATTATTATTTTAATTTTGTTTATTTATTTTAAAGTGCTTACACTCACTACCCCATGGTTACTTGATTACAAACTTGATCCTCATGAGACATGGAAATGAGTATGCATGTGTGTGTGTGTGTGTGTGTGTGTGTGTTTACATTAAAACACATGACAACATGTGATGTGAAGCACCAAGGGTGTGATATTTAGACCCTTACCTCTGTATATCTCAATAGTTATCAGCAGGAACGGTGTCAAATACTGCCACAGGAGCATGCTTTACATCAGCAAGGCAAAACACCCCTTTATAGACAGAATGAAAAAAATCTAAATATAGTTGAAAATCTGTGGTAAAATATCTGTTCATCTGAATGCAAACAGAATTTAACACATTACACACTTCATACAGTATTTTCCTTTCAAGAATTTGCTTTGACATTTTGTTCCTTACAGATTTCAATGACGCCTGTTCTAAAACAAACTTCACTGGACTGAAACAAGACGTTGGATAACTACCTACTTATCATCTAATATGTAAATGGACTGTACTTATATAGTGCATTTTATACACCACTTTCTAAACTAGTTTATACACCAGTTTATACACCAGTTTATGAACCAGTTTATGAACCAGTTTATGAACCAGTTTATACACCAGTTTATACACCAGTTTATACACCAGTTTATACACCAGTTTATACACCAGTTTATACACCAGTTTATACACCAGTTTATACACCAGTTTATGAACCAGTTTATACACCAGTTTATGAACCAGTTTATACACCAGTTTATGAACCAGTTTATACACCAGTTTATACACCAGTTTATACACCAGTTTATACACCAGTTTATACACCAGTTTATACACCAGTTTATGAACCAGTTTATACACCAGTTTATACACCAGTTTATACACCAGTTTATACACCAGTTTATACACCAGTTTATACACCAGTTTATGAACTAGTTTATACACCAGTTTATGAACCAGTTGCCCAAAGTGTTTTACAGTTCCTCACATTCACCCATTTACACACACATTCATATACCAGTAGACGGCTGTTGACCCTAATGGGAGCAACTTAGGGTTCAGTGTTTTGCCCAAGGACACTACGACATGTTGGGACACAAACCGCCAACCATTGGGTCATTGGACGACCCACTCTACCAACTGAGCCAGAGCCGCCTCCAATATAATAAAACTGTTTTGAATAAAGTGGGAGGAATCCTTTCCATTTACATGACCATTGCTCTTTAATCTAAACACTGATAAGCAGTGTTGTTTTTAGTCCACCTAGTGTGAAATGAACAAATGATAACGTGAAGTCCAAGAAATAGTCGAAATCACCACCTGTCCTGCTCAGACAGCCTGTTGAACCACAGTTTAGTATTTATAATCATAGCAGACGCCTGCTGACTGACATATGCTTCCTAACTTCACATAAATCCAACTTTGAAAAACTGTCAGAAAAGTAAAAAAAACCTGAATATACTGACGTAACAGACATACCTTCACTGTACCGTGACCACTTCCTGTCCTGCTGTGTTAAAAGTCCAGAATATGTTGGTCTCAGCTCAGTGAACAGGTCCTCATATTTTGGCAACGTTCACTCAGGAAGTGAGAGAAGAACAGCACAAGCAATCCTCCCACCCTGTAAACGCTCACAGAGATAACCACACCCCTTGCTTCAGGTCAGTGTGTTCACAGGTGAAGAAATTCCTATGAAATCACTGTTAGTGTACTGAAACCGGTTCTACCATCACCACAATTGGAAGACTCACAAAAATGACAGTGAAACTTAAACATTAAATGACTTTAAGTTTAAGTCAGTAAGGCAAAAAAATAAACAAAAAAACCCTCTAAGGGAAATTCCAGATGTTTAGCTCATTATTTTTCTACTAATATTTATAATAATAAACTGAATCAAGCTCCATAATTGAGTCCCATTGATTTCCACATACCGGATATTGACATGTTTAAAGAATAAAAGTGTAATATTAGTTTATTTGGTCATTAATAAACAGCAAATAAAAACAACATACTGTATCCATTGTTCTATTTACAATGTGATCAAAATGTTTTAGGCTGAAGTAAAGACTTATTTTGCCTAACCTTGTTTACAATTAACAAGAAAACAAACAAAAACATCAATGTAATCACTGTTGAAAATACATCAGAAGAAAATACATATTTGATTTTAATTCAGGTAAATCATGCCCTTAACTACCAATATTGATCATAGTCTTTTAAACCATGGGGTGGTGTTTGTAAAGTGACTCGTGCTGAAAATTCCAGCCACATTTTGTCACATTTAGTTTAAAGTAGTGTTTAGAAAATAGGTGCGAATTTTTGAGACTCACCTTTTTTCTACATATATATAATATTTTTCATCTTAGACATATTTTAAATAGTTAAATCCAAATATTAAATGTTAAACCTAAATGCTAAATCTAAATGTGAAATTTATACATGAAATCTAAATTTAAATGGTATCTCTCTCTCTCTCTCTCTCTCTCTCTCTCTCTCTCTCTATATATATATATATATATATATATATATATATATATGTGTGTGTGTGTGTGTGTGTGTGTGTGTGGGTGGGGGGGGGTAGGTATATCACAAATGCACATGTCTACAAACTTTTTTCTTCCACCACTGTAAACTGCCAACAACATTTCAACAAAATTCCAAATAGAAATGTTTTTTTATTTTGAGCATGTATTCGCAGAATGTAACACATGGTCAAAAAAAAAAAAAAAAAAAAAGAATAAACTAAACTAAAATGAAATAGAAAAGCACTCTGAGAGGACAAACCTCCGCCAAGGCAGCTTTTTACTGGAGTTTGTCTGTCTGTCTGTCTATTAGCAACATTACTCAAAAAGTTATGGATGGATTTTGATAAAATTTTCAGGATGTGTTGGGAGTGTGACCAGGAACAAATGATGAAATTTTGGTGATAATCTAGAAGAGATCCTGGATTCTGGATGACTTTGAAATTTTACATTACCATAAATGGAGAATACATTTCAAAGTGATCCAGAATCCAGGATCTCTTCTGGATCTGACAGACAGACAGACAGACAGACAGACAGACAGACAGACAGGCAGACAGACAGGCAGACAGACAGACAGACAGACAGACAGACAGACAGACAGACAGACAGACAGGCAGGCAGACAGACAGACAGACAGACAGACAGACAGACAGACAGACAGACAGACAGACAAACTCCACCAAAAGCATAACCTCCTTGGCGGAGGTAATAAAAAGAAATAACAATGCAGGTTCATAATAATTTCTAAACAAAACAATACTAATGTTATAACTTGGTAAAAGTTTATAAATTAATACATGGCAGTGACCCTGACGTTCAATGACAGCTTTCATGTGTCTTAGTTCTCCTCTATTACTGTTGGATGACTTTATGCAGCTTCTGGTAGAGAAATTCCAGAAGCTAAGCGACCTTCTATGGCTTATGTCCATCCATCTTCTTCCAGAACTTTTCATAGTTGGTTCAGGTCTGGAGATTAGACTGACCATGACATGGTCTACATCTAGTGGTCTGTCTTCCACACTTTTATCGATCTAGCTGAGACCAGAAGCATTGTCCTGATAGAAGAAAACAGTCGTCAGAGTTTGGGAACATTGGTGGAGCAGTAGTCCAGATTTCAATAGTTATTTATTGATTCCGAATTACTTTTGTGGTACTAAGGGCACTGTTTTCACCATCCAGCTAGTCCTATTGCAAGAAGATAGTGATGACTATGGTAGTGTTTTTATACTTCTCCTTCCTAAATAAGACACAAATCATGTGTCTATTAAATAGAATAAGCTGTGTTTGTATTGGAATTCAACAGACAAAGGAATAGACTGGCTCTTATACATGCACAGATGCATATTTCAGAGGAAACTGCAGTGGTGACTTGTGCCCTTTTACATAAAAAAACAACAGCATAAATGACTTGTACTGGCAGACTGTGATATCAAAAAATAGGTAGTGGAGTATTCACTGACTTTGGGAAGAACCTGAATAGTTATAACATAACTTTTCAATATAATTGCATAATACTAAATAAAGGACTGTGGTTAAGTTGTCCAGTCTGTCAGTATTTGGTTCCAAAGGCTGTTCACCTCTATAACCTACAATATCAGGCGCCTCAGGCAGTTTGAGAGGAAAGAAGAGGAGAGGAAATGTGATATATCTCAAAATCCAAACTTCCTTTGCTGTTGTGTTTATATTGTGACAGAGTTTACATCTTTCTTTTTTCTTTTTTGCTGCAGTGAAACATGGGAAAAATTGACTATATTGGCTCCAAGTGTAATCTACATCTTTACACGCCTTTACCAGAGTGTCCTGAACTTTGCTCAGTCCCGTCATCAGGGGCAGGCAGACTGATAGTATGTTCACTTAAAACACACACTGGATTACAACTCACCACATGTGCCAGTGGAGCTGAGGAGCAGCAGGAAAAAGATTTAAAGGATGGCTGGAAAGAGACGAGGTCGAGGTAACAACGTCCAACAGCACCATGCTCCTCAGAAACAACGAGGACGCCCTCAAAAGGTGAGTCCAACTGGGCCTGGGACTGGTAGACAGGCAGGTAGTGGTGATTCATACCAGGACTGGAACTGGAACACGCATGCAGTGTCTGTTTGTGCACTTATATAATCTGAAAAGGTTGCAATTTAAAGGCCCAGCAGACAGGGCTACTGCGTTAAACATGAAAAGTGTGAGTAAAGAAGTTTCGAATTGCACAAAAAAAATACGCACACACATTTTATGATGTTTAGTCATCTGTGTATTTTCATGGTTAATCTGTCATTTAGTCCCATAAAAGGTAAATGTAATTTCAAAAGGCCAAAATTATAGCTTCAAATATAATTAGATAATCCACAACCCAATGATATTCAATGTCTTGTAACTGAAGAGTAAGAAAATAATGAGAAAAATAAATAAATACAAGATGAAGTCAATTATTCTGATTTATTTTTAAATATTAAGATAATTCAATTACCAGTAAATAATTAGAATTTCACAAAATATACACATATATATTTTATAATGGTCAGTATTCTGTGTATTATCATGGTTCATTTGTCAAATTAGTTGTAGTTTGGTTCTTTAAAACAAGGTGAAAAATGTCATTTAATGTTTCCAAAAGTCCAAAATTACCTCCTCACATATAATCAGATAATCCACAACCCAATGATATTCAATTTATTGTAACTGTAGAACAAAGAAAATAAGTGGAAAAAATTAAGTACACAAAGAAATCAGTTATTTACAGTTTCTAATTCAGGTTACATTGGGACTGTCTTTTGTTCATTTGCACTTGTTGCTCCATAGTGATGTTATTTTTTAAATTATTTAATTGTTATTTATCTTGTAATTTTACTTACTAATCTATACTTTTTTTTTTTTTACTTGTACTTCCATAGTCACTGCTGACTCTTACACTGTTCTTAAATTGCCCTTCAGTATAAATCAAGTCTTTTGAATTCAATTATTTTAACTTTTTAAATATTACAATTATTCAATTATCAGGAAATACTTGACAATTACTTTAATGCAGTCATTTTAATTGACCAAGTAATGTTATTAATCCTATGTTAAAAACAAAGCATGTCTTTTTTTTTTTTGCTTAGTGTTTGTTTGTTTTTTAAATTTATGATATTATCATGTAAAAAACTATATCAATGATAAACATCCACTGCTCTTGTAATGGATGCTAAAGCTTTGTTTGTTTTTCTGAAACTCTGCAGCACTATTCAGCTTGAGAAAATATGCACTTTTTCATGAGATAAACCTTTTTGAATATAAACACAGCTTGTTACCTGATGGGTTTTTTAATGTAGTGTCAGCAAAAATAGACTCTACACACTAGAGCGATTTTCTAATGCATCTTTGTGTGAAAAAGCCATCATTTTAGTGACCATGATTGATTTGTGAAGGCAATAAAAAGGTAAAACATCCAAGCGGGTGAATACCTGCCTATGTATACCAGCCATAGTTATTATACATGTACAATTACTGATTGTACATGTATAGGTGAATAGACACTTCATAAAGTGGCCAGTGAAAAACAATGAGATACAGAACAGGATCTTTAGATTTATTTATTTATTTTTAATCAGGTTTTTTTTTCTTCTTTTTTCTGTCTGTATATTATAGGCTTTAAAGGAGCCAGCTGTTTTTGCCAAACCCACAGGTTGTGACTGGGAGATCCCCAGTGAAAAGCTGACTATTACCCAAGCACGGAGGGGAACACCAGGTTACACCTATTAATAGTTATTGTCATATTCATTGTCGTATAATATCATAGAATTTAACATGTTCAGATGCTTCTGGTGTGGAATAAATGCACTATATAGTACTATACTGTGATTAAATGGGATGTTATGTCTTCTTCTCATGATGCTGAGAAATTACGAATCAAAAGAAACTCACTTTATTCAGAGAACTCACACACACACACACACACACACACACACACACACACACACACACACACACACACATATAGATAAGTGCATATCAATTCTCACATCAGCTGATTTAAATGTAAGGCCACCAGTGTCTAAAGACCAAAACAATCTGCTAAATCATAGATAAAGAAATAATTAGTTATCTCCTGATTGCATTTAAAGAAATGATTTCTTATCTATTTTCTCTTAGCTAATCGTCCTGTGAGAGTGTATGCTGATGGGATCTTTGATCTTTTCCATTCGGGACACGCTCGAGCCCTGATGCAGGCCAAAAATCTGTTTCCTAACACACACCTGATAGTAGGAGGTAAAGTAATGTCACTCCCCTCTGTTCATTCCACTGCAATGTGTAATATTTACAGTATAATCAGTCATTATAATAATAATACAACTTTTATTTATAAAGCCAGTACGTTCTATAAATGTAGTTACATACTAATGAATGCAGATGCTCTAAGAGCTAAATTAGTTATGAAACTTTAAACCTAAATCTAATTCAAATCAGTAGGGCTGTCCAAATTAACACATTAACACAGATTGATCATCATAATATCTGATTAAAAATGTTAACACAATTAAATAGAACAGTTGTTTACAGTTGATTTGTTGAAACTATTGAAGTTATTGAATAAACATGTTAATTAAATATATATTAATATTTTTGCACAGGTTTTTTTCTGTATTTTAGAGGCGTATTTGATGTTTTGAACTTTTCATTGCTTTTTTGTCATTTTTTTATGTGAATTTTAGCATGCTTTGTATATATTTTTTCTCAATATTTTTGGTGTTTTTAGTGCATTTTAATATATTTTGTGGGAAATTTGGATACAAAAAAAAAAAACACCAGACAGAAAAATTTACTGACATAAAGTGTTTTGATCATGATTAATTGAAATTAACCTATATCAGTCCTGTGATTAATCTGATTTAAATTTTTAACCATTTCACAGCCCTAAAAACTATATCTTCTATTTTAACCCACTCCAGGTGGAAAATTAGAGGAATTTCAAATCTGAAGTTATAGTTCCTTTGTGTCTGTGCTTCCAGTCTGCAGTGATGAACTCACCCACAAGTACAAAGGCTACACAGTGATGACTGAGGACGAGCGCTACGAAGCCCTGCGGCACTGTCGTTATGTTGATGAAGTCGTACAGGATGCTCCCTGGACCCTAACCCCAGAATTCCTCAAATTACACAAGGTCAAAGGTCATACGGTCAGGGAAGTCACAACAAACATATCTTGTGTTCAGTCATGTCTAAAGTCATGTGTCATTTCCCTCACAGATTGACTTTGTGGCCCATGATGATATCCCCTACACCTCTGCTGGATCAGATGATGTTTACAAGCACATCAAGGAAGCGGGTGAAGATATTTTTAAGTCCATTATAATTGATCTGATCCCAGCCTTTTTCAAATGTTTTATGTTTAGACACTGAGCATTATTATTTATATATTCATTACAGGTATGTTTGTTGCCACTCAGAGGACAGAAGGCATCTCCACCTCTGATCTGATCACTCGTATAGTTAGAGATTATGACGTCTATGTCAGACGTAATCTGCAAAGAGGATACACAGCCCGAGAGCTAAATGTTGGATTCATTAATGTAAGAAAAAACATGGTTAATTAGTACAAATCTGATTCTTCGTATAGAGTTTGTAATACAGGTGTTCACTATTGTCTTTTTTTTGTGATAGGAGAAAAAATACCGGCTTCAGAACCAGGTGGACAAGATGAAAGAGACGGTCCGTACAGTGGAAGAAAAATCCAAACACTTTGTTTATAGAGTGGAGGAGAAGAGCCAGGATCTTATCCATAAGTGGGAAGAGAAATCAAGGGAATTCATCAGCAACTTCCTGGAGCTTTTTGGCCCTGATGGAGCCTGGGTACGTTCGTGTACAGTAATATAAGACCAAAAAGGAACATCTTATATCATTTTCTTACTTAAACAAAAACAAACTTAAAACCTTAAACTTAAACAAAAATGTTTTTGTTGGACATTTTCATAAAAAAAAAAAGAGAAGTATAAAATGCACATAAGAATAATGGAGGATAATAATAATAATAATAATAATAATAATAATAATAATAATAATAATAATAATAATAATAATAATAATAATAATAATAATAATAATAATAATAATAATAATAATAATAATAATAATGTAAGATTGTAAGACCTTTGGTGACATCTACAGTACAGTATTACAGCCTGTGTTTGCATTTTTGTAGAACTTGAACAGCCTAGCTTTTGTACAGTTTGGCCTCCATCTGTTTTGCACAGATGGAAGATTTGGGAACCATTTCAAAAGTGTCCTTCTAAACATGCTCAGATATCTCTTCACCAAAGTCTAGTTCTTGTGTTTTCGTACATGTTAATGAAAGGAGTCATAAAGAATGATACTAGACATAAATCTGTGACCACATATCATTCAAAGTGACGAGCAGCTGAAGAAAAACATGAAGAGGTATAGTGCCATGTTCAGGACCTCGAGAAATCTATTTTTTAATCATGCCCAACAATGGTTGGGGAGATTATTGTAGTCGTTGTGTGTGTCTGTGTGTGTCTGTGTGTGTGTCCGCAGAGACATATCATGCTATAACTCAATGAGTAATGGAGGTATTATCATGAAATTACATGAGCATATACATATAGCTAATGCACATCAGATGCAATGATCAATTTGAGTAAAGGTCAAAGGTCAATGTCACAATTAACTAAAAGATCAAAATCACATTATTGGTTATAACTCAAGAAAGGCGGGTCACAGAACATTCAAATTGGTACCAAACGATGTGGAATGAAGATTTCCACAATTCTCAAAGTTGGTGTTGTCACCTATGGCCAATAGTTTTTGAGATCTCTCGAGGTCAAAGGTGACATGTCACAAAATTTACTTCTGTAACACTGTTTGTGTGTGTCAAGCATAGACATATCACACTATAACTAATCAATACTGGATATATTCTTATAATATTACACTCACTGATGCATATATACATGTAACAAAATTATCAATATTGGAAAGGTCAAAGGTCAAGGTTGCATTTAGCAGAAAGGTCAAAATCACATTATTGGCTCTGATTCAAGAACGGGTTGTCATAGAAACTTGAAATTGGCACAAAATGGGCCTTATTCACCTGGAAAGTTCAAAAGATGTTGAGGGGAACACTTTCCCAATGGCAATAGTGCCTCACTGCAGCATCCCAAAATGTACATCCTCAAAGAGTAAAAAATCATACCGTGAACAGACCTTCCATTGTTTCCCTAAAGATAAGGCACTTCAGCGTGAATGGATCAAAAACATAAAGAGGGATCTTGGTCCATATTTCATGGTAAGATAAGGATAATTATGTCCACTAAAATGCATTAGCTAACACATTAAGCTTAGCTTGTCATCAATGATAAATAGCGCTAACAGCCATCTAATCAACCTAATGTCACCATGAAATAAGAAAATATGAATGTGTATTTTAATAACGCTACAGTCTATATGCTATTTCAAGATTCTTTACATTTTGTGGTCAGGGTGCCGATAGCTGTCAGTACTGATGATATGCTAGTGGTGCCATTAGCCTACTTAAATGTTATGTAGCCTTCAACCCTGTTAGTGTAGCCTTTCAACAAGACAGGTAATATTGCAGTTCTTACATGCCCATTTTTTTAAACAATATCAATCATTAACTCCGGCATGATGGAGAAGATAGTGAAGATAGTGAAGATAGTGAAGATAGTGATTGACAATGTATGGAACTGTGAACTTCCGTTTAACTTCCGTACCCCTCAAGTGTAAAAATGGCGGTCAGGTGAAAAAAGGCGAATATGGGCAGCGAGATTATGCATTCTCTGAATACTTGTTAAGATAGCTATGGATCTATTGGTATCTGAAAATGTTGTTTTGTTCTGTTGAAACAAGCAGGACTGAAACTGTTTAAGCAAAATCCAAGTGTATGTTTCCCTTGTGTGCAAGGTCAAAAGACATGTATTTGGGTCTTGTGTGAAATCACTGAAATACCACAAAATGTAGCAGGTTAAAGGAAAGTGACAGTAGAAAACCTTTACAGATTGATAAAATGAAAAAAAGTCTATGTTGGAATTACCAGTCAACATATCAAAGCAGTTTAGAAGTGATACACTGTAAAAGTACCAAGTCTGTCCTCTGTTCTTGGTCAGCATGCGATTCAGGAAAGGAGTGGGCGGATGCTTCAGGCCTTGTCACCTTACTCTTCACCCAGAGGCTCCCCCAGCAGCAGTCCCACCAGACAACGCTCCATTTCTCCAGACTCATCTTCCACCCTCTCATCTGCTTCATCCTCCCTCACCCCTCCATCCTCTCCATCAACTTCTTCCTCTCGTAAAAAGGGAAAACGTTCATCCCTGGGTGCTGCTTCCACATACAGCAAACATGTACAGTGAGATGCCCTTTGCATCAGTCTAGTATGTTATTACATATGTCGAAGGAGATATACATTATTACAAATGAATTTTAAAAATATTTAAATTATAATTATTTCATTTTTGTGCCTCCTCGTGTTTCTAAGTACAAATGCATTTCAGGAATATGTAAGATATTCTTTCATATTAAAGGAATTGATAATAGTAATAAAGTACTGTTGGGTATGACTTATGTGCTTTCATGTGTTACTCACTAAAATGTGATAATGTCCTTACAGGTACCCTCATAGTACATAGAAAAAAATGCTAAGAAAATCTAGATAAGTAACAACTTTGCTTTGACTTAAGCGTGTTTGTGTGTATCTTTGTACATTTAATTGCTTGACTCAAATGCAGGAGAAACAATATATGTATGAATAAATGAATAAATAAACATTTAAAAAAGCACATACTTCTGCACAAAAATGCAATCATTAAAATTAATAAATTCAAATGGTAGAGATTATAATACTACTACAAGTAGTAGTAGTAATAATAATAATAATAATAATAATAATAATCTGTATCTGTACTTTACTTGAGTATTTATTTTTCTGCCAACTTTTTACTTTTACTCCCTACATTTTTGTATAAATATCTGTACTTTATACTCAAAGTCATTACATTCTCAGAATAGACTCGTTACCTTTTCAAACTAGACAAATACGTTGTAAATCAGAAATTGTGACTTACTTTTACATAATTTTGGCTTTTATCTATTTTTTATCTCATAATTATGATTTTTTTTCCCTCATAATTTTGACTTTATCTCATGATTCTGACTTTCTCCTCATAATATGGATAAACAATATAAACAAGTATTATTTCATCCCCAGCAAAAAAAAAATGCCGTTTTATTAGAATATAGAAGTTGTACTTTTTTACTTTCACTTAAGTAAAGGAGTGGAATCAGTACTTCTACTGTTACTAGAGTATTTTTTCACACAAGTAGCTGTACCTCTACTTGAGTACAGAATGCGACTACTTTGACCACCTCTGATAATACTACTACTACTACTACTACTACTACTACTACTACTACTACTACTACTACTACTACTACTACTACTACTAATAATAATAATAATAATAATAATAATAATAATAATAATAATAATAATAATAATAATAATAATAATAATAATAATAATAATAATAATAATTCAAAAAAACTCCTGAGATGGTGGTTGAAACGTTTAATATTAACACATTTTAGGATGTCCGTAGGTTTTAAAAACATTACAAAGCATGTAAAAAATAGTATTCAAAGCTAATATACCATAGTTCACGGTGTTCGTTCGTTTTTGTTAAAAGCTGACTAGAAAATACAAAAGAGTAAAGTGACTTGCTTTCTCCGAAAACATAGCTGCGCATGCTCTATGAAGTCTCCTCTCTTCTGATGGCTGCCGGGTCTTGTAGTCCTATTCAATTGGATCATAGACGTCACCACTGCCTCCGTCCTACTCAGATTAAAGATGGCGCCCTGTCAGGCGTTGAAGTGCTGTAAACGGGCTTTAAACTGGGTACCTGTCTTGTTTATAAACCTGGTTGTCGGTTGGTCTTACTACGCGTATGTTGTGGAGCTTTGTGTCTGTAAGTATGCTGACTTTTATAAACATATATGTGTCTCTTCAAGTTGGATATCAGCTGTGTGCTGACAGTTTGGGGTTGAGAACTTTGATAAGCCAGTTGAAGTCAGATTTAAATCTTATCGTGTTACAGACATTATGCGTATGAATCATTTTAGATCAGCTATTTATTTTTAGACAATCACAAGATGACAACAAATTGAGCCAAATAAGTCTAACATAAATATGCAACTTTTTCCCGGTTCTTGCGAGAGAGAGGAGGCGTTCAGTCTGCAGCAGCTTCAACAATCATTAATTAATAATTAATAACTTTAATCGTGGATAGTACATTAGATGGCAAGTTGTTAACTGACGTTGAGTAGAAATATGAATGACCTGGAGAGAGTGAAAACAAACCAAATAAATAAATGACTACTTTTTTCTGACTTCTGGATAAATTTTTACTCTAAACAAAAGCTAAATTTCCCCACTGTAATATGAAAAAAAGCTTGAGTTGTGTTTTTAACGCAGTGACATTTAAAGTGTTTACAAATAGTTTAACTGTGTCCTGGTGCAAAGTTTACTTATGTCAACTGAACTACACCATTTTCTGTGTAGTTGGAGACTCCAGTAGAAGTGTGTGTGTGTGTGTATATATATATATATATATATATATATATATATATATATATATATATATATATATATATATATATATATATATATATATATATATATATATATATATATATATTTATATATATATATACATATATTATATATATATATATATATATATATATATATATATATATATATATATATATATATATATTTATATATATATACATATATTTATATATATATATATATATATATATATATATATACATATTTATATATATATATATATATATATATATATATATATATACATATTTATATATACATATATACATATTTATATATATATATAATCTGTTAACAAAATAAAAACGTGAGGGGGGGCACTATTTTGTGTTCACAAATATAATATAAATATGCTTCAATCTAGGCTTGAAAGTTAATTGTATTTATTTACATTTCTAGCGCTCAAACAAAATGAGTTTTGTCATAAACATACAGTCTAGTTCACATGAATACTGACTAACAGTTCATATTTATTTGTCATATGAAATGCTCTGTGTGCCCGAGCACAGAAGTTTCTTTCTTCATCATTTGTTTCAGTCAGAAACTGATGATACCATTATTAGCATGAAGATATTCGTACACTCTGTATGTGTGTGTAGTTCTCTAGCTGTGGACAGGACAGGGACATCCCTGCTGGTTAAACAAAGCTTTCTGTTATGGGTGGGTCACTGCTGGCCGTGCCAGGCTGCCACCACATGGTATGAAAAGAGGGTGGTGTGAGTTTGTGGTGGGGGATGTGTAAGGATGATGCTTAGACATCTAAGATGTAATAATTAAAATATCACTTCTCTACTTTCTCATGTTTGTCTTATGCAGATACAATCCCAAATAATGCAGAACGAAGTAAGTGATATTCATATATTGTCACTGACTCTCTTTCACATTAAGTCACATTTTTGTTCTATATTTATGTGAATGTTAATATGTTTATTTGCTATGTTCCATTGTAACTCCATTAAAATATTTTTCATTTGTTCCTTACAGTCAGCTATTTGGTCATCTTTCACATTTTCCTCTTCATGTTTATATGGTCATACTGGAAAACTATCTGGTCCAAACCTGCTGGACCTTCAAAAGCGGTAAGCCAGCACTGTGTAATAATAATAATAAGTTTATCTATATAGCACATTTAAAAACTGAGTTTAGAAAGTGCTTTGACAGCCCTTCAGCTTCTGTGGATGGCCTCATAGAATGTTGTTCATTAATACATTTTAAGAACAGGAGATTGCAAGGAAAGATCATGAAGATCTTTGAAATAAGATCAGTCAGGGATGTGGAATATTAGTCATTTCAAAGATATCAATCAACTGATAAACACATAGGTATATCAGTGTGCTTCACAAATATCCAGCATGTTTTTTTCTACATGAGATAATGAGTACATTTACATGCACATAATACATAAAAAGTCAAAATTCCTAATAAGCTGTTTACATTGCTAATGAAATGGTACATTTCATAAATATTCCAGTTTTATGTGCAGTTGTTCCTGTCTAGATTTTAAAATACTACATGTTTTTTGGTTTGTTTGGCTTTTAAGGTAATTTCCCTTGAGTGTAGATGTTGTACAGTGTAAGCTCAGCCTCCCTCTTTTGTTCCCTCAAACATTTCTTCAAAAGGTAATTTTTTGTTATTTGTGCACAACACCCTTCTTCTGACTTAATGCGTAAAAATAAGCATGTTTCTTGTGCCAACCATATGATGCATTTTGAGAACCGATCATAAACCGGGATTGTGAGCTGCAACCTTGTGTAAAATGCTTCAATTGTGTTGTACATATGTGCAAACAAATCCTCCTAAATACTGGAATAATATACAGAAATGATGCATATCTTAATAAGAAAATTCTCCACTTCACCTCCCATTCCCCTAAAATAAAACCTATTTTGATTATCCAAATAAAATCTGTTGTTTACATATGATACCTGTACAATTCAGAATATCATAGTGGAATGATAGCATGCATGTAAATGTACTTTGACTCCTGCCATTTGTCCAAGAAGTGATGGTTAAATTGATTAAAAAGACAAGTCAGAAATCTAAAGATGTATAATATATGAAGGTGTTTATAACAAACATGATAAATTCATAAGACAAAAATGGAGTGTCACTTAATGTTGTTTTGGGCTTTATCTTGGCAATGCAGGGTTCTGTGTGGAATAGTGATCACGACACAATGTTTTAGAAACTATCGATTTTGTCATTTATGCCTCCCTTTTTTTAGTAATAGTAATAGATGTACATATAACATACACACATACATATATGCATCATTTAACTTGATAGTTATAGCTAAACCCATGAAACATATCAGGAAAACACAAAGTACCTAGATGGTTTTTTTTTATACCCCTTTAACCCTAGACAACCCCACCCAGAGGTTGTTTTTCCAAATTCCATAAAATGCCGGACATTTTAAAAAGATACATGCCAATAAAAATATTACAACAAAACATAACAATATGAAGAAGAGTTAAATTAGGTTAAGTTAGGCTGCCACCTAACCACCAACATCTTTTTAACAACTATACCTGAAGGGAAATACTGAAGTACTTGGAGGTTTACTCCTTTAGGTCACAAAGAAAGTCATCCTCATTACAAATATTAACAAGAAAAGTACTCTGAGAGCGGACCACCCCCCCTTCAAATGAAGAGAGGTCCACCAAGGAGGTATTAAATTTGAGTCTGTTTGTTTGTTTGCTTGTCTGTCAGCAGGATTATGCAAAAAGTTCTGAACAGATTTTAATAACATTTTCATGATATGTTGGGAGTGTCACAAGGGAGAAATGATAAACATTTTGCTGGTGTTCTGAAAGAGATCCTGGATTCTGCATCACTTTGAAATGTATTCTCCATTTACCATAATGTAAAATTTCAAAGTGATCCACAATCCAGGATCTCTTCTGGATCACCACCAAAATTGAATCATTTGTTCCTTGTGACACTTTTTTTTTTAATCAAAATCCGTTCAGAACTTTTTGCGTAATCCCGCTGACAGACAAACAAACAAACAGACATGAATTTAATACCTCCTTGGCGGAGGTAATTATGTGAAAATGCCTTTTATTCTGAGTCTGTCTTTTCTTGGTCTGTTAGTTTGGTCTGCCCAGAGCTGAGAAGGAACTGTTTGAGAAAGAAGACAGAGCAGAGATACAGCAACAGATTCTGAAGAAAGTGGCAAAGAATTTACCGGTCTATACATGCACCGCAGGAGGAGGTGAGGCTTTTATCAAGAAGAGAAGTTTGGATTATAATTCATGCAGTTCATGAGAGGTTTGGTTTCATGCTCATGGTGTTAACTTGGCTTCTCAAAAAAAAAAAAAAGGAAGAACAAACACGTTCCTCATCATCTATTTCATCTTTGTCATCCTAACATAGATGCAGCAGAAAATAAGCAACAAAACTGAATATTAAGTAATGCTACACCGGATCTTCCACTTTTGGTTTGAAGCGTAAACACATGGAAATACACCACGTCATATCTTGTCCTATATAACATGTATCACAGGCGTATCTGTCTTGGGTTTAGTAAAATACACACACACACACACACACACACACACACACACACACACACGCAGGTTTAATTAGACTCAGGTGCACACCGTTATCTCTACGGGACACACCTGGCTGTACCGTGCGTCAGATATATAATCTCATGGGGACATTTTAAAAGACACGTATCACTGCATATTTTACGACACCGTCATTAAATATGTTAACGTTTGGCACTTTGAATATGTTGCAGTGCTGTTCAACCGCAACTTGTCATATAGGAGGAAAACTTTAATGCAGAATGATTAAAGTCCATCCACATTATGTTATATTTCATTGTATTTATTGTGCTGGAGATGTATGGTACTCGCTTAATTCTGCTTTTATTTTCTATCAACAGCGATCAGATACTGCGACCACTGCCAAGTCATCAAACCTGACCGCTGTCATCACTGCTCTACTTGTGAGATGTGAGTGTTTCATGGGTGAACACAATTTACATTACAAGTCACTGTATTATATTTTAGCCATCAGGATTAATTTAATCTCATTCTTTTCATGTAGTGTTTGTTGTAAAATCAAAATATAATTCATAACCCCCTGGCTATATTCTCTTCTACAAATCTTCTTATCTGCTCATTAATTGCAGCCTGTAAATTTCCCAATGCTTAAGCATATTCCACAGAATACACAAGATGTACTAGATGGTGATAAAAAAAAGGTTGTATATTTTTTTATTTGCTCTTTTTGAAGGTGTGTGCTGAAAATGGACCATCACTGCCCCTGGTAAGTCCTCTGTCACTTAACTGTTCAAGGTTATGTTGTTTTTATATTGCTGAGTTAACAGTGTTTCATCCTGCCCTTCATGAATCCATACTCATAATGGCTTACTTTACTGTTATTTGTATATTTTTGTAGTTGTGAAATATTCAGTGTTCTCTTGAAGTAAAATGTTCATCAATGAACATCTCTTTTAGTGTGTATGTATGCTGTGTTCATTTCCTGTCTTTGTTCTTCTTCTTCCAGGGTCAATAATTGTGTTGGATTCTCAAACTACAAATACTTTGTTCTGTTCTTGGCTTACGCTTCACTGTACTGTGTAGTAATTTGTGCCACAGTCATCCAGTATTTCATCAAATTCTGGACTGTAAGTACAGATACTTCTTTTATTTTGGGGGAGGCATGGTTTTACTTGTGCATTGCTTGGTTTTGTCACAGTTTATTAAAAGAGATCATTGAATCATTTAATACATCTGATCTAATTGTACGTAGATTCACAACCAGATTAATGGATCAAATACCCAATAGAGGTACGGGAACATCAGGATAATGGATGAGAAATAATGGAAGCTATTGAATTGTTTAAAAAAATACAAATTTGAAAAAAATTTGAACTCTAAATGCTGTCAGCCTAGGGTATAGTGTATAATAAAAAAAATAGAGAGAAAAAAATCATTTGGGAACTGACATAAAAGTTGTGCTGGGTCTTTGATTATAATGAGCAATGAGTATAAGGGCATAAATCAGACCCTCCAGGATTTCACAATGTTGCCATTTGCAGTTCAACGCAAATTCAGCCAATCCCTGTGAATTCAGCGTGATGTTGCAATTTTAACCAATCACCGTGACTTTCCTGTAAAATGTGACCAATCATTTGCGATGTCTGGAGCTGCTGCTTCTGCCTTTTCCTGTTTACCTTACAGTACGAAGCAACATGTGTGTGTGTGATCAGCAGTTTGCATTTGACAACTAAAATGATGCACTAGTACCAACAGGTGCATTTGGAAGAGTACTTTTTTTGCTGTATTTTTGTCATCCGAGTAATATTTTATTTGCCATATTTGAAAGGTTGTCTTAATATCTCCGTGTCTTTGTTCTATTTTTGTCAGAGAAACTGCCTCTACTACACAGTACACAGTACTAGTGATAATGTTTTTGTTTTTTTGACTGGCTGAGACATTTATATTATGTTTTATAACTTCATGTAGTGTTGTGAGATCATATGAACTTTAACCTTTGAACCAACAGGTGCATTTGGAAAAAATATATATATTTGGTTGCATTTTTGTAATCCTCGTAATTGTTTATTTGCCATCTGGGTAAAATGTAGTTTTGATAACCATATCACAATAACTTTGAATTAATTTTCCAGTAACTAAATATTTGAAATATTACTTCATTTTGTTTACAACAAGGGAAAATCTGAACTATTTATCGCAACTTTCACTTCTTCCTGCAACAAAAGCCTAAAAAGCACCAGAACTTTCAGCGCAATTTTTCAGAAAAGCTCATGCAACATCAGACATTTTAAGGCACAACAATCTCAAAAAAGGCCCTTGAAAATCCTGGAGGGACGGATAAATCTTGAGTCTTTTACTTATGATTTTTTATTTTTTTTTTGTGGCCTGTGTACTCATTTATTGGGTAAAGATACTGTATCTTGTTGTTGACACCTGAACACAGAGAACTAACACTTGCTGCTCATGTTTCCATCTGAAGAAACAACTCCCTGACACCCACGCCAAATTCCACATCTTGTTTCTGTTCTTCGTGGCATCTTTGTTCTTCATCAGCATCTTGTCACTCCTCATCTACCATCTGTGGCTCGTGGCAAAGAACAGGACCACAATAGGTAACTACTGCTTAACATAACTGAACAAACCCTCAGATAATTAACACACATTTTACTGTTGTGCACACATGGCAACATATTGAGATTGTGTTTGATATTTTCCTTGATATATTTCTTTACATTTCTATTTCAGAGGCGTTTAGGGCTCCTGTCTTCACTAATGGTCCTGACAAAAACGGGTTTTCTTTAGGCTGTAGTAGAAATGTAGCTGAGGTCTTTGGTGACCAAGCAAAGTACTGGATTTTGCCATTTTTTTCAAGGTGATTAAATTCACAAATCTGTAGTAACGATGCATAAAATTGGCAGCATCAGTAACTCATTTCCTTTATTTTCCCTGGACGTAATAGATCAATGTTGGCTAAAGCTGTCTTTGTCTCATTTTCAGTCTGGGAGATGGACATTCCTTTGTCACCAGATTAGTTCACATAGATCCTGAACAGGCTAACAATATCCTGCAGCAAAATGGCAAAAGGCAAGTACTGTTTTTCTGTAATATGTTTGGAGTATATTTAGTCAGTTCAGTTTTATTCATTGTTTTTCTTTAACCTTTAGTTCGAGTCCTGTTGACGGAGAGACCAACCCTGCGGCACTTGGCAACAATGTGCAACACACAGCAGACAACAGCAAAGACCAAATTGGTTGGTTTTCTTACATATTCATTTGTCAGTTTTATTATGCCTGGGCCGTCGACAGTGGGGGACAAACGGGTATGTTGTCCCGGGCCCAGGCATGAGAGGGGGCCCAGATCTGGTCTGTCATGAAGATGCCATTAATAATTCTGTTTCATTTCAAAATGTGTTGATTTGGGAAAGAAAATGGGCTACATTTGCTTTTAATAAATTATTTCTGGTTCTTTTGCCTTTATTGTGTTCGAAAATAGATTCAAGAACCCCCCCTACCACCCGTAATGCAGGAATGGTTCGGTCTTTGGTTAAGGCGCCAAAAATCACACGACACTATTCCATCATAACTCTTAGACAATAACAAGTCAGGAACAAAGAAAATAAAAGAGAAAGAGAAATTAAGAAGCCAAGAGCCTCAGGGGCTCAGTGCCTGTGAGATAGATATATAGATATAAGACAAAATGTAAGAAAATAAAACATTTACCTTGCTATGTTTTATACTTAAAATTAGAAAAACACTTGAGCGCAAACCTCCACCATGGGAACCCCCCCTCGAATGAAGAGAGGTCCGCCAAGGACGTTATGTTTTCCCTGGAGTTTGTTTGTCAGCAACATTACTCGAAAAGTTATGGATGGATTTTGATAACATTATCAGGATGTGTTGGGAGTGTCACAAGGAATAAATTATTCCATTTTGGTGGTAATCCAGAAGAAATCCTGGATTCATTCAGGAGTAATGTTGCTGACAAACAAACAGACAGACAGACAAACAAACTCCAGCGAAAACATAACCTCCTTGGCGGAGGTAACAATAATTATAGCACCTTGTACCTTAGTGAACACAACTAGCGTGGCCTGTGATATTAACTGTATCAGATATCCTAGTGGTACGGTAGTAGGACCATGAGTCACTTTCTTTATGTTGCCAGGGGTTCAAATCCAGGGCAAGACATTCTGCTTGGATGGTCTTTTTTTATTTTTTTTTATGATGAAATGTTGAAATAAAAATGGTTGACTATTATAATGGGTTTGGAATACCTGTTATTTAAGGGCTGGAGTGAATAGAGACTGTGAAAAGAGGGGTTGGGTGTGGGTGGTTGCTGTGTGTGTATGTATGGGGGGCACTAAGATTGTTTCATCCCAGGCCCAGTCAAAACTGTCAACGGCCCTGTGTATGGTATATGATTATGCACAACCATGAATGACTAATTCCATTTATTATGTTCTCATTTTAGATGGAGGTCATATAGTTTCTGTGACAGTGGAGAGTGAGCCATAGTAAGGTATTGAACAATTAATTAATTAATTATATATATATATATATATATATATATATATATATATATATATATATATATATATATATATATATATATATATTTCTATACTTTTTTGTTGTCTTTTGCTTATTTGTATATTGTTGTTGTTCTTGCAGGCACATCAGTAAAAAGCTCATCAGCCATGAGGCCTTAAAGTAGCATCATCAGCACCTCCACAAGAGACGTCATCATACTTTGACAGTGCAGTCTCATGTCATGTGTGTTTATGTACATGAAATGGACCATTCTTATTATTATGTCATGTACTAATCACCATGTAAACTGCACCAGTCTGAACCAGAGGGGAGACAAAGGCTTTGTCTTTATAAAATTAGCCAAAGACATTTTAATTATGTCTATTTTTATTATTATTTATTGTTGTTATTGCATTTGAAAACCTCTGGGACTGATTTCTCTTATTAGCTTTTTTTTTTTTTTTTTAAGTTTTCATGGATTAATCCTGTTTTAAGTTGAAACCAGAAAATCATTGTTTACCAGTATTAATAAAGCACTGATATCTAAGCCAAGCTGTGAATTTTTCTTAGAGCAGCAGGAGCCACACATGTAAGAATTTTTCTTTAAGACTAAAAGGCTTTTGAAGTGTAAAAACTGTTGACAGTATGTATGAGGGTTTGGCTCTATGTTAAGGGCTTGGTACGATGTAATAAGGAGTCAAGCAGCTAGTTTGAAGATCAGTGAAGGTCTTTTGTGTTTACACTTTTTCTGATATTTATTTTTATTTCAAATTTTGTACAGGTGATATAAGCTCAAAATGTGGGGACCAAATCCAGTGTACGGTCAGTATAGTTCATATTAATCAAAGTAATAAATAAATACACAAAAGATAAATCGCATGTAATGCAGGGTGAGTATCACTAACATTGTCAACTATGTGTACATTTTATGTTTGTTCAAGTTTTATAATTTTATTTCCACGTTTGTTGATTGTATGTTTAATTTATTCTGCTTTTTAAAGAATTACTGTAGTATGAATGACAATTGTTTATTCTACAAGATTACAGTCCAGCTAATGCTCATTCCTTTGCTTCGTATTTGTTTAAACTGATTTATGAGTGTTAATGTCATGGATAAAATGTGTTCAAGGTTCATGTATTTTTCTTTTCTATGAATATAATAAATGTAAGTAAAAGCACACAGTGTCCATACAATAAAACCATCTGTTTGAAAGGTCAGGAACTGTGTTGTCAGTTATGAATGAAGGACAGATTAGGTAACTGTTATAGACTGAATGATAGCCTGTGTGAACTTGGCTTAATACACTCCTAACCAGAGCTACTGCTGTGTTTTGAGTGTGCATGTAACTGCTTTCTTATTGAGAAAGTGATCTCTGACCGTTCTGTAACAATAAATTTAATGTGAAAAAGTTCTATGTGTAATTATTATCTCTAAAGTTGCTCTGTGTTTATTATTGCATCAACATGATGCAGATCAATGTGTGTTGTTTGAATTATATTATTTCAACCAGGAAATCTACAAATATGAAGATAACTTATGATAATTACAGGTGGGGTTAGGTAATGTAAGACACTTCATAGTGCCTTGATTATTACAATTAATCAAGGCATTGTTTCCTGAAAATTGTGGAAAAAATGGCTAAATTGCAAAATCAAAATTATTACAACAGAAAACTTTCTTGCTAGATAAAATTTTGCTATGTATATTTAATATGAGTATAAAGAATGACAATTTTCATATGATGCTTTATCATCAGTTTAGGCAGAAAACAATTGATTTAAATCACACATTTTCATATGGCATGTGAAGTTCATGGAGTTTGAAAAGATACACATGTGCATGGGTTTTTACGTCAGTATTCATTTGTCTGAAGAATAGGTGAAGCCTCCTGCAGACGGAGGTGAATGACCTGTGTGCTATTGGCCTGTGTAACAACACGTCATATAAATGAGCCTTAACTCCCAGCTCAGCCTTGAAAATAACTAATCCCACCTCATTTCCTCATGAAAATGACTCTGCAGTGATAGACTGCAAACTTAAAACACCCCCAACAATGACATAGTATTTGCAAGGGATAATGTATTCCCCACGAGTTACTATCAGAAAAATATGATAGGGTCGAACAGCACCCAGACGCCGAAAGCGTAGGGGTGCTGTTCCGCCCCGAAGGGGAATATTTTTCGATAGCAGCTCGTGAGGAATGTATTATCCTGCTTATTCTATGGGCTATTACATCTTATTAGTGCTACTACTCCAACAGATTGGATAAAATAGCTGTTACAACATAGTGAATATTTACTTTCAAAGTGGCCGAACTACCTGCGGAGTGATATGGTAACATGAATCTGAAGTTACAAAACCCGTTGCCTCGGGCAGCGGGCGTTAACTTGTTAACCTTAAAATAATTTACAGCATCTTTAGTAGAATAGACAAACTGAAACCGACTATTAATACAACTGGCTGGGCCTTGAAGATCCTGACAAGGAAACCACACACCCTCTCAAAGGTCTTCTGGGATCATGACACACTCTTTTTAATTACTCTGACTAAAATCTGTGAATAAGTGAGTGACTATTTATGGAGGAGCTCTTGTTAATCTGTCACTCCTTCAGAGTCACCTCAGGGGTTAATGTGTAGTCTGTCAGGTTTGTCATTAAAGTCTTTGTGACAAACCTTGACTGTTTGCAGTTAGAGAGGAATCTTTTAATATAATTCATTTGAACTTCTTTTCAGAACATTGTTTTTTTTCCACAAAGGTTTGCTGAATAACATGGAAGAAGTCCTTAACAGAACCATTCACCCGGCTTGTTTACAAGAGCCGCCATTGGCAATCGATGTGATAAAGCGTAAGTGACCTATATTATTGTATCTTACTGTTGATAATAATATTATCTTATCAATTAGGGAAGCTACTGACAGTGACAATTAAGGTAGTTGTTATGCACACACTTCCTCTTTGTCATGTCTTGACATTTTTCACATGCAACAAGAATTAGAAGTTAAATCTTTTTGTTTTATTATGGGTGTACATCTACAGGGATGTATATGATATTAGATCAGCAGCAAAATATCATAATTATAATAGTCACCTATTTCATCCTTATATAATTATATAATTAATCATTTCTGTTCTGTGTGCATATGTGTATATTTGCATTTCATTTAATAAGCCAACTTTGTCTTCTACTGTTTTACACCAGAGCTAGATGTGTTTGGAGTTTGCCTTTACTCCATGCTCACCTTCATGTCGTGTCTGTCGTTGTTGCTATATTTGGAGCAGTGTGTCTATATTTATAAAAAACTACCTTACCCCAAGAAGACAACCATCATCTGGATCAATGGTGCAGCACCAGTAAGTCTAACATTTGGTTAATCCCAGTACCTCAACATTGCAGTTTTTAAAAAATGTATTATTCTGATGTTCACTGACGGTATTCGTGGACTGTTTCCATGCAAAGCCATACAGTGTAAGTTCTTTATAACCTCCCAGCAATGCAATTTATCCTCTGTAGTGGACAAGACATTCAGAATTTTACAAAAACAAATAAATAAATAAATACTATCCACTGCAAAGAACATTCCAAAATGAAAATAATTACACATGTGTCTGAACAAAATGCTATAGTATTCTGTTTTCTGTTCAAGACAATTATAGGACAATATGCATATTACATGTGTCCTCTTAATTAAAATGTCTCAATTATGGGACTGACACTCGATTTGGTCTTTTTCTTCTTAGAGGAAACAAAGTGGGGGAAAATGTATTTCTTTCACTCTGTCAGACAAAGCCTGGGTTTGGTTTTTAGGGTTTTACATATTTAATTATAACATCAATATTACTATTATTATTTTTTATTACACTTCTCTCAATCTTTTACAGGTTATTTCCACCATGTCTTGCTTTGGGATGTGGATTCCCAGAGCTGTCATGATCACTGACATGGCATCTAACTGGTATGTTTTCTATTACACAGTGTTCTCTTCAAAAATTGGATTAGAAACAATTTTAACACAAATAGATGACTGTAAACTAGAAAACCCTGTGCTCAAATAATCATTACATGCATAAAAACCTTGCTCACACCACATGTGCAAGTGTGCACAACTCATTAAAATGTTAAAGCTTTTACAGATGATCCCAAGTAGTAAATGTCACCTGCAAAAAATGTTCTGTTTAACACACATGGTATGACACATGTGTTGTCTATAAAACCAATCACTTCCATAGTATTTCATATTCTAACAATTGCAGCATTATACAGCTCTGTAACAGTATGGCAATTGTTTGTTAATATGTAATAATCTACTGATATTATGCATTTTCAAAATAAAAGCATGGTATAGCATCAACTTCTTTATTATCTTTGCTCATTTTCTGTCATTGTATAAGCATTACATAATTGGTTAGGTTTTGTCATTTTTTAGAAACATATAGATTTCCATTTGTGTCTCTGATCTAAGGATTTTACACTAAAAGCACTACAA
The DNA here is from genome assembly GCA_020466265.1 of Siphamia tubifer. Taxonomy (NCBI): domain Eukaryota; kingdom Metazoa; phylum Chordata; class Actinopteri; order Kurtiformes; family Apogonidae; genus Siphamia; species Siphamia tubifer. The sequence continues at coordinate 20,148,625 of CM035796.1, forward strand.
CTCCTTCCAGGTAATAAGATTAATAGATCAAACATGATTTCTACAGTATTACCTTCAAACTAAATACATGACACATAAGTGAAGATGAATTTCAGAATGATAATATTGTGTATATATTTGTCTTATTATTGTATTAGTACTATAATATGACATTACTATTGAGAACTCTAAGTGCCTGGTCTTTCTCTGTAGTTATTTTGCAGTGGTGGTCTATAAGATCCTGTCTTTAATGATTGAAGAGTTAGGAGGCAGCAGCACTTTCCTAAAACGATTTTCTGGTAAACCCTTCAAGATCAGCACTGGACCCTGCTGCTGCTGCTGTGTTTGTTTGCCCCGTGTGCCAATGTCACGGTATTTACCTTTTTATACACATATATACCAGATCCTACGACTATAATCTGTTGAAGATATACAAAAAAATACTTTAACTTTAAATGTATGTGTGTAAATTTCTGATGTAATACATTACTGCAGATGTTTCTAACATGGATTTCCTTTTTTTTTTTTTCCCCATGTACTATCAGACGAATGTTATTTATGCTGAAGCTCGGGGCTCTTCAGTATGCAATCCTAAAGACAGTGCTCTCTATTGTCTCTGTAGTACTGTGGACAAATGGAAATTTTGATCTTTCAGATGTAAGTTTGTGACATAAGCATCTCTAAATATCCTGTTTTGCTGAATATGATATGAACATATATATATATATATATATAATTTTTTTAATCTATGTAATTTCAGCTAGAGATTACAGGTACAGTGATTTGGATAAACCCGTTTATTGGTGTCCTCACAATTGTCTCCCTCTGGCCGGTCGGCATCGTTTTCATGAACACCAACGTCCTGTTACGCAAACTCAATATGGTTCCAAAGTACGCCATGTACCAGGTGAGTTAGTATAATTACTTCAATCTGTGACATGCCATAAGGTTCAAAATAATGACAATAAAACACGTAGACTTATATAGGATTATTATTCTTATTCCCCTGTAATGAAATGGGAATTTTAGCATAACATTTGATAGATTTGTGGCTTAAATATAAATCATATATGGAAAAAAAACACTCACAACCAGCCAAGAATGGAGAGGCTAAGTTACACCCTTCTTCTTCTGGTCCATGGGTGCTTAGGTCGCAAAAAATTTGAATGGGAGTGAATGGAGCAAGTCAAGCTAAATTCTGATTCAGTTTGACAAGTGCTCTGAAATTCACATATGATAGTGGTTGATAAGAAATACTTATACTTACAAACATGATATTAGGTTTCATGTGGTCTTAGTGAAAGACTACAATGCATTGCGTATGTGACGTCACACTCCGCTCAGCTGTGGTGACATCACATGCGTTCCAGGCGTGTAGTCCAAATTATTAACAGCTTTTACTTGCAAAGGCGTTGGTTAACAGAAGCAGTTGAAATGCACATTAATAATTATCATTTATGAGGTACAACATGTGTGTGATTCAGGGCACATGACAAACCAGATCTGATTTTAGCATTTTATTTCCCATTGAATGCCATTCAGTAATTTTCCAATCTCAGGGCCCATGAGCCTCCCGGAAGGGGCGGAGACTTAAGCTCCCCATCAGCCCCAGCCCAGTCTGCCTTATTCTGAATTGAAAGTATGTTCTACTTTCCTTCCAACCACTAAAAATGCAGCATTGTGTGTTGTGGTATGTGTCGGTTGAAAGGCTATATGTTTGATGAGTCACATTCAAGGAATATATCACTAGGAATTGTTAACCAAGAATATTTTCTATGGAACAAATATACTGTGGAAATAGAAAAAGCTCATATATTGCTGAATATCCCAAAAATTCCCAGCATTCCCAACATCATCAGAATTCCCCAAAATTTCCAGTATTCAAAAAATTCCCAGTATTCCCAGAAATTCCCAAAAGTCCCTAACTTTTACAGAAATTCCCAACATTCCCAGAAATTCCCAGAATTCCCAACATTCCCAGATTCCTCAACATTCCCAGAATTCTCAAAAGTTACTAATATTCCCAGAAATTCACAGAATTCTCAAACATTTTCAGAAATTCTCAACATTCCCAGAATTTCCAAAAAATTCACAGCATTCCCAACATAATCAGAATTCCCAAAAAGTTACAGTATTCCCAACATTCCCAAAATTTCAAAAAATTCCAGTATTCCCAGAATTCCCAACAATTCCCAACATTCCCAGATTTCCCAACATAACCAGGATTCTCAAAACAAATTCCCGACATTCCCAGAATCCTGTAAAATTCTCAGTGTTTCACGAAAATTCCCGACATTCCCGGAAATTCCCAACATTCCGGGTATTCACTGAAATCCGTAAAATTCCCAAACATTTTCTGAAATTCCCATCATTCCCAGAATTTCCCGAAAATTCCCAGCACTCCCAACATCAACAGAATTCCCAAAAATGTCCAGTATTCCCAACATTCCCAAAGTTTCCAAAAATTCCCAGTATTCCCAGAAATTCCCTAAAGTTCCTAACTTTTACAGAAATTCCCAACATTCCCAGAAATTCCCAGAATTCACAACATTCCCAGAATTCTCAAACATCACTAATATTCCCAGAAATTCACAGAATTCCCAATAATCCACAGTATTCTCAACATTCCCAGAATTCCCAAAAATTTCCAGTATTCACAGAATTCTCAAAAGTTCATAAAATTCCCAGAAATTCCCAACAGCCCCAGAAATTCCCAAAAATCTCCAACATTCCCAGAGTTCTCAACATTCCCAGAATTCTCAAAAAAATTTCCAACATTCCCAGAATTCCGTATTATATTGTTCTGTTGACACCACACAGTCAATCGCTCCACCTCGTCCTTGTAAACCAGTCATGTCCAAACTATTCCACAAAGAGCCGGCGTGGCTGCAGGTTTTTGTTCCAACCAACCAATAGTTCACAGTTTGACCAATCGACTCTCTGAAGATTGAGATCAGTTGATTAATTGAGTCCAGTCAGGTGTGCTGCTGCTTGGTTGGAACAAAAACCTGCAGCCGCACTGGCCCTTTGTGGACTAGTTTGGACATACCTGCTGTATGCTGCCTCATGTCTCTCAGAGTTCGGCCCACCACAGTGGTTGTCATCGACAAATTTTATTCTGCTGTTACTGTGGTGAAGGTGAGGACAGTACCGAGTATAAAGGGTGAACAGCAGTGGACTCAGCACGCAGCCCTGGGGGGGGGGGGGGGGGGGGGGGGGGCAGTGCTGAGACTGTTGGCTGAAGGAAGGTGGTGGCCTACTTTCACCATCCGGGAGTGGTCTGTCAAGAAATCCAAGATCCAGAGGCAGGTGAAGTAAGGTACCCCCAGGTCTGACATTTTAGTTACCCGTCTGCTAGGGAGGATGGTGCCAAGGTAAAGTCCACAAAGAGTAGGTGGGCATAGCTACTCTGATGCTCCTGATGTGACAGAGCAGAGTGGAGCACTGTCGCCACAGCATCCTCCGTAGACCTGTTAGCTCAGTAGGTAAATTGGTAGGGGTCAACTGATGTGGTCCCGGACCAGTTTTTCAAAGCACTTCATGGCTATGGATGTATGTGGCATTGGGTGATATTTGTTCAGCTTTATTTGTATACATGTAACTGATCATTACTGCTTTCCTTTCAGCTGGTACTTGTTCTGAGTCAACTGCAGACTTCCATCATTAACATCCTGTCCTTGGATGGTACCATTGCTTGTGCTCCTCCCTTCTCATCTCAGGCACGAGGATCCAGTAAGAAACACCCCTACACTTCTTTTCACATGTGAAATCTAACCCGTCTAATCTATTTGTTCTGTGTTTCCTTTTGTCTCTTTTTGTCTTGAAGTGCTAAGTCAGCAGATGATGATCATAGAGATGTTCATCATCACTCTGGTCACTCGGTGTTTGTACCGTCGCACATATGACCAATTTCCCACTGACACACACGAGTGTGATGAAAACCACAACTCTAGTATCGCTGTGAAGGCTGCGCTTGTAGAACATGATGTCTAAACAGTGTGACATCTGCGAGGGTGTCACACTGTTTTCATATGTTTTGCCTCAAACTGGATCAGACACAAGGAAAAAGGGACGACTGCGAAAATGACTTCCTGTTTGACTTTTACACATTCATGTTTTTGTACTTTCCACATATTACATTTCTTTTTTGTCATAGTTGTGTCATCCTCCACATCCAATATCACATTTGAAGTAGTGAAGAAAGAAAAAAAGAAAAAAACACCATAGGTTAATTTTACTGGATTTCCTTATTTACTCATCTATGCAGTGGCAGCAGAAATATCAGGAACAGGTGACTCTAATAATAATAATAATAACCGCATATTACAATACCAATTTACAGGTGATAATGGTTGACATTTACTGTTTTTTCCATGTCAGGATTTTACAGTGTTGTCATGAAAAGAGTATAATCCTGGGAAAAAAAATAGGCAACGTATTATAATCATACTTTGTACTTTTTTTGAGACAGTATGATGAAACAAAGTTACCTCTTGTATAAGTGTATAATTAAATATTTAGAAGTGAAAATGATTGTTTCCATCATTAAAGTTTTATGTATGGATTAAGTTTCTGTTTTATGTATATGTGTAACTCAATAAAATGATATAATCCATCTATTTATTTGTGTCGGTGTGTTTCAAAGGAAGAGATATAAAGTCATATACTAGCATTATAACACTATGTATATTAGTGTACATGTAGATTATTTTGTATTCCTGTAAACAAATTCAGAAAAAAGAAAGCTTTTCCACCTTACATTTATGTGTTTGTGATTTTAAAAAGAAAAAAAAAATCTATTTCAGCTTTGGTATAAACTGGTCATTTTTTATCAGTTGGCAAAACTGAAGATTTTAAATAATGTCCTAACAAATCATTACCTCTGTTCCATTTATTGTCTGAAACATCATCGTTACCATTTTCTAATCAGAATCTTATCAACAATATAACTTTGCTTAACTTCCTATCATCTCTTTGCACAAACTTGAGGTACAACTATTTTAGAGGCAGATGCTCCACTTTCACACAATATTTCGGGGGACATGTACAGTTCTAGCAGCAGCTTTATTTACAGACGTGCAGCAGAAAGAAATAACTGCAGTTTTTACAGCAGTCTCTCTCCAAACTGTGCCATGTGTTATTTCATTAACATCCACAAGAGGGTATCCTTATTCCACCGAAAATCTTCTTTCAATTACCTGAGAATGTGTTGTTTCTCCTTGACTCAAATGACCGATATACGCATGAGAATGATGAAAAACTATTTTCTGACCACACATTTTGTTTTTAGAATGATGGTACAGCACTTTATATTCACACAATCAAAACAATATTTACATTAAATAGACTCTCTTGAGTCACTTTTACTGTTGTAATTTCATTTAATTTAATTTCATACAAAAGCAAGATTTTAAAATTCTACCAATAAGGAATATGGTTATTAATTTTAATGTGTCAAAAAGTCAAAAAAGATTTATAACATACAAATTCAATTCAGAGATGCTGGTATTGAGTGATTATACACCAAAGTCAAGAAGCTATAATAAAAACGAGTAGGTTTATTTATGTATTTATTTATCTATTTTAGTAGATGATCTTAGAAATATAAAGTGTTGAAAGTATATAATTATTTCCTGTGTCAGGCCATGGATGATCTTACAATATTAAAATGCAAAGTGAACATCATGTTCAACCAGTGCATAATTGATAACACTTGGATTTGGGTGTTAAATTTTGAGTAAGATGTAAATGACAGACTGAATGAGAATTTAAGCATCACATGTGTAACATGTGTGACATAAAACCTTAATGACTTTTTCTATGTTGCTAAAATGAACTATGTATCATGGAGACGTTTCTTAACTGGTTAATACAACTTTGGATGATATTCCTGCTCCAATCATAAGTGGCTGTTAACCCTTGTGCGGTCCTTCGTAAAAGGCACACTGGCTGTGTCCTACAATCGGGTCTTAAAAACCCAGATTCCAAAGTTCAGTTCCATAGACTCATCACCCCACCCCCCAAGGATATATTACTGTTTTCAGTAGTAAGCAATGGCATCCTACAGTACGTATAAAAAGGTACATTTGTGAACCACCGGGTCTCTTTGACCCGAAGGACCGCACAAGGGTTAAATGTCACTGCTTGCTTCTTCAGATTTAACCTTTGTACAACGTGAACCCATGGTCAATTGTACCTGCAACCTGTGACCCAGATATCCGACATATAACATTGAAAGAAAATACACTGCATACAGTATGCTCTCTCCATTAGCACACGTCACAACCATTTCCTCTAAAACAAAGTCAACTGATTAATGAATGATTATGTTATTTCAGTTGTTTGTCTTGTGGTCTGATGTTGATGTTGACAAAGTCATATCCATTGATACAGTTAATCCAACTATGAATTGATTTCATGGTAAAAATGCAATCTTACCCTACCAGGATGCTTTCAGTTTTTATAAATCCACTAAAAGATATAAAGAAATGTTTGGTTTTGAACACAAAATTACATTATGTTGGAAACAAAAAATACTAAATTAAAAGGTGGACAATCCAAACAGGAATGTAGGTCAATATGTTAATTGCCTCCCAAAATGTAATGCAACTACTAACTTTTTTAAAAATCATAATAGCCATCCAAAAGTGACAATGTGAAAAATATTAAACAAATTGGGATACTGTGTTGAATGTTAATACTCCTATATAACACTACTTTTATATTTCTTTAAAGTTATTGTAGAATTATTCTTCAATAAAAAAAAAAGACCAAGTATGTTCCACAAACAGATTATTAGGCAGCATGTAAAAATACACGGCATTAATCAGGATCAGATGTTTATATAAAGTTGGATCATTCAGAATACAAAATTTGGATCCATTAATGGAGTGTTTGTCTTTGCCCCTTATGTAAACAGAGTCATCAGACAGAGAAAAAGAGAGAGAGGAAGAGAAAGCTGTGTTCAGGGTGGGTTGATGATAGCCCCTGGCTCTGCATTGCTGACGAAAGCTGCTTAGCTCCTCAGTTGCCATGGCAACCAGGGAGGGCAGCCAGACAAAAACGAGGCAAAGGGGAGGGGCCTTCAAGGGAGAAATAGAGGAGAAAGAGCTGGATGGCAAAGACAGACAGAGGGAGGGATACATACACCCGATAAAGAAACAGACAGAGAGCAACAGAGGTAACGCAAGGCTACGAGAAGGAGATAAAGACATAAATGTAAAAATAAGTGGCTGGAGGATAATAAGATCAGCCAGCAACTGAAGGATACAGAGGGAGAGGTACACAGAGAGAAGATGGATGTACAAACGGAGAGCACGGACCCTCCGCCTGGTGAATCGCAGCCGAGTGGGAAAATCAGAAAAGGATTCAAGCTGTTTGGTAAACGCAAGCCAGGTAACATCTTTTCTATTCGAAACAAAGGTGATGGAAACAACAAGTCACCTGTTAATAAGGCTAAAACCCCTGATGGATTAGAGACAGCTGCAGCAGATACAGAGCAGGATTCTGAGAAAGAAAAAGGACAGGGGGTAAATCATGGGGATGGTGAGCAGACAGACGAGGAGCCGCTTGGTGAAGATGGCGTTGTCGCTGCCGCCCCTGCTCGCGCCTCCATTTCTTCAACCAGCTCTGCCAAGTCCCTCAGCTTCCTGTCACTACTGAGGGGTGGCCGCAGAGGAGTACTGGACCGCCGTGTACAAACAGTGTCACAGCCAGTGGGTCGACAACGTCGTGGGATCAAGGGTCTTTTTGGCAATGTTAAGTTTCGCTCAAAGGATAAGGAGGACAAGGAAGAGAAGGAGGAGCCCCCACCGAGCCCACTTCTCATGTCGTCTCGCACTAACAGTGTGGAAATCATCAAAGAGGACCTCACTCTTACCCCTAAATCTCAGCCTCGTTCTCTGGACAGCCCCGGGACTGAGAGCTGTGGTCCCACCAAAAGCCTAACAACACAGGGCAGCCCGGCCTCTTCCCCATCAGAGACAATGAGTCCACAGATGACAGCAGGCAATGTGAGTAGAACTAATGAGCATGTGCCGCCTTTACCCTCAACAGAACCCCCCATGGTACCCGGAGAGAACAGTCTGAGCACTTTGCTGGCAGACATCTCCTCTCTCCTGACCTTTGACTCAATCTCAGGGGGTGGAGACATCATGGCTGATGTGGAGGCTGAGTGGGGCAAATCCAGCCGTGCCACCAGCCCTGCAGCAACTAAGGCCACAGCATCACCCACATCCCTTTTCTCCAAACCCACCATGTCATCTCCACTGACCTCATCCTCCATCACTACTTCTGTTGCAGCAAAACCGTCCGCTGTGGCCGTCAGCATGACCCAGACCCAACCTCTGACTTCTGCAGTAAAGACAAGTGTAACCTCGTTTCCTGTTGCTAAGCCGAGCACCATTATCACTACTTTGACAAAATCTTCCACTTTGACAACTCAGACTGTCAAATCAGGGTCTGCTTCAGTTCCAGAGCCTGTGACCAGCATTACACCTAAACTAACTACTACACCTACAGCAACAACAAAACCTTCAAGTACACCTGTAACATCAACAGGTGTTTCAGCGCCAATAATGTCTTCCCCTCCAATAACCACTAAACCCCAGCTAGATGCCCCCTCTACTACAGCTCCTCCCAACACCCCAGCAACAGTAGTTAAAACTCCATTTGCTAGTTCAACTCTTACCAACAAGTTGGCCTCAGAGAAGATGGAACATCCCAAATTACCTGTTGCAGTAACTCAATCTTGCCCTGTATCCTCTCCAATTTTGGCTAAACCCCCCCAAACCCACAGCCCTCCCACCCCTGCTACTTTCACCCAGTCTCTATCTGCTAAACTGGATTTGACTGGCAGTGTCAACTTGCAAACCTTCTCTTCATACAAAAGTTTAGCCACAGGAGAATTGAAACCCCAAGCAGCAGTATCAGTCTCATCTATTGTTACAACCCAACCTTTCCCTCCTGCACCTGTTGTCTCCTCCAAGGCCACACCTGCTCCCACATCAGTTTCAACTCTGGTTTCAGTATCTACGACTGTTTCTAAACCTATCCACACATCCGTCCCTATGGATTTAAGCAAGACCCCTCCCTCTCCTGTAACTTCTGCAGTTGTTCCTCCATCTAGTTCAGCTGTCCCAGGTTTAACTAAACCACCATCTGTCCCAACTCCATCTGCAGCTTCTTTAGATAAAATCCCCTCAAATGTACCTGCTACTGCACCAACATCCTTAGGTAAGATGCCCCCTCCTCCCACAACAACTCCACAAACAGTTGCACCCCCAGCACCTACTACTGCCCCTTCTCACACCCCTCTTACCCAAACAAAACCTACCCCTGCTCCAGTTGAAGTTCCTGTATCTCAGTCTAAAGCTTCTCCTGCTTCAGTAGCATTTACTGTATCTATAGATACTCCTGGTCCTCAAGCAAAACCCCCTCCTGCTCCTGTTGCCTTTTCTGTATCTATAAATGATCCTGTTCCTGTTCATCAAGGTAAACCTCCCGCTGCTCCAGTGGCATTTTCTGTACCTAAAGATGCACCTGTACCTGTTTATCAAGCTAAAGCCCCTCCTTCACCTGCAGAAATCCCAGTTTCTGTACCTAAAGTCCCTACCCCTGTCCCTCAAATGCCAGTTTCTGTACCTAAAGTCCCTACCCCTGTCCCTCAAATCCCAGTTTCTGTACCTAAAGTCCCTACCCCTGCCCTTCAAATCCCAGTGTCTGAACCTAAAGTCCCTACCCCTGTCCCTCAAATCCCAGTGTCTGTACCTAAGAACCCTCCTGCTTCTGTTCAGATTCCACTTCCTCAGCCCAATGTCCCTACTCCTGCCCCCGTTTCTTGTCCTGTTGCTTCTATCTCATTGAGTGAAGCCTCTAAGATGAGAGACAGTGGACGGGGGATGGTGGATGGACTTTTGGGAAGTCAAAAGACTGCAGCAGTCCAGGATTCTCAGGCTGTGCCCTCCAAAACTGTTGAACTGGAGAATGAGTCACAGCCTAACAAAGAGGAGAAAAAGAGAATACCCCAAGGAAAGATGACAGGACTTAGCAAAATACCTGTAGTTGGAGGGGGCAGGGGGGGCAAAATCCCAGTCCGGGACAGCCAACATGCTGATGATGAAACAAGCAGGGATCCACCAACGCCTGTACTGGAGGAAGTACGGCCACAGTTTAATTCACATGACACAGGAAGCAAAGATAAAATCAGTAATGCTGAGGCCACTGTGGTCGCCTCAAAACACATCCAGGAGGACAGCCCGCAGCTTCAGCAACCAAAAGGCAGCACCTGTTTACAGCGTGACTCAAAAATCCCTGTGAAGCATGGGGCACCATCTCACACTGCCTCTCAAATCCCTCAAGCTAAAGACCCGCCTCGTACTAAGATACCAGTGTCAAAGGTTCCTGTTCGCAGGGTTGGTAATAAACCCACAGTTGCAAGTGGCAGCAGCCAAATGAGAAAATAAAAACTGGATCAAACCATGGCTCTGACTGCAACTTTTTTCCCCAATGTAACTACATGACCATCCTTTTTCAATTCATCCATCACTACTGTATCACTTTTGGCTCAACAAAAACAACAGCAAACAGAGTCTAGAAGGTAGCCAGCACTCAAGCACAAAACATCTCTACAGGAAGCTGAAGCAACAAGCCTGGCTCTTTGGTGCTGAGCCGACAAGATATGCACTCAGGAAAGGTCTGGGGTCACACCTGGATACACAGCAGCATCGGTAACTAAGGATCAACAAGATAAAAAGTCTTCTGGGATCAGTGTCACACTCACACCATGGGCGAGTGCCTTTTTAAAGGGTGCTTTTCTCACAGACTCTCAAAATTTGACTTAGTCTTTTCTACAGTACTTCAACTTTTGTTACTCTACTTTTTGTAGGAACCTTCAAATCTCTTTGTCTTTCTTTCCAGCAAGTCTCTTTGATAATAACCAGTCCCTTTACTTTTTATTTTTGTCAGGAGTTGATCTGTGGGAGCTCTAAATATAAATGCAGCAACCAAATTCACATTCCACAACTCTCTCTCTCTCTCTCTCTCTGGATGTATGTAGCAGATAACTTGCCATTAATTTTTGCACAAGATGTCAAACTGTACAGCGCCTGCGTGTTCGCCTGCTCATATGTAACATGATCAGATCTCACCGTGAACTGTAGGAGAGACTGTGGCTTTGAGGAAGTAATCTAAATAACTGTGTCCGGTGATGTGAACTATACTGCAGCCATAATGAATGGCACTGTGGACGTTTGAGCGAGACTGAGAGGAAGCCGAGATGAGATCTGCATCTTTACCTTTGTTCCACTTATCCTCAGATGAGAACAGTATCTCTGTGTATAGTCTCATCTATGTTGTTCTGTTTCCTATTTAATCAATAAAATGATATGAATAATTAGCAAAATGAGATCTGGTTTAGTGGTGGATTATATGTCGTTATACATGTTGCAGAGAGATTGTGGGTTAAGTAACATGCAAAGAGTAAACACGTGAGAAAGTAGTCAGTGTAATGAATAGAAATACATTGCCCCAAGTTTTATATGGAAAATGACATAACTCTGCCTTCAAAATAGATAAAACAGCTTAAAGTCATAAGACTCATTCACTCTATTTTTAAGACATCATAGCTCAAGTTTCCAATAGTGCTTTTATGTAATATTTTGAAATCTATTTCAAGAATATCCTGGGTTTTCTTGAAAATATGATCAAGAAAGGTTTGTCAAATAGTTTTTAATCAGTAACTCAGGCTTTGCTAAACGATTATAATGATTAACTGATGTGCTTTATACTTTAATTGGCATAATAGTGACCAAATAAATCTTGTCAGATGCTACTTTTTTTTTTCTTCTGATGCACTGGGAGGGGATGAACTATATTTAACACGAAAGATTAAATTACTAAAGGAAAATATGAGCTACAGTGCACCACAGATGCATAATGTAGGGCCATATAATAAGACTGATAATTCATATGGTGTAATTGATGACATAATGATATAGAGATATACTACTGCTTTGATGCTTCCTTTTTCAATTACAAATTGCAAAATAGGATGTAATAATCCCCAGCAAAATGATCTATTAAAATTAACATATTATCCTGAATGAATTTTATATTTAAGATTATGTAACTCTGTGTGTGTAGGTTAAAGGTCAAGGCTTACAGAGAAGAAACTGGCAAATGGTTTCATTTTCACTGGCAAATCCCTCCAGTAGTTCAGCATTTTACTACAGCCGTGGCCTCAGATTGTCTTTATAGAAACATCATTCCAACATCATCCTCCATCCAAGCTCACTGACCTGAATAGAGAGCACATGAATGTCAGCCGCACCCGGCCAATCAGCTGCAAGGAAAATTGCTTAACATGCATACCTTATAATGAGGAAAAGAGTTTGGGAATGTGTGTCATTGCTATTCTTAGTGTGAAATGTGCCCAATAGATCTGCTGAATAATTCTCCCCGGACTGAGTGGACTGTTTGATTTGGACATTTAGAGCATGCTCCCTCAGATTTCACACCAGGGAATTAAAAAGCAGATTGTTTGAACAACAAAACAGCTTAGAAACCCGGTACAAAGCTGTGCAGACACATTAAATGTGATGCTGGAAATAAACTTTAATGGCCAGTGGAGAGAATGAGACCACAGGAGTAGGAAGCTGATACGAGTCATGGGGTGATGTTAAGAGGAGTGTGGTGTTATGAATAAGAAGAAAAGGACAAAGGGTGAGTTTTTACAAATAAAATGCTGCAGAGGTGACACAAAAAGACCTCTGTTTACTTCAGGGAGCCCGAGGCTGCAAGCTGAGGATAAAAAAACCATCATTTGCCTGAGAAAAACACGAGGATTTTGATTGTGTCAGGTGCTGACTCTGACTTGAGCAGGCAAAACCATATCCCTGAGAAAAGTACAGCATCCCCCTGAGGGTCCAACACAATTCACGCTGTTTCTAAGTAACACCTGCAATGGAGGATGAAAACATTTAGAAATTGGTGCAAAGGGCATATGCTGTAAACTTAGAACCATGTCTGTTACAGCAGTGATAAGGCTGGGTATGAGGGTAAACATATGGTCAATTAAATTAAGACATCAGATGCTTTTTTTTCTTCAACCTAGACGTACACAGTGAAAGCAGCCTTTTGTCAGGACACATTCACATGATTTGTCAGCAATGTGGCTTTCACGCTCTTACATGATAATGATAGTAGCCTTGAGAGCGGAGGAATTACACCGAAGCCGAATAAACTTTTCACCTTCACATCCCATGAGCTGTTTGGACACATCCCCCCCTACTTGTGCATTTCCTTTGGAGAAACTTATATAGTGTTCCAGGCCAGCCCCTGCCCCAAATACGTTACACAAATTACAGCACCCATAATGCACTTGAGGCCACCCTGCCTTTCTATGATCTGAAAAGTGTATGTGTTTGTGTCCGCTGCTGCCTCTGGAGAGACGACGTGCCTCTTTAGAACCTAATTTAGCATGCTTCATTCTGTGTTTCCATGCCAACCCCACTAGGTCAACCAATGAAAGGCTGTGAGTGTCAGGAGGCGGGGCTTAAAACATGAGTGCCTTAATGAACGCACTCATTCTATAAGAGCTAATAACACATATATGTTTTACTTAACACATGCTTTTAAAAGGGGTTAATGAGATGTGATAATTACACAACCATAAAACTCTTGAACTGCATTTTCCATACACTTTAGTTATGTTATAAATTCTTTCAACTTCTTTGTGGCATGTATTTAATGAATATGGGTTTGGAAAAACTGTAGTATGTCATTTTCCTGAGTCAGTGACCTGGTTATGGCTCTTTTCATAGGGTTGTATGAGTTCACCGACACACTTTATACTACGAATAACATGACATTCAAAAAAGGTTTTCAAATATAAAAATAAGACACATTTATTTAGCTTTATAGTGTGTTGAAAGAATGTGTTAAAATAGATAAATAAAAACTCTTATATGTTAAAAAAAAATATTACCAACAGGGATGTGTTTGTATTTGTCAGGGTCAACTTTTCAGATAAATTGGGAGGAGATGAACTAAGCAACATACTGCATTACAATATGAAATTATAATGAATTAAATATTGGCTACATGTATCACATATACATAGATAACTCATATGGTGAGAACATAGTAAAATAAATAAACTATTTATTGTATATGTGCTATCAACAACCTAAAACAGAATTAGTACATTTCTGTTCTACCATTTGTCAAGAAATAAAAAAGTAGAAATTTAAGAAAAATAATTCATTTGTAGTTCTTTGCTTTTCACATTTTTTTGCTGACATTTTCTTTTTGAGCTGTAACACAGACAAATTTAGCAATGAAAGCAGCCTGTGTTTTTTACAAGAAAGAAAGTAAACATAACATTTCACAGATTCACTTCCAAATTATTATTTTATTCTTATTTATGCTGACAAATTACATGTGTCAACTATAAAAACTATAGCATATTGGCAGATAAAATAACCATTGTTCATATACAAAAAATTAAATAGAAAATGTACTCAAAATATATAAAAAATACAGAAATACAGTTCTGTGGTTTCAAGGCTTGTGTGCCATACAGTTGGTGTCAGTTTAGGGATGAGATGTTGACCCGTTACGAGGCGTCCAGCAGAGACGACAGCTCATCCCTAAACACTGTGAGCTCCACAGCCTGAGCGACACTGAAGGAACACTAGACCAGCAGCGAGTCCTGCAGTCTGTGCACAACAGCTGGTCACTTAGTATTAAAACTGACCGATCATTATCAGATACAGTCAGATATAAGAGAATATACAAGTCAATGCATGCATTTACTAAAACATTTCAAACAAAATGATTACATTATTTTGCAAACCAAATTTGGAAAAAACAGTGACTGCATTTTTCCCTTAAGGCAATTCTTTAACTGGTGAATACGCTTGAATGCACTTATTTGATAAGCATCTAGATTTATAAATGGATTCATTCCTCTTTCTAATGTGACGTTTCATTTTGAAAGTGGATGTAGCCTGTCAACCTGGAGCATTACGTCACCTCTTTGCAATAAGTCTTGCACTGAGGACCTCTGCTGGTGAAAAATGGTGTTAATACATGGTCCATGTAGTTGACGCATACAGAAACAGTGCAAAGCATCATGATCTCATATTGTGCCTACAGCTTTTACTACACACAGAAGGAACCGGCTGCATGATAGTAGGCCAGAATAAAACCCTAAATAATTCATTTTAAAAGGTAAACATGAATGTAGCTAATTCCTCTCTCTAAATTAAATTTGCGTAAATGACAAAATGCCCAAATAAAAAAGGCTTGAAGGTTACTGGCAGTGTGTCAGATGCAATTAAAATGTTTAAAATGTAAAATAACACTCACTCTAATTACATTGGAATATTAGTTATTATAGAAATAATACACCTGAGGTAACACGTGCATTGTTGCAACCAAAAACAGGAAGTTGGTGATGTTGTCTGGACAAAAAAACAAACAAACCAAAGGTGGTCTGACATTCACACCAACAACACTTATTAATATATAGAACCAGCAGAGGAAGAATACTGGGGGAAAAATCCAAATCTTACCAAGTGTATTTTTCTCATCTCTAGTTAAACTATCTCATCACATATAAAATAACACATAATCACCAAAAAAATAACATAAAGAACTTATTCCAAGAAATCCAAACAAGATCATTTTCACTTATTCCATTGGCAGATTTTGATTTATTTTTTTGCTTGAATTATCTTGGTAGTTACTCATTACTGTAGGTGACTATGTGTTATTTTAAGTGTGATGAGATGTTTTGACTAAAAATGAGGGAAAAAAAATTGGTAAGATTTAAATTTTTGCAATGAAGAAGGAAAAAAGAACAAAGACAGAAGAAGTTTCATATCAATATGCAGGATAAGAATGTTATCATAAGTTGATCAATGTGATTATGGCAAGTACACACCAGTTATAGGGAAGTGGTTTCAGATCATGTAAGTGCAGTTTTTAAAGTTTTTTTTAGAAGCTTCCCTGAAAAATCTAGTGTAACAAACGGAACACCAGACAAGTACAGAGTTAGTTGAAAAAATATGCAGGTAAAATGCACTTAAGCATCATCCATACACTATAAACAGACCATTTCCACCATGGTTGAATAGCTTAATAATAAAGGTGGTGTAACAGTTTACACAATGTGGTAAACATGCTCTTTGGTGGTCTCTGTAGGCTACAAGAAACATTGCCCAAAATGGATGCTCATATCACCTCCACACGTTACATGTTCACTGGTACAAGAAGAATCATAGGAGTCTTTAACAAGGTAAAGGAGGTGGGTCTGATTTGTTAAACCATGAAATGCATGTGTCCCTCAGCACCTGTGACGATTACATCCATCCAGATACGCATGGCCTCTGGAGAAGGCGCCACCATGTAGTAGACTCGATCGTGGGTCTTTACACTGAAGGTCAGCGAGGGGTTGGGGCTCTGGGAGTAAAAAAAACCCAACAAAATTAATAGAAGAAGATATTGTAAAATGGCAGAGGTGGAAAAAGTACAACTTCTTCTTCTCAATTGTAAAAAGTAAAACTACATTTTTTTCCCCATGAACTTCAAATACATCAAAAACTACAAAATCATAAAAGTTTCCCTTTTCTAATTCTACAATGAATGGTACTGACTACAGTCCTGCTGTCAGTCTGATACCTGACAGGTACCTCACAAAAACATGCAGGAACAGGTTAAAAAAACGTAGAAATTTTATGTGTTGTCACATTATTTGTTTGAAAAAGAAATGAACCTATTTTGAGAATGTAAGGAGTATAAAGTACATACAGTATATTTATACAAAAATGTAGGGAGTAAAAGTAAACAGTTGCCAGAAAAATAAATACTCAAGTAAAGTACAGATACTTTAAAAAAAAAAATCTACTTAAGTACAGCAACAAAGTACTTATACTTCATTGCTTCCCACCTCTGGAAAATGGAGAAAAACAAAGTCAGATTTCAGATCTAAAATACTGCATATAATATAATACTTAGTCCAACATTAGTTTTCAGATCCAGGTTAGTTTAGATTCAGAATACTTTAGTAAAGTTATAATGACCACAAATGTTTATTTCTCAATGTCTGTATTAAGACAATATGGATATATGACAAGTTTTTACAGCAGCAAAAACAACCGTTTCGGTGAAAAAACACTTTGCCTGTAATGTAAAGTGGTATTATTTAGTGTGACAGTCTTTTGCATTTATCATGATTTTAACATTTTGTTCAGACAATATATTTTTTGCATGAATTTTCTGATACTTTACACCAGGTTTCTGTTTGTGCTGCTTCTTCTCATGGGGTCAGAGGTCAAACAAAGTAGTCAATTTAATCTTTAACCCATTTGGTTCAGTTTTTTGTGTGTCTTTTAAGGCTGCGCACATATTTCCCCTGTTTTCTTGCTGTAGTTGAAGACATAAATATTCACGCTCATTTAAACTCTGCAGTAACAATGACTTTTGCGCAGTACTGTATGTTGGCAAGACACAGAATCACACATGCACATAGAGGTACCTACTTTGTGTGCATTCTTTAAATGGTCATAGTACACCTCCTCTATGGCTTGGAAATAAATGACTCCTTTCATCTTGGTCTCATGTTTGTCTGCGGTAGAGAACATAAACAAAGCTTTGTTTATGGATGTAGATGGATACGATGGATCAAAGCTGTGTCACTTCAGCATCCGAAGTATTCCAGCATAGCTTTACAGTGACGTTCACATTTTGTCCATTTGGGACAAATATTCACCTGCATAGTAAGTGAGTGTCCTTCGATTCTGGTCAAAGACAAACCAGCGCTTCTTCCAGGTTTTGATCTTGCCACCCATTTTGACCAGGAAGCCTCGACAGGTTTTATCAGTGATGGCCAGATGAAAGCAAGCATCTGGATTGTGTCCAGCTGCCTCAATGTGGCCATGGAGATCAAAGTCTTCTTTCCTTACAGGGAGGTAGCGTGTCAGGAGTCGAGACTATTGATGGAAAAAGTCATGAAACAAGCGTCAACATGGCTTGGCACTTTGTTTAAAACATTTTATTGAAAGCAACTGTGCAATAAACACCAGACTTTGCTCATTTAAATACCTGAGATCTTTGTTTCTCCCGTAGTTTCACTTCTCTTTCTACAAGTTTCTGCCTCCTGCATGTCTCCTCCTGCAGTCGTTTCTCCAGTTCCTCCCTTCTCCTTCGTTCATCCTCCAAAGCCTGTCTACGCATCTCCATCTCACGCTCCTGCACATGGAACATCAAGTAAATCTATAACATCAAACATAAACGTTCTTATAAACTTTGCACGTTTTGCAACTTTTACTCGATGTTCAAGGAGCCTCTGCTTCTCGGCCTGCGCCTCTCGGAGTAAACGTTCCATCTCCTCAATCTTCGCCATATTTGATGTACTTGCACTGTTGGGAAATGGGAAAAAAAAGACGATTTTTAGAATTAACAAACTTCTTAAACATAAAATACAGCAATAATATTACTGTTCTTGTTTACTAGTGCATAAGTTTGACAGAGTTTGACTTCATGCTTCTTTCATATGCATGAAAAGCATTAGTAGATTAACAATTTCAGATCATTTTATTTGCAGATTTTCATTCACTTTCAGAAGCAAAGAGAGACAACACCTTTAACACATCTGTGAATGATCACTTTTGTCAGTTTCTTTTATTAAAGTTAGCATGTTATTTCTGAAACAGATCATTTCCACAAAGTGCATCATTGAACTAATTTGAACAGACCAGTGTTATTAGTCTTCTGTAAATAATCAGTAACAGCTACTTTGTCTCTTCGCAGCCCAAAGCATCAGAGCATTTCCTCATCCAGCTTGCACATCTTCTAACCTTTATTTTTCTAAAACTGCTGCTTCTCTGCTTTTCCTGACATGTCAAATCTCTCCAAACTGACACTCGTTCCCTCCATCATGTCTGTCTTGATTTTTGATTTTGATTTTTTTTTGTACCTGGAGATGTTGTCTGGGGAGCAGGCAGAGAAGCTGGTCTCGAGGCTATCAGAGCTGTCCACGCTCACCGTGTCCGAGGC
Source organism: Siphamia tubifer (assembly GCA_020466265.1). Taxonomy (NCBI): domain Eukaryota; kingdom Metazoa; phylum Chordata; class Actinopteri; order Kurtiformes; family Apogonidae; genus Siphamia; species Siphamia tubifer. Next base: position 20,167,663 of record CM035796.1, read on the forward strand.
CTGGCTGTTGTCGGGGAACGCAAACAAGTCCAAAAACACGTTCGGTTCAGACACCATCCTGTTGCAGAAATCACTCCGCCTTGGTCTGTCATCATTCATCTGTGCATGACTGTTGCCTGCTGAAAGAACACATTATTACAGATACAAACCTCTGCATGAAGCAGTGTTGAACCACAAATCACAGCTGAAATCCATTTCTGTAGCTCCCTGGTAAGATGTAGCAACGAGGCCAGGAAACACTTGGATTTCAAAATATATAAAGTGCCCAGAAATAACATTTTTTTTTACCCATCTACAAAGTAATTTTCTGTTAAACATGATCTCAAATCACATATATTGATAAATCACTCACTTATTTATACTTTGCTGTACTTCTTTAAGTCATATTCTCTTAAATTTTGTTATATTATGAGAAAAAAAAGAGAGGAAGCGTCCAAGATTTAACACATATCTATCCTTTGTTACAAGCTTTGAATAATAAATCTACTTAATAACAATTGTAATTAACAGCACAGTTAAAAAGGCAGGTGTTATATCATGTATAAACACTCTACTCTATTAGACGAAGGTGAAGGGACAGATAATAACTGAGTTGAGATGAAGATTGAAGCAAATAATTGCATAGCCCAATGTCAAATGAAACCTCTTCCACACGATGCCATGTGGAGGAGGTGCTGGTCTCATAGTCCATCGGAAAAATTCAAGAAGTAATTGGATGGCTGCAATGACAGGTGTCTAGACAAACCTTCCACCTGACAGTGATGTGGTCCCAGAGGGATCCGTTCCTGAACCCCCCCCCCCAAGGATAGCTCCTCCTTTACTCATTCAAAATGAAATGCAATTAATATACATTAACAATGATCATATTAATCATGATTAATCAAAATTAATCAACAACAACCCTGTGATTAATCTGACTAAAAATGTTAAGTGTTTGACAGTTCCAAACTACAACACTAGTTCCAAGTAAACACAAGTAAAGCTGTTTTTGTTTTTTCTTACAATATTTGGATTTGGTTCAAGGCACCCTCACTTACAGACAAGCATGGCAAACCCACAAAAACTAAATATGACCAATGTGTATATGAACAAACATTAGCTTCCTGCATGAAGTCACATTCTCATTAATATGGAGCTATTTAACATACAATATTCTTGCCTTATATTGAAAAAAAAGTTAATTTTGCTTGTTTTCAGATTGTCTGTAAATGAGATTCCACTAGTGTCTCTACATTGGTTTTATTTTATTGTTAAAAAAAACAAAAAGGTTTAACCCAGACTAAAGGTGACTCTATGGGTATAAAACAGATAGGATGAGACACACTGCTGCTCTGACTCACTCTTTGGCAGACGGCGACTGTTCAGGTCCCGGGAGGAGAAGGTGAAGCCCTGAGGGATGACGCTGCCACAGCTGGAGCTCTGAGACAGAGGAGGGTGGGCCTGAGGAGGAAAGAGCAGCACAAATGTAGGTCAGAACCAGAAACTGTGGATTCCTGTTTGGGTGGACCTCCATCTCCAGGGATGGAAAGGATTCTGGGCAAAAAAAAAAAAAAAAAGTAAAAAAAATGAGGGCAATGAAATCACCCCATTTTCATTCCAGATTAGAATGATCTTGAAATGATGCAAGAGATTTAAATGTGGGCTGTTTTGAGATTCAACTCCTGCACTCATATATAACAGTATGAGACACACCTAACAGCAATATAGTCACACCCTATCAAGTGAAATACAGATATTACTCTAAACATGCAATTAAAAAATACATAAAAAAAAAATCAGTCCACATTTGTTTCAGTGCTTCATTTTTTAACCTTTCATAAGGTTCTTTTTAATCTATGATGGTTTTTATCATATTTTATCCCTGCTTCTTCTTTTACACTGAATGCAGATCAGTTTTGAGAGTCATTCTGTTTATGTATTTAGTGATATGACACTGAATAAATTGGAACTGTGTCTGATTATCTCTGTAGAAAGAAGAATACCAATAAAAAATACAGGGAAAAAAAAGACAAATGTTGAATGTACACTTCAGATAATATGGAGGAATCTATGTAACAGATGCAGAATCTTTTGACTGTTATGAAGTTGACCTTATAAACTGAAAACAATTGTCAGTTTTATCTAATCTAGACTTTGACACAACTCCAGTGCATCTGTCCGTCTCCACGTCCACAGGTAATTCACCAATTTATATACCTATATGACCTATAAATGATGTTTCAGCTGCACATTAAATACACAAAACAACACGGATGTATGTTTTGGGGTGTGTTGCATGGGCCACACAAACTGGAGTTTTTCAACGCCATCATTACTTACACCAATCTGTTGACCTAAAATACTTTTCACATGCAGACAAATGGTCCACATATACCACAAAATGATCCTTATTGGTGTGTACATGGCATTAATACAAATGTAAGAGTGAAAATGGGTAATGTTGAGTTTTGCATGAAGAGATTCTGCCTATAGTGAAGCTGTGTGGAAGTGAGAGAGCGGGGATGAGTGAGGAGAGAGGAAAGAAAAGGAGAGCTGGAGGTGCTGCATGTTAGAGCTAAGGATAAAAAGTTAGGAGAAAGACCCTTTATCTGCTTGTATTCCTTTTGACACCCCTACGTTTCTTACACAAACACTAATGTAATGCTTTTGTTGGAAGTACACATTTGAGATGTTGTGTTACAATATAGGTTTCCTACTAGTATGGATTTTTTGGGTCCAATACCAATACCGATTTTTTTTCATCAGATACAGGATACCAATATTTCTAAACTAATATTTGGAGCCAACATTTTTTTTTTCTCTGTCAAATGATAATAAATGTCATAAAATGCTTTTTACTTCGAGTTAGAAAATAAAAATTCTGACAGTTAACCTAATAAATAGTACAGTACAGTCAGTATGGATGGCAGTATTTCCAAGAACAAAGAGGTGCTGTGAACTTCACCTGTCAGTAAATCATTGTAGGGATGCTACAGGCTGTTACCGATACAAGGAAAAAAACATAAATATTGGGTGGCTGATATATTGGTCTATCATTAGTTCCTACAGTTTTCTCTTGTCTCGTCATCTGAACCCGCTTTATCCTCACTAGGGTCACAGGGGTCACTGAGGGTCTAATTCAGCTACAATGGGTGAACCCTGTATGAGCCTCAGATTCATCTCAGGGCTGAACATATATAAAAAAAACAATCACTCTCACATTCACACCTATGGACTATTTAGATTAACCAATTAACCTATCAGTGCATGTGTTTGGATGGTGGGAGGAAACTGGAGTAACTGGAGAAAACCCACATAGGTGTGGGATACAAACCAGGGTCTTTTTTGCTGCCCTCTACAGTTTTCAATGAGGTAAATGTAAGTCTTTTTAAGAACCTTTCAAAACTTTAATGTCTATTTCATATCCATATTGACAAACATTTGTGACTCCTAGAATTTAGGGAAACTCATAGTGTCATATGATCTTTTCTCCAACTAAGCATTATTACATTAACACTTCCTTGCTTATTCTTCGCTTGTGAACCGTCCCTTAAACTTCCAAAAGTTAGGTTTCTTTGGTGATGTGTGCCACTAATAGCTACACACATTTTTGGGCCAAATGTTCTGCAAAGTTAGTGATAATTGGCTCCTAATGTCAATATAAATTGTTGTGTTGAAACGGGTGGAACTGAATCAACTAACTGTACTTTCTTTGAAACTTGGGACATTTAACAGACACATTTAAACACAATACATGTAAGAAGTTACTGACAACATATATTAAGACCTATCCCTATCTTAAATACTTATTTTTCAACATATTAAATGCAGATTTGGAAATTCAAGACTTTTTAAGACCTCTGAAATGTGGCTGTTTTTCTTTTTCATTATCCTTGACTTGATAGACTGAACACATTTTCTTTTGGCTTTCTTGATGTTTTGAAGGTTTGGTTTAAGATCCAGGACTTTTTGATCCTATTCTTTTGGTGTCGACTCTAAAAGAAGCAGTGACCTTTGGGGGAAGTGTGCGTCCCAGAGATTTGCCGTAGGATGTGAGGAGCTGCTGGTTCCTCTTATGATGCAGGCTGTCATTCAGGTGGGAGGAGTTTTCTTTGCTTCTTCTTCTTTCCTTCAGAGAGTGCAAGTGCTGCAGTGGTTGCAAAACATAAAGTCACAGTCACAAAAAGCACCAAACTAACAGGACTGGGAGACAGATGGAACCATTATCTATTCCTACCTCTTTAATGGCTACAGGGTTGTTAGCGAAGGCCTGTCCTTCAGATAATTCTGCATATTTTCCTTCCAAAGTTGCCAGTTTTTCTTTCTCCTGCAGGTGTCAACACAGTCCTTTTAGTTTAGAAAATATAACATTTACAATATTAACACTCAAAGATCAATGTTACCTTCTGAAGCATGATGAGCAAATTGTTTTTCTCTTTCTGGAAATTTTCTCTTTCTTGCTGAGCCTGTAAACTTATCTGTGTTGACTGTTTCTTCAATGTCATGATTCTTTCCTGTGACGAATAACAGAAAACATTTTCAGTAAATATTTATTACACAGAATATACTGGACTAGAACCAGAGAAAAAAGATAATCCGCTACTGGAGGATTATTCCAAATCTGAATCAGAATTTCTTCATGTTATGTGAATGAGTAAAAAAAACCCACTTATTTTTCCAATTTGTGTCAACACCTTTGATTGTATATTTTTATAATAAACATGAATCTGTGATAAATGGGTTACTGACTTTTTAGCATTAAGAATAAAATGTAATTTGTATGTTTATTGTAAATCTTATATATGATGCACAGATTGGTGATTCTTTTACATTTCATTGTACTTGTTATAATGACAATAAAGCTATTATATTATATTATATTATATTATATTATATTATATTATATTATATTATATTATATTATATTATATTATATTATATTATATTATAGTCTATAAATCTACACAGCAGAGCCTATTAAGTTTCTCATGTTTGAGTTGAAGTCCATTGGTAGCTCATGTTTCACAAATATCTTGATAAAACTGTGCACCACCTGCATCACTTAAAATCTGAGTGATGCACATCACCTAAGTCTTAGATCACCCAATACGATGATGAGGAGGAAATGACCTGCAACCCATTTGTTTATAAGCTCATAGTATGTCCTCAACTAGTCCTCATAAGTTTGGACTCTATAGTTCCACCTTTGCACTAAGATGTTAAATTTGGAGAGCTGATATTTGAAGGGGATCGAGGATTACCAATGCAATTTGCTGGAGGGGGGGTCAGAACATCAGGGTCAGAACATCCAATGCAAGCTTTTTTCTGTGAACCCCCCCACCCCCATCTGTTTTTTTGATAAATCGCACCCTGACTATACATACCATGCATTTGAAACAGTGGTGCAGACACAGCACATATTACAGTGTTATATAAAGTTTAAAACACACACACACACACACACACACACACACACACACACACACACACACACACACACACACACACACACACAAACCAACACACTGTACCTTGCGGGTGACAGAAACACGCTGACACTCAGCAATGTCTCGAAGCACCTGCTGGTGCTGATTCTCTTTTTCCTCGTCTTGATTAATCTCATTTTCCAACTTCTGAAAATCCAAATCCTCTAAGTTTTTTGTCTGGTCCTCTGCCTCCTGATAAACACCAAAAACACACAAAGAAACACAAATCAACTAAAATATCTCTTTGCAAAGTCACGACTGCAGTGCTTCCTGTGATTAGTTCATATGTGATGATAATATGTATTTTAGAATCAGACTTTTAGTGATTGCAGACAAATCTAACAAATGCCAAAATGCAACAGTTTCACATTTGACTTTTCCTACAAATTGGAGTCAGACGCACTAACAATGTTTATAACACATGGTAACTATTTGGGGCCTTTCCAAAATCTGTGTGGGGACACTGGATTTAAGAATATTGAAAGAGAAGCAAAAAAAAGGCAAATCCCAGGTTACAAAGAACAAGACCAAAAGGCATAATAAATCTGCAAAGAGGCATAAATTGAGAAGAAAAAATAAAAACAAAGCGTGCAGGTGAGAAATGCAAACTGAGCCCAAATGTTTAGTTTTTCTGCAAGGACTGGGTTTTCTTTTGGTTTAGGTTTAAATCCCTTATACAAAAACTTACACACACCCAACTTTATTTTGGACAATGTAGAACACACACATTATCGTATGCGTTTACAATAGTAGTGAATTAGCAGGTTTATTAACATGTACATTTTCTGTCGTACTTTAATGCTGTGACCGATGAGGAGCTTTGTACATTCTTTTTACTTTCTATTGCTCCTTGTGTGTTCTGATGTTTGCATTTTCTCAAATAAAAATGATTTGTTTGTTTGATTTTGCAGTAAATGTAACTGAATCCTGCACAAAGGAAACTGTGGTTAAGCTGAAGTGATCCATGAGAGTTCATGCTTTAGCTGTGGCTTTAGCCTTTCAGGACTGCATCCATACTGTAAGTTTAGACGCCAGCTCTTACTCAACTGTGCTGACTGCTATTTGCAGATTTCAAAATGGAAAATGAACAACTAAAGGTTACAGAAAATGTGGAAATCCTATCTGGCTTAAAAGTTTAGGCCTTTTTTTTTTTTTTTTTTTTTTTTTTTTTACCTGTGACTTTTCAGTGGGATCTGTCTTTTTAATACTGTGAATCTTTTCCTTCAGTTTGTCCAGAAGCTCCTTTTCCCTCTGCAGCTGAGACACTTCTGACTCCTGTTCCCCCTCCAGTAGAGCACACTCCACCTCCATCTGCAGAAAATAGTACAAAGGACACACAGGGATGTATGAATTTCAGGTGGATGAGATATGGGCAGATCTAGAAGTTTATTTGTCTCCTTTCACTCTACACTTAAACACATTTGGTTCTATTTTAAGAATACATGTGTGCTTACTCATAAATGATTAATGTCTGTCCTCTGTCTCAGTAGATTTTGGTATTAATTTGACATTTTCATGTTTTTAAACACTTAACATATATGCACATTGTAGCTTGCTCCTGTTATTGTTGCTTGCAGATATACATAGTCTTGATATCCTTGAAAATTTGGTTGCCTTTTTTGTCAGATTTTGGTGTTATTTCATTTATTAGTTTAATTATTATTATTATTATTTTTATTATGTATTTGTCTTTATTCATTGCTATTTATGTCACTTCGATTTCAGCTTGTACCCCAAAGCTGTATATTTTAAGTTTAAATAATTTTTAACCAGTGCATTTAAATAGATAATATCTCTAAGAAATAAATGGATCACCTTCTGATGATCGTACATAGGAGAAAAAAAATGCAGAAAGGCAGAGTTGAGTAATCCCATCTCCAAAAAGTACAAATCCTGCCATCCATGTATCGGTTCTTCCTGTTCACCTCATACAGGTGATTCTACCTGAATGAGGAGTTGCGCTCATCAAAATGGGCTGAGCCAGTGAATGGTTGGAACAAATACATGGTAGGACTTTTACTCTTCGGAGCTGGGATTATACAACACTGCGATATTCTCAGTCTATTTGCAGATTTTCTCCAAAAGCAGAGTGAATACAAACTGTCCAATAACAGCTGAGTTTTATACAATATATACTGCAATTGTGTATAGAAGCTGCCTTCCATTCAAAAATAAAAGTTCTATTAAATGAACGCATGCCTCTGACTTCACTGTTGTTGACTTAAAGTAAAATTGAATAGACTGAAAGAATTAGGGCACAGACGTATAGTATATACAGGATTTATAAATATTTACAATTATGAGAATCAAAACGTATGCACACCAGAGGAATAAATGATGGAACAAAAACCTCATGTACATTGCCTCTATCATACATTCATAAAACTAAATCATATTTAATTAAAACAATGACTAAAGTCTTGTCCAGATGTGGGTTTTATTCATAGCGTACCTCTCGAACTGACTCTTCCATCTGGTTGTCCAGGTCTTTGATCTTCTGTTCCAGCTCCTCTATATTGTTCAGGACTTGGATCCTCTCTTCTTCTATATGCGTTACTTCCTGTTTTAGTTGCACACTTTCCAATGCCTGCAGTGACAGTGGGAGTGCAAATAAATTCTTGGCTTTACAAAGGTCTACAGGGACACTGCAGAAAATGATCAGACTGTAACCTGTAACCTTGAATCTAATACCTTATTGAACTTGCTTTAAGAATAATATACTATGTAAGAGCAGATTGAATGAGATTATTATTAATTATTTACGAACATGATTTTACTTCTTACATAGTCATACTTAAATGTATTTATTTTGAACATCAAGTTAAGCCACAGTCAAAGATGCTACATGTGAACAATAAAACCCACATAAATAAATTCATGAGATGGGAAAGCAGTACATTAAAATGTCTTGTTTCCATGCACACAGTTTGTTATTTTACTGCTTTAAAATGCCAGCCAGAATTAGATTTGTTGAATTCGATGACAGCAGCTGCTGTTTTAACTCATCCAAATCTGGAGACCTGACAACAGGGACGGTATTCTTCTCTGCTTGCTGTAATGGAAATCTGTATCACTGCCCTCCGCTGCCAGCCTTGCCAAACTACTCCCACACATGATACAAGAAGACAGTCATACTCATACTGGGCTGGTGTGCATTTAATTGATCCTACATTATCTGGTATTCTTCTTTAGAGGAGCCTAGAGGAATGACATTGCGTGGTGAGGCTCTCATATGGCAGGCAGGTCTAGCATTTAGACTTTCATAGCCGCATTGTTTCTTCCTGTGAACACTGCTCTGAGGAATGCAAGCGATGAAGGAGAAGGTACGCGGAATCTGTAAACATCTGTCACTATTGACACACAGCAGAAAAGACTCACCTCTACCTCCACTTTGAAAATTCAAATAGATTTAAAAATTGGTTCTAAGGCCGGTCGATTACCTGCTGAAGTGAAAACTACAACTTCTATTTTCATAAGCTCTTTCATCTGTTTATCTTAGGTATACAGTTTAAAACATCTGGAAAAGACTCATGCCTGTGCAGTGCATACACACCAGCATTCTTCCACTTGCACACGCTCACACACACACACAGGCGCACACACACACACACACACACATGTGCAGACTAATTCTCCATGGGATAAAGTCATTTCCTGCCCCCCTCCTTCTCCTTAAAGGGTCTGAAGGGCTGAGTAGTAAAGCAAAACTAGAACTTCATTAGAACCAGATACACTGTTAGGCTGTAGAGTGGAAAAAGCTGTACTTCTACAGTGACAGTAATACTAAGACGAGACAGCGGGGGTGAAATGAAACTGATTATATATTTATTTTTATTTAATTTATGTAGCAAATAGTTACATCTCAGTTTGTAGAGTAAGACTTCCAACTGTAACTTCATGAAAAAAGACTCTTCTGAGTTTAATGTTTAGAATTATCAAGGTATAAACTGGGATTTCCCTCATTATACATCTGAGCAGCACTGTGGATTAACCGAAATGTACACAGTTCCAACTGCAAACACAGTTGGATGAGTTTTAGGACTCGAAATCAACTCCAACAAGACGCTCATGTAGTGAATAATTTGTGGAACCCAGTACGTACCCAGTATGGAATGGAAAGTTGTTACAGTATACAATAATTATGATTTCCATTGTACATGACATATACAACCTTCTTGGCAGCTCTTTTAGATTTCCCTTTAATTCGTTCAAATAAAAAGGTATGGATCGCTTACATTACATCGCTCCATTTCTAATCCAGGATCATGACACAAATGGTGAGATTAATCCATAAAGACCCAGTGCTGCTCAGTGTGTCAGCTCCCACAATAATATTTCTCTCTATTCAACCTTTGTTAAGTGATTTATTACCACTTATCATTATATTATCCTCTCTGTTTCACATTTTTTTCAGTGAAAATCAGGTATTTTCCTATAACTATTTCATTGATCATGTACTTTAATCTTGGTGCTGAGAATATATTTGAGGATTACCATACCAAAAACTCAGAACACTTGAGAAAAAAAGGTGTATTTTTTTGTAAAAGAGATCATTAACTGAATATACGCCAAGCAGTTCGATTCAGTGTCATTTATCCAACTCCATGGGCTTTACTGGTGAATCAGTGTTGTAGAAGATGATGGTGTTTCCATGGTAACTATGGAGCTTCAGTCATCTTTTCACGGTCATCAGATATGACCCATTTGAATGTTCAAACGGTATTTTACACCAGTTATTTACATGTATTGATAGAATTAGTGGTTCTAAACTCATTCAACATTTTAGATCAGTCGTTGGTGTTGTACATTTGGGTCTCAATGGATTAAAATCATTAATTTCTATTACATCTGATCATCTGGTGGAAGAGTTGTAGCTTCATTTTTGGACAGAATATTTATCCAACTTCTGTTACAACACATCAAAGTAGAAATGAATGACGAATCATGTGTTGTTTGCATAATACTTTAAAAAGTGTGAATATGGTTCAGTAGCAGCTGTGCAACCAAAAATTCACTCCAGAAAGGTGACAGAACTCATTCTTACATATTTAGTAATATTTATTTGCTAACTTTGACATCTTTAATACAGATTAAAGTTACATTCTGTGGAAGTGTAGCAAGGGAAATGAAAAGTAACCTGGAAATGGAGAGCTTTTATGCTGATGCCGCAATGAATAAACAAAGATAAACAGCCCACCAGAAGTCTGATTAAGTACATTCCACTGTCAGGGTGTGTGCTGTATAATGGTTTTCACTGCAGCCTGAGCCTGTTTTCAATCTATTGCTCATTTTGTATTATGATGTAAGTGTGAGGAGGAAGAAAAGTAAGAAAGTAATGTGTTTAAAAGGATCTGATCAAACAACAGAATCGATAAAATATATATTTTTTAATAACAATTGATGTGTGTTTTGAGGTTCTTACTTTGGCTCTGTGGTGTGTGGAGGGTGAAGGGGCACTGCTGTTGAGGCTGACGGCAGGTGAGTGGGACCTGGCCTCCCTGTAGCCACTCTGCTGACCCCGCTGGCAGACCTGCTGCTCCTCGCTGAGCTGGTAGTCCCTGGTTTTGGCCCCGAAGCAGCTCTCTTGTGCTGTACTGCTGGGAGAGTCAGAAAACACAGACTCATCGTCTGACACCTGCAACTTCTCCAGCTCCTTATTGATCTTCTGTAGGTCGGACACAGCTGAACCAGTGGGCTCTCTCTCCAACTCAGTGCACAGGTTTAAGATGGTCTCGAGACGCTGACACTCCTGGAGACACAAAGTGTTGGTCCATTATTATCTTTACAAGCACATTAATATACAATTATAATAATGTTATGATTTCATAACACAAAGTGGAATTTTCATTTAGATGTAATAAATTTTCCTACATTTTCTGAGAAAGGCATAGAAGACAACCCATAGATAATCTATTACTCCAGTTCTTTGGACATGTATGCAGCGCATTCATAATATGCATCTCATTTGGAGTTTTTACTGCAAGACAGCTGTGACAGCTGGGACAAACATCCTCTTTAGTAAAGAAGAATGAGCATCTGTGTCTGTTTCAAATGAGAACAGGACTTATTATTATATGCATTTTAGTTATGCAAATATGTTCATGGATTTGTTCACCCAATCACAGTGTTAATTACATGAAAACCTTTCTACCAGACAGTTCTGTACTAGACAAGTATAATACAGCAGAGGCCTCAAAACTGTAAATACATGGTCATCGTCAGCTGACTAAAATAGCATTTTCTGCATTAGGCAGAATCAAACTCAGAGGACACTTTTTCTTCTCAGTTAATGGTCTTTCTTTTTTTTTTTTCTTATATATACAATATGTACTGTTGATTTGCACAAGGGTTTGACATTCTAGATTATATAAAATTCTAGTATTATGAGAGGAGTCTTGCTAATTATAGGTCTTTTGTGGGTGATGATTTACATTTTCGTGAATAAATCCTAAACATGACCCTCATGAGAAACCATCCCAGTCTGTACAGTAGAATATGGCTGTATTTTAGCTCCTGAATTCACCGACATGTGTCTGAATCCATCTTGGACCTTTACTGTATGGCATTACACCTGTCTCTTCTTCATGTTTTTGTCTCCATTTTGTTTCCATCCAATAAAATAGCTTTACATAAAGAAACTCACCAGTCTTTGCACTTTCTGCTCCCTGAGTCGTTCATCTCTCTGGTGCTGATGGTAGTCTCTCAGCTCCTCTTTTCCATTCAGAGAGCTGATGCTACCCACCCTCTGTCCTGGACTCAGTCCACCCTTCCCAAAGGACAACCTCCGCTCACCAAAGCTCAGATCTAGGCCTGTCCCATCTAAGTCTACACCTAGAGAGCTCAGCGAGGCCATGCTGGCCCTCCTGGGAGTGCTGGGCATGCTGGCTGGTACTGTCACGTCTGGTGGCTGTTCAAGAGAGGACAGACTGCGTCTTGCTCCTGCTGAGCTTGCTGCTCTGTGGGAGCTCACCGAGTGGCGTGTTGGTAGTGACAAAGTGGGGGGGTCTGCTGCATGGTGGAGCCGTGGAAGAGAGCGACTGTGCATGCCGAGGCTGTTGAGGGAGCCAGTGGAGTACTTCCTCTGACGGGACTCTCCTGCTTTACTCTGGGAGTACAGACGACGGCCCATACGGGGGCTGGAGGGCACACTGGCCGCTCCACTTTTGACCCTGGGGGAACGAGGATGGGACTCGCCATAGGAGGAGAGCAGGGATGAGCCGTCATTAGAGAGGAGGAGGCTGTCTTGAGACTGGTGGCGAGACTGGGAGTGACGGAGGAAGCCGTTTGTACTCATCTGACGTTCACCTTGGCGAGGAGATGGAGGCACGCTGCTGCTGGACATGTAGGAGAAGGTTCTAGAGGCAGACGGAGGGCGCTCCATGTTGCTGAGGACTGACAGTGGCCTTGTGGGCTGGGATCCGACAGGTGAAGGTACGCTCAGGTACTTGCGACTGCACTCAGCTGCCCTCAAACTGGCCTCCAGAGCACTCTTCCTCCGCTGCAGCGTCTCCATCAGCTCCTGTAGTTCAGCCTTAGAGCGGGAGCCCCTCAGCAGTGTCCCACCCACTGAGCCACTGCTGCCATGCTCAATCTTCACACAGTCTGCAAGAGAGAAAAAAAATAAGGTTAACAGAGCATATAATCCTCATAGAGTCAGGTTTAATGTAACAAGGAGAAGCACTATGGTACAACATATGTGCTGAGTAAGAGGGGAAAACCAGAAAAGAATGTACGCTCATACACTTCTAAACCCAACACAAACATTGGCTCAATCAGTGCTTCAGCTTCTTCTAAAAATGGAAGAATGCTGGTGGACCAAGACAAAAAAAAAAAGCACCATAGTCTGGACTGTAAAAGAGACGCTGAGGACACCTTCTTCTGCAGACCAACTGTGCACTGTGAGGATGGTGCCCTGAGTCAGGGATGACTGGACAAAGCTAAAACAAATGTGTTGATATGAAATTACAACATGTCTACCTCCTGAACACATTTATTCTACATACTCAATGAATCTGTGTGGACATGGGAAAGTAAGATGTAATCCAAGATGCAGTGAAAAGGAGCTCAACCTTAACATCTACAGCCGGGAAAAAACAACATAGTCATTAATGAAGCATTAAAGGGGTCATATTTAGCTAAACTCACTTTTATTAGTCTTTGGTTCACTTATTGTGGTTCACTTATTATTATTTGGACCCTAATAATTCAAATAGTTTGACTTTGAACCCTCCAGGTGCGGCATGTTTTAATTCCTGTTTGATTCAGTACATCTATAACTAGTTACATCATGACATTTGCACTTATAAGGTCAAAACTGAACATTTCTCTGAGGACAACATAATTGCTTATCAGCAGCAGTGGTTGGAGTCCATGCTGAAAATATGTCCAAACTTTGAGCCAATTACCTAAAATGTTCAGTTGTTGGATGAATGGGAGAGAGCAGCACGGCCAGCAACCTGGAGGGGGAGGGGGAGGGGCATGAAGTGGATCATGTGCATCAAAAACACCAGCACTCAAAATTACCTTTCTGGTGTCATTACTTAGAAATAAGGTTGAAGATGGACCTGTGGAGTTTAAACCTTTGTACGGCACTCATTGAAATACTCTGAAATTCAAAATTTTAACTTCAGTGTGTTATTGGACATCGTCATATCCCTCCTCTTGTCAGCAGGACTTGCTCAAAAGTAAACATATGCAATAAAACAACTGACATAAGATCATAAACCGATTTAAAAATCGCTTATATTCACTATTTTTAGCTTGAAAACCTCTCTGAATCACTGTAAAGCACTTCTAAAAAAGATAAGATAAAATAAAATACAAAAATGAAATAAAATAATATGTTTCTGGACCTCACTGAGGTACACAATTGGAAGTTTGAGGAAAAAAATAAAATAGTCACTTGCCCAGTTAATTAATGAAGAATGCATAGCATTTACAGTTTGTATAGACCACAGGGAAATGTTGTAAAATGCATAATTTCATACGAATCCAAAAACAATACGACAGGCAATTTCACTCTAAGTACATTCTTTTGATATTACGAACTGTACATACTTTTACCTAAACACAGCTTTGAATGCAGGGTAATTACTCATACTGAAGTGATATTTTTAGTGAAGTTAAGGGTACTCCATCTGCTGCCGCACATCAAACAAACCTTATCCTGCCTGTTTGTCTTACCTGCACCATAGCTCAGTGTGGCCACAGAACTCCTCTGAGGAAGCATGCTCATGTTCATCTGATTCAGTCTGAGGATGGAGGATGGAGCTCAGCCTGGTGTGCTTATTGCCCTGGGGGGGGGGTTAAAAAAGACAGAAGATTAGGAACAAAAAAATTACTTGATCCAAGACAAATAAATTCTGCTTGTTTTTTTTTTTTTGCAATCGGAGCAAGATTGCATGGGGAGAATGTTAACATGCAGCAAGTGTTTGAATATGTGAATGTTTTATCAGATGCTCAGTGACACTTCTCCAGCTGAGGTTAGAAAATAAGTGAGAAATTTACAGTCATAACATTATGTAACAGCAACCTTTTAATCCAATAAATTAGAGCAGGACCTTATATTTGATAGGATCATTTTTGCAGAGTTTGGCTTCAGTCATATCTGTGACTGATATAAAATTTCTCAACTGCAATTACTGACTTTTAAGGGAAAATAATAGCTAAAAAAAACAACATTGCATGATAACAGGGACCATAATTCTATTAAATTCAAATATTTAACATTTTTGGCAATGTTATTTTTTTTCACTGTTGATATTGGCAGATAAATCACTTCATCCTGACTTAAACTATCATTAGTCTCTCTTTAGAAATCTACTGTTGGTCAACTTTTAAAACAAAGAATAACAACAACAACAAAAACATGACAACACATTAAATTATCCCACAATGCATTATTTCACTCATAAACATTCTCTTCTTCACCATACAACACTGCTTCAGCTTAAATTACTCTACATGAATTAATGGAAAGTGAAAAACATTCCCAAAGTCAAATTAGGAAAACAGACACGAAGGAAAGTTTTTATATTTCTGGCTCAGTGGTGCCAATAAAACCCAAATCTGAAAAGCAGCACTCTGTGGACTAATCGAACTTTTTAGCCCCAAAGTCGTGACAAACGCTCCTTTGTTGTCGCTTGGAGACCCCAACTCACTGAGGGGTTAGCCAAGGTCTGGTCTGGACTTGGAATATTTGAGGAACTGAAGCGTGCTGCTGCTGCTGCTGTGATGATACATTTAATTGAAAGAAAATGTGCTGGGACTCTTTTAAACGTTTTTACTTAGAAAATTCTAAAATACTGTAGACTTGTAATCATTCTAGTGCATAACTTTATTATCTGTCTATGTAAACTGGATGTCATAACTTTAATACTACGACTACTTCTGCAATTACTAAAAATAAAGATACTGTACAATTAAGAGTTATTATCATTGTCAATTAATATGTTGATGATTTTCTCAACAAATTGTATGTTTGATCTACAAAGACTCAGAACATGATGTCGTCAAATGTTATTGTCATTTTTGTAATCGAAATGTAAAGAATTAACCAACTTGAAAAGCAGATATCAGAGACTTTTTTAATTAAAATTAAATAGAATCAAAATAACTCTTAAAGACCTACAACTATTTGTGTATTGACTTCTAAATTATTTTTGACTCGACCTTTAACCTTTTGTAGGCGATTATCACCCTTTATTACAATATTCTCCTCTGCATTTTGCAATTTTCCTTTATTTCATTTACAGATCATGTTGTATTCATTAACAATCAGAATATATTCAAAGGTTATTATATTAAAATACAGAAAACTGAAGAAAATGTGACTTTTTCAGCAACATATTTGTAATTTTTTTTTTAGCAACATTAAAGCAGTGTATGACTTTCATTGACTTTTTCTTTTTTCATTTGTTAAAGCCCAGTGATCTCCTAATGACCATTAAATCATTAGTCTTTCTGTGCTTAGGTACCTGAATCACTCCCCTCACAGTTAACAACTTCAAACACGACTCCATCATAATCAGTCTGTTCACATAACAAACCGAAACATCACTCAGGCCTTTTCAAAAATTTGATTCGACGATGGTGACCGAGAGAAACTCTCAAAAGTTCTGCAAGTATCTGCCACAGTATGAGTACAGTTGGTGGATAGAGGTAACTGTGACATTTGGGTTCAGCACTCAAAAAGAGATAGTGAAACTGCTGCTGCATGGAATTCCCATTCCCACAATGCACTTCTTCCAAAAAGGCTCAAGTGTTGTTTTTCTTTGTTATGTAAAGAACTGGACTGTGTTTATGATGGAGTTGTCTTTGAAATTGTTCATTGTGAGGAGAGTGATTCATCAGGTGCATGGAAAGACTAATGGATTAATGATAATTAAGCAATCACTGGAGTTTTACAAAAACAACCCAGTGTGATTAAAGTCATACACTGCTTCAACTGAGCAACCACTGTCATTTGTCAAACAAACTATATTGGTTTTACTTGTGAATCAATGTTGCACAAGATAACAATGTTTCCTCAATCTATGAATCTCTGAATGTCCAGAAAAGATAATTCTGATGCCACTGAAAAGCTGACAAAAGGCATTTTATCTGAAATATTCACATGGCTTGATGATATTAGTGGTTCAAAGGTTATTCAACATACAGGATCAATAAATGGTCGCTGTGTAGATTTCTGGAGGTTATCAGTTTACAACTAATCAATTATGGATTGAATCAGAAAAATAAATCAGTCATGTAACATTTTTCATGAATAAAGACAAGTATCATTACTAAGTTAATCAAGAGTGTAGATAATGGTAATGTAATATATCCTCTAGCTTTATTATATTACATATAGCAGCTTCTACTCAACAGCAATAATTATTTAAACAAACTGAGGAAGTGATGTACAGAGTGGACATGGTTGTGTGTTGTTGTTGAATGCTCTTTGTGGTGACTGTGTTCACATGATGTCGTGTGTTTATGTCTGGATGAATGTGGCTAGATATTTATTTATTTATTTATTTATTACCTCCACCAAGGAAATATTACATTCAAGTCCGTTTCTTTGTCTCTCAGCAGGATTACGCTAAAAGTTCTGAATGGATTTTGATCAAATTTTCAGGATGTGTAGGGAGTGTCACAAGGAACAAACGATTACATCTATTAAATATATTCTCCATTTACAACAATGTAAAATTTCAAAATGATCCAGAATCCAGGATCTCTTCCAGATCACCACCAAAATGTAATCATTTGTTCCTGTGACACTCCCAACACATCCTGATAATTGTATGAAAATCCATTCTAAAATGTTTGCGTAATCTTGCTGACAGACAGACAAACAAACAAACAAACAAACAAACACACTTAAATTTAATACCTCCTTGGTTTACCTCTCTTCATTCGAATGGAGGAGGTCTGCCTTGGTGGAGGTTTGTGCTCTCAGAGTGCTTTTCTTGTTTATTTATTATTACATTATTTTTAACAGATTTTTTTGTAATTATAGGTCTGAATGAAGCACTGACTGGAGAGCACTTTAACTTTCATTGCACCTAAGACAATGAAATTAATGACCCCTCCCTCCCATAAAACTGGAAATAAAATCCCAGTCAAAACCTAAAACCCAAATACATGCAAAAAGACTAAGAAAAGCATCTTCAGAGCCCAACTCAGACAGGCCAGATTGAGTTAAGATACCAGTGATGTGAGAACAATCCCAAAAGTCAGATGTTAGAGTTTCCTGAATCCACAGACACACACACACACACACACACACACCGCACAGAAAAGGAGACACAGACAGAGAGAGGGATGATGGATCCAAGACTTTCTAGTCCTGCTGTCTGGAGAGAGGGCCTACAGGAAGTGGGGTATCCTTTTACACAGTCACACAATCAATCAGCATGAGTTCATTCTCCAGACCTCCTGAAAAAGGGGAGAAAAAAAAGCCCAGCCACATGTCAGGCACAAGAGTTTTTAGTGCATCACCCAGACTACAGGCCAGCAGGGTAGTTTAGATCATAAACACATACACACACACACGGACAGTTGGATCAATTATAAGTTGCCTTGCCTGTTGAAACACTGTGCAGTTAAATGCTTTCAACAGTGCACACAGCTCTTAACCTGATGCTTTACAGGATAGACTCAGATGGATGAGTCTATACAACAAATCAGTAAAATATAATCTATAATCTATAATACTCCAATATTGAGATTAGTGCTTTCAAACACATTTTATTGGTTGTAGGATTTATCAACCATTTCAGAGAAAAGTCTTACTAAACAAAATAACTCCATTTGACATTTGACATGTTTCTTTTGCAACAACTTCACATTTGAGTAAGTTTTTTCCCCTGAGGTGTGTGTGTGTGTGTGTGTGTGTGTGTGTGTGTGTATATGTGTGTATGGAGGGGGGTGGCACCTTTAAGAAATTAATCTAATATTTGCATGCAGACACTGAACTTTTGGAGCATCTTCCTAAGTTTTTAGTTATATTTGTAAATGTCTTTACCTGAGTGTTTGCTCTGTCATAAGACGTGGATTTCCAGCAGCATCACTCGAAGTGTCGATTAGGCAAATGAAGACTCACACTGTTGACTTTTGCGTGAAATAAAAACAACTAACCTGTGTTTTGTTCCCCATTCACTCTGTTCAGCCGGAGTTTTTTTTTTTTTTATTATTGTTTTTTGCCGGTGCTGAATCTAAAGTGTCCTCTTTCACTGTCTGAAACAGCAGAGTAATCCAAAGTCTTCCCATGACAAAGAAAAAGACAAGAGACTCTCTCCCCTCCCACCTCCTCCACCCCCTTAATGTCTCTTCTAGGGGGAGTGTTTAGTTCTCAGCATCAGAGCTGGTTGCACTAGGGCGCCCTCCTTTGGTGAGGTAAAGAACTGCACTTATGAGTTTGGGAGTAAAAAAGTACATTAAAAGAAAACCACATTTTACTAAATAAATAAATAAATAAATAAAAAGCCCAAAAATTGATCTTCATTGATTAAAATTATTGTTTCTTTTTCGCAGCTGACTGTGACCTTTGACCTTCTGGGCAGAAATCAATATGCAACCATGTTATCATGAGATCAAATGCCTGCATGGAAACATCATGTCTCCTTCATATTCTCCTTAAACTTGACTCCGCTTTCTTCACTCCAGTCGTCATATCATTCTATATAGTCTTTGCCAAGTGTTAAAACAAAGAGTCTTTACACAATGTATATTTCCATAATGAAAAAAAACCCTTACTATGCACTGGAAAGTTGTAAAAAAAAAAAAAAAAAAGAGGAAAAAAAAAGTGGAGTCTTAGCTTGTTGTTTCAGCAGTATGTGGAGGCGGGAGAAGGCCTCATGGTTGTGTTTGAAACAAAGCCAACTTTACTCCCCCTTCTCAAAATGAACAGCTGAAAAAGTACCAAAACTCCACATTACAAAACTTACCCATCAGGAAAAAAATAAGTGAGATCTGTTTAGATGTTGTGAAAAAATAGAGAAAATCAAATGCTGTATAATTCACAAAATGTAAGTGTAGAATAAAAACTGTAACAATATGTTCTGAAAGTAGAATAAAGTCAAATTTTACTTGGAAACCCCCTGAATCTCACTGAAATTTTCATGCAAAACACTACAATTACATCATAGGGAGGGGGCTGTGGAGGGCGGCCTGGACTAGATGATTACTTCCAGACCTGGAGCCGGGGTCTCTGTCATAAAAACACACACATATGAACAACCACACACTCTCACACACAGGGTTGTCAGCCTCCCCTGCTCTTTCTTTCATTCTTTACAACGTCAGGAAAATAAAATGACACTAATAAATCTCAGGAGGTTTTCATTTGAAGACTGGAACACACCAAAGGTGAATTACAGCCACAAAATTATAATTGCCATCGAGCGCTGGAATGTTACTCCATTTCCTGTTCAAAAAAGATTTTAAACATTTTCTAAAAAGTGTGTGTGCATGTGTGCATTAGTTAGAACTATAGACCAGAACCATATGTAGTGTAGGTCCGATTCTGGCTGAAAGTCTGGAAAAAAAAAAAAAAAAAAAAAGAAACTGAGTAGGAGAGAACGACTCAAGAGCAAAGACAGAAAAATTGGTGTCAGATTGTGGGAGTGGGCGAACGATCAGCTCTGGTAATTATTGGGAAGTCTGAGTCACACCGTCAAGAAGGCAGAACATGTCTCTGCCAATCACAAAAGACCCCAATGCATAGTGGGAATCCAGTGAGTTTATCCCTAAAGTTCAAGGAATGTTTTTGCAAAGACAGACACTCTCTGCTGTAAAAAAAAAACCTTGTAATGTAAAGTGAGGTTTAACATCGAAGAGAAACTGAGTCACATTTAAGCCTCTTCTAAAAATTCACTCTTATCTTTATCTTTCTATTGGACTCAGCTCATGTCAATCACAGACACATGGGTGTTACATGCTGGTTATGGAGGCAGCACATGAACAGGCCAGAGAGAAAAACATATTATCTGAAATGTATTAACGTCATGTCCATGAGTATTTGTGTCCGACCACCATAGTGGATCTGAAATGAAATAAGCAAGACATGACTGAAGTGTGGACTTTCAGGTTTAATTCAATGGGGATTTTTTTTTTTTTTTTTTTTACAAAAATACTATATGAACCAAAGAATTAAAGAACCTTCAAAAGCTATTGTGTTGCTTCTGCAGTATGTTATGAGTCATCATTTGAAATGTGAAATACTGTCCTGTACAAAATATAATAGAATAGAACACAGTAGAATAGAACACAATAGAATAGAATAGAATAGAATAGAATAGAATAGAATAGAATAGAATAGAATAGAATCGGGTTTATAATATAAAAATACAAGATATAAAGTAGTATGCAGTTGAAATATGTAGAAAACTTGAGATATACTGTATGATAGGATTTAAGAATACAATAGTAGTATAAAAATGCACAAATGTAACAGTTTAAATCAGGCAACTGGAGGCCAATCAGAAGTTTGAAAGTGCAATTTGTCCCTTGACCTCATGGTGTCAGCACCATACACACACACACACACACACACACACACACAGTGGCCTAAACAAACAGTGTGTTTCACATGATAGATAATAGCCTGAGAAATGGACTGACAGACAGACGGATGGACCTCTATCATCATCAGTCAACACCAGTGACACACATGTCCATGACAGAGCACTGTCTACCATGTTGGATGTATGATATAATCTGATGTGGATAATGAGCTGCTCCTTTCCTTCTCCACATGTCTTACCATCATCTCTGCACAGACAGTCTTTTCCTACAACTGGATTTTCTTTAGGTGCTTTCTGTCAAATGTCAACAGTACCCTTCCTGTTACTGAGTGTTGTCACTGGTCTGAACCTCTGTATTTAAATGCATGAAGGGTTTTTTTTATTATAGACTTTAGTAATGACACATCTACCTCCTCTAATGTTTTCTGTTATGGACTTGGCTCCATGTTGTACAATGGTTTTCTTCACCAACAAATTGATTATGTGATCATCCACTTTAGTTGCCTTCCATGTTCTTCCTTTTAGAGTTGCAGAGCTCACCAGGGGATTCTTTCTTTGTAAGAATGTATTATATTGTTGATTTATTTAGTTTCTTCAGCTGAATAATGATCCCTTCACTTGCACTGAATCCTTTTTAGACCTCACATTAAGAATTCCAGTGAACAGATGCCAAATGTAAATCCATCCTGTGGAATCATCTCCAGATCTTTTATCTCCTTCATTTGTCATAGAATAACCAGGAAAACCACACATTTGGTCATGCTGATTGTTAATCACTTGTCCACAGTCCTTTTGTCTAAAAATAGGATTTAAAATAGTTGAAATTCCTAAATGGTTAATGCAGTGTTTTTGTTAAATATGTTGATTTAAACCTGAAAGTTCATTCTTCAATGGTGTCTTGATTGTTTCATTTTAAACTATGGCTTAGTTTCTTCACATTTGTACAAGTGCAAACACTCCTGGACTGCACTTATATATTATATAGTGCTTTTCCACCTTCAAAGGACTTTACATTAGCCTCACATTCACACACACTCATACACCAGTAGGTTCCTATGGTTCTGTCAGTTCTACTGGGAGACAACGTCAGGGTTCAGTGTCTTTGGTCAAGGACACTTGGACATGTGAACAGCCAGAGACAGGATGCCATGACCTGCTCTACCAACTGAACCACTCAACCACAAGAACTAAATAGACATTTTTGATGGGGTTTTGTTTTGGTTTTTTTGGTAATTTTTTTTTTTGTTTTATCATATGCAAAGGTTGTAATATGTTGCCTTTTCAGTCTAATGTTAACATCTTTTCCCATGTCTTGTTGATTATGGTTTGTATGGTGGAAAAACCTTAATAGAAACTGAAACCAACTAAGTGAATTAATTTCATTTATCGGCTTGTCATTGCTGTTTATTCTTCAAACATAATAAAACAATTTATCTTTAAAAAAATCACAGTATTTTCTCTGTTTCTACTTAAATTTGACCTCATTGGGTTTTTATTCACCTGTTTTTCCAATGATTTTATGACTCATAGCATTATTTTGTGGCCCCTGCTGAGCACTTTTTAACTAAGATTAATGCTATATAAATAAAGATTATTATTACTATTACTAACAGTGCTGTAGATGAAGCTGATGCCAAACTCAACCTCCATACACCTGCCTCAACTGGACTTTATTTACTCAGAAAACACTTCCTGTGACCACTAACCCTAAAATGAGGCAGTCCCAAAGCAAATTTGTGGAGCACTCCTGTAATTAAAGTCACTTCATTTGCAGGAATGTAGCCGTAAATATTGAGATAACCCACATAAACTGCCATTTGCAAAGTTGATCTCAATCACCAATTTTAGCTAATTGGAAAATTACCATGGGGTCAATTTAAAACCGCAAAACAAGTTGTTTGAGTCTTTGCTTTGCTACCAAGACTGTAATTACATGTAGTGGAAAGACTGACCGGTTTCAAACATATTGCTTTTTAGGATAATCTTTCAAGATGTCATTTGGATAATATTAAAGTGGCAAATTAAAGCACAAACATTGTCTAGGGTGTAATGTTTTTTTGTTTCTCTATCTCTCTTTTGCTCTCTTTGTTTGGTTGATTGGTAACACTCTAGCAGAAAAACTATTGGTTGAATTCATACCAATTATATATATATATATATATATATATATATATATATATATATATATATATATATATATATATATATATATATATATATATATATATATATATATGTATGTATAATTGGAAAAAATAGGTCAAAGATAAAAATTTTCTTTAAAAATGCCTTTATTTATTTTTGGCTCATTTACGTATAATGGGACAAATTCCAAATGTCTATAGCAGCAAAACCACTTGTTGAATTCATACCAAATTAAGTTTAAACATTGCTAATGACCAGGATGATTATGTTTTAGGAAATAGTTCAAAGTTCCTTTTTTAAATGAATGTTTAAATTATTTTTTTTAAATGTCTATAACACATACATTTTGTTTACATTTACTTTAAACTTGACACATATACAGAGGACATTGATCTGATGACATCAGCTGGATTGATCCCAAAATTATCTACAGTACATATAAGGGGTGGGGTTTGTTGAGTCTGGGACCACTTATTATAATTATTTATCATTAAATGCAACTTTAATCCTTAAAGACTCAGACGAACTTTACTGTTCCTCATAAAGTTAGAATAATTTTGTTTTCAGACACATTCTTCTTTTTATCCATATTTATACACAATTACCTATGACCAGTGATTACATACTGAATCCCAGTTACACTTATATTTATCTATCAAGAATAAATCACATTGTAACAATTATTTCATGAGAAGAAATAAAAATGTTCTTTCGTAACCTTATGGGCAACAGTATATTTTTGTTGTGACATCCAAATAGATTTCCCCTTTCTTTAGTTCATCAACAGTTTGTTACAATAATGCCACGTGTAGTTCATTTTTAATTAGATTTTCTGAACACACTTTTGTAGATGCTTAGCTGTTTATGGCCATTTAAGGTATGTTTAGTACTTAGACACAAATCTACATTCATTTTAGGACAGTAAATCCTTGGTTTCTTTGAGACACCTGTAAATATTCATCTATATTTTTGTCTCAATGAAAGTAACTACAATAGTTAATTCAAGGTCATGAAAACAAATTGTGAGTTCAGCCTATGAGTAAAAGTACAACTATTTGTATGAAAAATAATAAATAATAAAAGCAGAAGCACTGATTGAAATCCTTAACTTAAATAAAAGTATGAAACTACAACTTTTCAATTGTAATAAAGTACAAAAGTAAAGAATAAAACATATTTTTTTTGCCATGAGTGAAACAATATTTATTTAACTAGGCTAAATCATATATTTTCCCATTTCTATTTCTACAGTAAATATTACTGACCAGAGTCCGGCACTGGGTCTAATACCCAACAGGTAACCCACAAAAACATGCAGTGACAGATAAAAAAATATATATACGTATTTTACATACAGTCACATTCATGTAGTTTTTAAAAAAGTTAAAAGTCTATTCTGAGAATCTAAGGAGGATAAAGTATAGATATCTATAGAAAACTGTAGGGAGTAAAAGTAAAAACTTGCCAGAAAAATAAATATTCAAGTACAGGTAAAAGAAATACTTATTGAAGTACTTATATTTTGTTATTTCCCACATCTGTTGCTGATGTTGAGTGATTAACTGTGGAATGTACATATCTAAAAAGACACAAAAAAGCTAATTTGAGGATCCATTTATTTGATAGACAATAGGATTCTCCTTTAAAATCTAAGACAGAAATTGTCAGTGTTAGTAATAGTTTATTACAGTTTACTGAGGCAGAAATACAATAAATGTGTTCCTACTTCATGTCCTTTTGTGTGACCTGGACCGATCTGTTCAGTAGTTGAACTCTTTTGCCTCATCCTTCACTGGATGCAGATTTTTTTTTTAGTGATCAGTGGTCTAGTGCATGAGGTCATGGTACCACATGAAGCCCAGGCCCAGTGTTTTCAGATCCATCTCCCTCTAAACCACTGCACTGCTCTTCATCATTTCCTTCCACAGGTGGTCCTGCTGTTTGTTCTTCTATTTTCGTATCTGATGGTAAAGTAACAGTAGAGCTTTCTGCTGTTTTTGGCGAAATGCCTCCTGTTTCATCCTCTGCTTCAAACTGTAGATGAATGATGTTGAATTGACCTCCATTTTGTGCATTTACATATGAAGCTGTGGTGTTTAGGTCTTTGTGTTCATTCGTCCCGTTGTGTCTGTGTGAGGTTGTCCTGGTCTCCACTTCTGCAGCAGGAAAAAAAAAAATCAAAAGAATAGTTTGAATTAATGACCCCACACACACACACACACACACACACACACACACACACACACACACCACCACTACCACATTTTCAGTTATTTCTGGAAAATGTCCTTTTGATCTTAGTAGAAGTGAACTTTTGGAATGAACAGCACCATCCTGTGGTCATTCAATGAAGGAAAAATGTCCCTTGTGGTTCTGAACTATGAGCTGAAACAGTTCTGGTGCAGCTCATCTGAATTAACCACATTTGCCTCCGACTTAATACATTCCCTATTAATTAAACAATTCTGTAACATTTTAACATTAAAATGCCTTTATCAGAGTAGTTTATTCTCAAAACCATGCGTTATTCCTCATTGACTTCCATAATTCTTTAACAAATATCTCTAATTTCTACCTTTAAATAAATGGGATTGCATTGAGATAAGTAATGATACTGTATGACCTGGATACAATTTATAATGATTTTCTTAAAAATAAAAATGCAATATTATAACTGTGTATGGTTAGTTTCTGCAGCAGTGGTGTCTCTAATATTATACTGTACACAAGCCAAGGCAGACATCATGCCTCTGAATGAAGAGAAGTCCACAAAGGAGGTCATATTGTTGCCGGAGTTTGTCTGTCTGTCTGATTTTGGTGATGATCTGGAAGAGATCCTGGATTCAGGATCACTTTGAAATTTTACAATTTAAATGGAGTAAATGGAGAACAAATTTCAAAGTGATCCAGAATCCAGGATCTCTTTCAGATCATCACCAAAATCTAATCATTTGTTCCTTGTGACACCCCCAACACGTCATTAATTTTTCATCAAGAACCATCCATAACTTTTTGAGTTATTTTGCTAAATAACAGGCAGACAGACAGATAGATAAACAGACAAACTCTGGCAAAAATATTACCTCCTTGGCAGAGGTAACGAAACAGTTTTAGATTTTAGAATTTTTACATTATAGAACTCATTGAGTAGTATTTAATTCACATGTATGTGTCACTGATAAACTTACCTCTTTGTTTTACACACTGAGGGAGAGCTACAGTAACAGTGAATAAGAAAAAAGCTGCAGACGCTGCAGTACTCCACCAGGATCGCTGCACACTCTGCTCATCAACACCTGCCAAACACATATGAACACTTAATAAATGTCCTCAAACTCAGCCCAGAGTCTGCATTTTGTCAGAAGAATCACATTCACTCACTTATCGGTGCAACAGTGAAGTTTACACTGGTTTGTATGACATGTCTGCTCTGCACATCTGAGAAGGTGCAGGTGTAAGTCCCTGAGTGCTCCTCACTGTCTGGTCTGTGGAGCAGAAGGGATCCATCTCCCAGCAGGAGCAGGTCCTGGTCCAGTTCAGCTTGACCTTCTAGCAGGTTGAAAGTGTGTCTGGTTCTGTTGTCGTATCGTATGATGACTGTGGGCTCAGAGGATGCAGTGAAGGTCCAGGTGAGTGAGAAGTTGTGGAGACTGTGTGGTGCGATGCAGGGGATAGACATGGAGTGGCCCTCTTCCTGTGTTACACTCACTGAAAAATATGGTATATACCATTCTATATGTAAATTATATGATCAACAAACACCTATACATTATACTGTAATATTATAACTTAAGGAAAAGCACCACATTGGTAAAATGCCCCTTCAAAAGCAAGCATATATATATATATATATATATATAATAACTTCTTTTGTCTCACTTAATAGTTACTCTTCAGGTGATTATGTTTTATTCTAAGTGCGATGAGATATTTTGACTAGAGATGAGCACAATACACTTGGTAGGACTAGAAAGACACAGACTGTGCCAAGGCAGATCAGAACACACCTTGGATTTTCCGAGAGGCCGTCCACACCTGGGTCTTGTCTGCAGATATGAAAGAGCAGAAGTAGGTGTAATCAGAGAGATTACCCAGAATCCTCAGTGTGCTCACCACAGTAAAAAGCCCTTTGTGGTCTGTGGTTTTGCTGGTGACATTTTCCAGAGCCTCTGGAGCAGATGGGGGGTCTGTGACCCACATCACCTGAGGGAGGGGGTAGATGTTATAAGAGGAGCAGGTGACGGTGTCGTCAGTCATCTCCATGATCACTGAGTGGATGAAAGCTGGAAAAGAAAGCAAAAGACACAGCAGAATGAGTATATGATGGATTGAAATAACTGAAAGTATGCTTAGCTTTGTCTTTTATCTGAGCCTTTAACTGTCAAGGTGTCCTTTACGCTTGTTATTATTGTCTGAAATACACCAACGATGCCTGCTGGTGTGTATTTCCACCATAGAAGATACTTTCCATTGAATTCAGTGGCTGTCTTAAAACATTGTCCTGCAGATGGAGCTTTCCCCCTGCCCACTGGCTTTGCTGTGCTCTGGGTTAGTAGGCCAGACAGCTCCAATGAGCCTGCAACGACTGGGTCCAGATACATGGTACAAGCACACAATGTAATAAACTGTCTTTATATTAAAAACTGGACTATAAATCTGCAGCAGAGACATTTCCAGATCCAGGAACTCACTGAACTATTCCCTCTTTTATTCTCTTTTTATATGTTTTGGCATCTGTCTCACATTGGGATTTGTAACGAATGCTTAA
This sequence comes from Siphamia tubifer, assembly GCA_020466265.1. Taxonomy (NCBI): domain Eukaryota; kingdom Metazoa; phylum Chordata; class Actinopteri; order Kurtiformes; family Apogonidae; genus Siphamia; species Siphamia tubifer. The sequence goes on from CM035796.1 coordinate 20,196,051, forward strand.
AAAAAATACAATCCTGTAAATCTCTCATTTAATGCGTTACTGCTCTTTTGGTAGAGATTCTGTCTGTCTTTCCTGTGCCAAAGCATGCAACCCTTAGTCCTATTTTGTGTATCTGAAGTAAAACAATTCATTCATTCATTGACTTATAAAAGAAAAAGTGACTTGAAATAACTTGTGTGAGGCTTGAGGCCTGTAACAGCTCACTAGTGGAAAAAAGGAAGGAAAAAGGTTCCACCCTGCAGTCACGAGCTTTGGGTAATTTATGAACAGAAGCCTCCTCCACTTCCAAAATTAGCTTGATTTGCATTGTGTTTGGATTAAGAATAAAAGGAAAAGAGCATACATTTTACCCATGAACCTCTCGTGATCCTGATATACAGTATTGAATGTAATATTACTGACTACTAACCTTTTACATCCAGGTTGATAAACAGCTCCTGGTTGCCTTTTCTTGTGCTCGTGTAACATTTGTACCTGCCCTTGTCTTGAACTTTGACCCTCCTGAGCAGAAGAGAAGCATTGCCATGTGGGATTTGGGAGTTAAACAGTGATGTCCTTCCACTGAAGTGCTTGTTCTGGAGTCCAAACTGGTCTTTGTTGTAGTAGAAGCTGTGAACAGGGATCTGCTGCTTGTACCAGTGGATGACCACGGTGCCTGTGGGTCTGAAGCTGCAGGGCAGGAGGCAGTCATCAAGGATGATACAAGTCACGTTGGATTCTGGAAATGAAACTATAACACAGTGAAGCTTTTGCATTTCCTTAGTAAAATTTGGGCATCGTAACATCTGGCTCTTATAATCCCTCAAATTTAATCTGGTAGTGCAAGTCAGATGGAGTCTATATATATATATATATATATATATATATATATATATATATATATATATATATATATATATATATATATATAGTGCAAAGGTTTTATATATATATACATATATATATATATATATATATATATATATATATATATATATAGATATATAAATTTTTTCCCACAAGAATAGTTATGCTAATATTGGCAGGTAAGCCAAGATGGAAAAAGGAAAGGAAATACATTGCAGTTGTACTTACTAGTTCTTTTGTTGTTATAGTAACCACATGTTTTTGCAAGAATTTTTTCATTTGACAGACAATCTGTAGTTTTCCATTTCTAAATTCTCATGGGCCGGGCTGTTTTCAACAACATGTCAAACTCCATATTTTTTGTAAGTATAAAGTTCAGTTGGTTTTGATTACATGAATTAGATCCATACTATGATCACTAAGATGAAAACAATCTTTTCTTACTTAGTCCATTGATGCATGTCAGTGTCCAGTGTTTTTCATTTGGCCTCAAATACAAATCATCTGCCAGAACAACATCTACAACATCAGGGAACCTTTGCACTATTTTTAATGTGGTTCTTTCATATTCACATAAATATTCAGCTCCACAGATTTAACACTTTGATATTTTATCTGTGACATATATATATATATATATATATATATATATATATATATATATATATATATATACAACTGGAATAAATATTGTTGTTAATAAGGCCACACTTTAGTCCCTGGTGAGTTTCTTGCTCCAGATGTGTGCAGCTGTCTCAGCTGGATCACACTTCTCTAGCACTGAGGACAGTGCAGCTGTGTTTATGTACTAATGGGAAGTAATATAATGTAGGTGAGTGATTAGGTTTTGAATATAGTTACAGTAAGACTATGTAATATGTTTCACTATAAAATGTTTACTTGCACTCATGACTTAAAATAATTGATAAATGATAATGAGTATGGAGATGGCACCTACAGTATACGTTATGCATTTGCCAATATAACAGCATTTTGTCATTAAAACTGCATCTTTTCTAACCCGTATCTCTTGCACTAGGTTTACAGATTTAAATTGAGTTCTAGATGTTAGCGTTATTTGGTATACAGGTGAAGAACATTTATTTCTGCTTGTGCAAGTTAAGTGCAGATTAAAATCCAAAATTACCTTTTGAGTCAGCCAGCGACAGCTTTCCAAAAAACAAAAGCAGTGCAGTCATGAGTCCTGCCATGTCCGACAACTGCCGCTGAGGTGTTGGTCCTGTAACAGTATTTGGCATGCATGTGTCCATAAGCAGTGAACGGTGTCTGTGTAAAAGCACTTTACATCCTTCCTAACACCAGTAAAACACTGACTAATTAACCTGGCAGGTCAAACTTTAACTAGAGGTTTGTAAATGGTCCAACAGAACAGAATCCAAAAACAAAGAAAGAAAAATCAGTTTATGTTGGACTCTTAAAAGAAACTCATCACACAAACCACCTGATTATTCTCATTTAAAAGCTGTAGCCAAATCAGGGGGCGGGACTTGTTTTGCTTTGTTATCTTAATATCTTTGCTGTATGTCATAATAGCGTGAAACTTTGCACTGCATTCCACCATAATACTGGAAAGTCACCCTCCAAATTTCAGATCATTTGGTGGAGTTGTGCAGGCGTTCCACACACAAACAGGACACACCACAGACAGAGATTTGCTTAATTATGCAAGGGATAATGTATGCGTGCAATGCATTACATACAGAAAAATATTTCCCAACGGGGCCGAACAATGGTGTTGTTCTGCCCCGAAGGGTTATTACAGCGTTATTACAGCCTATTACTGCTACTACTCTAACAGACTGGATAAAATAGCTGCTGCAACGTAGCGAATATTTACTTTCAAAGTGGTCGAACTACCTGCGGAGTGATATGATGTAGAGGTAAGATCCGGCCTAAAAAATCCAGCCTGACCCGACCCAGGCCCGCAGGCATTAAAGCCCGACCCAGCCCGAGCCTGACCAATTAACTTGATTTGCAGGCCCGAGGCTGAAGCAAACCCGAAATTTCAATTTATCCCATAGTATTTTTGGCAGAAATAACCCCAAGAATTTTAAAGATTAAAATCATCTACATATTTTTATTATGATGATAAATGCATTTACACAACGAAATAACACTGGAACACAGAATAAGAGGCCAGACAATGAGAGAGAAAGAGAGATCTTGATGCGCACTCGCTTAATTACGCGAATGTTGTGTATTGGAATATCAGAAGTGCGTTTGGCACTGTAACTTTAAGGTGTTGTTAACTGTGTTGTTGTTGGGACCAGAGAATAAAATACAGAGGTAGACTGACAATACATGGCTTCGTCCACTTCATATATTACAGTGGAGAAAAAAAAAAAAAGTCAGCGAGAGAGAAGCCCGAGCCCAACCGGACCCGAACGTAATGATTAACATTTTAGGCCCGACGCGCCCTGAATTTCGGGCCGGGTCGGGCTCGGGCTAAAGATCTTATGATGCCGTGAATCTGAAGTGACAAAACTCGTTGCCATTGGCAGCAGGTGTTAATGGCGCAGCGGGTGGTTATATTAAAAAAAATCCACCCGCAGAACACTGGAAACATCCATTCAAAGTGAATGGGAGCTGCAGCAACGTTCTAGAGGGCTATAGAATAAAGATGGATTAATGTATATGTTAGAGTAGGGAAAAAAATTATATTTTACCAAGTGTGGTTTTTCTCAGTCAATCAAGTACAAGAAATCCTACCAAGATAATTTAAATTTTTTCCATTGGCAGATGTTTTTTTTGTTTGTTTGTTTGTTTCAGTCAAGATTATTATTTATATATTGTTATTTTTGGTTGAATTCTGGGAAAATCAAAATGAAATGAAAATTGAAATAAGTAAATGAAATACATTTTTTAACAGTATCTTGGTAAGATTTCTTGAAATATGATTTTCTAAAAACTAAGTTTTTTTTTATATCTCACTGAAAATATACACTTTAGGTGATTATGACTTTTTCAGTGTGATGAGATATTTTAATTAGAAATGAGAAAAATACACTTGATAACATTTCAAATAGGGGAAAAAAGCAATTATGTTCCAAGAATAATCTCTGATAATACTATTAGAATGTTTTAAACAAAGTGTCTTTCAATAAACATCCAAGAGGATTCTCAGGTCACTGATGAGACGTCACTGTCACATATATGTGAATGGTCACATGTACAAGTCAACCAAGGGCCACGTGAATGCTTCTTTAAGATGCCATTGCTCATGTCTGTCCTCAGCCAACTTTAATCCCAGATTAAAGGGACCATGCCATCAGAGTGAAGTCATTCTGTCCATGTTTTGATTATATCATTGATTCTACGCAAGTTTTTTTTTTCCAGTTCAGGTTTTAGTATCATCAGACATGCTTGTTTTTATCATCCGTCTCCACTTCCTCAATATGTTTTTTGAGTTTTGAAGAATTCCTGCTGCCTTGGCAATATATAGGAAATGCACCTTAAAACTATGGTGTTTAATTTGTGTCAATAAATTCAAAGAAGATTTTTAAAAGCAAAAGCAAGCAAAAAATATAAATTCAAAATACCAAATAAAAAAAAAAATCTAACAAAAATCAGTAATCAAATGAAATATATAAGACTGCAATGAAAAAAGTCTGTAGATCGTGTAAAATATTTGCTTTCACATCTTTTTCAGTTTTAGTTTTTACCTTTTTGTTTGTGCTTCTTGACTTTTTGATTGTGGTTTTGAAACAAAAATGGCTGGTGGGGGCGGGACTTCCTTTGGTGGAATACTATTGGTTTATTTATGTTTGATGGACAGCTAAGTAAGTGTACCCAATCAGAAGCAGAGTAGAAGCTGTGGCCAGAGCTGCTTCATACGCTTACTTAGCTGTACGTCAAACATAAATAAACCAATAGTAATCCCCGCCCCCACCAGCCATGTTTGTGTCAAAACCAAAGTCCAAAAGTCAGGGAGTGTAAACAAAAAGGCTGGAGTCGTAAACTGAGAAAGATGCAAAGGCAAATATTTGACATGATCTGTGCATTTTTGTCATTGCAGTCTTGTATTTTTAATTAGAAATTGTTTTGTTTGATTTTTATATTTGGTATTTTGATTTGATATTTTTTTTACATTTATTGATAATAATAATGGATTGAATTCATATAGTGCTTTTTTGACCACTCAAAGCGCTTCACATTAGTGACCCATTATTCATTCACTCTCACATGCACCCTCTGGTGGTGGTACATACATAGCCACATTTTGCACCTGCGGCCCCTCTGACCACCACCAAACATTCATACACAAGTGTGAGTGACACTGGAGGCAAGGAGGGTGAAGTGTCTTGCCTAAGGACAAATTGACTGGGACAGAGTGGGATTCAAACCACCAACCCTTCAGTGAACCCCACTCTACCAATTGAACCATGGCTGCAAACTAAACACCATATAGGTCTATACACACAGGCTTAGACACAAGTTTAAATGTGTCCTGGACCTGTTGGATCTGAAACAAATACAGTTTATTTACTGTACTTGTAAGCACTTGGATTCATCAGGAAAAATAAATCATCACCCTTCAGTCACCACCATGATGTGGCCATTTTGGAACAAACTATCTGACATCAGTAGACTGCTTTAGCTGCTGTTTGGTTCTTCACCAGTAAGAGTTACTGAAAGAAACACGAGTATTAAAATAACCGTAGGTCATGACTCATATCTATATGCCATGATAACATGCTCATGACATTACTGTGATACTGCATTAAATATAACCATAGTTAATGTGACAGGTCTCAGCAGATCAGGGTCAGATTATATCAAGGGACCAGATGCTGTTTGAACACATTATATCCTGTTATTAGGCTGTTTATGTGAAGTTAAATAAAAGCAACATATGTGTGTATGAGGTGAAGCTGCTGCAGCAATAAGGGAATGCAGCTGAATGAATGAGGAAGTGAAAAACAGATCCTTCAGTACTAGTAATTTAATTAACTCTGTAATCATATGCCAGGTATCTGTGAAACCTGTTTATCTGGTTAATACTGTGCTCCTTACAACAGTAGCAACTGAGATAGACCAACCCACTGATGTCTTTATCTAACTTGTTAGATGCCGGCTGTGTCCTGCTGATGACAAAGTGAAAAACGATGTTTTTTTACAAATCCAAGCTTTTACTGCACGGCCACATATTACCAAAGGCACAAATAAAAATAGAACAACACTATTATGCATGTGACGAATTACAGGGGGTACTGGCGGGTACAATACCCTCCCATTGAAGTCCCAGTAACCCCCCCCCCCCCCAAAAAAACAAAAAGAGACAGAAATATCACTTTTGGAGGTTGTCAGGTCATTTTGCTGATATTGTGAAAAAATAACAATAGGGTACAAGTAAACTCCCATTTTCACCATAGGGATATTTTAATGTTACTATTTCAGAACCTCTATCTTTGGACCATACCATTTTCATCTGATTTTTGTCGACTGCCACTCTGTTCTTCTGTGGTGGTATGTTTTTTCATCGTATGCTCCTTAATCACATTAAAATAATTGACCAGGTTTCACAAATGTCAGAGTCATTGTTTTGATTTACTGACACTAACTACCATAGACTATAATAGAAAATTAATTTGTGTTTATATTGGATATTAGAGAGTTGTGTGTTACCTCCAGGTCTAATGATATCTAAAAATAAACCAAATCAAGTTTTCAGGAAATAAGCAGTTGGCTTCTTGTAAATGTATGGCTTATAATAGTATTTCAGTGTATTTAACTTCTACCTTTTGGAAGTTGATCAAACAGACCTCTTTTGGATCTATAATAGCAATAATGACATGTTGATTATTAAATTGTGACATGCTTAGACCTTGTATGTCTTTATGTGATCATGGTGGATATTGATACACTAGCGGACCATGATGTGTCATAGAAGTGACGGAACAGTACCCCCCAAATATGGTAGGGTAATTCACACACTGCTATTATGGGCTGTTGTTCCTTTTTCTCTTATGGTGAACACACACATAGACACAGAAAAAAATGCCCCTCTAAAAACAAGTAAATAACAAATGGATACAAAATGTTTCTGTTTGAATTAAGCAAAAAAATTTAAATAAATCTGCCAGTGGAGCAAGTGAAAAGTTTCTTGGTAAGATTTCTCGAAATATGATTTTAAAGATCTATTGTGTCCATTGGTAGATTATTGTTATTGTTGGTTCAGGAATGTTTTTAGAGGACACTTAACCTGTTGGTGCGAAAATTACAAGAACCTTAGTCAATAATTCTTGAGTGTTTTTACCGTTCTTTAGGCATGATAAATCTATCTATCTATCTATCTATCTATCTATCTATCTATCTATCTATCTATCTATCTATCTATCTATCTATCTATCTATCTATCTATCTATCTATCTATCTATCTATCTATCTATCTATCTATCTATCTACCTATCTATCTATCTATCTATCTATCTATCTATCTATCTATCTATCTTTACTCACAACTGCTCAGGAGTCCTGAATGCAGTGTGGCTCAAACATATGCTTGCGTCTGTCTCTTCTCAATGGGATCATTCAGGTCCACCCCCTGCCCACACACTCACCAACACCACCACAGAGTGCATCTGAACGGAAAATCCTGCAGCGTATTAAAAGTAGGCTACAGGCTTTTTATTTTTATCTGGTAAGAATGATGATGAAACTGCTGGTTGTTTTATCCCTCTCCCCGCCCTCTGCTGCCTCCTGTTTGTAGGTTACTGAAAGATTTCACCAACCACAGATAAGAAGATTAGAGAGGAATTAATGGTATTCCTTTGTCATTATAGGAATAAATTGATATTTGGTTTTAAACCAGAGGGTGGGGACAGTAGTCGAGTGGCGCAACATGTTGTGTCAGGAGACGTAAGCAGAGGGATGGCACATTGACAATAATACTGAACCAGGGGAATGCCTGTACACTGGAGCTAAGCACTGGATATCTGGACTGATGTTCACCATGTTAGAGGAGATGAGATCGCAGGATAATACTGAAGTGAATCAATGTGTGTGCTGGTGCAGAATGAGTGCTGCTGGGACATGGACATGCCAGTAGAGCACGGGGGCAGCTGTGGCATTCCCTGGGTGACAAACTGACGCAGTGGGAGGAACGCTTGGGTTCCTCTCATCTCTCCAGCTCTAAATTAACCATGAGACTGGCCCTCCTGGCCTTCAGACTGATGTGCTTGGCCTGGTTGTGGCCTGTCACCCAGCTCAACAGCAGCCACTTCCCAACCAAGAAGAGACATAAGGAGCCATATCTGGGGGAGAACACCAAACAAAAGCATGGAGGGTGAGCTAAAGTGAGATTACTACTTGAAAGGAGCTGACACTGGTGATAAAATGCACTTTTTGATATCTGATCTGACACTTAAATAACATTTAGTAGGATTCTGTGGGACCCATTAAAAGAATCGGTGAACTGCTCGGCAATGTCACTACAAATATGGTTGCATAATTAATTATGATGCTTTCCATTAATGTCATAGGGGATCAAGGTGAAAGCAGGTTATTGGAACGTTTGAGGTAAACGGTGACATTAAGTGAATCATTTCTGCTCCCTGTGTCTTTTAATGAATTGATTTGACTGAGTGCTACTTTCATCCTAAAAACAATACTCTGGACTTAAAAGTTTTATTGCCATATACCTGAGTTGTAATTTAGCATTAGAGGATTTGACAAAGTAATCTTAAACAGCGGTGGAAGTAACTAAGTAGAAGTACTTACTTAACTGTACTTAAGTAGATTTTAAGACTTGAGTATTTATTTTTCTGGCAACATTTACTTTTACTCCTTACATTTTTATATAAATATCTGTACTGTATACTCTTTACATTTATATAAATATGTGTTCTTTATACTCTTTACATTCTCATACTAGACAAATGCAACAGGATGAAATATAAGCCCTAAATCAGAAATTGTGACTTACTATATCATAATTTTGACTTTTTATCTTATAATTATCCATTTCTTAGCTCATAATTATGACTTATTTTTGTCATAATTTTGACTTTTTATATCATAATTTAGTCTTTTTACTTCATAATTCTGACATTTTTTGTCATCATTTTGACTTTTTATCTCATATTTTTGAATTTTCATCTCACGATTTAGATGTTTTTAAATTTCACAATTATGCTTTTTTTTAATCTTCTATTTATGACTTTTGAATTTTTCCTAAATGCTCTGTCCATATCCACTAAACTGAGTACCATGACCCAACAAAACACACCATCTACACAGTAACTCACTTTTAAAGACTTTCTTTTTGGATATTTTTGGACATTTTTCTGGTTTAAGTAAGTATTATTTCATCCACCATATAAAAAAATATGCAGTTTTACTTTATTAAAATTGAGAAGTTGTACTTCTACTTAAGTACAGAATGTGAGTAAATTAGACACCTCTACTGTATCCTAAATCAATGTTTACTATGTAATCTGTACAGACTTTAAATCACATTGATGCAAATTTGTCTTGACAGACTTAAATGTCATGGAAGTCTAAACTCAAAATGATTTAGTTTTTTTTTTTTTTTATCAGTCAATACGTGAGGATTTTTTGAAAGAAGAAGATTTGGTGATGCAAATCATGTCATGAGGGTAAAGTGCAGCCACTGTGACACATAAGAACACTATTCTCTACTCAGTTAAGATCAATGTCAACACACAGTCAGTAAAAGCAACTTTAATTTCTTTTAGGCCTTTAGTTTTAATCACAGTGCGAAAGTCCAATAAACCAGCTGTAATTCCCAGACCAGATGTCAACCCTGTTTCAAGTAATGTTAGAAAGAGTGTGATAAAGATAGAGCAAGTGTTTTTATGCAATCTGTTATTTTTCTCTCTTTGTTTCTCAGTCGGGTTGATCTGAAGATGAAAAAGCTGGACAGCACCAAGTCACTGCTAATTAAGTCTGAGCAGCTGCTTCGGATTGAAGACCATGACTTTGCGATGCGTCCAGGTTTTGGAGGTGAGGCCACACTTGATCAACCTATCTGTGTTTAAAGATGAATTTTCTCATTTTCATTTAGTTTTCCTATAATATGGCCCCTATTCCTTTTTCTTTTATCTCATTTTCATTGCTTGTTTCATTAACCATGTGCTTTTCCGGCAAGTCAGTAAGGTTAATGTAGGTTACTGGGCTGTCTTTGGTATTACGCCTCCCAAAAAAAACCCTCTTAGTGACCTAGATTGTCTGCTGTATGAGACACTGACAACAGACAATAGTACAGAGGAAATAATCTGAGCTGCGTACCCAAATCTGTTAGAGGAAAAAAAAAAAAAGCCTGGTGCTACATGGTTTGCAGAAACTGTTTTAGTACAGTTTCAATCCAAATACGCTCAATGTTTTGTTCTATTTATGAATCAAACATCCATAAAATGTAGGACCCTTCAATCCCCTTCTTTAGATCTATGTTTATTTCTTGATCTAACTTACTTTCTTACACTGTCACAACCACACTCCACTTTCTTTGTGTAACCATTTATCAGCTGTTAGTGAACAGAATTTCCCAAATGTTCTTTTAAAGGGTGCCTATTGTCATCAGAGCAGGGACTACAGCAAAGAATAGACAACAAAATACACTTTAGTCACCACATTTAAAAGGTTGTTTAAAACTTAGGTATTCAATAAATATCAAATATTTGGATAAACTAAGCCAATTATTTGTATGAGTGTAATATTTTGCTTCAATTATATTATTAGTTTTATTACATTATTGTTTAAAACTGTGTGATTTTGTCATCTTCTTTTGTTTATGTAGTGTTCTTTCTTATAAATAGGGTAGGTATTAATAAGCTGTTGCTTCAGCCTTCACCTTTTTGTCCATGTTGGTATGAAGATCTGAACTGTATGTGTGTGTGTGTATATATATATATATATATATATATATATATATATATATATATATATATATATATATATATATATATATATATATGTCATGTTCTGTTTAATGGAAAAATAAAATTACTACTACTACTACAGTTCATTAATTGGAATAACAATTCCAATAAACAATAATTCAATTCAATTCAATTTTATTTATAGAGCCCCAAATCACAACAACATCGCCTCACAGGGCTTTACAGGAGAGAACAATCAACCACAGAAATATATGAAGTCCCAAGCATCCCCTGTCCTTAGACCCTCCTTCTTGGCAAGAAAAAACACCAAGACCCAATGGGAAAAAACGCTCACTCCCATGGACCGACAGGCTATAGATGAACATCCATTTGTAGATGAAGGGGGGGTCCATCCACCAGACAGGTGAGAGTGAGGGAGGAGGTCTGGGGTCACAGGTCAGCACAGGACACAAGTGAGTCAGAGCTTATTCTGTTGTCTATGGCTCCTTATGCAGGTACTACTGAGAGAGGGGGAGTGGAGAAAGGGGACACCAGGTGATTAGCCATGAACAGACTTGGTATGTAGGATAGGTTTAAGAAATGACAAATACAGATGAGAGAGAGAGAGAGAGAGAGAGAGAGAGAGAGAGAGAGAGAGAGAGAGAGAGAGAGAGAGAGAGAGAGAGAGAGAGAGAGAGAGAGAGAGAGAGAGAGATAGTAGGACTCAGTGCCTGTACTTCTCCCATCATTCTAGCTCCTCTGGCAGCTTAGACTAAACTGTGACTTCAGTTTGTTTTTAACCAAACTGGCTTTCTCAGACAGGAATGTTTTTAACCTAATTTTAAATGTGGACACTAGGGATGTTAAGCGATGACAGTTTGACCAATGGTTGACCGCATCAACGTTCATAATTTTGTATCTTTGGTTTAAAAAAAAAAAGCCATCCAGCCATCTGTCATTCCACTGCACAATCTCTTTTGCATTGTAGTGTGGACTATAAAGAGGAAGCTTTGTGATCTCTCCATAGCATATCTTTAAAAATTTTGAATTTGAACATTAGCAATACAAAACGGAATTTATCAATAGCAAACACAAAGCTCAATTAATCTATGTGGTACGGCCATTTCACGCTAGTTTAGAACATTTGCTCAAAACATAAACAAAACACAAAGCTGATGTGAGGTAATAGAACTTCTAGAGCTAGGAGCTAGAGAGACTGGGACGGCAAGTTGTCACCATGACAACCCGACAGCACAGTGGATGAGTTGTATTATCCATCTGACAGACCTACTTAAAATGACATGACGGGTGGGCTACGGCAAAATGACTTTGTGCAGTACTGACGCAGGCCGGTGGACATCGCAAAGGCTTTTTTCCCCACGATATTTAGCAGCAGAATTTCCTGTAACATTTAATGTTTTCTCTTTATGTGAAGTTTTAAAATCAGCTTTTAACATAACATCGCTCGACCTTGCAGTGTGACTCATGTTTAAAAAGCTAAGTGAGCTCACCGCAGTGCGTAATGGCTGTGTGTGTGCTTGTGTGTGAGCCGAGAAAGCAAGTGTTTTCTTTTCTCGGTGACCGACTTCAAATGGTTAATAAGGCTCAGTGATCACCATCCCTAGTAGAGACTGTTTCGGCCTCTTTAGTATTAAGTGGAAGTTGATTCCTTCAGACAGTAACCATGGTAACTAAAGGCTCTACCTCCTACTGTATTTTTACAGACCCTGGGAACATTCAGTATACCTGCATTCTGAGAACAAAGGGTTCTATTGGGCTGGTACAGAACCAGATCATCTTTAAGATAAGAGGGGTCCATGCCATTAATGTTTTTTTTTTTTATGTTTGCATGTTTAAATTTGATTCTAAAAACTGGAAGCCAGTGAAGGGTTTGGAGCACAGGGGTGATGTGCTCTATATATAATAAATCAAATCAAATAAAAAAGTTCAGTGATCACTATTTCTTCAGATTTCACTTAAACCAATCCCAGAATCAATCCATGATACCACAATATGAACACAGCTTTAATATGTATATGGGTGTTTGATGAATAAATAAATATATAAATCCCTCCATCTTCATTAGATAATGGAACTGGGCAAAGTGGATGTTTACAGTATGATAAACCATATACATTCAAAGCATTATGAACCTGCAGGATGACCAGTAACCTCTCAACTTACTGTTGTTTACACTGATCTCATCATGTAGTATTGCACTATTGTATTGTATAAAATGTATACATCATATATCTACCATGGAGGTAGTTGTCTGACTTAGCATTGTCCAAAAATGACAGTAACTTTGTAAATGTATAGAACATGGGCCAAGGAGCAGCCCAATACTTTTTAGAAAAGCTCCAAACATTTCCTTACACGGTTAAAGCTATGGGACCTTATTGTAGCTTTGGGTTTTTCTTGTTTTTCATGCACTTCTTGAAAATGGTTAACTTAGCACTGATTATTGTACTACTTGTTTTGGGCTCATCCTGTTATGATTTGAAGCAATGAATAGGCTTTTTAGCTAATTACTGTGAAACATGTAGCACTGTTGTTTAAAGGGAAAAAAAAAACAGCTAATTGATTTTAGAGCTGAGACTCGTTATGCACATGCTCTACTGGTGACTCATGTCCTGTAAAAGTGAAGGAGGTGGTTAGACTGCATTATTTACACTGGTGACCTCTCTGCACCCTGGGACAGAGGTGAATTACTTTTGTTAATAGTTCAATAAATCTTATTTCTCTATATTACACATTTGACCATTTTGTTGCTCCTTAAATAATATATAGTTAATACCATAAATCAAAATCTGATTACAAGTTTTAATTTAAACTTCAGATATTTTGGCATCTGACCTGTAACTAAGTCGTATGCCTGAAGAGATAAGCATTAATGACTGAGCAGAGGGTTTCTTTCTTAGCTATTAGCTACCTTTTATGAGTGACTGATATAGTGATGTAACTATACAATGTATGTTAAAGGATTATGAGCACAGCACTAAAGCTGATGAATCATGCTGATGGATCAGCATGATGCCAGGGTCACTAGATTTGCCCGACCTTTTGTCTCCACCATCTCTAAGACATGGCTTACGTCTGAATTTCTCACTGAGCTTTTGGTTTTACATAGAAATAATCTCTGGCAGATGTGTAGATGGACGTGAAGCTGATGCATTACAATGTTTGACCTTTTGCAGGTTCCGCTATTCCTGTTGGCATTGATGTCCAAGTAGAGAGTATTGACAGCATATCTGAAGTAAACATGGTATGTTCACTCTGGGATCAAACTTAGACCTAACAGTCAGCATCTGCTTCAGTTGGATTTGAGAACTTTTACTTTTTCCAGGACTTTACCATGACTTTGTATCTGAGGCATTACTGGCAGGACGACCGCTTGGCCTTCCCTTCCAGCAACAACAAGAGTCGTACCTTCGACTCACGGCTTGTGAAGAAGATATGGGTTCCTGATGTGTTCTTTGTCCACTCCAAACGTTCCTTTATCCATGACACAACCATGGAGAACATCATGTTGAGAGTCTATCCTGACGGCAACATCCTCTACAGCGTCAGGTAAATGAAGTATGAGTCATTCACTTTACTCACAAAAACAACACATTGAAAACTAGCATCTGAAATAAGTAACATACAGTGGTGGAAAAAAGTTGCATGCATTTGTGATATAATACATTAAGAATTATTCTTAAATCACTGAAATCTGCCAAGTGTTGTTCCCTTCTCCAAACCCACATGCTCTGTTCTGTTGAGGTCAAAACTGGATGTTTCTGCAGAAAAACATCCAGGACATAACATGTTGAAACTGTTAATCATTTAGTTTTGTGATTTATTTGTTATAAACAATGAACAAAAACTAAAACCTTGCACCTGTTTGTCTGATGCAAGCACATCTTTTGAAACATAAAAAAAATATTTTTCTGCAAATATTTCATGATAATATTGGAAACTGTGTAACATTTTTAAGATTATGCAAACAGTTTTTTCCCCACTACTGTACATATACTGCTATTGTATTTTAATAGAATGTCCACTAACATATTCAAACATAATCTACAGGACTGTTGACAGTGAAATGAGTAGAATGTATTTAGCGTGCTGTAGGAATGTGTTTAGTGTATAGTCATTGTATCTGCTTCAGCTACAGGCTTTGACATATGAGTATGACATACATCTACTGAGCCTGATTTCAACTCTTGCATAGAATGCCTGCATGAATATCACCAAGGTATAAGAACAGTCTGATAGATGCACAATATTTCACATTTTTCACATCGACTAACTCAGAATCTGTCACCTATTTGTGCAAATTGAAGATGTTCTTGGCAACAACAACACAAAAAATGATAACTGAATTTAGAAGACTGTTTTATTTGGCCGTTTCATTAACTGCAAGCTATGTTTTAGGATCACTGTGACTGCTCTGTGCTCAATGGACTTCAGTAGTTTTCCTCTGGACACACAGAATTGCTCTCTGGAGCTGGAGAGCTGTGAGTATCAAGCATCATTACTGTTTAAAAATGCCTGATATGATTCCAAGCTTTGGACAAATATGATTATATAATTCTACTGCATTAAATATTTATAAAATGTACTTTAAATTATGTCACTGCTCGCTGGCATATTTTCATCCAAAACATGTTACATAACATTTTAACACAGTTTTGTGTCTTCAAGTAGCTTGGCTTGAAACGCTGCTGTGCTCAGTAAATAATTAAAAGATGTTTCTGGCCTAAACATATCACACAACACTACCAGTACAAAAACACACTGTACATCATAGCACATAGAACATTTCCATGCATTTGTAATTGTTAGGTACCATCTTCTTTTTATATAGTGTAATTTAGTGGTAATCCTCAATCAGGTCACTCTCTGGCCATTGACACGCTGCTCTCACTAATGCAGGATTTGCTATGGATTATATTTCACCAAATAGGTTATTCATGATTTTCTTTAAGAAATATTGATTGACATTAACAAGCATGACTATCCAGACTTTTCATGTCCCAGGCAGGTTGAAGGTATTTACAGTAAAGCACCTTGAAATAAACCATACACAGTGGGAAATAAAATATTACACATTAAAACAACGGTTATGCAATCAAGTACTACTTTCTGTAACTAAAACAGACAGAAAAGAATAGAATATTACTTTGTCATTGTGAATATAATGAAATTCAATTTAGCAGCATCTCATCAGCACCACATCATAAAAAAGACAATAAAAAAAAACATATATCAGCAGAGGTTAAAAAAACATGTATATACACACCATAGATAATAAATAAAATGTCCAGTTCAATACTTTAAAAGTGCTAATGTATTAAAGTGTCAATGTGCATTAAAGTGTCAATGTGCATTAAAATACATTAAAGGGAAGTTTTATACTTTTAATCACCTGCAGGTAAAAGCTGTGCAGCAGAAACAATGGAATGTCTAAAAACACTGTTTTTATCAGTACAATGTCATAACTACTGATGTAAGAACTGAAGTGATTTTGGTTATCATCAAGAAAAAATGGAAAATGGATAGATATCAGCTCTGAAATCTATTTCTATTGTTTATCATTATATTTGTCCATCCATATGGGGGATGCTTCAGTCTGTCTAAACCAGTTTCTCTGTAAATATCTCTCTATGATCAGTCATACATATCAGATGAATTAAACATGGATCCTGATCTCAGAGGAGAGTTGAGAAGCTATTGTTGCACAGTCTCTCTCCTGTCCTCTGAGGTAAACATCCATGAATCTTCTAAGAGAGTCATCATGTGAAGGTGTCACCCCCACCCCCCTTTTTTCTCTCTCTTGAAGATGCTTACAATGAGAATGACCTTATGCTCTACTGGAAGAACGGGAACGATTCATTAAGGACTGATGAGATCGTGCTCTCTCAGTTTTTTATTGAAGACTTCCAGCCTTCCTTTGGGCTTGCCTTCTACAGCAGTACTGGTATGTGAGGTCGGAGCCATGGAGATCTCTGAGCTGTACCCAGTTTGGGAAACAACCAAAGACCTCCTGGTTTTTACAGTATCAGATCACTTTAACTAAAACTACTTTTCTGATGGAAAGGGGTCAGGATTTTCAGGCTTATGTTTTTGCCAACAAAAATCCCATCTAATCTCAGAATAAGATAAACATTTACATTTGACTATCAAGCTTTAGTCACAGACCAAAAATGTGACTCTGGATACTGTGAATTTTTCGAATGTAAAGAAAACACAGGCCTAATATGTTGCATTTTCTCAATAAATACATGATGAGGAAGAGGAAATGCAGATAGGGTATATGTACAAGTTAAAGGTAAGATTAAAAAAATAATTTTGCTTCTTTTATATTTTTAAGTAGAACTGCATGTGAACATTTAAAAGCATGTGACTGCAAAGTTCACATTTTAAATTCTGTTTTGACTCATGAATTTTCAGTCTAAGGAGGAGATTTTCTGTTTCTTCTATTTGCTAGTGTGAATTAATCTCCTGGGAACACAACCTCTCTAAGAAGGACTTACATAACTTCAAGTCAACACAGATTTGCTTTGGAACATCATTGATTTTTCTCAGCTGTAGGTTCTTGCTGCCGCCTGGTGTCCTGCTCCCATTCACTGTTCATGTCTATTTCAGGATGGTACAATCGGCTCTACATAAACTTCATTCTCAGGAGGCATATCTTCTTCTTCATGCTTCAGACGTACTTTCCTACAATGCTGATGGTGATGTTGTCCTGGGTGTCCTTCTGGATCGACAGGAGGGCTGTACCTGCCCGTGTTTCTCTGGGTACTGACATCATGAGTCCTATCATCTTATCCACTAATATTAATAGAATTTTATTGTCAACTCACAAAGAAAGAAATTGTATGTATATATATATATATATATATATATATATATATAAAATGAAGCAAAAAAACTGATAAAATGTCATCAAATTTAATGAAATATGGAGAATAATCCACCTAATTGTAAAAAAAAAATAAAAAAAACCCTCTTGTTTATTATATCTTTAAAAAGGGTTAAGGTTTAAGTTCCTCTGGATTTTTTGAAACCACTATTTGAGCTGAAAAATAACTAACTTATAAACACATGTCATTCCAAATTTAAAACAGGTTTATTCTTGTATTGCCAAACATTTGTTTTGTCTAAAGCACAGGGTCCATCACATGGTCCACTGTCCTTGTATTATTATCTGTTCATGTTGTTAAGGTCAGCAGTTAAGATGCGTTTTGTGAGGTTACAACAACCTTGACCTTTGACCTCAAACCCCAGTCAGTTCATTCTTGGGCGTAGAAGAGTGTTTATATCAGAATGTACGTTCTCTTTGACCATCCCTGAGCTATTATATTGTAATATAATGTGGACTGAGCAAAAGAGGGACCACGGTGTAGAAATGTGCAATAGAAGCCACTTTTACACAGAGATCCCAGAAAAAAATTAGATTTCCACCCATGACTGATTTCCACAGTTAAATCAAAAGAGTAACAGAGGTGGGACAAGCTGGACTGTTGAACAGCGGACCTGGGGGTTCTAGAATCAAATGAGTTGCTTACGCAGTGCAACATATAGTGTAACTTATAACTTGTGTGTCGAAACACCCAAGTGTTTTTTTTTTCTTACTTTATTTTGAAAATTTAGAATAAAATAAAATAAACAATACAGCAGAAAATAATTTGGCAATTGTATTAAAAAAAACACCAAAATAGACATTAAACAGAACTATCCCACTAAACAAGTGTAGTTATCACTGTTTTGACTGTTCATAAATAATCCTAATGAGTCTTTCAGTGTTCCACAACTGTTAGCATGGATAAGGTCCTCTGCCTGAACTGGCAACAGCTCCTGGACCTCTGCAGTGCACCGTCTTTCTGGTTAACTTGATATGTTTGTTTATTAGGGTTGTGATGAGACACTCAGCTCAGGAGACGAGATGAGACACGAGATTGTGTTCACAAGATCGAGACGAGATTTTAAGAAAAATAAATTGAATGGACAACATACTTTCAGTTGCACATCGATTTTCTAACTCTGTAAGCGTTAACTTTTAATGAACTTCTTCCTTTTAACTAACTTCTTAATGAACGTCTTCCTTTACAAATTAAAACAAAATTTACATGTTATAAAAGTTAAAATAAAATAAATAAAATTATATATTTCTCCGTTTTTCAAATCTGGCACTTGACTCTGGAGTTTAGGTCTGAATGTGTTTGTCAGCGTTGTCTGGTTTGTTGGTGTTTTCTTGGCAGGTGCAGTTGTTGATTTGAGTACTGAGCTGTGGTGGTGCTAGAAATGTCTCTGCATTCTGCTCGTATTAGCAGCACTGTACAGCATTGTTTGCATACAGTGTCTGTATATTGCCTGTGTCTTATCAGTCACTCTCTTGACATTTATATTTCTGCTGGGAACCAAAAATAATGCCAAACAAATTATTTGAAAGTGGTGGGGACATCGTCAATTGTAAAACCTGTGTTTTCCAATGCCATTCTGGCTGCTTGTTGGATAACAAATTTCGCGAGACAAGCAATCTCACCAAATTACATCTCATCACACAAGAACTCGTCACACCCGTATTGTTTATTGTATACAGCCAGAGCTCATTTTTAAATCTCCCCCAGCGCGGGGTTTACACACACAATACCTCATCAAAAACATCACCTCGATTGTAGAACGAGAAGTGTTCCTTTTACATAGCATTCTGGAATCATGGTTCCACCTTTATCACAGCTCTGCTACCTCCAAAGGCCTCACATAGTCACGATAAAAGTGGGACCAAAGGATCCAACATTTCATCTTCACGGACATTGTTCCTGAATGAAGGCGAAATATTCCCGTAACAGAAGTGTTGTATAAAAGGGGCTAGAGACACAATTTTACTTTCTTGAAATCAATGTTTGCTTTGGATTATCATCAAAACCAGTGTTCCCCAAAATTAGAGCCCAATCCCAAAAGGGGTCATGAAACTACCTTAGGTCCCCGATAAGTGCAGGATAATGAGTGACAGGAATGGGATGAAATTTAAATTTTATGATTAAAACATTTGAAAACTGATCTGTGGAAGAGTTTAAAAATGTTATTCTCACCAAAGCCATGTATAATGCAGATTGTAAAAGATGCAACAAGATACATATAATGTTGAAGAAGCACCTGGGCACAAAGAAGTAATGAAGTAAAAAAAACAAAAAAAAATCTAATTGTGAATATGAAAAGCTTAATGCTCGAATTCAGGATATATACTATTAATCCAGATCCCAATAATGGATCAATGGATGGCACCCACAATGCACTGTGTTGTTTCTCTCTTTTTGTGTACAGGCATCACTACTGTTCTGACTATGTCCACCATTATCACTGGTGTCTCAGCCTCTATGCCGCAGGTGTCTTACGTTAAAGCCGTAGACATCTACCTGTGGGCTAGTTTCCTGTTTGTCTTCCTGTCTGTCATCGAGTATGCTGCTGTCAACTACTTCACAACGGTGGAGGAGATGAAGAAACTCAAGAAGGCAAAGGTCATTCAGGTTTTCTGTCACACTGGAAAAAATCGAAATCTTACCATGTGCATTTTTCTCATCTCTAGTCCAAACATCTTATCACATTTAAAGACCTGAAGAGCAACTTTTCAATGAGATATAAAGAACTTATTTTTAGACAATAAATTGGGGAAATCTTCTTTCAAGAAATCTTACCAATTTTTTTTTCTTACTTTAGTTTATATAAAAAATTATCTGTCAATGGAAAAAGTGAAAATGATCTTGATAAGATTTCTTGAAGGTTTTCCAGATGTACGGTCTAAAAAGATGTTCTTATACCTGACTGAAAAGTCACTCTTGAGGTGATTATGTCTTATTTTAAGTGTAATGAGATACTTTGACTAGAAATGAAATAAATACACTTAGTAACATTTGTATTTTTTCCAGTGTATGTAACGTCTTCATAGTTTCCTTCCATTCAGAGCTGGCTGACCTTAAAGCTTGACCCCATCTTCTGTCTCTGCAGATCCCTGCTTCCTTCAATGCTGCCACCCAGGCTATGGTCTTTGACGGCTGTTATCATGACAATGACATGGACCTGACATCTTTTGCAGAAGCCACCAGCACGCCAAACACAGAGAGAAACACCCAGTCACGAAACTCTACTGTCTCTGCACCCACTGAAGGCACCAGGTTACGCCGCAAGCACCCTTTAAAGCAAAACCTCAGCTTCATAATGAGCAACAGCTACATGATCGACTCCTATTCCAGAGTCATATTTCCCCTGGCTTATCTGCTGTTCAACATCATTTACTGGAGTTTGTATTCATAATTCACTTATTATACAACGGAATGAACAGAATTCATTGTAGACTCTTTCTGCATTTAAACAGAAACAGGCTGCAGTAACATAACTCACACATGCACTAAAGTTCTCAGATCGGATATGACCTTGTACTGTGTCTACACTTAAGCCTGGATATCTTGGATTTTTCTCACTAAATGTACAGCTGTAAATTAAAAAAAGAAAAAGAGAGAGAGGGGGGGGGGGCAGCTGCTGCATTACATGGTTGTTGTTTTTTGTTAATGCATTACAAGAGGGAGGGTTTAAACCAAATAAGTGCATGTGCATTTTTAAGCATTTTATTTTATTACTTGATTTTATTGCTTGGCTCATACTATATACAGTTGTTCAAAACTCAACAAAGGAAAACATAAAGTATGGTATCACATGCAATTAATAAACATGAATAGCACACAGAGTATACACAGATATCCCATTTAGACAATGTGCTCTAAACCTTTTCCAAACATATGGTTATGGTTATACACCATAAATAACTTATTTTTGTATAAAAGTAATTTGTAAATGAAGAGCAGACACTAGAAGAAAATGAATAGAGGGGGATTACACACCATATAGTCAGTTTAACTCAGTTACATAACAGTATCCTATTGTACATCCAGCCAGATGTCAGTTTCATCAGAGGGGATTAATGAATAATGTGATGAATAGCTGAATATAAGCAAAACCATGTTAAGGTGTCATGGGTAAAGGATGTGACTAAAAGTGAATAATGAGTAGTCAATTTTTAACATTTTCTGAAGCAGTCATGTCAAACATATGACCCATGGTCTAAAACCAGCCCTCTTAAAAACAAGATTTAAAGAAATGTATACAAAATACTGTTGCTAGAATTGATCAAAACAAATTCTAACAATAGAACAAGTGAAAAGTATCTTCAAAATATTTTTTGAAATAAGATTTTCAACATCTATGGTCTAAAAATAAGTTCTTATATCCCACTGAAAAAATGACTTGATAGATGATTATGTCTTATTTTAAGTGTGATTACATATTTTGGCAAGAAATGAGAAAAATACACTTGATAAGATTTCGATTTTTTCTAGTGTATGGTCCCATTTAATCTCAAGTGAGTTGAATCAGTAAAATAATTGAATAATAACCTATAAATAATGAATGTTGTTCTCTTTGTTACACTGTAAAAGGGTAAAATTACACAAAAACATTTACATCTACAAACTATCCTTTTGCAAAAATGTGAATACCCTGAACAAATAACAACAATGTGAAATGTCTTCAGAGAAGTAAGTGTGATTTTATCGATATCATGCCTGTTAAATGTTTTGTGCCTTTATAGATCCACTGTGACCTGTATGTTATAATGCACATGTGTAAATGATGAGCTGAGGCACGGTATTGTTAAAATTCTCTTTTTTTTTCTTAAGTGATGTGAGGTTGTTCACGTTAAAGGATATTTTATAGATGTAAACGTTTTTATAAAGCAATTGTACTTTTTCACTGCCATTTGGAATTGAAATTTATCATATTTATTTCTAAGTTTTATTGCTGGTCTGACCCATTTCAGATCAAACAGGTGTAATAATGAGCTTGGCACCCCTGAACAGTACATTCAGGTTGTCTGTTAACTTTCATTCATTCTTTTCACTCATTCTCTAAATCAATGCATTCACATCTACAGGATGAGTGCTTTAGATTGGCCAGTTAACTTTAACCCAGGTGAACCTAGAACCCATGATGCCTGAGATACATCTTGTCACCACTAACAATGTCTGCCAAAACTCTTCATTTTATACATAATCAGAAAGTAAGTTGTAAAAGAATAATTTGTTTTGCTGTGCATCAGTTTGTCCCAGCTTGTTCCTGGAATAAAGAGCTCTATACAAAACCTTGGCTTTGTGGTTTTCTGTGTCCACACGACTCCCCCTTGTGGATAAATACAGAATAAGATATATAATCTTTTTGAGAGGACGCTGATGCAGTATGAAAGCTGTCTTTGAATACCTACTCATCTTTGTTTTGCATGTGGAGTCAGATTACTGCTCCACTAAACATATGCTTGACTCATCCTGTTGGTGGTAATTTACACTCACAAGAAAAACAGTGTCGGTTCCACCCCCTGTGAGCCCTTGGGTGAACCATGAGCAACAGGCCTCTCCAGAGGGGGTCACATGGCCACACCCACACTGCTTCAAATGAAGCTTTACCTGAACAGGTGAGCAACAGGGAAGTCATCTGGTGACCCAGTGAGTTAATCATCAGCTTGGGAACTCAGAGGTTGTGGGTTCAAATCCAACCACACTGTGGTGAAAAAACAAACTCCAGGTTAATTATAAACCCCCAGCACGTATCCAACAACAAAACAAGCACAACTAACCCTAACCCTGACAGAACTCACATTACATTAACCGTGAATGGTGGAAGCGGGCTCTGTTTCTTGTTAATCAAGCTGTTTGTGCAGCAGTGGCTCTCAGGAGCTTGTGATGAAGCAGCAGGAGGAGAGCAGCTTGCTGTGGGTTGGGGGGAGGGGGGGCTCCGTGGTGGACTTTGAGTAGAGGATGGAGGTGGACTCTCCGGTTCTTTGGGTAGACTCCCATCCATTCTGAACAGGAGCAAATATGTGGTGTGTGAGACGTGCACATGCTCGCTACAGTGAGTGTGTGGTGAGAATTGTTCCCTGGCATATTTCATCTCCTGGGGATCACAGCAGACTCAATAGGCCTTGCGCCGATGGGGCATTCGGGGTCAGTGCCACAGAAGCTGTAGTTTGATGAGCATTCTGTCGTCTGTTTATTTGGAAGAAAAAATCAGCTCTGGATTTTTGTCTGTTCATTTCTATAGAAGCAGCAGTGGTTTGGCAGGTGCAGTCTTAGCTGAGGACACTCACGGATGATGTCATGATAAACTATTCATTTGATATGTTCACAAATTCAAATCAAAATGCAGCATCTCTGTGACAGTTTTTTCAATCGACAGCAGTGAATGTGTGGTGACTTTGCTCTTAAAAACACAGATACAACTTTTTTTTTACTACAGCTTTTAATCAAGTCCGAGCACAAAATTTACCCGGACCATGGCCCCCTTTGTTACATTCAATTTAAAATATAGGTTTTATTAAAACAATAAAACTGGCCAACTGTCAATTAAAAATACCAAATCTGCTGGGGCTGGTTGTCACCAGTGTGCACGCTCCCTGTGTATAAGGGAAACCGGGTACTCACACAGGGAGGCACAGCCCAGTCCTGTCACACCAAACAAACACAACGGGTGCCGCGGAGGGACAAACCGGACACATGTATAAAACAGAGAGCTCATTGAAGCTGATCCCTACAATTTTCCCACATCTCCTAATAACACTATTTAAATAATTTTTATCCTTAACGGTTAAAGACCCGAACCAGCAAAAAAAGAGAAGGTTAAAAAAGATTCAATAAAACAAGAATAAAACATTCTCATTAAAAAAGTATCAACATTAAAAGATCTCAATTTCCAATAAAAATCCACACGCTGGTGAGTCTTTGTGCAAATATGTATTGTTATTAATAGTATTAATTTTATTAAAGCGTTTTGTAGTAGTGGTACTAGTAGCAACTTGGGGAAGTGAATGAATAAAAACTAGTGCAGGAGAAGGGGATTTAGATACGTTTTGACTTCTCACTCCTTTTTGAACATGTTATTGCAATTATACCTGTTTTTATTTTGTTCAAAATGATCTATCTATCTATCTATCTATCTATCTATCTATCTATCTATCTATCTATCTATCTATCTATCTATCTATCTATCTATCTATCTATCTATCTATCTATCTATCTATCTATCTATCTATCTATCTATCTATCTATCTATCTATCTATCTATCTATCTATCTATCTATCTATCTATCATAAAGCTCAGGGGAAGTCCGATAATGATGTAATGGCTTCCAGGTGTGATGGAAGAGGGAAATATCTAAACCATGCAAGATACTGGCCCTCGAGGACAGGATTTGGACACCCCAGCCTTTAGTAGTGGGGGTGGGGTGTATTGACTAACGTTCCCATAATTCATGCATGACAGGGTTAAATACAGGTTAAGCAGCAGAACTTAATGTGTATGTATGCAATAGTGGAAACAGATTCCAAAAAGCAGGTACACTAGTCAAAGGTCAGATACACAATGTTGACTTCTGTCACACAATGGTAAAATGTCTCAATACCCGAAAGCCTTTTTTTTTTGTGCTTTGGAAAGTTGCTGTGGTGACTCTTTGTTTACAGCTGTGATTGAGCACAGTTTAGACACACCCTAAGGCATACCTTTACTGCCAAACCAGACAAGACAAAGCTTATGATCTACAAATAAAATCACAGTATCAAAACCTACCCTATGGGATCACATGTCATCTCTGATTGTATATTGAATGGATTCCAAATTATTTGTGTTCAGGAGATGACAACGCTTGAGCCACATTTTGACGTAAGTGACTGAATGTTGACGTTTCTAGGGCGGGGCATCTTCAGTCAGCGCCTGCACCTTCATGAGAAATTCACACTAACTTACAGCAGACAACTAAAGACCAGTGTCCTCTTAAGTAAAACATGAACGTACACATTTTATGAGTGTAGAGCAGCTTTTTTTTTTTTCCGCCCAAGACTGGATTTTAACCAAGCAGGTGATGCTCCGTGAAAATGAGAAGAAAACGATGAAAGCTTCATTCATTTACACTGGAGCACCTTCAGACCGGCACATGTTGGCCCCTGCTGTCAGGTAAAAATGTCATATGTTTAATTTTTATTCATGATCTAACAATCGAGCCTGAATCCATGATTCTTAATCATATTATAATGAATCTAATGTTTATTACATAACTTTAAACCACATATCAATGTAAAAAAAAAAAATCCTGTTAATTTTATAGAAAAAAAAACTGGCAACTGTGGTTATCAGAACAATACTGTAAAAAGCACAATAAACTATAATCATAGTTATGGAGTAACATGAAGATTTAATCGGGGAGTACAATTTTAACAAAAGAAGAGTTCTAGTTGCAATTTTTTTCAAACTTTGTTTATTAAACAAATATATTTCAGATATTTTCTCAATAATGTACTTTTTCCCTTTTTTCACATAAAAAAGAAATAAATGTTAAAAAAAAATACAATCTTCCCAAAAACAAACAAAAGCCTACAGACACATCAGTTAGCAAATGGTATATATGAGATACAGCCAGATAGATACATAAACAAAATTAGTCTAATGGGAACTTATTTTGTGGCTTTGTTCTAGTGGCAAATCTGAGGAAAAGTTGGTAAACCATGTGTTTTTACATAATTTTAGAGTGCTGCGTCTGAATATTATGTTTACCAAGCTGAATTTTGAGTTTTATGCCTTTTAATTTGCATATTAAAATGAGATAAACAATTTTTAATTGTTTATTATTTCTGAACTAATCAGTTAAGCATCATAGTATCAGGCTGGAACTTCATATTTAAGTGCTACAATAGTATGAGTCATAGCAAATTATTCTTTAACATATGATTATGTTAATATATCTGAGCGAAGCTGTGGGGCTACATGTACCACTGGACTTTTTTATAAAATGTGTTCAATTGAAGAGAACTTCATTTCCCTCTGACTGCTATGCTATTATGCTAATTAGCAGACTTAAAACTCATAATTCTGCTTGGTAAACAAAATATTTGGACTCGACACCCTCGAATTATAGCAAATATGATCAGTCTAGACTAGTACAATTTTCAACAAGTGTCATATATGAGGAAAAGTTGTTTAACCATCTTTTTAACATAATTTGAGGGTGATGACTGAGGATTGTATTCATTACCAAGCTGGATTTTACAGTAAGTGCTAAGCCCAGGAATTTGTGTATTAATATGGGACATGATTATTAGCATTTTTTGGATACTCAGCCATCTTGAAACCGTTGGCTTCCGAAATCTAGGCAATTCATGCCCACATGCTAGAACAGCAGCAGCAGCAGTTTACAAGATTTGGTGACAATCCATCAACCCTTTCAAAAGTTATTGCTCAAACAAAATTCTTGATTCCCTTAGTATAACTGCTATGCTATTATGCTAATTAGCAGGCTTAAAATGCAAAATTCAACTTGGTAAACCAGATATTTGGAATCAGCACCCTCAAATTATGGGAAATAGCATGTTAACAGACTTGTCCTCAAATTTGCTGCAGGACCTTTTTCTGAAGAACTTTCTGAGATTTTTTCCCCAGTCTATAACTGGTAAATGAACTGCACTTACATCACATAGTTTGTGTCCCTACATGATATTCAAAGTACTTTACAAAGCCACCAGGTCGTACTGGAAGAAATGTAGTGTTCAGTGTCTTTCAAGGTCAATTTGGCATGTGGACAGTCAGAGCCAGGATTTGAACTACCAACCCATCAGTCATAGGCCAACCTGCTCTACCAACTTTTTTTTTCTCCTTTTTTTTTACCTTAACCTGGGAAACTGTTCACATTTGGAAATCTATAGTTATTTGTTCAACATAACATTATATACTTAAGGCCTGTAAAATGCTTTCCCCTCACCTAAGCAAACAGTGTTTATCATTTTCTCATGGAAGCCAGTGTGTTTCACTACAGCACAAAGTGTACTACTGCATATATTAATATTTGCTGTTTCCCACAGCTATTGTAAAGGAAATATGCTTGTTCTGTTGTGTTGTATTATTCTCACAAAGGTGTGCCTGAATAGGAAGGCTTGGGCAGTGTTTAGTTTTTCAGGCTCTTAAAAGATAAGTTAATTGAGGAACTCTTACAAAATAAAGATAATATCATGATAACATACCAGATGTACAATACTATAAGGTTAGAAAGTTATTTCTGGGTGTGATGGGAAGATATGTTTGTGATTGACCTGATTTTTGATTTGTTTTTGACTCTCACGTTCTTACTAGATTATGAATAGTCTAAAATACATCTCTGCAATGAAGCTTAGACTTAAAAAAAAAAAAAAAAGATTAAACTACAGATTTGATCTATTTCTGTTACAGGGTAAAGAGGGTGTTTCCACTGTGGCCCCAGATACTCCTGCTCATCTTCCTATTTGCAGGTAACGTCTGACATTACAATGATAAATGACAGATAAAATAAAAGACTGTTTCACACACCAGAAAGATGTTGTCTGTAAGTGTTTGACTGCTATTTATAAACTCACATATCTCACATTCCCATAGTTCAGTCTGCACTTATTCACTCATACACATGTACTCATAACTGAGGCTGTTAAATACCTTTCTTATTTATAACATAACCTGTTATTCTAGTTCAAGTGCTGTATGTGTCCTGCTCTTTAAAAACATCTCGGAAGAGGACATGTCAGGGAAGCAAAAATCCTTACTAGAACCATGAGTATAGTTCAAGCAATTCAACCAACTAAAGTTTAACAACAGTCATTATCACAAAACTTAAAAACATATATTTCAGAGACATTACAGTTTAAAATTTGTTGTGGATAGAAGGTATAATATAATATATATATATATATATATATATATATATATATATATATATATATATATATATATATATATATATATATATATATATATATATATATATATATATATATATATATATATGTCAACTCAAGTGTTACTCAAGTTTTTCCACATAAAGAAATGATAATATGTGACCCACCACCACTAAACCAGGCATAAGTGTCTGGAAATCAAAATTGAGTTATCTGTGTAGATTGGTAGAGTGGAAACTAAGGTTTAAGATGGTGAAAAAATTATGTTTCTATCATAAGTAGAACCAAAGTTATGGTCAATTTAATATCCACAGTTGGACCTATTATGCAATTTGCATATTTTTAGATATTGTCCGTTAAAGTTTTGGACTGTTTTGGGGTAGGAAGTCCTTAGCAATGCATAATAATTCGTATCCGATTGACAAAAAATATTCACAGATGTTAAAGGACACTCTGATGGACATGTCACAGAAGTTCTATATATTGTAATAATAGGACAGAATTGCAACGTATTATAATCATTTGGCTTACGACATTGGACAAGAGCATTCAATATAAGCTTTTACCTCGTACCGAACACTTGGATGTTTACGCACGGAACGGAGTTCGGTTTGTTCGGCGAAAAGAGGTGGAAGTCGTCTTTGTCTTTGCTCAGCAATCCTTAAACTTTTGTCACCGCTTAAATAATTGACTCAATAAACACCTTTATTGACTCGATTTCAATGTTATGACCACAGGAACTGAAAATAGAGGTGTTAAGGTACCGTTTTTTGATAAGGTGTAAACACAAATAAGAAATCACCTTCCAGCCTAAATTTGGCTGTAGCTCTGAACGGCTCAGCGCGACTTATGCCTGGTTTCGTGGTGGCGGGTCATATATTAGGTCAAACATGACTTTTTTTTGCCCTTGAACATCCTCTGTCTGCTCTCATGATAACATGTATGGCTTCTCTTTCAGGTCACGCTTCATGTAATGGGACTTCTGCTGCTCCTTCCTCATTTTCACATACTTCTTTATCAACCGTCAGCCTCCACATTACATCACCTACACCTACACATGTCACCACCATCACCACTGCCACTACCCCCAGAGCCACATCCCTCCCTCAGGCCACAACAGCTGACCAGAGTGGAGGTAAAGCTGCAAAACATGCACAATTATTCCATTGTTTGTCTGTATTTTTTTAGAAATACTTGCAGTAAATGCATCTCAGGAATCATTTTTATGGCAATAAAATAATCTTTGTTGACATGCAGTGAGTGACATACTTAGACAATACAATTAATTTACTACTAAAGTTTATAACATGTAGAGTATGACGCTAATCCTGATGACATTGTTGGAGTCTAAAGATTCAGACACGAAAATCTGTGTTGTGTTTGAAAGAGTGGTCACCCTTCTACATCCCAAATTGTGGCTCCTGACATTGTTGCCCCAATTCTTCACCTTGACTCCTCATTAACCTTTTTCTTTCCCAAAGTGGAGGACACGAGGTGAAGAACGAAGCTGAGGAACCAGATATTAAACAACATGGAACATCCTTACCTCAGAGATTTCATTTGAGAAAAGATGCCAATTAAATATGTAGATCAACTGCATCCCTTGGATTATTAATTATAGTTTTAACTGTACTTTAAGATCTGTCAGTGTTTAATCCTATTCGCCATGTGTTATAAAGGGCTCATAGGCTATACAGGTATGTCAGGTGATTCTTTATCTAACACAGGGGTCTCAAACTCAATTTACCTGGGGGCCACTGGAGCTAGGGTCTGGGTGAGGCTGGGCCGCATCAGGTTTTCAACAAAAAAAACGCATTTATTAAAAACAGAAAAAAAAAGAAAAAAAAAACTGTCTTCAATGCTTTTGCTTCTGCTATACCCTACACTTTTTCAGTGCTTTGGTTCCGGTTTTCCACAAGAAAAGCTCTGATAAAACATTCCACTGTTCTCAAATATCTTAATTTTTAATTTTTTCAAATTGTATTCCTTATGCACCGCAACTTTCTCTGTGCAAATAAGACACGTCGGAGTGCCCCTGTGCTCCACAAAGAAATACTGAATTTCCCACTTTTCCTGAAATTGTCTGTGCTCATCACCAACCTTTCTCTTCACTGCAGGCTTTGAGAAAGACATGTTTGGGGCTGTGTAATATATAATTCCACTAGGTATCGCTGTTGTGTTGAAGTTTAAGTTTTAGTGTTTAGCTGACGTACAAAGAACGTAATTTCCGCTGGTACCAGATTGGCTCAGGGTCCTGCGCCTGCATATGACGTCGAGCACGGCACAGTTAGTGATTGGTTGAACGTCAGAAACCATGGAAACACAAAGTGTTTGTGGTGGCCGTTTAATATTTATATTATAAGTTCTCCCTATAAACGTGCATTTTTTTCACACTGACAGGCTCAGATAGTTACAATAAGTGTCCGACAACATACTAGAAAGGAGAAATGAACGTATGTCTACCTTTAGCTTGAGATCGCTGTTTGTTGCGAGAGCCAATCAGTGTGGAGAGTCTCATAACGTTACTGCACACAGGTCCTGTGCGGTGTCCTGCAGGCTGCTGTGCCCGCTGCAGTTTATGGAAGACAGAGTTTACCGACAACCGTTTAACGACCAGTTTATGTTTATGTTTCGCAGCCGGCTCTGGAGGGAGAGAGCCGGTGAATCCCCTGTGAACTTCCCCTGACCGGGGGAATGGGACTGGACTGGAGTTCGCTGGCGGTTTACCTGACCGGGAGTTTCGGAGGGAGAGAACCGGGGGAAAACCGACGAGATTACATACAAAGTCAATGCAGACCGGAGGTTGTTTATTTTTTTCGCGGGACTGGACCAGAGGACTGAACCACTGCTAGCTGGCAGGCAGCCGGCTCAGAGCAGCAGCACTGAAGGAGAGAACTGGGGGAAAACCCACAGTTTACCGGCGGCCGTTTACTGACCATGGGAGTATTTTTGAGTATTTTGCGATTATTTTTGTCGCTTTTGCTGTGAACACCCCTTTAGTCCACACAGCAGCAGAACAACAACAAACAGCGATCTCAAGCTAAAGGTAGACATACGTTCATTTCTCCTTTCTAGTATGTTGTCGGACACTTATTGTAACTATCTGAGCCTGTCAGTGTGAAAAAAATGCACGTTTATAGGGAGAACTAGGGAGAATGTGACGCCTCCAGAGGGTATCATGTACCCAGAAATGACAGCGGAGCTTCGGACTTTCAGAGCAGTACAGCGCAGTGATGGTGGTGATCTCAGTCATGGATGATGAGAGAAAAAGCAAAACAGGCGGGCTCGCTCGCGTATGGGCGGGACAAAATCGTGTCAATTGTGTCCGGTGTGCACACAGCTTTAAGCTGTCATTTCTGGGTACATGATACCATACAGCATCCATGTCAAACTCGCGCGGGCCGCACTAACATTAAACTTTCATATCAAGGCGGGGGCCTCAAACTAGCGTCCGGCGGGCCGCATTTGGCCCGCGGGCCGCGAGTTTGAGACCCCTGATCTAACACGTACAAATTTCATTGTGCATTTGATCACATTTAATAATCAATATAATTTTATATTTAGGAAAACTTTCATTATTAAACTACTGTCATCAGTATATCTTTCATGAGAACTCCTTAAACATTGATTTCCAAATTAAAATGGAATACTGAGTCCAGGTTGTGAAAAATATAGAACTGAAAAGAATACATGTTCACAATGCAGTAATATACGATGTCATTTTATACACAGACCTACTGTGCAGTTAAGAGCCTCTGATTTGATTGTTTTAATTTCAGACTTGTGTGATTCATACAATGTTATATTTATTTGTTGAATTCACTGTTCTTTTTTCATTTCTGCAGTATACTACTTTCTTGATGTCACTGTTTATGTAACTGGACAGAAAAAGGATGAGCAACAAATTACTGACTGGGTATGTTGGACTCATGGGCTGATTCTGATTTAAAGTGTGACACATCTGAAATATTTATTCAGAATCAATACATGAATCATTTCTCTTCTCAGCTTCGACAAGTCTTCCAAAACAAACTGGGCAGTTGTGTGTCTCAGAACAATACAACTGCAACACACACCCCTCCACGAACTACAATAAATGAGACAACAGTGATGCTACACACCTACAATACAACTTTAGTTACTGCTACGACAGTACAAAGCTATAACACTACCACAGCCTTCACAATGCCAGACCACAGGAATACAACTACAGGCACAATAACAACACAAATTAATCAGAACATGAGTACAGATGCGACAACTTTAGCAAACAATGTAACCTTGCAAAACAACAACATAACTACAGGAACAACAACAACAGACCTAAAAAGTATAGACACAACAAGATTAGAAAGCAACACAACTATAGCTCCAACAACAAGCAGAGTTTCGACAACACTATTACAAACCAATAGCCCAACTACACATGCAACAACAAACAATATCACAACTTTGCGAAACAACAGTCCAACTACAGGCAGAACAACAAACACTACCACAACTTTACAGACCAACAGTCCAACTACAGGCACAACAATAAACACTATCACAACGTTACAAAACAACAGTCCAACTCCAGGCACATCAACAAATGCGATCACAACTTTACAAAACAACAGTCCAACTACAGACACAACAATAAATACTATCACATCTTTACAAAACAACAGCCCAAATGCAGGTACTACAACAACAAGTACAATCGCAGTCACGCAATCAACATTACAGAACAATCCAACTACACTGACGAGCGCAATCTCAACATTGCAAAAGAACAACCCAACAACCACAGCTTCTAGAACAATGTCACCAAGAAACAGCCCAACAACACCATCACAAAGTCGAACGACAACTACACTTTCAGATACAACAGCAGCTCCAACACAAAGCTCCACCTCGGCGACCACCTCACCCCCTGGCGGCAGGAGGACGACAAAGACACCTGGCAGTCCAATAAGAAGGCCCAGCTCAGTAGAACACAGGCGTTATGCTCGTGAAATAAGAAACAATCAGCCATTAACTACTGAAAGGTATTACCAGTGTTTTAAAACTATAATGCTAAAGGAGTTATTTTACTATGTGTCAACTGACAATTTGTGTCTGGACGATATGAGTCACGCATGCGTAGAGGCAGTTTGCCCTGTCCGCCATCTTTAATGGCGTGCTACGGCAACCTCTCTCGGACAAATCACTGTTGTATGAGTCAAATTATGTAAATCTAAAGAGACTTAACATTACCATCAATAAATATTACTCCAGTGATCAGAAACAATTTGAAGAGTCCGTTTATATGCATACTTTCGGTTTCCCCCACAGCTGAGAACCTATCCAGCTAACAATCGTTTTAATCAAATGCACGGCACCATAGTGAGTCATTTGTCCTAACACTGTTGCTATAGCGATGTGTAAAATATCATAAAGATGGCTTTTAAAGATAAATGCTTCTACACTCACAGAGACCAGACACTTAAATCATCTCCAGTAAAGGTTGGGGAGATCTTGGAAAACGGTTCATGTAAGCTATATTTTGAAAATATACACACGCACCCCTGTTCATCAGCCCACCCCTCAAAACCATGTCTTCAAAAATACATCAATACTGTCTGGAGCGACCACGGATATTCACGAGTATTTATGAGAACTCAACGTCGAATCCTAAATAACAAAACAATAAGCAACATTTATCAGTTTGTGTCACATGAAGTCTAGCTAACAAAAGGGTTAGAAGCATGAAATAAACACAGTGGGAAAACTAAGGGATAAAGTCAATAGCTTACAGTGTTACACCGGCAGTTTACACACAGTGTTGGTAACTTAGCAAAACCTGCTGGAACATTATGTTTGGTCACTTTTTCACTGACGAGGTGAATACGATACCCACAACTTAATTATAAATTAAATACATTTGTATGTCGAAATATTATATAATCATAACAGTATCATCCTACCTATAGAGTAGAAACATGGTCACCGTAGCATCGGTTGTGAGCCCCTTTTCCTTTTTCAGTTGACGCCAGAGCTGGAAATCCGTAGTGATTTCCACCCTTGTTCTGCTCCTTTCTCCGGTCAGTATCCTCATGACCGTAGCTTTTTTAAACATCGTTTTTACTTTGGTTTTGCTGCCGGTTGTCGAATGCGCAAGAAGGGGGAGGGAGGGATGGGCTGTACTGATATTTGATGGACGTACCAGCAAATCAACAATTGTAAAAATAATCGGTACAATGGTTCTCTGGAGTTTTCCTCATTTCGTTTTGTTTTTTTGTGTGCAAAATTTCTATTTCAGTGCGTGTTATGGGATCGTGAAGAGGTTCTCAAGCAATGTGGTAAAAATGTTCCAAAAAAGATCTCTCACCCCACCTTTTAAGTCCTTCAGTTGCTCTTAGCGCAGATGCTACGTACATACTGGTCAAAACAGTTAGATAGCAATGAAAGTGTATCTGAAATCACTGTTTTTTTTGCTGTATGTGTTATACGGTATTTATTCAGTAGCAAATGATACACAGCTTCCCAACATAAAGCTAACATCAATAACACAACGCAGTCTGTTTGCTAGCAAATACTTGGTAAACAAGCTAGTATCAGTTAGCATCTTAAAAGTTCAGTTTATTAAATTAACACTGTAATGTGATGATAGTTTCTCTGGTCCCTTCTATGTAACTGTCTCTGCTACTTCATGACTATTTTCCCAAGAATTGGCATTTATTTCTCTCGTAATATCTCCGATAACACTGAAAATGCAATAGATATACACGAGGACTGTCAACGTTTAGCGGGCATGGCAACAATATCTAAGGGGGCGGGGCTTAGTGTAGGGTCAGCTGCTTGATATAATTATTAAAGGATGCGTCCCCTCTTATTTTACTGTTGACACTGACTGCTAAAATTAGGGTAAAACAACTATATATATTATTTAGTGTATTTAAAGTGTAAATATTGATTGAAATGTAAATCAAATGCACCCAATACAACCTACACATTCACTATAAGGAAGTTAGAATTAACTCAATATTATGTCTCATTTTGTTGCAGCAGTGTTTTATTTATATGACAAGCAATAACATGTCTCAGCATTTACCAGATATAAACAACTTTTTTAAATTGCTCAAAACACATGAATGTGGTGTGGTTTTTGTTGGAGTGAAATATTAACTTTTTAGTCGTCACACAACCATTATTCAAATATTGATATATTATTCAAAATGATTGAAGTCATTAACCACTTAATAAAATCAATAAATTGTTTAAACATGTGCAATTACATTTATTTGAAAACTATATTCAGTCTATTTTATTAAATAAATGTAATATTATTCTTTAAGTGTGTACATTTTAATTTATCTCGTTTTACAGTGATTCATGTGTGTTGGTTTACAGTAATGCTACCATAATTTTTCTTTTTCAGTCATGGCGACACAACAGGTCTTTTTCATGTAAGTTACATTTCGATATGTCTTGGGTTAAGCTAAGTACACGTGAGACTAATGATTGATGGATTTGTATTTTACAGGGACTTGAAGTTTCATGTGGCCAAAAAACTTCAATAAGGTAAATAATGTGCATTTATAACACTTTTTTTGTCTTCATTTGATTACGTTATTACTGAGATCTGGGGGAATCTTGGAAAATACTTTTTTTTTTTTATAAAAGGCAGAAATAGTTTTAACTTTTATCATTAAAAAAATAACTAAATGTGCATTTAATCAACAATCAATCTAGCTGTCCAGTTTTCTGCTAAAGTTTACATTACCAACGACTTTCACACTTAAGAAAGTGTTTTCCTAAACCACATCACATGTCCTGTAAACATTTTGCCGTTATCTCTGATGTAACTCCTCAGAAATGTGAACTGTCATGTGATTCTGAAGCTACGGCAGTGGATTCCACCCTGTTGCATCCTCAGTTCTCTCTGTGAAGCCAGTAAAAACTCTTCTGACATTGACGTGGTAGGAAAACGAGTGGACAGAGTGGGTGAGTGTTTGATGTGCTTCCATTTAGAAATAAACTCCCTAAAGAGTTCAATTTATTCAACCCTCCCACCCTCTCTGGTCAGGTCCTCTACAACCAAACAACACAAACTGCAGTAATGTGCCAGAACAAAACAACAGCTGTGTTTATGTTGGTCAAGGTGGTCCATCATGGTAAGTTTAATGTTCAGAAGAAAAATGTTCCCCTTCTTCTTAACTTCTTATGTGAATAAAAAGTTTTTCTTCCACAGTGATGATTCAGAGAGTGCATATAAGGTTCCTGCAAACAACTCCACTCAGTGTGGTGGAGGTAAGTAGCGTTATTTACTTATGGACTTATTTTATCAGTGAAGGAAAATAAAGTCAAAATCTCATTTTAGGGTTCATAGCATATAGGCATATCATATTAAGTAAATTAATAAACAAACATATTTTCCACACAAAATAAAAACAAGCTTTGATTAATTAAAAAATTAAGTCCTAATACATTTTAAGAATGTTCATATTCCTGCAGCTTGCCCACCACTTTAGCAAACTATGATAATGCTAATAATGCCAGTAATTAAAATAAAATAAAATAAAATAATAATAATAATAATAATTTCAGCAGAAGACTTGTATGTCCAGCATGTCTGGCAGTTACATAGAAAACTGAACCCCATACAGAAATATCTTTATATTCCTGTCTAATCTAATCCAATATAATGTAAGTAAATGCAGTATAATATAATATAATATAATATAATATAATATAATATAATATAATATAATATAATATAATATAATATAATATAATATAATATAATGCCATTGTGGTTTATATTCATGGTTGTTATGTTTTTGTACTGTCCAAATTCAGTCAGACTAAGGCACTATTAATGCTCAAAAGTCTCGACAGCTGCCAGTGACTAAAGGAAACCACTGACCCAAATAATTGTTAATATCAGTTTAACCATTAATCTTATTAAGATATTTGAATAAGTTTGGTAAAATACAGTTTGTTGCCTTTTCAAAGGCATCAGATATAACATGGATGTTCAGAGGATGTTTGATGAATGTGGAAACACTGTCATTTTCTCCAAAACTGATTCATTAATAAAGCTTTGAAAAAGTTTGACAAATGACACTGGCTGGAGACACTAGTTCTGATGTCCACTTCATATACTTAATTGGAAAACTAATTTTAAAAAAAAGTAATAACCCATGAATTTATTCTGTGCTTTAATTATTAACGATAGATAGATGGTAAATCAAATATAGCTTCTATTCACATTTTCACTTGATGAAAATAAGTTATGCTTAATTTCAGTTATGAAGAAAAACAACTGCCCCTGCTCATCATACTGCAGCAAAAATGGTCAGTTTCCATTTGACAAGAATCACTGAAAACATGTCATCAGGATGTTTAATCTATATTAAATAGTTTCTTTTCTCCATGTTTAGATTCTTATTAT
This sequence comes from Siphamia tubifer, assembly GCA_020466265.1. Classification (NCBI taxonomy): domain Eukaryota; kingdom Metazoa; phylum Chordata; class Actinopteri; order Kurtiformes; family Apogonidae; genus Siphamia; species Siphamia tubifer. The sequence continues at coordinate 20,233,955 of CM035796.1, forward strand.
ACTTTTCACCTGTCGACAAAAAGTCCCACACTGACAATCTTATACATCTCCAATCTAGTAAGTTCCTGTATGTGAAGTAGAAATGTTTTTCCACTTATATTAATTGTGTCAGACTTACACAATAATACGTCTTTAAAATTTCTCAGTTAAAACGGCTATCTTCCTGTTCTGCCAGTGCAGGGTAAGTTGCTATTTTTTTTTTCAGCACACAGACCTTTTCATAAATGGATGAAGATCATAACTTTGTATAATTTTCTTCCTCAGACCGCCGTGTCCATTGTCCAATATTTCATCTTTATACATGGTAATCAGCCTGTGAATGTTTATTTTAAATAACCTTTAATTTGGTGTGGTCATTGTCTCAAAAAGAACAGGAATTGGAAAATATATATGTTCATCAAAGTCACTTACATATTGTTCTCATATTTATTTATTTTTACAACAATTACATGAATGACTTTTTTGTACTATGTTTATTTCCCTTCAGGGTTTTAATATGACCTGTGGACGCACAACAACGTGAGTAAAATCATACTATCATGCTTTATCATCCTTGTTTACAAAAAATTAAAAAAGAAACACATTAATTCTTCAAATCAGATTTTTTTTTTGTACTTCAGTTTTTATTAATTTTTATAAAAGGCATAGTACTGGTGCAAACATATACATTAATTGTGAGGAGACACTTTAAGGATGTATGAAACAAACCATCACCTCAAACATAAAACAAGCAAAAAAAAAGTAAAAACATAAAACTAAATAGAAAACATTCTCATATGAGTCCAAAACACATCCCATATTGAAAATTCATCAGTCATCTCACCCTTCAGTCTATTGAACATACACTATGATGCTGGTTCCACCATTGCGTCCATCCATTCCTTCACTTCTGGAGTCTTAACTGTTTTCCAATGTCGTAAAATAATCCTTGAAGCCATAAATCTGCATATTTTTGTTATTTTCTTTCCAGTTCCCTGAGGTGTATAGCAGTTTTACACTTTTCCCAGAGGGTATCGATCTGTGCTCTGTCGGAGGATCTGACGACTATGTTTCAGTCTGAGAAAAACATCATTTTTAATGGACTAGTGACTCGGGCAGGTGTGGATTTTCTACACAGATATGGTTCAATACAGGCCAATTTATGTTGAATGAATCTTAAGTGTTTTTGTTTTGTCTTGTCACACAGCAATATGTGGAAACAACAGTGAAAACATACTGACAACACCGTTCACACTGGCACACTTAAATCTGAAGCCTGATGATTTCTGCCCATTTATAGAAAAGTCCTCTAACCTCTTATTCTGGTTTGTATGATTTTATGTTTCTACATTTTGCTTGTATTTCACTAAACACAGTCAACATGATAGTTGATAGTGTAGTATAGAAGCTATCTTTTTTAATAGTTTAAAGTTCATCTACTAATCTACTACTGGAAGCTGGTGTTAAACAAGACTGGATAGGCACAAGAGAGTATTTTTATTTTGTTATTAACCTTTATTGAATCTGGGGGTAATTGAGATTAAAAACCTCAGTTGCATGAGTGTCCAGGCCAAGACATCAGAACAGAAAATAGGAAGTGTAGCCATACAACCATACTAAAACTAATATAAAACACAATAAAACTGTGCTAAAACATACATGAAACACCACTAATTATTTAAAAGGTACTAAAAGTATACAACAATAATCCTTAAAATAATGCGCATCATAGTTTGTTTATCCAGTTTATGGAAATGTATCTAACATTACATTTTTCTTTTGTAGTTTTGTTTAAATATGACAACATTTATTTCCTGGAAACGCTGCTAAAGTTACTCATTACATGAACACAAAGACACACCTTCAGTTCTTATGTTTTAACAGATCTGTCCAGATAAATACAGAATTAAACATAATGAGCAGGAGACAGACGGTAGCGTTTGGACGAGCACTCTGGTCCCGTAGGAGACGTAGAGAAAAGGAGACATTTACGTCCATTGGTTCAGACTGATGTCATGGGCTCAGCCTCCTCAAAGGTCTGGCCCAGCAGCATCACAGTAATAACAACATACATTTACTTCATAAAACACCTTTTAAGACACCCAAGGCCCTTATCAAGTCACAAGTAATGCTAATAAATAACATCTTGTCTCGTCATCTGAACCCGCTTTATCCTCACTAGGATCACTGGGGTCACTAGGGGTCTAATCCAGCTACAATGGACACCCTGTAAGAGTCTCCAGTTCATCTCAGGGCTAAACATATATAGACAAACAATCACTCTCACATTCACACCTGTGAGCCATTTAGATTAACCAATTAACCTATCAATGCATGTCTTTGGATGGTGGGAGGAAACTGGAGTACTCTGAGAAAACCCACGCAGACATGAGGAGAACATGCAAACTCCACACAGAAAGGTCTGGTATGGGAATCGAACCAGGGCCCTTCTTGCTTTGCTGACCACTGCACCGCCATGCCGCCCTAATAATAAATAGCATATCTTGTCATAATAATTGTTAGGTGCACGGTGCAGACACAAAAAGGGACTGAAAAAACAGGTTACAGGTAAAAATTAGTGATTTAATGATGGTTGAATCCAGAAAATAACTAAATAACAGAGGTAGGAGCTTGACTGGGGTGTAAATGGAGTTCAGGAACATGTAGACCGGCAAAAACTGGAAGTAAAGTGAAAGTGCGAGCAAGGTTAAAGAAACTGAATTTCATCTACACAAAAATATCAGAGCTAAGGTACTAGTTTTACCACAGAGGTAAACAGATAATCTGGCAATGAGTGTTGGAGAAGACCAGGTTTATATACAGAATAAGGCAGTGGTGATTGTTGGCAGATGGCTTGATTGATGATAGTGCACAAGTATTCAGGTGAGAGGTCATGCCCCAGCGCCACCCTGCTCCAGAAAAGAAAAGCAAACTCCCAGAGGGTGGGGAAACACACACACTAGGACCCTGACATATTTGACAATTTATATTTTGCAATTTATAAATTGGATATTTGACAAGAGCAGTAGCATATTTCCACAAGATGTCTATCTGTATATTGTTCACAGGTTACAGTAAATACTTTGGTAAGATTTCTGAGCACAATATTGTACCAATACAGTGGAAAAAAACTGTTTCCTAAAGACTGTGCCAGTGGTAATAATCTGTCTAATCTGCTTTACCTTTGTCTAAATCCTTCTGATTCAGCAGATCAGTCATCTTTGAGTCAGCAATAGTTTTATGAGGTATGGCTATTGGAAAATAGTTACATTATAATACATTATAATATAATAATTACATTATAATAATAGTTATACATATACATTAGATTTAGATAGAAGGAAACATGTATAAGTGGTGTCAAATAGACCCCCGCTTACAATTGTGAAATGCTTTTTCTGCTGCAAAATATCCACATGTGTTTGTGAACATATGTCTCCATGTTCTATCCTCTTTAACAAATAATTCTATCAGCATCTAAACGTCACATTACAACACTACTTTTTTTCAAGGCAGTTTTTGTCTTAGTTGATCATAAAGAACAACTTGATGTTAATTTGTCATTTTCTCTTTATAGTCAAAATGGAAAAAATGTGGTTGTACGACTTGACGAGCAGTGTGTACACAAGCCTTTTACAACCCCAACCCCAAATGTGACGAGCATACAGCCTAACACCACCACCACCTCTACAAATGTAACCTCTTCTCCAGTGAATACAACAGTTGAAGTCTTCAATTCCACCACTGCAGTGACCAACAGTAATGCCACTACAATGACCAACACTAATGCCACCGCCACTGCAGTGACCAGCAGTAATGCTACCGCCAGTGCAGTGACAAACACTAATGCCACCGCAGTGACCAACACTAATGCCACCGCCACTGCAGTGATCAGCAGTAATGCTACCGCCAGTGCAGTGACCAACACTAATGCCACCGTCAGTGCAGTGACCAACACTAATGCCACTGCCCTGACCAGTACTATTGTCATCACTACGACTGATATAATACCTGCTGCGAATACCACCATTACAGAGGTATCCACTGCTGCCCTGACAGCAACCACTGGAAATAAATATGTTTCGGTTGCCTCATCTGAGAGCCCTTCAACAACACTAGGTTTGTTTAACCCCAGTTGTGTGCATCTACAATATGTACATGACCCTATCTGCTATGTATCCCCTTTAAACTGTATTTGTTTTTAGAAGAAAGCAGTGAGACCCAAGCCAACTCATTGCTTGACATGACCAGTGACGTTTCCAACCTGAACTCCAGCCAAGTGGCTCAGCTGGTGTCACAGCTGGAAAACCTTCTATCAGGCCCCACTGTCAGCCTGGCACTGGGGAACACCTCTATCAACATTGTCAGCAATCTCCTGGGTGCTTCTCCTGAAGTTTTGGGTGACTCCTCCACCAGGTTACATATGATTTTTCATTTTATTAAAACTTTTGTTAGTTAGCTCCAAAGGTGATGTATTTGATACTAGCACCTAAGTAATAAACAGTAAGTAGATTTGTTCCTGCACAAAGGAGAGAGATAATAGTTTTTTGTTGTCTTTTCATCTTTTTGACTATCTGTCAGATACTTTACGCAAAAACTACTGGACTAATGCCCATGAAACTTTCAGGAAATATGTGAAGTGGTCTAGAATAGATCCTATTAAATTTTCTTTCAATCCTGCATCTTGTGTGTATAGCTTTTCACCTATAGATATATATTGTGTTTTTGTCTTCATGCTAAAGTGTACTAACAAACCAGGAGTTTAGTTTTCATCTCCCTTGAAAGCGACCATCATGGAATACATGAATATGCCAAATAAAGACCATACCATATAGTCTACTGTGCTCATATCTTTTCCAGCATCATAAGGATCGTTGATACAGTGGGTTTGAAGGTGGTCCTTGGTCCACAGAAGCAGAAACGCAGTGAAGAAGCAGTGACCCTCCTGGCCCCGGCCTTGGCTCTTTCTGTGAGAACAGCAGATGGCACAAATTTTCAGGAAACATTCTTTGCCATTTCAGATCCAAATAATGTTGAGGTATGATGTGTTTTATAGGATAATACATGATGAAGTTTACTGTTTTACACATGTCACAATGTGGCTCTCAGCCATGATAAGAATGGAAATGTATAATGTGTACAGTTAAGAAAACGTAATTTCATATGACAAGACATTGAAATAATCAAGGCAACAAAGATAAACGTTCATTAAACTAGAAGTGGGTGGTATGCAAGGTATCCTACCTTATGGAGGTGTTTTTTGACAGCAGTAGAGATTTTTGCCACACCTTTCTACCGTCCATTCTGTAGATGTCAGTAATGCAACGTTTTGAACATCCGCCGGCTTCCTCTAAGAAGAAGCTAGCACCACTGTCTTCCTAGATGATGTGTTAGCAGAAGTATTTCGTTTAAATAATCTACAAATATAAAACTATAGTTTATGTAATGTACTATTTGTTATTATGGTATGTGGTGACAACATAATTCGATTCAGGACTCTACAATTTAATTTACAGGGTGTCTGAAAAGCGAGCTAACAAGATAACAGTCAAAGTCATGACAGCTGTAGAGTTTATGATAACAACAAACCAAATGTGCTAAACGTTAACATTACCTTAAATGTAACACACTGTGCCAACCTTAATAACTGTATGTTACTATATCCAGTTGAGTTACTATTAGTCATGGTATCTGGCTGGTGTTAGCAACGAAAATGACTGTTCAGTTATAATTTCGCTAACGTTAGCATGCTAAGCACTGCTAAAGTGATTGCTATCATTGAGATGTGTTGTGCTAGCTACTCCCAATGATAGCTTCACATGAAATGTGTTTTTTTTTCTTCAAATTGAAACAGTAACAACCTAAACCATTAGGCTTGCTATAATGATGTATGTAAGTGCACATTTACAAATCACCCTCAACAACTGCATAATTAGGGTTCATTTTAGCACCTCCCTCTTCCTGTGTTTTCTGGTTCATGACTCCTGAATATGAAGAAAGTCTGCACAAATATGAAAGACTGCACTTGTAGCTATATGACCAATAACAAACTGTTCTGGTGTCATTTATACTTTATTTATTACTACAAAAGTATTATACCGATTATATATCCAGTGTACCGCCAGTGGCTCAAATTATACTGGGATATACATTTTTGGCCATACCACCCATTCCTACATTAAAATTAACGAAAGGAAAACATAGTGTAAAGGTACACATCTGCAGGAAGGAGAGTGGAGAGTTAAAACCAGCCACAGCTTTACAGACTGATGACCCTAGGCCCAGGTGTCGTTAGTGACTGTAATTAACTACTTCCCTGACACACAGGGGTCATCACACAGAGTTAATATGAAAATATTTAATGTTAACTCATCTCTGACCCCTTAAAATCTGTTAGTGTGGCCCCCTTTGTCCAAATACGGTCACTTCTGGCTCCAAAAATACAATATGGTAAACCACAACGAGGAAAAGAATCCCCTTGAATTTTTAAACTGATTTGAAAGTTCAGAAAGTAATGGGTGATAAGTTAATCCACTTATTATATATGGTATAGGGGACAATGTTGGAAGTACTATTATTATGAAATTTCCTAGTAGGAAAAAAAAAAAAGCTAATAATGATGGCAACATCATATTTAAATGTCCCATTTCTTCATTCTTTTTCATTATTTCTGTAAATAGATAATAGCTAAATTCTATTTTGTTTTAAAGGTCTGTACAATGTGCATGTTTCTTGTTCTTTATGGTAACTGGGTTCAAACGTATTCATTTATTTAGTAACAGATAAGTGAATTATGGTGCTCCCGTTAAAAAACCTGTAATTATTGTTATTTATGCCTTTTCTACCACAAGTGTGTTACTGCTAAAATATTCTAAATAAGAAATGATTCAATGAGCAGATACTTTTATTGAATTAAATCATCCATTGAAGTGAACTAGGTCAGAAATAGTGACTGCCAGCTGACTTAATCTCATTACACTGACCTTGAAAATCACAAGGAAATCCTTTTAGAATTTTTAGTCCTGAGAATTTTGTTGAGTTATTGCAGTGTTGGTTTGTTAAACTCACATACTGTCACACATTGATGTGTGAGATGCCCTGAATAAATAAGAAATAATGTAATGAAATCAGGTCATATTCCATCTGTACTGCAGGTCCGTGGGGATTCCAGGCACAGAAGGAGTGTGAGGAAAGACTCGTCCACCCCTCAGGGTTCTATCAAACTGCCCTCCAGTCTCACAGAAAACCTGACCACTGAGCAGCAACAGCAGGTTTCCAGAGTCCAGTTTAACTACTACCAGAAAAGTACAGTATTTCAGGTATATTTCACCAATATTTGTTTTTCCAAGTGAAAGACTCTTAACTGCCTGTTCCCAATTCATGTTAAATTGCAATGTATGCACATGTTTCAACTATAACTGATAAGTTCTTGCAGCTTCAAGTGACCACTTGTTTGTTTTCTCATGAACATACAGGACAGATCACTAAACCAAAACCGAAAACTGAACAGTGGCATCCTGGGGGCGAGTGTAGCTAATCTGTCTATCACAGGACTGCAAGATGATATTATAATTCACCTGAGAAATACAGAACCCATTCCTGTAAGTCTGTTAAAACACATGCCATGAATTTTAAGAAAATCTTGAATAAATGAAGACCAATCACACTGAAGATACCGTAACAAAAGACTATATCCCTGATCACAGAAACCTTTCTTTCTAGAAATGGGGATAAAAAGAGTGAACATTTGGATTATGTATATGTACATCAGATGCTAATGAAATATATAATAAGACTCTAACTTTAATGCTATGTTTTTCACATTTGTCATCATTATGTGGAGTTACAGATGATCAACTAACACATACCCTTTTCCTTTTCCCCCAATTAAAGGCAAATTTTGTGGCTACATGTGTTTTCTGGGATTTTACGTTAAATGGTAACTTCTACATCACTATAGAGTACATCATAATAATGAATCAGAGAGCTGAGATATGCATGTTTTGTCTTGTACTATCAGATAGATCAGGCGGTTGGAACCCCCACGGCTGTTATACCCGAAACACCACAGACAATGAGACAATTTGTGGTTGCAACCATTTAACCAGTTTTGCAATATTGCTGGTAAGATGTTTTACAGTTTCTGTTCTTTTCCATCTGGTAATTTCACTGAAAATTGACTCCAAACATGTCTATATAGCAATAAATTTAGATTTTCAGAGTTAAAAATAAAACCATTTAATCATTTTAACTGTTGTTAAAATCTGAAGGTCAAATGATATCTACACAGTAAATCCAGAGGTGTTTTCTAATTGAATTGGAGAATGTTGATTTGGGTGTTGTTTGTGCACTTCTGCAGTGTTGAAGAGCTCTGCGTGCAGAGTTAATTCCACACTGGCTTTAATATAGATTCATCGTTTGCACTCACAGGGTCAATCTTAAGGGAGGTGTCAGGTTTTAGCAGCAAATAGATCAGTGACATTTTAACACCATTAGAAAAGTACTCTGCAGTGTCGATGACAATCCCTGTGTATACACCTGTGTGATATATGATGATGATGATTTGAGTCAGTTAATTCTATCGTTGTGGAATTAACTCTGCTGATTTTGCTATATATCGCACATTTACTTTACTCCCCTCTGCTGACAGTGGTGTTTTTCTTGTTTTTCATCACAGAACCTTTCTAGACAGCCAGTTGTCAGTCGAATCCAGGCAACCATTCTGACTTTTATCACATATATCGGCTGTGGAATCTCTGCTATCTTTCTGGCTATTACCCTCCTCACCTACCTGTCCTTTGGGTGAGTGTTCCAGTCACACTGTCTTGTTCAGTATTTCATCACACATGAACACTGTGGCGTCTAAAGAGATTCTTTTCCACTAAACAGGAAATTGCGTAAAGACATCCCATCTAAAATCTTGATTCAGCTGTGTATAGCTCTGCTACTGCTGAACCTGGTGTTCTTGGTGGATGCGTGGCTGGCACTGTATCCAGAGGCTGTGGGCCTCTGTATCTCCACTGCATGGTTCCTTCACTATTTCCTGCTGGTCGCCTTCACATGGATGGGACTGGAGGCGGTCCATATGTATTTGGCCCTTGTCAAAGTCTTCAACAGCTACATATCTCGTTACATGCTCAAGTTCTCATTGGCTGGTTGGGGCATCCCAATGATCGTGGTCATCATTGTAATTGCGATTGACAAGGACAACTACGGCCTGGTCTCTTATGGAAAATTTTCAGATGGTACTTCTGATAACTTGTGAGTCTTTATCTTTTATATACTTTAACTTATAAAGATCCAGCACTACTTCTGTCAGTTCCAAAATGAAATTTTCCTTCATAATTAACCTTTCTTAAGAGATTTATCACCATTTCACCATGCCCTTATTATCTGTAGTTGGTGTTTTGTCAGTGAACATCAGGTATTTTCACTTATTTGACTTTGTGATCATGTAGGTGTTAAAAAAAACTCTGATTAAAGTTGAGAATTATTAGATCAAAAACAGAGAAAACTGAAGAAAATGTGACTTTTTCAGAAAAATATATCACAAAGCAAATGTGTCCGTCCACTGTCATTGATCCAACTGCATTAGTTTTATTAGTAAATTGTCAAAGATGTTTACACATGAACTACAGAGCCTCTGAACATCCAAATGGGTCATATGTGATGACCATGAAAAGATGATGAACTGTGTTTTACACTAATTATTTATTATAGGTTTAGTGGATCAACAGTTATTAAACCGTTTAGGTCATAGTTTTGGTTGTTGGTCAGTGTTTGGGTCTTTATGGTTTAATGTTCAGTTCACATTTAAAATGAAACCTTCAATAAACCCTTTCATTCTCTTCTCTCCTTGTCCTCTTCCACAGCTGCTGGATTAAAAATGACATTGCCTTCTACGTGGCAGTGGTGGCCTACTTCTGCGTCATGTTTCTGTTTAATTTAGTCATGTTTGTAGTAGTTTTGGTTCAGCTGTGTCGGATAAAAAAGCAGAATCCTCATAATGTGCAGCATCGCAACACTCTGCAGGATGTGCGGAGTATTGTTGGGATTACAATCCTCCTTGGCCTAACGTGGGGTTTTGCCTTTTTTGCCTGGGGACCTCTTAACCTGCCCTTCATGTACCTCTTTGCCATCTTTAACTCTCTGCAAGGTAAAAACACTCATTTAGACTTAACGAGTCAATAAATCCTGGGTTGTCAAGTGTTTTGCTTGAAAATATTGTACTTTTTATTTATCAAATATTTACACAATCTACACAAATATTTCAAAATGTATTGATATAAACTGACAAATTAATAGGCGGAAGTTTTGTCATGGATTTAGAACATTGTCTTCCTCCAGGAGTGAAATAATCTTCCTTTTTGATTCACTGTAAAGTCTGTTCAAGAAAATCTAAATGTTTAAGATATATTATGACAGCATATTAGATAATATGATGTATTGATGTAGATTAAACTATTAGAAGTAAAAAAAGAAGAAGAAATTCAAGATATAATTTACATGAAGTAGATCAATTGTATTCCTTACAATAATACACTGTTAATATGTTCATTAATAATATGGTCACTACCAATGTTAGGGCTCATTATAAATAGTTCATATACTGCTGGGAGACTTAATTTAAAATAATACATTTATTTATATTGTATTAGCAAAATAAATAAATAAAAAGGCTCGTGTCTTCACCTGATAAAATTAACTCGACCTTTAATTCAACTACCTTCAATACAAATGCAGGGTGACACACATTAATGCAGTTGCAATTTGAATTCAAAAACATCAATAAGGAAGAAAAACATTTTACTGCTCCTTGATCATTGCTGTAAATGCATTGGGCAGATATTTAAAAACTTCTTACTTAAGCTTTCAAATGCAGTGCCTTTACTTGTTAGTTGCTTTACTTGTTTTTTTAAATATATATTTTCACACTTACCTCATCTGTCACTGGTCATATATTAGTTTATTTACCTGAACCACATTGTGCAGTTTACAGATTACTGTGGTCTAACTACATAGTGGTGCAGTGGTTAGCACTTGTGTCTGTACTGGGTTCAGTAGTATGGACCAGTCGGTGAGACCTTCCTGTGTGGAGTTTGCATGTTCTTTCTGAGTTCTCCAGCTTTCTTCCACCATCCAAAGACATGCACCAATCAGTTACTCTAAATTGTCTGTAGGTGTGAGAGTAATTGTTTGTCTATATGTCAGCCCTGTGATGAACTAGTGACTTTTCCATGGTCCACCCTTCACACACAATTAGCTGGCATAGGCTCCAAGTGACTAACCCTAACCCTAGTGAGGCTAAAATGGGTTCAGAAAATGGATGGATATGTTCCAACTATTTATTTTGTGATCCTTTTGAAAATGCTAATACTTCTGGAGTTTTCTACTTCATTATCAGTGATCTTTACACTGGTTTTAAAGGTGTCTGCTGGAGTCTGATTGTGTTGGTGTAACTGCTATTTTTCTTCTGCAGGGTTCTTTATATTTGTGTTCCACTGTGCAGTGAAGGACAATGTGAGGAGACAGTGGAGAACATACCTGTGCTGTGGTAAAATGAGGCTGGCAGAGAACTCAGGTTACACACCTTCACAGCTTGACCTTCATAACTTCACGTTGACCTTTTGATTTTTGCAAATGTCATGTTGTTTGCATGTCATTTTTTTTCCCTTTAGAATGGAGTCGAACTGCAACACAGAAAACTGTAAAGAAATCATCAGTGACCAGATTAACAAATCTGTCAAACTCGTCCCAGTCCCACAACTCATCGAGCTCATCTTCCTTCCTGGTCAGTGACTCTTTAGACCAGATTAATGGTATCGGTGAGTGACAACTGTCTGCTATTATTAACCATGTGTCTCATGTCTTTATTTGTACAGTGTTTCAACACAGTCACAGGCGTGAGAATAGATTCTGTCTTTACACACACGATTGTTCCAGAATGTGCTAACTCACTGCATGACTCACAGTTATTCTTATGTTCTGCAATCAAAACAATAACAAAGCTTGGAAATTCTGGTTTAAAGTTTCCTCTTTTCTTCTCAAATTCACATGACGTCTGTCTGACAGCCAAATTATATGGTATTATTAGATTAAACCTCCTCTGTCAAAAACAGGTTGTACTGGTTACTGGTGCTTGTTAAGCCTCTCCACTGATGTGTTTTACTTTTTTCATAAATACTACATCCTACATGTGTCAATGGAAATGACATCAAATATAAAATGTGTTTTGTTATGTGACGGTTATTAGCACATTTATTCAAAAGCTTTTTTGGACTCATGACCCCATATTAACATGACACATTTTTGGCAACCCTTGGCTTTAATTTTTTTACTAAAATTAATTTGTCTTTGATCATATAATAGTTTGTGATAACGTGATGAAAATAAACATTAATTTTAGACAACATTTAGTATATATACTGTATATTACTGACGGAGGGAAAACCAAGTGTAGATTACTACACAAAGTGACAATTCTATTTTCCTTGGTCAGGATATGTGCAGTCAGTCCAGCTTATACTTACAAGGCTGATAATTAATACTGAACAAACAATAACTTAAACTATGAATTATGAAAGAGCTGCAGCATCTGAACCTCAATCACAACTTGAAAAGCACAGAGCGCAAACCTCCACCAAGGCAGACCTACCCCCTTCAAATGAAGAGAGGTCCACCAAGGAGGTATTCAATTTGAGTCCGTTTGTTTGTCTGTCTGTCAGCAGGATTATGCAAAAAGTTCACAAAAAAAGTCACAAGGAACAAATGATTAAATTAGTGGTGGTGATCCGGAAGAGATTTTGTGATGCTACAGTGTAAAAAGTCGCAAAATTAAATATGGCGTCAGACCATACAGAAGTCGTGAGTCAATGACCATGAAGGTCAAGTCTTATTCAGTCTAATATTCAGTGTGTGTGACGTTTTAAAACAATCATATTAAAACTGTTCAAGTACTGGACACTCACCAATATATATTATTTTTATTGACCTTTGACCAAGATCCACAAAAATAGATCCCATACCGCAGGTGACATGGATGAATCTCATAAAATTACAGCCAATTTGCTCCAGAAATGTGGTCGCAAGAGTAAAAACACACAAACGCTACCGATCAACATCCTTGATCTACCAATCAAACAAACAGACTTAAATTTAATCCCTCCTTGGCGGAGGTAATATAGAACTGATAAATACTGCAGTGCTTCAGTTTCAGCTTTAGTTTGTCATGTCTTTTATGGTTTGGGATGGTTTCTCTCAACTCATATTTTTTTATTAGGTTTTTTAATCAATTATTAGACATTTCAGGTGATCCCATGTGGAGTCCAGATCCCAAGGTTGAAAAACATCTGCACTATGTGTTTGTTTAAGTACAAAAAGTAAAGGAAAACTAAACAGTACTGTATATGTATAGTATATTTTGAATTTTAGAGGCACATGACTAAGATTTCACCAGGTTTTGCCTCAAACCAAATGTTTTCCAGGTAACAATGGTACTGCTGTGTTACAGGGAACCCATTTGAAGACAGAACAATCACAGCTGACGAAGAACCAAGTATGGATGTGATCCTCAACGAGATCAACAGACAACATCATTACCAACGCCAACAATAAAACCACCAAATAGATGATTGTGTATTACGTCTTACACTGTAGAACCTATGTTAATGTATATAGTAATAAAGAGTAATTTATCCATTTTATTTTTATGGCTTTTATTAGAGTGAAATGTGAACCCTAAATTGAAAATGCTCTTTTACACACTTCTCAAGTATTGTTAATTCAATTTGCACAACAGAAACCAACATGCCATTTTACAACTTTGTAAACAAATCATATTAAACTGTACTAATTTTAAGAGCAAATTGAATAAGCAGACTAAATTTACTTGTATTTTATTTGATTAATATAGCTGGAGCAGTTTTTAATGTTTATTTTACAGTATCATTGTATGATCTGTATCAACTCTTGTCAATATAAGTGAGCTATAATCGTTAAAATCGCATACTTACATGTTAAATGTATTTATTGTATTTGAAAAAAAAAAATGGAGGCAAGTACACATTTAACCTATCTGCTCCAGTCCCTTGAATTTTCTTCATTGTTCTTTAACCGACCCTCAAGTTTAAAAATTAACCCTGACAGTGATTTCTGATGTTGATTTACCAAACATTTAAATAATTAACCATGATCAGTCAAGTGGTTTTTGTGAGACCATTTCTAGCTTGAACATGATGGTTCCTAACTATCCTTCCAGGTTTTAATGTTAGTTTTAACCCAGTTTCAGGAGCTCTTACATCTCTTTAACTCTCGACACGGTTTTACAACTGAGAAGCTGCTTAATGCATCATTGAGCAGCTTTATAAATCAAATATTTTCTTAGTTAAAGCCAACTGTTGCGTATTTATAACAAAGGCTTAGGATGCTTTGTACTTCAACATGTACACAACACCCTGATTTCAGATGAGATTCTATTCATAACACTGCCCCATATACAGCGAGATTCTCAGGTGATCTTATTTTTTAAATAAATAAAAAAAAAGTCAGCACACTTTCTCCCCCAAAATACACTTTAATTGTAGATGGTCGCAAAAGTGGGACAGAACAGCTTTTGGTGAAATTATACTTAATAAATAAAAGTATCGATGTCCCATAGGGTCAATCACGTGTCAACGCGTTGTGTACTGTATATGCAAGCTACATTCACCGTCCTTTACGTGCACCTAATACAGTCTTAAAAAACTCAAAAATATATCAGGAGAAAACAAAGGTGCTAATTAACCATAACAAAAACAGCACAAGCACAAAGGTGGCATTAAAGTGGTGGAATCGTTTCCCTTTTAAAACACATTCAGACTTCACTCCTACTGGGCGTGATCACATTACTTGATGCAACCTCAAAAAAATAAATCACATCCGAGTGCCAGTAACAAGAACAGAGCTAAAAGCGACTCACTTCAGCTGGGCTGACAGAATGTATTAGCCTATCACACAAGTTGACCTTAGAAATCAGATTTAAAGAGTAACAAAAAGAGTAAAAAGGCAAACACTTGTAAGATGAGCTACACCACTTTTGTCAGTGTATCAGATCAGTGTTTATACATCTAACAACCTCAGAGTACATGCAAATGGACATTCAATATCAGGTAAGACAAACAAAACAACCTGATGACTTGCAGCAAAAAATGGTCACACAACTAAAACAAAGAACTGGTAGGACAGAGGAGGAAGCTTCAGGTGTGCTGAGGATGACAGAGGGGGGTAATAAAACCATCAACCTCAACTTTAAGGTGAGTTCAGACTGAACATATTTTTTATTTCCTTCTTGACCAATTCACAGCAAACATTGGGAGTGTTTTCACAGTCCTTGCTAATGAGACACAGATACACTCCAGATGTTACCTGTATTGGTGAAGATGTTACCTTCACCAATAAGATTCTGCTTCGTTTGGTGTGTGTATTATCAACACAGACTCAACCACAGGAAACCAATCTTGCGTTTTTCCATAATTACGACTATTCAGAGTCCAGATTGTGTCATATTCAGCCTGAACACACCTTTTGGAAATTCAGCAGACATGGGATGAATATTCACATTCCAGCAGCTGGGGATTCAAGCTGAGAAAACAGGAGATCTTTATTTCTTCCACACGGTGTAGAAAACCCAACTGATGCAGAGAGTCAAGGAAGATGTGCCATTATGCTAGCATCTGGAGAGAGCCCTGCAGTTGTATAGTATAGATCAGGCATGGGCAAACCATTCCCAAAGGGCCGGTGTGGCTGCAGGTTTTTGTTCCAACCAAGCAGCAGCACACCAGACTGGACTCAATTAATCAACTGATCTCAGTCTTCAGAGTTGATTGGTCAAACTGTGTTCTCTTGGTTGGTTGACACAAAAACCTACAGCCACACTGGCCCTTTGTGGAACAGTTTGCCCATGCCTAATATAGATGGTACATGCAAACATTTTCACATTGCAACTTTATTCTCTACACTTTAAAACATAAAGAGAAGTTTGGAGTTGTCATTGAAGGAAATTATGTTCTTATTTTCCTGGTCCAACCCACTTCAAATTGTATGAGTGTGTATGTGGCCCCTGAACTAAAGTGAGTTTGACATCCCTCATTACTGCATTTTTCCATACTATAAAGGCACACAGTCAATGAATGGCTTATTTTTTGAGGGACACTGGACTATGGTATAAGACGCATTAAGTGAAGTCAAAAATCATGAGATAAAAAGTCAAAATGCCAAGTCACTAAGCACAACCAAAATTAATCCATATATATATATATATATATATATATATATATATATATATATATATATATATATATATATATATATATATACACACACACACACACACACACACACACACACACACACACACACACATATGGCACAATGTGTTTTTTGGAGAAAATTAAAGTGTTTTAAGTGCGCCTTATAGTCCGTAAAATACGGTAACAGCATCAGCTGACACCTTTTTAGTCAATACAGTCTTGTTTTTCCGTGTCATTTTAATGTCTAGCTGTTGATTAATGCGTGTATCGAATGTAGGGAGGTCAACAAAAGGATACAGCTCCAAGTAGGAGGGTACACACACCACTTCTTTGGAGAAGTCCACAGGACACGAGAGCTTTCCCAGCTGCTCCTCATACAGACTCAGTGCCTCCGTCAGATTCACACTGTTCCCCTGGTGAGTCACAAGAACAAATGTCACAACACAAACAGACAAAACATCATTTTTCCTCAAACACAACTTGAGTTTTCTGGTGATAATGATCATGTCTGTCCAGATCAGTGGTTCCCAACCTTTTTTCGCTTGCAGCTACATTTTAACACCACAAATTTCTGCCGACCCCAGCCAGGTATAAATTACTGCATGAAGTGGGAATTTTATTTTCCTCAGTCAGGATATGTACAGTCCAGTTTGATTTGAATTTGCAAATCAATAGTGATTAAAAAATTTTGAAAGATCTGCAGCATCTGAAACTGACCATTAAACATTTGACAGATGAACAGTACCACAGTGCTTCAGTTTCAGACTTGGTTTGTCATGTCTGTTTTGGATTGTCTCTCAACTTAAAAAATAAATAAAATATATATATATAAAAAATTTTTTAATAGTAAGTTTTTATCAACTACTACAAATTTCAAGTGACCCCTTTTGAATTCTAAAAGACCTCACGATTGAAAACTACCAGTCCAGATCAAACTGCACTGTCTTTTAATACAAGTGTCTGTTTTATCAGTTTTAACAAATCTTGTCTTCCAAATTTTTACTTTTGTTAAGAAGAGCGAGTGTTATTACTAAACCTTTCATATGTTATATTATCTGTAGGCCTATCCTCAATTATATTTGTGATAATTGTGTTTATTTACCTTTAGATGCTGGTGATGGTAAAAACAGTTTTACTTCTGTTCTTTAAAAATTCCCAATACAGTATCTCCACTAAATTAAACACAAAACGAGGTTAAGTAAGAGACAGCATATCATGCCAGTGTTCACGTCTCTGCACTGGCTCCCTGTGAGCTTCAAGATGGATTTTAAAGTTCTTTTATTATTTTTAAAAGTTTTAATAGTCTTAACCCATTTGTTTATCCGATTTGCTTTTAACATACCCTCAGGTCCCAAGAGTTGATTCTGTTTTAAAGACACTAAACAGTCTGAGGTCTGCTGCGAGCATTCATTATTTTTAATTAATTTTTTAGAAGTAAACTGAAAACTTTTTAGCTTAACTTTTAAGCAATTTTTTGGTTTTAACATTGTTTTTTTTTTTTAAATCCTATTTTATCATTATTTTTAAACTGCATTTGCAACTGCAGGATGATAGGAGGTTTGATGTAAAGCACTTTGTGCTACATGCACCATAGATGAAAAGTGCTATAAATAAAGTTTGATTGAAAACACAGATGAAAACAAAAAAAACCCATCTTCTCCTATACTGATTTTTCTATCTTTTTCTCCACACCACAGTTGGATTATACTGTCAAATTACTTACCTTTTTATACATATCTCCTATATCTAGTACGCTGGTGTAAAATACCTTGTAAATACTGTATCTTTTTTTATTTAATTGTTTTTACTTTTATATTTTATATTTGCACTGAAAGGAGACGCTACAATTTCATTTTACAAATGTGAAATGACAATAAAGGGCATTATTGATTGATTGATTGCATATCATTGATCCTCTTATAACAGTGCAGTTTATCTGTTTTATATTCTTACACATCCAAATCTAGCTTCACACTTCATTACTTACTGTACTTTTATCAAAACTTTTATTTACAACAGACCATGTAGCTCAGAGGTTTAATTTCATGAGATGTAAAAAACAAACAAAATAAAAAACACTCGAGGCATCAGCTAATGTCTTACCGAGTGATTGATGCAAACTTAATTTGTGTACTTTAGCCCAGCTTCAATAATTATCATGCTGTTTTGTAATAACTGCTCAAACACACCAGACGGCCCAAACTCACCTGGGTGAAATATTTTCCAGTGGAACGCAGGACTTTTATTGACAGATCTAAGATGAGACGCAGGAACTCCCATGTCGAATCTGCAACAAACCATGGACAACTTTAGAAATTTGAGGCACTTGGTCATATTTATTTATTTATCGTACATATGTAGAAAAGCAGAAGATTATACAAACCTTCTTCTGGTTCTGTGGATATTGGGACTGCAGTGAGGTCATTAATAACATAATCAAATGTCCGACCTTCCTGGACATATTTCTTAAGTACAGGGACACAGTCCTCAACTAATATCTGTAAAGCAGAAGACAAGCTTTGTTTAATTGGTTAAATCTACACATATATAAAAGATGATGCAAGTATGAACACATGTATAGAGTAAACATGTATATGTTCAGTAACACAGGTGAGTTCATAACACATTCATAGAAGCAGTCAAACTGCACATACAGCATTCATGACTGCTTCATGAGACGTGACTCAACATTCATACCAAACCCAAGACAGGACGACGACAACTTTTCAAAATAAAAGTCTGACAATCACAAAGCAGCACTGATGTTTTCCCCCCACACAAACCCTCACATCTGAGTCAATGGGCTAGTCCAGTACCAATTTGTTCAATAATTTAACTGTTGCTGAAGGGACACAAAAGCATGTGGCCCGGGTCACTATTTTGACAGCCTCTTGTGGGAATGGATGGTAATTGAGAGGTGTGGTCATGGGAGCAGGACATAGGAATGTTCTCTGGAGTCGGCAGTGCTGCTTTGCGATTATTGACTTTCATTTTGAAAAGTTGCCATGGTTCTGTCTTCTACATTCATAAAAGGTTTGGTATGGATGTTGAATCATGTCTCGTGAAGCAGTCATGAGTGCTTTATGTACAGTTTGTGACAGCTGCTATGAATGTGTTATGAACTCACCTGTCGAGTAAAGGTGTTCCCTTTTCTTCTTTATCTTATGTACCTCCCATGTATGAAAGTGTTAGAAGCAGAGTAGGAAATCCTATTAAAACAGTTCAAGCAAGCTACGCAATTCTAAAGTCCAATTCCTTCTCTTCAACAGGCACCCCCATCCTCCAAAGGCACACCTCCTGAGTACTGGAATGTGCAATGCACTGCATCAATTAATTGGTTGCACTCAAGGTATGAAGGGGATTTTAAGCGATATAATTAGAATCCTACCATACCTTTAACACATCTACATTTACTGATCACTCACTTGGTAACAGTCTCCCTTCAGGTTGTCAAGAACGTTCCCACAAGTCTTTCTCATATGCATTTTGCACCCATCAATCACTTTCTGGTCGATGTAAACCTTTGTTAAAGAACATATGATCAGATGAACACATACAACACACACACACGCAACTTAAAAGGATATCTCCAACATGGTGACCATCTTTGGCTTTTGTTTGACTGTTTCGGCGAGGATGCCTCCATCTCCGCCTCCTAGTATTAGCACATCCTTTCCAGCATAATTTTCTTTTCCACTACCCATAATGGCTTGGGTGTAAGACAAATCACTCTCCGCCAAATCTGCAAGGTAAATTATTAATTTAGGTTCTTCAAACAAGTAGTCTTTATTTTTGTCATTTTTAGGCTACGACACATTTACAATTCAAATCCAGGAAAAAAAACAAAAACCGTATCCTTCACAGTCACCTCTGAGTCCTTTAAAAATTGCACCAAGATCTCTTCATTTTATGACTTAAAATGTACAGAGTTGTAAAATCTGCATGTACATCACTAAGACTGATTTCATTTTGACATCTTGATACAATGTTTTCCCAATGATTCCAGATACAAAAGTAACTGCTTAATCAACACAAGGTCATTTACCCCATATGCAACACAGCACAAATTTACACGAGGTGTTCAACACAGAGGAATAAAATGCTCTCCTTGTTACATAAGTTAGAAACAAATAGTCCTCAATTAAATTATCTTGTCCTTCATAAAATTGTTCATATACTCATTTCTCTTTCACTGCAATCCAGAAAGCCTTTTTGACACTTAAAAAAAAAAAAACACTTAGGAGTCCTATGTAGTCTAAAATAAACTAGATCACTCTGAGAGCACAAACCTCCATGAAGCAGCGCAAGTCTGCCAAGGTTTGGATCTGGATGATTGTAACTTATTTGTAAACTAGTGTTCATGAATTATTTATTTTATCGGTCATTAGCAATCCCTTAGATAGATCTTTGTCATTGTAACACATACAACGAAATGTCATTTAGAGGGTTTAGAAATTTTTTTCAAAGAAATCCCCGGTCCCATTTTTAAGATATGGCCATTTCAATATTCAACATTGTATGACTTCACTGACATTATGCGACATCACATAACGACCAAATTTCACATGTTAGATCTAATGTTAAATATGAAGCACAAGATATTGTCAGATTTAATAAAAATATGTCATTAACCCTGCTTTAAGGTAAAGGTCATACATTTTGCAAATATACCAGTCGCTTGACATCATACGACGTCAAAACGTGACGCCATCGAGCCTATTAGCGTTACCTCATCTGAGGTCTGAAGGTAAGACGAAGTGAATGCAAAGAACCATGTGATACTATCGTGTGTGAATTCCGAGATATCACCACTTATGTGTTTTAGATGTTGACCTTGACCTTTGAAACCATTAAATTTTGAGTTATAAAGTTCAATCATCTCTGAAAGTTTCATTAAAATCCATCCATAACTTTTTGAGTTATCAGACAGACACAAGGTAAAACATAACCTCCTTCGCGAAAGTAATAAATAAATTTAATTAATTAATTAAAAAAAACAGGACTGCTTTTAACAAGAGCTCTCATGTTCCGTTTCCAGGGCATTTCAATAAAATGTATTGGCTTCTAAACACAGGCTCGCAAAAAATCTGTCCTTGGAGATGGAAAAGCGTTAAGGTTTAAAGGGGATGAATCAACCTTGTAAATAGGTCATGCTCCTGATTATTAAAAGGCTTCCAACAACCACACAAACAGGTTTTTTTTGTTTACATGTCGTAACACTTACTAACATCTCCGTTGAGGACCAGGATGTTCCCAAACTGGCCAGAGTGTAATATCTTTATGTTTTGGTATGCAGAGTCCTCTTCATACACCACTCGGTCTATGTCATACTCTACCATTCTGCCATCAGCTGTGGGCCAGTAACGATCAACCTTTGCTCCTCGTATAAGGGCGGGGAGCCTTAAAATGAAGAATGAATCACACACACACATCAGTACCATTATAAAAAGCTTTGAACTTCGCCTCACATCAACATGATACGCAACAATATTTGGTATTTATTTAGTTACAGGGGAGTGTGTACTGGCATTAGTAACAAAGAATAAGATGTGTGCACCAGATTTAGCAAAGGAGCTAATTTCCATCTGTTGTCCTGGACAAACGACCAACATAATAAATCAAACGGCTTACAAAGTACTAATATACTGGAAGGAAACTGTTAAACAATGACAGATATACAGTATACATTACCTTTTAATCCTCTTAATATTGCCATGTAAGAGCGACTTTAGCTTCTTTTCCAGTGCATTTAAAAGCTGTGGAGAAAAACAGTTTTATTTCAGTTTTACCTGTAAGGCACACAGAAGACTCTACTCTGTGTGTATAGAGCAAGTGCTACAATAAAGTGTTGTCAACTCCACCTTCACATGCTTGGAAAGATGTAATCAAGTCTAGTAACATTTTTGTTGTCCAGATTTACTGACACAATGGCATACGGTGCAAGTTGTTGTACAGCTGGTACAATCAACATGCTTTAATTTTCTGCACACAAGCATACACACGGCATAAAAAAAATTAGCACTCCTTAAATTCACCCACATTGTCTAGCTGCACAATGTTATCGTCTTCATAACATTGTAGATCAATGGTGATCAGTCCATGGGAGTGCACACGCAGAACAACAAGCCTGAGAAAATAGAAGAAAAGGTACAATTCACGTAAGAGAATACACCATCACTTACAATTACTTAATGCCCCAACAGCATTTTCTTAGAAATTCCTACATTTGTCCTGCGTACATGCCAAACTCTACTTACCGGCCATTTTTGCCTACAAAAGTAGCAATATAGCCATGGCCCTCTGTATCATGGAGAGTCTCTGTCATTTCCTGCTCATGAAATATGGATAGAAGACCATGGACTGTGGAAGCAGAGTCAACTAGAAAAAGGAAAACCAGAACAAGAGATGAAACAAATCACATCAACTGAGAAGAATACACTTAGCACTGTATCTATGATGAGATAATAACAACAGGTAAAACCCTTACCAATATGCAATTATAATGTAGAATAATTACAACAAAATTCATGTACTACAGTGGCAGAATTGTGTTGTAATAAACAACTATATGCTAACACAAACCGGAACACATGAAACATCTCCAGAAAACATCAGTAAGTGGAGCTTTGCATTCTGACAAAAAGAAGCAAGTCCAGACACACATTACAAGTGTATGGGTGTATTCTGCTGGGGGAAAAAAAAATCAGTTTATCCAGTGCAATCAAACAACTTCAAAAGTCAGTGGACACGAACAATGTCATTTTAGAGTGAAAGAAAAGTACGAAGGGAGTCAATGCCCCGCCCCCTGAAGGGAAAAGGGGTATTGTTTTTGAGTCTGTTTGATTGTCAACAGCTTTACACAAAAACTACTGGACCAATTTAAATTACATTTTCAGGAAATGTGCAAGGTGGTCCAGAATAGATGCCACTAAATTTTGGTAAATGTAAGTCAAAGGTCAAAGTTACAGTAATCAAAAATGTGTGTCTGCAATGATCAGAGATAGGGCAAATCAGGTAAAATGTGTGTATGGGGGGTGGGGGCGGCATTACTTGTTTTATTAACCCCTTAAATACTTACCAATTCTGAGGCACCATTACTTAAAATGCCTGAAAAACTTCCCTCTAAATTAAATTACAGCTATTCTTCAACAGTTTGGAGCACAGACAACATAATGGGCTCTTTGTAAAGGTTAACACCCTGTAGTTTGGACTAAAACAGTCACTTTTTGCTGTTTAAACTGGTAAACTGTAGACTTACCAACGCTAATAAATTTAAATTCCCCCCACCTTAATTAATATTAGTATGGACTGAAACATTTATTAATACACCAATGTCCTGCCACTTTACAGTTAAACGTTCAGAAGGTTATTTATAAAAATGTCAGTTTCAGTGTTTTATATGGTTATGTTTATGCATTTTACAGTATGGCAATTTGTGGAATTATACATTTTTCCAAAGCAGCTACATTTGGATTTATTTTTTATTTTTTTTAAAGAATGGATAACTGTTGAACGCTGCAAATACAAACATGTTACCAAAATTGATGAAAATAAATATTTCCCATACAAAATTACCATTATCAACGGTAAAATTAAGCTCAAACTAGTACCGACGTCCAACAATCCCATTGACATATCGTGGTGTTCAGCAGCTCATTGTCCATCTGCTTGTCACCACAGATTACTAGTGTGACCCAATTTGCTGAAATATCAATAAATGATTGATCGGATCAGATCATTCAAAAGCCACATTTCTCATGTGCAATTGATAAATCACTGGAAATTCAAAAAAAAAATATGGAAAACAAATAAACCTCTTTAGCTCCATTTAACAAGATATGTGGCAATTTACATAGAACTATATTAAAAGTCTCAAGAATAAATGGTTCCAGGCACAACAAACCACACCCCCTTCCACACATTTCACCTCATTTGCCCCATGTCTTGCGGTGAAAACACATTTTCGGATATTGCGTGTGAAGTTACTGACAGACAAACAGGCTCAAAAACATTACCCCTGCCCCCTTGAGGTGTGTGTGTGTGTGTGTGTGTGTGTGTGGGGGGGGGGGGGTTATGGGTAATGAACTGAGTTGCCTTTCGGGGAAACACCAAGTCATTATGCATTAACTTGATTCCAAATGAAAAACATTTGATATTCAGAAGTATAAATACATGGTGCAAATTACTATCAGATGTTAGAGATAAATATCCAACTCAACCTAATAATAAAGCATCTGGTGACACTTTAAAAACTTATTTGGATCTTAAGTAAAAGCAGTTTTAGAATACAGCTGAGGCTGACATAAGTTTGTCCAACTTCAACAGATTTTCATGTACATTTCTTCTTGAAAACAATGAAAAAGTGCTAGGATATTACTCTTCTGCATAATTTCATGTCCAAATTGTGACACTGATGTAACAATATGTTTCAGCTGCAGTAAAAACTCACCTCATACTATGTCAGTTGAAATCTTAAAAATCAAAATGCATAACATAATACATTTCTGGTTTTAACTGGTGCACAAAGGGCATAAATGTGAAGAACTCAGGTGTGTGACACCAGCCCCATGCTTTAATGCGGTCCCCCTCCATGTGCAACGGACCCCTGAGCCCGTGGTGTGTGGACTGATCCTCTAACAAAATGAATTAAAAAAAAATACATAGATGAATACAACTACAAAAACGGTTGGGCACGCGCCTCTACCTGTGCGACAGTGCTGCTTCACCGACTTTATTGGTTATTGTTTATCGTTAGCAGCAATTCAAAGCAATGAGACCCCATACAGGTTCAGCCTGTGTGCAGCGCATAATAATGGAGGACCGTGTAAATGACATTAAAGTTATTTATGTACGGAAACTTCGCTTAGTTATGTCTACAAAACAACGCGGCGGTTTAAAAACGCAGGCCCTTACTAACCCAATCAATATATTGGTAGTGTTTTGAAGGGCAGTGACAGACTAGCAGGTTAATATTAGCAGGCTAGTCGGCTAGCTAGCATGCTGCCGTGATGCAGCCCCGCGTCCTGCTCATCTTACCCGGCGTAGAGAGGCTGAAGTCGAGGGTGTAATGTCGCAGTGCCATGTCTGTGTGCAACCGTCACCCATGCCTGGAAAAGACGGACTGTGAGGAACGGTTGGTGTGGTCTAGAGAGATGAACGTCCCTTAGCCTATGAATGAGCGAGGGCAGGCAGGCGGCGGAGGCAGCAGGGGGAGGTGACAAAACCCTGCAGACCGACTCACTGCACCAGCCCGGAGCTCCACAGGAAGTCCTACTGCACACACATCCCGTCACAGCCCACTGTACCGGCCGTAAGTTAAAGGTCCAGTCAGGAACACAGGCAGCAGTCCACGGGTGTCCGGCTATCAGGAAACACTGTGGGAAAATTATGGTTAAATTACTTTAACAAGTCAGAACACACTATATTTATACCCACAACACGAACAGCAGAAGTAATTATTATTTTATTTTTATGTCTGGGGTGTTTTGTAAATGAACCACTTTTTCTGTATTTTCTGTTTAAATTTATTAAATAACTAGTAATAAAAAAACATAGCATATATAATGATGGCATTTAGATCCCAATTGTGCAAAGTAAGTTAATATTTTATTTTAGCTATTTCTTTTATTTCCTACTACATTTATTTCTCATTTACATCCAACATGCATTTTTAATCTAGTCCAATATTGGTTAGGAGAGATTATTGTAATCCGTGTCTGTGTGTGTGTACATATCATGCTATAACTATCACCATGAAATTACATGGGCATATACGTATAGTTAATGCACATCAGATGCAATGATCCATTGGAATAAAGGTCAAAGGTCAAGGTCACAATTAACTAAAAGGTAAAAATCACATTACTGGATGTAACTCAAGAGCAGAGGGTCACAGAACTTTCAGACTGATACCGAACGATGTGGAATGAAGATTTTGACAATTCTCATAATTGGTGTTATCACCCACGATGAATAGTTTTTAAGAACGGGTTGTCATAGTAATTTGAGATTGGCACAAAATAGGGGCAAGATTAGGCATTCTCTGAATACTTGTATTTTATTTATAATTTCAATAAGATATATTCATATAAATTTGAAGTATGAAAAATTTAATATATTGCAATTTCCCTATGGAAGTACTTCTGTTACATATGAAGCATTTAACTGTTGTTTTTCAGTTTTGTTTGTCAGCAACTTTAGGCAAAAACTACGAGACCAATTTCCATGACATTTTCAGGAACAGTGCACGGTGGTCCAGATTATATCTAATTACATTTTGGTGAATGTAGGTCAAAGGTCACAGTCACCAAAAATGTGTTTCAACATGATAAGACATAAGGCAAATCAGGTGAAACGTGTTCAAGGTGACGGGGTTTGTTGTGCCTGGCATCACTTGAGTGTATATGAAATGGACTTTAAATAAAAATGTACATTACCTTGCCTCTTTATACATATATATATATATATATATATATATATATATATATATATATATATATATATATATATATATATATATATGATCATATCTGTGTATGCCTGAATTTATATTTTTAACACAGCATATTAGGAAGGTTACAATAAGATGTGTGAACATATGTAATGTAAACATATGATGGTTACAGATACATAATTTCTATACATTGCTTTTAGGAGTGTGTATTGAAGTGGCCAATGCACATATTTTCCCAGGAAGGTTTGGAAAAAAGCTTGCTTCAGAAAACATACAAATATCAAATACATTTTATTTCAGGAATAACAATGCAAACCCCATCAATGGTCATAAAATCCTCACATATTTCAGAAATAAAATGATACATTTACAAGACAAGGATAGCCAACCAACCATACAATGCATATTTTGCTTTCAGAAAAATCATTTTACATTCAAAACTCACCTCTAATGTTTGTCATTTTGTTAATTTGCAATCAGAACAATATGAATGATATTAACAATAAATAATTATCAGACAGTCATTACAATATAGATATGTTACAGCATTTATACGTACAACAATTAGAAATGTGTAAACGTGTAATGAAAAGATACCAGTGTTGGTAAAACCATAGCTAACAGTCATTCTAAAATCTTGTAAGATCTGTGAAACATGTCATTTAAGTTTCATTTCATATGTAAAAAAAAAGAAAAAAGAGAAAAAAAGTATATTTTAAGCTATCCAAGTCTATATATTACACTTAATCAATCGAGGTAATTTTTTTTCATTTGTTTGTTTTAACTTTTTTATTAAGGAAGTGTTATCAAAGCCCTTATGTTTCAATGAAATATTAAGTGCAATGTCATCAGCGTTGTCCAAATGCTTGGCCTTTATGCAACACGTCATTAGAAAGTAAATCCACCACAATCAAACGCATCAAAGTCTGAGTCTGCCATTTCAAAGTCAAAGCTGTTGAAGTGAGGGGAGTCGAGTGCCGGGTTTCCAGAGTGGTAGGTTCCTGCTGGACCCATGCCAGAGAAATCTGAGCTGACCGGCAAGTCAGGCGCTTTGGCATCCAGATTAGACGGCGAGCATGCGCCAAGGTAGCCCATAGCAGAGGAGGCAGCAGCCCCACCCATCAGCAGATAAACAGCCTTCATGGCATGGGCATTACTGATAGTACCATGACGGAGACACCTGACTGAATGCATTCCACCTTGGTGATACTTTGTGTGGGGAGAACTTCTACCTGTTGGATGGAGTCAGAAGAAAAACTAAATAAAACAAGTAACATGAACTGTTATCATAAATATGAAACTAAAACTTGTTGTAAAGGTACAACATCTTAAAAAGTGTAACGCCTATAATATAGACCAAACCAACCAGGATATATGAATGGAGCTGAATGACCAGTCATTCCTGCTCCCCACTTATGTGGGTGTTCTCTACTTTGCTCTATTGCTCAAAGCTGCACTGACAGCTCTGCTCTAAACCCACTCTCCGCTCATGTTTATTGTCATGCCGCTTTGGTAACATTGCTCCACGCTTGCTCAAATTTTCAAGAGAACAGATTTTGTGACCCTTTGAGGGTACTTGGGTTACGTGGTACTCAACCTACACTGTTTCGACTTCATCACACCTGAGTCTCATCTGCTATTTTGTCTGCAGTCAGTCCTGAGAGTATCTATGCTCTGTAATTTTCTTGGTTCCCTCACATTTTTCACCTTTGTTAATTGTTCCTGTTAAAGGAAGTGCGGCCGTAGCCTATCCCTATTCATTACATGTATAGGTCTAGTAACGCTTCATAGTCAGGGGAGGCGGGCTAAAAGTTTGTCTTTCAAATCCCTCTGTATGTATTAGAACGGTACTACAACCACGCATCGTAAACCATAGGATGATTTAGGGAGATGCTGGAAAGTTCACAGAGGAGTCCGGAGAAAGTTACAGTAAGAATGACTAAACAAAATGGTGGATTATGGAGCTTAATGACTGTTGTTGCTTGTGTAAAAATAATTTAAAGATTGCAGAAGTTTTCTCATATTTTTCACTCATCTTTGATAAAAGGAAATCTCCACCCAGTCGGCAGCCATCTATCATCGTCATCGTTCTTCTTCTATGGTTGTTTCTGGTTGTTTCTCTCCAAATCGTTGCAGCGTCACTTTGTTATGCACACCCTCTGACTCTATACTTCACCCTGATCCACTGGCCAGTTTCAGGGAAATCTAGCCAAAAGTTACATTGAGTGTAACTAAACTACTACGGTAGCAAATTACATTTGCTGCCACTAGGGGTCTAGCATGGGCGGGGTACTGAGACAGAAAAAATAAAAGCAGATTCATGGATGAAACCATGGAGCCATGGTTGAGCACAGTGTTGCCAGATGGAAGAACATTATTGTATTTTTACGATACATTTTCCCTCTGTACGATCAATAATGGAAAGAAATCCAAAATGTATGATAATTGCTCAAACACGCAGCTCTCTTTGACACCAAGAATAATTTTGCATGCGTTGCACTCAGGCAGCATAAAAGACACAGCACACACAGGGCTGCTGCCATGACAACATCTTTACAAGTGACCATGGCATTGGGTGATGACAGCGACCTCAAGGTTGAATTTGAGTATTTCTAATCGGATAATTAACATGCTTGTGTCCCTTCACCAAAAATAAAAAATCTTTATAGTCTGGTAGAATCCAAGTGAATTTGCGTTTTTTTGTGCCATAGTTTACCCAGTAGCTAGGCTACAACAATTTGACATTAAATACCTTTCAAATTGAAATGTCACTAAAATGGCTATATTGTATGTATGCTTGTGGTTTGTGTATAATTTCTCCCAAAGTGCGATCATTTTGAGGTTTTGGTACTAAACTTGCACAGTTCCTATCTGGCAAAACTGGTTGAACCATAGCTTTTTATTTTATTTTATTTTGAAGGTGCCATCTGGCCACAGTTGTCACTGAGCAGAACTGATGGTGTGTACTTTAGCCAAAAATAAAGCTTTTAATTGAGTAAATAAGCAGATGCTGTGTTTAATGTACACAGGCACAAGCGAGTTTGTAAAGTGTACTGTGAAGAGTTAATTCCGACTTAGCGGAAATTCACCAGTTACGTCACACCCTTCTACTTCCGGCCATGGGTACTGAGCTCACAAAAAAATGAATGGGAGTGAATGGGGCGGGTAAAAGCTAAATTCTGATTCAGTTTGACAAGTGATCTGAAGTTCACATATGATAGCAGTTAATAAGAAATATTTGATGTGGAATAGGCAGACCACCCGTTTTTGATGGGAAGCAAATGTAACGTGAAGTTTTTTGTGGGCTTAGTAAGAGACTACAATGCGTCGCATATGTGACGTCACATGCTCGCCAGGCGTGTAGTCCAAATTATTAACGGCTTTTACTCGTAAATGAACCCGCCCTTGGTTAACAGAAGCGCATGTCAATAATTGTAATTTATTATGAGGTACAACATGTGTGTGATTCAGGGCACATGACAAACCAGATACGATTTTAGCATTTTATTTCCTATTGAACACCATTCATTCATTTTCTGGTCTCAGGCCCCATGAGCCTCCCGGAAGGGGAGAGTAGGAATGACACTCATACTTCACCTCATGTACTTGTCACTGTATGTATGTACTTGTCCTTGACTCGTGTTGGTGAGAGCTTATCAGAGGGAAAAATATCGCTCTGGTCTTTGAATTAAAAACTGCTCTGCTGTGACTATACTCTGCACTCATCTCCATCCACATGCCCTGAAACCAGCACACATCCTAAACTCACCCCTGTCCCTCGGTGAAGCACAGCTCATAGGTCCTGGAGACGCAGACTCCGAGTCACTCACAGGTGGAGTCGGTGGATCCACAATCTGCTCCGGCATCAGATCTTTGAGAGTAATGCATGGTGGGTGAACCTGGTGTCGTTTACAGGGACTGAGAGGTGATGAGACACTCTGAGGGGAAGTACACACAGTACATTTATTTATTGATTTATTTAACCTTTATTCATATTGAGTTCTTCTCATATATGAAACAATATAGGAAATATTATATTCATATGGTGATACGGTTGTGTTAAACACATCTGTTTATTAATCTACAGTCCAAAACAAAGCATAAAGACTCACCATTTTCACTTTCTTGATTATGTTCAGCCACTGACTAAAAAAAAAAGAAATTAATTTGTTAATAGGTAATCCTACATCTACTATTTCAAATGCATATTGTAAAAAAAAAAGATGTTCCACTAGGGTCAGAGCAAAATAAACATAGTTCCATAAAAATAGTTGTAAATGTGTACCCCAAAACTCCACTTGAATGTAAAACTCAGACAGTTTAGTCATGTGGTGTTTGTTGAGTAAACGCTGTGTCAGACCTGCAGTCTGCAGGAGTGTCGGCCAGCAGCAGCAGGTATTTATTCTGGGGAAGGATCAGAGCAAAGCAGCATTCCCTGTATCCACCAGAGGGCAACTTGGGTAGATCTAAGATGTCCTTGCCTTCTGCAATTGCTTCACAGCCACTCTGCAAATACACCTGCTGGTCAGGAGGAGAGGTGGAATCATGGCAGACTAGGAGGCTGCCTTCTGGTGTCAGGAGCAGAAACCTCTTCTTCCAGTGTTTAAAAATAAATCCGCCTGGATAAGAGAAGTGACACAGAAATCCACGGACACAGGACAGAAATGGGGACAAGTTTGTGGGAGACTGATTGTTGTTAAGACTGAGCACCCAAACAAAATTAGGCATTGTCACAGTAGTCATGATAGCAGTGGGGATAGTGTATAGCTGGATTAAAGCATGAACACTCAGTCACTCTATCATCCCTGCAGATTAAAAACTGTCAGATGGTTGGAGGATTAAGAGGCTGTGGAAGTGGGGCTCGACCAATAAACATGACACAGTCACATCCACAGGTCCACATCTGGAGCCACTCATCTCATGTGCAAAGAATACAATAAAGACAAAAGGATATATAAAACTTTATAGGACTTAGGACAGAATGATGTAACAGGCTATAAATACAGAGCTGGATAAAAAAGAAAAACAGAAGACTTAGCTGTATCTTTAACTGCAAATTTTCAAATTGATTTGAGATTCTAAGTCAGGTTTTGACACAAATACAATCAGAACACCTGACTCGCTTACATATAATGGAAACCGTTTCTGTATTAAAAATCCAGATTATTGTTTAAAAAAATAAATAATGAGAATTATCTTCACTAACAATAATATAATAGATTATTACATGAAAAAATCCCTTGAAAACAACTATGTAAAACTAAGGCTTTATGAAATATTCTGACTAAACGGAAGGACTGAACACATTTACTCTTCTGGACATTGTAATACAAAATGACAAAAACCCAAAAGAGAAGCAATAATACTTTTGTCGCAAAA
Organism: Siphamia tubifer; assembly: GCA_020466265.1. Taxonomy (NCBI): domain Eukaryota; kingdom Metazoa; phylum Chordata; class Actinopteri; order Kurtiformes; family Apogonidae; genus Siphamia; species Siphamia tubifer. The sequence goes on from CM035796.1 coordinate 20,266,052, forward strand.
TATCAACAGATAGACAAGCATTTCAGGGCTGAACCTACTCACCATACATGCGGAGCATCCCCTGGTGGATTCCTGACACGTTCATGATGACAGTCAGCGTATTCCACCCAAACGGGATGAGAGCGGAACAGAAATGTTTGAACGCATTATGGGTAAAAAGCACATGAAGGCTCAATGTGAGTTTTAATGCTCAGACTTAATCCTCATTCAGCTGGGATGTTCCACAGAGACCACAGATCAGCCGTCTGCTAAAGGGGTCAGGATGAGAAGTAGTTATACATAAACAGCCCTGCTATAAGAGCCTTTGAAGTGGCTGATTCCACCAGATTTTAGAAAAAAAAAACATTCTCAAAGATTATTATTGTGGCTTCATGCAAGAATCATGTACTGTAGACCAACTACTAGATCCAACATTTCAAGAAAAAAGTTTATTCTTGCACAGAAAAGAGTTCACAGAGTTTAATGGATCCTGAAAAATGTCAGTTACACAATTTAAGGCACTGGCTCCACTCTCAGAAAAACTAAAAACACTCAAAAAACTCAGATAAATAAATATACTGAATGGAAAGTGACAATTGTTATGGTGATAGAATAACTCGAAATGAATGAATCGCATATAGAGACAGAAAAGACAAGTGTACAGCTAATAAGTACTAGAATCATTCTTATGGATGACGTAACTTGTGCTGCACATTTTCACATTAACAGTAGGTTTTAAAGATTCAGTATGTAAGATTTGTGCATGTTACATCTAATTCCTTTAATTTTACTAACAGTCTGTGACTTACATCTCTGATGATAGCCTGTAAAATGGTTCACATGTTGAGGACTCTGATCAGATATTCCAAGAAAATTCCTATGTTCCCTGTCTTTAACACTTGCAACATGCTCCTTAACTGTGAAATTAGAGATACAGGGAAGGTCAAAGATGGACCAGAGCTGCACAGACTCCAACATAAACTTCACAAACTATGGTGGAAAAATGTTTGTGGACCCTCTGCCAAGGACTTTTCCATTTTCCAAATCCATATAGTCCCTGTTGCACATGCTCTGTCGAGGTCAAAACTTACACCAATATAATGAAACTGTCAAGAATTTAATAGAATTTTTTCTTCTGTGTTTATTTGCATCTTTCTGATGCAGCCACACCTCTTGAAACAAACAAAAAAATCTTTCCACATATATTTCATGATGATATTTGAAATACTGCAAAATTTTAAAGGTGTCATCAAACTTTTTTCCACTATTGTCAAGTACGCATGCTTACGAATCTTCCATAACAAACCTTTAAATGGATAATAAAGTCCCTCTTTGATACGTAGCTTCTTGACATAAAAAAAGTTACACTGTTTTCCATAAGATATTGTGACTTATCTTGAGAAACATTTTCTTCAGTCTTCTTTTACTGATTGTTAAAAAGCTGACACTATATTTTAATAACAGCTTTAACTCAAGTGTATTTTTGATGACAAAATTAACAAGCGTCAGGAATGATAAGCAGAAATAACAGTTCGGCAGTTTTTCTCCATCTGTAAGGCACTGTCTGTCTATGAGAGTTGATCCTCATATTGCTTTCTGAAACAGTCTCCAGCAGGGAAGAAGTCCCAACATCGCTCCTGATACATCTTCCATACGTACGACTCCTGAAACAAGCAAGAGGTGCGTTAGTACTCAGTGGGGCACACAGTAGGAGAAATGTATGAAATAAATCGAATAAGACAGACCTGGCCAGTGTGTTCAGTGTCATCTTTGTTGATAAGGTACATTAAAAAGAACCTGAAAGACAATCACAGGTTAAGACTGATGTGTTTGTATGTTGCATTCAGATACACGTCGACAGAAAAGCTCCACTCACATGTAATTGGCCAGGTTGTGTTCATCAAACGTGTGGGTCTCAAAGCCGTGTGGTGTCGTATCAAAGTAGTCACTTCCAATGCCACATATGAAGCACTTTGTCTGCAGAAAAAAACATTGACTCATGAAAATCATGTGCAAACATTCAGAACAACACGTTCAATATGAAAAACCCTGGATCAGAATGTTGTACCTCCATGTCTTCTTTGACCTGTTCCTGTTGGTCTCTCAGTTCTCCAAATGCATCAATAATGAGACCTAGAGTAGATGTAAAGACGCATTGTCACAGCAGGTGTTTCTTCGTATCAGAATTGCCCTAAAATGTTACTTCATACAGTCTTGTCTCGTCATCTGAACCCGCTTTATCCTCACTAGGGTCACAGGTGTATGTGGGGGCCTAATCTAGCTACAATGGGTGAAGGCGGGGTACACCCTGTATGTGTCCAGTTCATCACAGGTCTGAACATATATAGACAAACAATCACTGTCACATTCACACCTATGGGCAATTAACACAAGATATTAAGATAATATTAATCCTTTATCACTATGGGGAAGTTTGCAGCATTATAGCAGCACATGTTTACTATGAAATATAAAAAAGTATATTTTAAAAAAATGCATGCATGGGTGTCTGAGGTCTAGGTTTTAGTTTTCACTTTTCCATAAAACAGGGTTACATCAACCATATTTTTCCAGAATACACTCTGCTTCATGGCCACTATGAAGGCGTGAAGTTTCAATTATGGCATTTTATCCCTATTTTTGGCTTACTGATGTTTTAAGGATTTGTTTATAACCAGTAAGGCTGGTGAAAATAGTTACTACAATTAATAACTGATATAAATACAGTATAATAAAGGAGTTCATTATAGAGTGTCAATGAGTGAAATGGCATTGAAGGAATTCATCAAACGGGTATTACTATGTTGAGTGTTGAAAGAATATTAGGGATTGGATTTTGAAATTAAATATTCTCACCCTGGATGATGGCCAAGAGAATGACAATGACAAAAAAGAAGAATGTAATATCAAAAACCACTCGATACAGTTCATATTCATCTCCAGCGGGATCCTCAATTTCATCTCCAATGCCTCCACCTGCTCGTACGCCCACATACATGTGGAAGAGGTAACACTGTAACAAAAAAAGGAAAGAAAATGAGTGAAAATCTATGTATGAATTGATTGTATATTCACAATTACTTACAGTCATCATGTCGTCACATTTCATGTCTGGCTCATCTTCGTCCTCACTCTTGTTATAAAACTTCCGGAAGAAATTGAAGGCAACTACAGTGTAGAGGTACACTACCACAGCTAACAAGCCCACCGTCATCATGAGCTTTCACAAAGATAAAAGAAGTTAGCACAAATGAACAGAAGCAATAATACATATACGAACTATCTACGGTAGTTTTGGGTGTATTTGCACCTGTTTGCCGTTGTGTGTGACTGAGGACAGGATAGTGCGCAGAGTTTTGACACCCATTGCAATATCCAGCAAGTGACACGCAAAGAAAAAGTTGTTGTAGTGTCCGAGTAGAGACATGATCAGGTACCAGCAGAGATAAAGGAAAGTCTACAAAATCAGAAAAAAAAACCCCTCAAGTTGATATAAGAGCTAAAAGACAAAGACGTTTACTTCTGAATCATACAATATAAATAAATACTGTACACATTTTGTATGCAGTTTCAGAAATGTGCTGTAGTAGGAAGGAAATAAGTGTGTCAGCGGTCCGGATGTGAAGGGGCAGAGAGTTTCAGAGGGTTGGTGCCGTGATGATGTGGCATTTTGTCTATTTGAAGTCTACAAACTATAAGTAGATATTACTCAAACTCAACTGTCAGATCAGTTCAGTCATTAGATCAAGTTGAGCCAAAATGAAGCCAGTGCTTTCTAAGCAGCACTTTGAAACAGTAATCTGTGCCTTTGTGATCACTAGGCTGGTTTACTGTACTGCACATTCTGTGGGGGTTAGTGGGTCCTCTGTAGCCCAGTCTTCAGATGGTGCTAAATGCTGCTGCACATCTTTTAACTGGCACACTTTTAACTGGTTGTTTTAAAATGCTTTACAAATAAAGTTGAATTGGATTGGACTGGATAAGTCTATTTTGTTTATACTTACACCATCTGTGAAGACAACACCAAACTTCCAGACCTGGTACTTCATGTCAATAGAAGTCACCCTAAAATTATATACATTTAAAAAAAGTTGAATTAGTCATGTATTTAAGATTCTCTAGAAAAGCATCTCTTGATTGATTAAATGTACTGTACCATGCAAACACTGAGTTGTCCGGTTCCTCCTGTTTCTTCTCATGTTGTTGACTTACATCCAGAGAGGCTAAATCAACCCCTAGGAGTTCAGCAATCCTTTCTCTGCCATAAATGTCTCCATATTTATCCAGAACCTGGATACAGATGTAAACCATGAATATGCAGAACAGAAAACCATTTCTAAAAGCCAAACACAACATACCTTCCGTTTGACAAATTTATCCCAGTAGTTGTTTGGGAAAGATCTGCAAGAGAAAGGAACATTATTTTGCAAAAAAACAAAAAAAAAAAAGCACGGTCTGTGTTGAAAGTTAGATCACATTCAGGCCTGTTTCATCATACGGTGTATTCAGGACAAGTCGATCCCATTGGCCCTTAATGTCATCATCTTCAGGCTGCTCCGTGATGTACAGGCCGTCAAACTCCAGCTTTCTTGCGAGTTCCTTTTCTCTCTTGAAGATCACCAGTGGAATCTAAAGTAGAAAAAACATTTGGAAATAATTTTTACAGTCACTGAAAAAACTATTATATCATCAAAAGTCATCAAAAACAATGGTTATGCAATCAAACACTCACTCCTGTGTGTATCATGGAACGAAAATAGACAGAAAAGAAAATATGGAATACCTAAAAGCACTGTTTTTGTCAGTATAATGCCATGACTATTGATTTAACAACTGAAGATTTAGATTTTTATTAAGAAAACATGGAAAATTATTAGATATAAGCTCTGAAATTAAACTGTTTTGAGCCATTTTTGTTTTTATCATTATATTTATCCAAACAAATGTATCTTTAGTAATGAAAAAGAAACTGAAGAAAACAAGGGTGGTTTTTGCGACTATATCTTGAAGAAATATGGAACTATTTTTCGTTAAACAACTATTTACATTTAACCAAAGTATGGATGACGAACATTGGCACTTATTTACCTTAAGGCAGTTGTATCCGATAATACAGATGAATGAGATGACCGTGTGGAGGATGGCAAGAAAGGCTAGTGTCGGCTGCATGTAGCCAGTGCTCTCCTCTAGATAGAAATAAACTGGAACGTCTTCGTCATCCTCATCACCTTCATTCATTCCTGATCCCTCTTCCTCTTCCCCTGATCCTTCAAACAACCCAGAGCCCTCAAACATCCCACTTCCTTCAAAAAATCCAGATCCTTCCATCTCATCACCCTCAGGTGGGGTTTCAGATACCTACACACAAGAAAATATGACTACTGAGAATTAGCAGAATATGATTTGGGTAATGTGTATATTGTTAGTATATTTATATTTGCTAAAACTGTTTGTATTCATTTCTGCTGTAGAAAGTACTATTATGACCTTGTAGAAGAGCAGGATGAAGTTCAGTGCAAATGCAATGAAAAGAGCCAGAAAGCGCAGATTATAGAAGTTTCTGGAAAGGTAGTTCTGCAAAAGAAGACGAAAAATTTGTTTCTAATAGACTGTGAGTTACACTATTAAATGTTAACCATAAAAAGTTTAACTGTGTTACCATAAATTTATTCCTTTGAGTTTCCAGCTCAGTCCAGATTTGAAAACCTCCTCCCTTTTTCACTTTCTTTTCTTTTTTGGCTGCAGATTTCTTTGGTTCTTCTGGCTCTTCTTTCTCTTTAGTATGGGATTCTTTCTCAGGTTTCTCTCCAGATTCAACACTGGAAGATAAACAAAGAACGGGAAATGTTTTATTTGTACATTACCTGAAAAACAATGTTATGAAAAGGGTAGATTTCTCTCTACATTCTTTATCGTGCAGAAAGAATAAATATACCTCCAGTAATGTTAATGGATCATGAGAAAGAGAAGCACAAACATTATAGAAGGACTGTTTCACTGCATCAAACGTAGTAACAGCATCAAAACAGCAAGGACAAATGAAGACGGAAACCAATAAAAATATTAGAATATTATATGTGAATGTACATGTGTAAGTCTTACTCAGCCTTTTCTGGTTCTGGAGGTGGTTCCTCCACAGGAGCAGGTTCAGGAGGTTTCTGACCACCATCTGCCTCCTCTGGTTGCTGTAAAAAAAGTAATTTTATGAAATCATTTGTGATATTGCACTGTATTTATTCCACCTGTTGCCATACAGTGTCTTTTAAGCTTCTGTCTGAGTTTTATTTCCTCATATGATGATGCTCATCAGCAAAAACTACAGGCATGATAACCTGCATGGCTACAGAGATATAAACATTTACCATTTTTCTCTTTGTTATGGGGGTCCCTTCAGGAGTTGGGGGCTCAACAGGGGCCTCTACACCCATGTCTCCAAGTCCACCTGGAGCATCCATGCCTGGTATCCTCCCACCCTCTTTTTCTTGGGTGTCTTCCTCTTCTTCCTCTCCACTTCCAGTTTCCCCAGTGTCAGTTACCCCTCCAGTGTCTTGTTCCTCTCCCGTCCCCAACTCTCCTGGTCCATCACCATGCACATCGTCCTGAGTTGGATCTGGCATGCTTGCTAGAATCTCAGTCACTGTGATGTTTTTAGCTCCCTCCACTAATCCACCTCCAAACAGGGTTTGCCAGATGATCATAAATATTCCTTTGCACACACTGTAAATGAAGGTGAGTATACTCATGAGGATGGTCCATATGAAAGTTGACAAAGCCACCACAATCTCCTTGAAGGTCATTTTTCTCACTCTGCGGTATTGTCTGCGAAGGTTACGGAAAGTGAAGATGTTCAGGAAGCTTAACAGGCTGTTTATGAAGTCTGCAAAAGCAGAGCTTGATTCAGGCTGCCCTTCCTCTCCATTACTTTCCTCATCACCACCTCCAACCGCTCCTCCTCCTTGTCCTCCCTCTCCTCCACCTTCATCTCCTTCATCATCTTCTTCACCTTTTTCCTCTTCTTCCTGCTCAGAAATTTGGGATGCTATATTCATCTCAAAGATGGTGTCTTCACAAAAGTTAACAAACATCTCCATCTTCTCTGACTCGCCGCCTTCATTGACCACATCAAAGATGAACTGACGTTTTGACTCACGGACCTGAGGCATTTCCCACTGTTTGCGGTTTACTTCACTGATTTCAAAGTAGATACGCTCAATCTTTCTGCTGGCACCCATTATTTCAATACGACCCAGGAAAGGACGGAAGTAGTTCAGCACACTCTCCGCTTGTTCCAGGAAGTTCTGGAGTCTGGTGTCATGGGGGACATGCTCAGATAGGTTGGTGAGCAGCACAGCAATGTTAAAGCCAATGTCCTTGGCAGGCTCCTGGAAGCGACTGGCAAACTCCTCATAATTAATCATGTCATTCTCGTCGGCTTCTGAGCAGGACAAGAGAAACTGAATTTCAGAAGGGGAGTACTGTTTCTGACTGTCCATAGCCTTCTGGAAGTCCTTCTTGGAAATCAACCCTCGAGGGTCAGTGACATAATCACGGAAAGCATCTGAAGCCACAATGTCTTTCAGTTTGAGGAACATGTCAAAGAACTTGAGAATCATCTCCACGTTGCTGGAGGACTCTACCAACATGTCCACCATCTGACGGGCAATTGTACCATTCACCACATTTCCTGAATCAAATGAGAAAAATTATTAAATGTGGTGGAAAACGACAAGACAATGACAGGGAAATAATGTCAAATAATATATTTTACCCTCTAGTAGTGAGAGCAACATTACAACCATGTCTTTCTGAAGGTCGAGAAGCTCCTTCAGCAGACCAATTTGGCTAGAATCCTACCAGAAGAACATAAAATCAGCATCTTACAGGAATGAAAATATATTACTACAACATTAGACAACATTGTTTACAGAGATGCAGTGATCATTCGTGATATGGGAAAAAAAAAAACGTACACAGTTAATTATTTCCACATAGTAACCCAATTAATTGTTATTAAATGAGATGGGATAACATTTAGAAACTGTGTGCTGCATACATTCACATTTAGGTCAAAGAGAGAGGACGTTAACCAAACCTTCATGCTGGAATTTCTTTAATATGAAAAAGAAGAAGTTTACAAACATGTAACAGTCAAAACCAAACTCATCAACTTGAGATGAAGTCTGTTTTTCACTTGTTGAAACTTCATCTGTTGGTTTAACTCAAACATTGTAATACTTAAAAAGGGATGCTGGAATCAAATAAACATTTTGAAGTTTGCAGCGCTGATTCATGGTCATTACACAGAAATACCACAAGCCTTTAAAAAGGCAAATCATTAAACATACAAATAGGAAAGGTGAGTAAATGTCATAATTATGATATATTAACTCCCAAATTTGCCAATAACCCTTAGTTCCCTAGAACTCATGTCATCACTATGTGTGTATTACCTTACAATTAAGGTATTACTTAAACTACTACACCAGTTTTACTATATTAATACCAACCTGTAATGTAAAGTCCAACCATATCATATCATATCATATCATATCATATCATATCATATCATATCATATCATATCATATCATATCATATCATATCATATCATATCATATCATATCATATCATATCACATCATATCATATCATATCATATCATATCATATCATAATACATTTATAAAGATTAATACTGTCATATACTGTGGCTACAGCAACACAGAGGCCTCAAAGCAGGACACCACAAATAAAAGCATATGCACCCATTTTTTCATGTTAATTATTAGTGAATAAAAAGAGCAAGCTAATTGCAACTTTTGTTAAACACATGCACACAGAGTGGAGGTCACATTAAAGTTTATATTCCAACACAAATAGTCTCGTATTAAAGTGTATACTCCATCAGTGGAGGTTAAATGTCAATCCCTTTCTCAGGACGTTTTAGAGTCACCTGCCTCTGCATATGAATTCATTTATTTATCAAAAATGCATGTAACATTGCACTGAAACTATGCATTTCTTATTTCTGCTTATTGTGTTTCTGAGACAAAACCTCTTGAATTATAAAAATATAAAAATACTGTGTAGTAAGTGTCCAATAATTCTGTCAACAATATGAAACAAGAAGCTGATGGCAATATAGATAGTCCTTTAAAAAAGAAGCATATACATTTGTTTTGCATGCCAAGATTTGCATCCTATATGTGAAAAGGTCTTGAAGTTACAAATCAAAAATCTACCTAGCATCATGAAAGTTTTACATTAGTGGCCATTGAGGATTTTTGAAAATGATGTAACATGATTAAATTAATTATTTAGCCGTGTCTTAATAAAATGAACTTGGAAGTGGCTTATATCTTCACAAATCACAACAAGACACTGAAATATTTATGCTTTACAGATCCCCAATTTCTCTATTATGATTATCGGATGGTTTACATGAAAGGATTTTAAATGATTTCTTCTGTACAAAATAATCTTCCACTAATACTATGATGGAGTTCTTGTTTAGGCAGTTGAGTATAAAACAACCTGATAAGAGCAACCAACACTGAACTAGTAAACACAATGACACATCAGTAGATAATAAAATAGATACATACTTTACCCTGCATTGACCATGTGGAAGAATGTTTAAATGATCAATAAATTATTCAGCGTTTAGACAAAAACACGTACATTTCAAATACTCCTATGCAAAACAGTTTCTTTCAAGTTACAGTAAAAACTTCTCATTACTGGAATGACATGCTGAGACATTATATCATACTGTTCTGCAATTATGATGATTTCTTAAAATTTGGGGATTGGCTAGTAAAAAATATAGTTTGCTCACTAGGATCATGTAGTGTTTCAAATAGTAAGACCTAAAGGGAGCAGCTGATCATACCAGGTCAAGCTGACAGCGTATAATAAAGTTTATGTTAGGCGTATCATATGTGTTAGAATATGCTGAGCTGGACATGTAGGGCTATGCTTTAAACTTTAATGTTTAGAACTTGAAGGGTTATGCATGCAATACACTATGCTATAATAAAAAGGTACATTGGCATTGTCATCCATAGAGGATGACTGCATAGAGTAGAAAAGTCATGTGATTTCCCTCAAAGTATTTTTTGACTTTTTATTTGTAGCAAGAAAGTTGCACCATATGGTCTGGAATCAGTGTGATTCCATGCCTTCACTCACTCAGACTGTTCAGTGGCGTATTGTGCATTAAAGTTTGATAATATTTTCCTTAGTTTCCATCAATAAAAGACATTATATGCTTCGTATTCAGGACTAATGTGAATGTGTGGAATCACTTCCAAACCAGGCCATACTGGAGATACAAATAAACTGTGGAAATACTTCTCAGTCCAAGAAAACCAAACTGACTTTGCTCTATAAATGAATGCATTGAAATTCACAAGCAGCAGAAGGCCATATGCATTGTACACTAACTACATAAGCTTACAAGCATATTTATTAAAATGCTTGGGACAATACAGGTACCATAGTAGAGTCTGTATTGTTTTATATCTATATAATGTATCGAGCCAGGTTAACTGCACCCACAACTTACCCACAACACCATCATATTCATAAGCTTGGTGAAAATAGGTAGTGTTTATACTAACATAGTAAATAATTGAAGTATTATTGACTTACATGAAACTTACATGTAACAGTCAATGCAGTTTCACTATTTATAATGGCAATTTGCACTAAAGAACATCAAACGTTTCATGTTTATGACTGATTTCTGTACATTGATGTAATTTAAATAAAATATGTTGTGAGTATGTTACATAACAGATTTATTCTGGCAATATTCTGTATTATCAAGATTATATAAGAGTCAGAAGGCACAGCCAAAGCAGTAATCAGAACCAACATTACCAACAGAATACTAGGTTTTGGCAGGTTAAGATAAACTATATTATTTGTCTTTCTGAAAACATAAAAAGTTGAATTATATGTGCGTACCTGGGCCAGCTTCATCATCATATGAGCAAAAACATGGAGGAACCCAACAATAGCATCCCATAGTCTGCTGTGAGCCAGTGACTGCTGGTTGCCAGTGCATGGGCCCTAAACAAAGAGATGTTCAGCTATACACTTGGCAAAGAGAAAGCGTACAAGAAGCATACAAAGCCAGATTTCTGTGAGGTTTACCTGAATATATTCTGTCAGACTGTTGAAAATCTGTTTTGCCACTGTCATAGCTTTGGAGAAATTCTTCTTGCCTGGTTCATCAATTACATCTTTGCCAGAGTAGTACCAGTAGAAATCACTGATGGACTCCTGCACAGAACAAAACACAAACATTATGAAATAACTTCTATGGAGGTAGAACAGTGTTTTGGGGAACATTATCACAACTTATTGCAAGCTATACCTGCAGTCGCAAGAGATAATCAACAGTGCAGATGATGATGTTAATGGTGGTTGTGCTGCCCGTCTGTGTCCGCAGGTAGTTCTGAAAGTCTGCAGGTAGACAAAGAACATTTTATGATCTAGTTGACTTCTTAATGTGTTTAATGCACGCTCATTCAGCTTTAAAGCTCTGTAGTCTTACTTCAAACAAAAGTCATTCTCACCATTGTTGTGACCCTCACAAAGCAATTGCAAGAAACGGAAGAGGTCACAGGTGAATTCATCATCTGCCATGACTTTCTCATCTGCAGAAAATAGAAAAAAACTTCATATTAAATCAAAAATCGGGATAAGTTGAAGGGCCATATAGGAATATAATGTATTTATGTAAATTATTGAAGTAATTTTTCTGTGTGAATACAGTGTGCAGAAAATAAATAAGATTAACTTAATAACTTACCATTATCCCTCAATGGATTTTAGTATGAGACACTGCATAACCACCTTTAACCTTTTTTTTCATAACTTAAAGAGTGAGTCACACTAAAATAAATCAAATTATAATTATAATTAATATAATTATAATTAAAATACTAGTTAATACATTAAATGAGACAATGGTGAGATATATAAGACATACATGCAAAAATCAGGCAACATGGCATCAGCATAATATACATGCAGTTGCAGTAAAAACACTAACATCCGATATACGGTTACATTTATGTATAAATATGAAGCAGAAATTAATTCACAGTTATACAGACAGACAGACATAAAGATGTCATTACAGTTAATGAATTCATGTTCTCAGGGTTGAACTGGTTATATGGAGATTCAGAGAAATCTAGATGAAATCTTTGTTGCATTTTTTTCTTGTTATGTATAAAATAGTATGACACAGAAAAAGGAAGTAATACTTTAAATATCCTACATGCAGTATACAATTTCTGTGTATCTGCCTTAATCCCAGTTCATCACTGAATGGACAAAAGATGAAAAAAAAAATACAAAGACAGAATCATGCACACGCCAATTTAGATCTAATGCAGCAGAGTTAGATGTTAAGAGAGGTTGGGTCAGTGTCCATCAAAGACATAATGTTGAAGGAAGTCCAGGGACAGATGTGTTTTGTGACAAACAGGGAGTTCATATTCTTTATAAGTGTGTAAGAAAATGACATGCTATGTGATGCACAGAGGTGATAAAAGTACTTATATTCTGTACTTAAGTAGAAGTACAGCTACTTGTGTGAAAAAATACTCTGGTAAAAGTAGAAGTACTGATTCAACTCCTTTACTGAAGTAAGTTAAAAAAAGTACAACTTCTCAATTGTAATAAAGTAAAACAGCATTTTGTATGAAATAATACTTATTTAACCAGGAAAAAAAAAACAAATATTCAAAATTAAAGCCTTTAAAAGTGAGTTACTGTGTAAATGACGTGTTTTATTGGGTCATGGTACTCAGTTTAGGGGGTATGGACAGGACATTTAGGAAAAATTCAAAAGTCATAAATGGGAGATTAAACAAAAAAAAACATAATTATGGGATAAAAACATCTAAATCATAAGATAAAAAGTCAGTTATGAGAAAAAAAAAAATCGGAATTATGAGATAAAAAAAATCTAAATTATGATAAAAGTCAGGATTCTGAGAAAAAAAGTCAGAATTTAGCCTAGCTGCACTAGACACCCCTAGTGGCAGCAAATCTTATGTGCTACCATAGTAGTCTCGTTACGCTCAGTGTAACTTTTGGCTAGATTTCCCTGAAAGTGGCCGACAAAGTATAGTCAGAAGGTCGGTGTAACAAAGTGACGCTGCAACGATTCAGAGAGAAACAACCATAGAAGAAGAAGAACATTTTGTTTTATCAATGATGAGTGAAGAATGTGAGAAAATGTCAACAATCTTTAAATTATTTTTACAGTCGTTAAGAGCCATAATCCCCAATTTTGTTTAGTCATTCATAACTTTTTCCGGACTCCTCTGTGAATTTTCCTGCGTCTAACTACATCATCCTAAAGATTACGCTGATTGGTTGTAGTACCATCCTGTTGCATACAGAGGATTTGAAAGACAACCATTTTTGCCCACCTCCCCTGACTATGAAGCACCACTAGACCTATACATGTAATGATTGGGGCTAGACTAATCAGAATTATGAGAAAAAAATTTAATTATGAGATAAAAAGTCAAAATTATTAAAGTCAAAATTATGAGATCAGAAAATTAAAATTATGAGATAAAATGTCAAAATTATGATATAGTAAGTCATAATTTCTCATTTGCGACTTATTTTTAGGGACGGCCATGGCTTAGTTAGTAGAGTGGGTTGTCCAGTAACCGAACAGTTGGTGGTTCTAATACAGCTCTGTTCTAGTCGATCCACTTCACCCTCCTTGCCTCCAGTGCCACTCACATTAGTGTATGAATGTTTGGTGGTGGCCAGAGGGGCTGTAGGCACAAAATGGCTGCCATGCTTCAGTCAGTCTGCTACAAATGTAGTTTACCACCACCACCAGAGGGAGCATGTGATACCAAATTAATAATGGCTCACTAATGTAAAGAACTTTGAGTGGCCAAAAAGAACTATATAAAATCAAATGTATTATTTTTCATACTGTCACATTTGTCTAGTTTGAAAAAATAATGAGTCTATTCTGAGGATGTAAAGAGTATAAAGTACAGATATTTATATACATGTAAAGAGTATAAAGTAGAGATATTTATATAAATGTAAAGAGTATAAAGTACAGATATTTATATACAGTAAATGTAAAGAGTATACAGTACAGATATTTATACAAAAATGTAGGGAGTAAAAGTAAAACATTTCCAGAAAAATAAATACTCAAATAAAGCACAGAAACCTAAAAAAAATCTACTTAAGCACAGTAAAGGAAGTACTTCTACTTAGTTATTTCCACCTCTGGTTATGTGAATATTAATTGTGATATTTCAAGAGCTGGCACACCCAAATACAATACAATATTATTCTTAATTTACCAGTTTATATTTGACTCACAATAAAGATTGATTTTTCCACAGCAATTACTGTACACTAACAATCAGTGCCACAGGTTAATAATTCTGACAAATAAAGAATTCTACATTTGTTGGATGGTTTTAATCAAGGTTTCACCAACAGTGGCTGCAGTTACATGGACAATATTTCTTCAATCTGTATGAAATCATTATGATGATGAGTATTTACACTGAAAATATTTAATTACAGGTAACTTTTGTGCAATCATAAAACTAGGCTAACACTGTTGGAACCAACAGTGAGGGGTATATCCTAGAATGTGACCAATCCTTCACCAAACTGCTATGATGTCATGATCTGATATATTCCCCAGTCATGACCTTTCATTTGTACTTGATTTAAAGTCAATAACGCAAATATTTTCAGAGATATGAACAGAAGAATGTTTAGTGATTTTAAACAGCCCCTTTTGAGCGATCTAGAAATGGTAAATAGCCATATATACACATACATATATATCCTCCCTTCCTTCTATTCTGGCAGAAATATAACAGATATAAACAGAAATAAGAAAAGGATGTTGTTTTCCAAGATGAAAGAACCCACATTGTCTTCATATTTTTCTCCTGTGGTTATGTATGACACAATTGACCACCAAAGAGTTCAGAAATCCATAAATCTTTTAACATTCCCAAAAATGTTATGTTATGTTACCTACAGACAAGATTTATGCTACTGCCATGTTTCTTTTTTTTGCAGACAAACAAAAATTCTGTATTAGTCAAATTGTTCACGGATAATAAGGTGAATGAAATGAATAAGATAAATTCTGTATAAGTAGTCATCGGTATCAGTAGTATGTTATGTACATGAATGCAAATGAAGTGTAATTAAACAGAAGGTGAACAAAAGAAAAGAGGAAAATGGTGGTGCAGCAAGAATGATCAAGAGTCAATGGCTTCTGCTGCTGCACATTTAATTTGATTTTTCCCTGCATATTTTTATTTAAGTATGTAATGGAGAATTTAAATGTTTTACATTCACATGTACATAACATTTTACAATGTCGTCTTTCTATATTTCTACTACTGCCATGTTTCTTTCATTGTACCCTGATGTGAGTCATGCACCGAAAAATTGGCACAAAGAGTTACAGGAAGAGACTGAGTTATTGAATCTATTTAAAGTCATTACGTGAGGCTTTTTTAATCCAACTTGTTATTGTTATTACTGTTCCGATCTAAGGGTCCATGTAAACACAGTCAGTGTTCAGGAGTTTTCCCAAGAGTAAAGAGAGCCAGATTCCATTCATTGCCATTTGAGATAAACAACAAAAGTTATGAGGGTTTTATGAACATGAAAAGATGGACAGAGGCAGCCAATCCTCTCTTGGTGGAAATTCAGTGTTAGAGAAAGAGAAGATGGCGCAATAGGGACAGATGACAGAGAGAGAGAGGAATGAGAAACAGAGAGGCAGATGGATAGAAACATGATTTACCCCGATCTAGGTTCAAGTCTGAGGACCATGAAAGGAGGGACAAGGGAGAGGTGGCAGTGATCGTGGGGAAGGGAGAGAGGATCAGTGTGTTGACAACAGTAGAGGACTAAGAGATGAGGAGGGGGAGATTAACAACATTCCATGGCAAAATCATTCAGGTAGATTTACAAATGGACCTCCAGAATTAGGTGACAAGAGCTGGTAAAACAGTTGGTGACATCCAATCAACATGTCAAATACTAGATACAGTAAGAAAACGAAACTTCAACAATTCCAAAGTATTTCAATCTAATCCTTTAACAGTGTTAATAATATTTAAGGTTAGGAAAGTAACCATTCAATTCCAATCAAATCCAAAACCTTACAGATGGAAAACATTTAGAGGAAGGTGAATCTCAGAAGGTCTTGGTTTTATTTATTAATTTATGTCATATCTGAATTGATTAATGGATTGATATAGGTTTGATATTAAGGATGATTATGAAAAGATAATATGCGTCTTCGCACAAACATCACTCCAGCAGCCATTTTGGATTTATGCAGGAACACTTCTGATTTAGTAAAGAAGTAAAACAGTGCTGTAAAACCCCTTCATATTAGCAGAAATAAAAGCTTTTTGTTGTAGGAAATGTTATCTCTGCACTGATTTAAATATAATTAGTTTATCTGTGCATTTTTATTTATTTATTGACAGTTCACAGCTCAAGTGAAAACACTCAACTTTAGCATATGTACTGAACTGAAAGCTGAACTCCAGCTACCAAATGTTTGCATGACAAATTTGCAAATAAACTACTGTACTTATATCACTTACTGTACATGTGTAAGTATATAATTATAATACCTAATCAAATGCAAGTGTTCACTTAACTCTTGTCAACTGATGACTTTTTTCATAATCTGTGTTGAAAGATTGACATAACGTGCTTATTAAAAAGCTTCTTCAAAAGTCCTCAAATGTAATTAATAATATAAATAAATATACTAAAAACCTAAAACAATGGCTGTGCAGTGATGTTTGCCCCCAGTATCTTCGCACCTGTTGTCTGAGAAAGTAAATCATCAAACAAAGACTACTGAGACTTACTGGTGCCCTCCTCCGAAACCATGCCCAGCCCCTCCGCCTTGTTCTGCCTCTCAAAGGCATTTAGATCCAGAACACTGCAGAAAAGATGCATCAGTTTTATGTGGACACTCACACATCTGTTCAAAATAATTAAAGTTACTCTATTATTTTGAGTTGAGTGACTTATGAAAAGCTGACCAGCATGTCTGCATCAGTGCTTGGACACTCAAAAAGAAGCCTACGTCCTTCTTGTCCTTCAAATACTCCAGCATTTTCTGCCAAAACACAGAAGACAATCCATAAGAAAGTGCATTATATGCCATTAGCAATGTGATATTAGCCTGAATGTGGTACTACACTGTTATTGATCTATTGAACTGTTATTAATCCTTGGTACAACTAAAACCTGTATAGTATGACCTCAAATAAGCCATCCTATCACTACTGTTACAAACATCACATCACCTACTGATTACATGAAAATGTGTAGAAGACACACACCCGTTGAACTTCACTGTTTCCACCGTTCAGAATAGAGATACCCAGCTTAAGGGTTGTTGTCACCATTGGGCCTGTCTCACCTGCAAAACAAGAGCTAAATTAAACAAGTGCTGCCAGGCACAACAAACCCGGCCCCTCGCACACATTGTATCTTATTTTAAACTCAATCCAGGTGATGACATCATGTCTGTACATATGCTGATGTCAGCATATCAACTTCCTCTATGTATGTGCCATGTTTGAAGTAAACCTCCAAAAAATGTTAACTTTTACCTACTTTTCCCAAAAATGTAACAAGAAAAGCACTCTGAGAGCGCAAACCTCTGCCAAGGCAGACCTCCCCCCTTTGAATGAAGAGAGGTCCACCAAGGAGGTATGAAATTTGAGTCTGTTTGTTTGTCTGTCTGTCTGTCAGCAAGATTACTCCAACAGTTCAGTAAAATTTTCAGGATGTGTTCGGACTGTCATAAGGAACAAATGATTACATTTTGGTGGTGATCCTGGATTCTGGATCACTTTGAAATTTTCCATTGCAGTAAATGGAGAATAAAAAACAAACAGACAAACAAATGGACTTGAAGTTACTACCCCCTTGGTGGAGGTAATGAGATTTGTTCTGTGTTACTGGCACTCTGGAAAACCAAAGCAGTATGAATTCAACCAATGATTTTGGCTAAAGTGTTAAAGAAGCAAACAAACATACAATCCAAAGCAAAAACAATACCCTTTTCGTCCCCTTCAGGGGGTGAGGTAACAATCAGTGCTAGGTACAACAAATCCCACCCCTTGCCCCCCCATCCTCAGTGCTCCAGATGTGCTGTCAGTAAAACTACCTTTACAGGCACTGATCATTTGAAGAACCATCTCTGCAGCCCCACGATTATGAAGTCGGGACTGCTGATAGAGAAGTCTTTGTTTTTCCATTTCCTTTTCCTGTGGAGAATGTAAAGGTTTATGAACACAGAGTATTATACAAAGAGAATTTAAATAGATAGAAGGGACAGTTTGAGCCCAAATATGAGCTGAAATATTCTTATTAAAAACATTCAAATGAAAATGATTTCCATTCTATCCATTTGTATTCACAGCTTTAGTTCACACTGTCAACTTTCACTCAAGTCCCTAATGTTAATATTATCATGTAATTACTTACCAGTAAATGGGCCATAAAATTATCTATACAGGGAAATTATCGATCATCTTTCACTGAATTAATTACTAACACAATCATAATCATTTTTTTGTTGTATGTACAATTGCTATGATACTCAATGCTTGTTGTTTTCTGGTGTTTTTTTATTAACATAATTAATATCTAATAATCTAATAATAATTAAAACATCTGTCCCTTGCACACATTTGATCAGTTCACTTTATTAGTTATGGAGTTGTTACACTACTACTTTTTCACGTTTGCTGGTTTGAGCAAGCGTTAGACTACAGGAAGATGCCCCGATAAATACGCATTTTAGCCATAGCCCATAATTTACCAAAGTATCTGTATAGCAGCAGCGCTACTGACACTTTGGGCAAAAGCTGATCCTTCGCTATTGGAGATATTGCTTAGACAGTTCAGTGCATGAGCTTTGTTTAAAAAATGGTATGTAAAAAAAAAGATTGGAATGACTATGCTGTATGTCACAGCAATATGTTAGCATATCAGACATCTAATTTACATTTCTCTGCTCAGCCACATCACAGATCATCTTGTAGCATCCGTCCCTCATAACCCTCCCCCCTCCCTTCCCTCCCCACCCTCCCTCCACCCACATATGCCTGACCATGCTCTACCCACTATGTGTTGTGCTGTTGGACCTCATACCTAAGCTGTCGTACGTGACTGTCTGATGCATTCTTTTCATGACATATCCACTATATGATGCATGTTGGCGTGTAGACTATGTGTATAAACACAGAGCTTTATGGTGCATGTTCTACTCTGGCTTTCACTGTAGTCTGTCAGTAAGCTATGTGAGTGGGGAGGGGGACATTGATCAGTCACATGCAGTTAATAAAGACTGGCGTTATGAAGGAGATGAGAGATTACATGGAGCGATGGGAAGAGAAAGAGAGAAAGACAGATGGTACAGCTATATAAACTGGGAGGAATGACATTAATGAGTTATATTTAACATAGATTTCTATTTATTGGCCATTTATGTCCAATATCCTATACAAACCTTTGTCTTTTCACATGTCCAACTCCCCAGTTTGATATAACCCTCACATAAGCTTCTTTGATACGTATAGCAACAGTACATGTTGACATGAACATTGCCTGTAGCGTAACATTTTTGTCAGTTAAGCATTTTAATAGTCCACGTCCAGCTGCTTCTGACAGTGTAGTCGCCACTAAATCTATCAATGAATTCAGCGTCTCTGACTCATGAATTCAACAAAAGGAATGTTGTGATGCAGCTGGTGTTGCCATTTAAAAAAGACCAAGTATAAAAAGCCTGGCCAATATTGACACAGCAAATCTAGCAGCTAGTCTGAAATGGGACAGTCTCTAATGGACGGTGGATTTATGTTTTAACAACTACTACCAAGTACTTGAAGCTTGTAATGGATTTTTGTTGTAGTAACCAATGTTATTATTATTAACAAGAAGTAACAAAATGACAATCGCTAGAATTGTAAAAATATTTTCATAAACTGATATGAATAAAAAGTACAATTTGTCATACCCACTCTGTACTCAGTCACCTTTCCCCTCATTCTATTGACCTGGTTCTCATTTAGTTCTTACACACCTGTCCTCATCACTTCAGACCATTTAAGTTTCGTTCTTTCCTGCTCTCCTTGTTGGTTCCTCACTTCTCACTGGCTTTTCTACCCTCCTGTGTTGTGCTCAATAAAGTGCTCCTTCCACATTCCATACAAGTGTGCATTTGGGTCCTTCACTTCACACCATATCCCTGAGACAATTAAAAGAAAAGAATAACTGAAACTGTATTGTGCTTACAAAATGAACTAAAACGTATCAAAGTTCTGGATAAAATTCCCTTCATGTTCATCTGTGTCAATGTCGGACTGATAACAAATCGAGCTATTTCACCCGAGTAATTTTAGCTGGCGGCACCAAACATCTGTCACTTCTTGTTACTTGTCGTTTAGAGTTGGCTTCACCTCCAAAAGTTGTGAGAAAGCAACAGAGTTGTGTGTGATTTCTTTGACACAATGGAAAGGAAGACAAAAGATATGTTAAATTAAAACGAACACTAAAAATGAAAAGTAATAAAAACTAGCAAATCTACTCTAAAAAAATAATTTAAAGTAATAGTTAACTACCTAAATTAATGGTTAACTAATTAGAGAAAAAAATTCAAAACTAAACAAAACTAAGCTATAATGAAAAATCTCAATCTATTATAACATGGCAGTAACTTACCACTGACTACTTTGGAAAAAGTATTCATTGATTATATAACTTCATCCATAGTCTTTTAAGTTGCATATCAATCTAAAGTGGTTGGTGATTACAGTAAATGTAATTATCATTAGTATATTGATTATTATTTTAATTCTCATTATTGTTGGGGTTAATTTTACAATAAGTTAATTTAAGATACAGTAATTAGACCCAATCCAGATTAAAGAACGCCACATTTGAATAATTGCAATGCTATAACCTTTGAGGAATTTTTTGTTCTTTCATCATATTTTTAAAGAACATCTTTGTTAGCGAATAAAGTAACAAAACTGGATTGGACCTTCTGTTGGACCTTTGTTAAGTTTCTATCGTCAGCAATTCATAAGCATGGAGTCCAACATACAAAGAAGCAAACAAACATGGACAGAACAGACAGATCTAATGAGACAAGACAATGAGAAAGAGGTGTGGGTGTGAAATAATGTGCCAATGATGAGGCCACTCAGTGCGTTGAGAGCTACCGCTCCACTGTGTTCCTGGTCCCCAGCCCCTGGCCGCCCATTACCAGTTCTGACTGTCGCACCTCAAAGGACATCTCATCCTCAGCATTTTCCACCATTTCCTCTCCCCCTTCTTCTTCCTCACCAATATGGCAACTCTGAAAGAGCCAAGAAGGAACATTTTTTAGAAACAACTAAAAAACATCCAACATTTCAATCGTTATCATGACAATACTTCAAACTAATATGGGACGTTGACTCACCTTTGCCATAATATCTGCATATGCCATATAGAGATGATCTGTATCAAGTTTACTGTGGCAATAACAAGATAAACCACATATAACTTCATAAAAAACTTGCACAAAATGCAAAATGAAACTAATGTTGCACACTTTTTATACCACATTCTGAATTCCATTGCCTTTCTAACCTTTTTTCTGTTAGAGCAGTGCGACTGAAATGCAGAATAAGTTGATGGAGGGGATCAGGCTTTGTTTCTTTCTCCTCTTCCTCATCCCCCTCCTCTTGCTCCATTGCTTTCTATTATAAAAAGAGATAGATCAAGTAAATACACAAAATAAAACAAACATAAAAAGAATGTTAAGATGTGATATAACACTCACAGATAAGTCATCTATCATCCTGTCTTCAAAAGAGTAACCCTCAGTGTGAAGCCAGTTGCGTTTGTAACCCTCTAGGAACATATTTGAAGCTCTGTGCCTGTAAAAAATACAATAAATTGATATTTTTCTGCCCCACATCTTCCTTTTTGTTCATTGTAGGATAATTGTAACTTTCTCACCTTGGAATGTTGTATAGTGGTGTCATCCTAAAGCAAGCCACCACGGCCCTGCGCCTCTGCTTGGACAACAATTTGTGCCAAACCATCTTTTTGGATTTAAATGGATGTTCTGTCTGTTTAGGAAAGTGTACATATCAGTTAAGTTGTAAAAAAAAAAAAAAAGAAAGGTCTAAAAGAAAATATGTCAAGGCTTTAAAAAATGTATTGACATTTATTGCCACTATTTTCACATTTTTACTCATCGTTTCACCATCAAAACAATGAATCACAATATCAATCACAGGTTAAAAAAAGATTGTCAATTGTTGTTTCTAACAATTATTGTTGACCACAGCACATCATAACCACTTACCTGAAACAAAGAATTAAAGTACTGACAGACTCACATACGACACTAATGAACTTAACTCCTCATATATTTTACGTCTTATCATCTTACATGTCTTTTATGTAATTTTTTCCATTTTGTCTACAATAGATTGCACTTGTCTTTCATTATTTTGTTCTGTTTTTATCTCATTCTTTCAGAGTATACTCTTCTTTGTTCATTATATGTTATCATTGTTGTCATTATCATGTAATATTATCATATTACATACTTCACTTTACCTCTTAGAAAATAAATTAAAACTACTTTGTGACCAATATTATGTCCTGACCCTGAGTTTGGAAAGCCAGGATTAATGACCAACTTTGCAAAATGTGCACTATAAATAGTACTTTGAAAAGTAACAGTAGTTGAGCAAGAACTTATTTTCATAGATAAAGGACTAACTATGTGTTGGTCATCTAGATTTTATAGTCGTTATTAATATATATATTTTAAAAAATCATTGTGGTAATAGTACTTCTTCAGGTATTCAGGTTGAAATGGCGGCCATGGCTCAGCTGGTAGAATGGGTTGTCTAATAACTGAAGGGTTGGTGATTCAAATCCCAGTCAGTCCATTGTGTCCTTGGGCAAGACACTTTACCCTCCTTGCTTCCAGTGCCACTCACACTGGTGAATGTTTGGTGGTGGTCAGAAGGGCTGTAGGCGCAAAATGGTCGCCACACTTCTGTCAGTCTGCCCCAGGCTTCATATGTAGTTTACCACCACCAGAGGGCACATGTGAGAGTGAAAGTAAAGTACTTTGAGTGGCCAAAAAAGCGCTATATAAATTAAGTCTATTAGTATTATTAAATGTAATGTTATTCGACCATCCCTGTGTTCTTCAGTTTCTTGCACTTTTTAATGCCCGATACAATCAAAGGTTTATTTCTTTGGATAAATATAATAACAACAAAAATAGCTCAAAAGTATTTAATTTCAGAGTTGATATCTATCCATTTTCTATGGTTTTCTTGATAATCAAAATCACTTCAGTTCTTACATCAATAACTATGGCATTGTACTGATAAAAAAAAGGGCTTTTAGGCATTCCATGTTTTCTAATAATTTTTTTCCCATGACTGTATTATTAATATTTTCCCTAATTTGTCTTGTTGTTAAAGATCAGAATTTTGTTGTTAAAATAATGGCATTCACACATTTCCCATTTCCCCTTATAAATAGCTGTATCTGGATAACCTTGAAATATTATGCAAATACAATTTTCAAAACTGAAGTAAAAATAAGTATAGTAGACACAATTGTTGCTCACCACTTCAAGGTGGTACAGGACTGCAGACACCTCCTGCACTCGCTTCACAACTTTCACAGGGGCATCAGCATCTTCAGCTTTCCCTGCCATTTCCTTGTACAGGGCCATCTGCCAGCGCATGGATGGATTGTCCACCTTTTACACAACACAGGGGCAAAGAGGAAAGCTGCAAATACTGAAACCATGATTATTGTGTTGTTCGACATAAACAATAATACCTTGCCTTGAAGATGAAGGTTGTTCTGCAGAAACTCTCTTACTTCTTCATCTGTATCTCTCTGAAAGACACATTAAACTACCATTCATCAAACACTCTTTTTATTGAAATTAAGCATTTACCATAATCTGGATGATTAAACCTTCGTGAATTTATTGGTTACTGAATTACCTTACAGGTACTCTAACAGCATGAATGTATGTGCTTTTTTTTTATTTATTTTTTTTTTACCACTGTCATGTTGTTTTAAAGTCAGAAAAAATCTACCAAAGAGTATCGGATCTTGGCCAAGTTGATTAGCTCCTGATCAGCTGGAGAACACATGTTGAGTCCTATGGGAAGCATCTTTTTCAGCGCAGCAACAATGAGTGATGTCTGCACAGAGTAACGATCTCCTCGTTTCTTCTTCTTGGTACGTTCTGCATCTGAGCCTCCACCCTAAGGATGAAAACAATGAGCCAAAGAGCATTCACAGTATCCTATATTATGGCAAAGATGCAACATCGCAGTTAAGACTGTTTTGTCTCAAACTCAATGGAACTCAGACTGAAAGCCAAGTGGTCACCCTCATGAGTATAAACTTGCATTAGCAATTTGTCCTTCTTTCCTGTAATGTCACAAATGACTGAAAAATTACCACAGCAAATCTGACTGCGTATCTGCTACATTACACTAAGTAAACTAAGCATATGTATATTTATCCAGCATGTAATTAAAAAAATCTATACAAACAGCTATGATTACTTTATAATGTTACTATCCTTATACGTCTGGGGGGGAAAAAGAACCTCTGCACAGTGTAATTCTATAATCTCTCCATGTAGAAATAACCAAGATCATTGTCTGGGGGTTTCTACTCATATATAGCATTGACATGGTGTGTAAAAATTAAGGAAAACTTCTCTAAGCTTAGACTGGTAAGTAGAGGGTATAGTGAAAATGTGAGGGCACGAAAGGGGTATCGCTGGTTTTAGGAAGGTAATGTTGAAAGGATTGGATTTCACGGAAAAGTGAATTAGTGCATCTGCACTGATAAATCATGCAAAAGAAAAAAATTTCATTCAAGTAATAGCCCATTTGGCATTCCAAGAACATAAAATACATTTCATCATTGCCTAGTTCAAAGTTAACATATTAGTTGATGTTAGAGAACAAAACATTCCACAGTAGTAGATATTTGCTTCTAATAGCAGAAACATATTAAAAGCACACAAACAAACTGTCTATGGCATATGTCCATGTGCTTGCCTAGTGAGTTCAGTCCTTCTGTTTTCTGCTCTTTCTGGAGTCCTCCAAAATATGCAAATGTATGTGAGAGCATACAATATAAAAATGCTTTTACACTATGTTTAGTCTATTAAATGCATGCTCTATGTACAGGTCATATGTATGTACAGGTGGAGATACGAGGATGATACAGTGACAGCCACCTCACAGAAAAGCACGATGCAGTTACTCATGAAATTCACCTACAGACTTGACAGCTGTACTGACAACTGACATTTAGAGTGATATTTATACTACTAATAAACACACAGACAAAATAAATATCACTGCCGCATAGTACTATGTCCACCTCATGTTGTCTATGAACTTCCACAAAACGTATATATTCTAATTTAGTGTTGTTTATAATGGTATGACTTTAACAAATTCTGCAAAAAAAATATCATTATCTGTTGTTAAATATCAGACAATGTCAAATTCATGAAGTTACACTATAATTTAAAAAAGGAGGCCAATTACAGTTTTTTAGTGTTTCATTTTAGGAGTTTGTTGTGTTGTCACTCTCAAAACATATGGAGTAGAAGTCATTACCAGTTAATTAATAAACACTGATATGCATCAGCCACTTTTTCAATTTAGTGTCAGATGCAAGTGTGTTATGAAAGAATAGTTTAGAGGAAACAGGGTGCAAAGCATTTTGAGGACAATTTCAGATAAGTGTGAATTAATGTATTGGTTAAGATTATGGTAATGCTCAGTACTTATGTACTGAGGTGGGAACCTGGCAAATGTTACCATCTGCTTCTGTGACACTAAGGACAAAGATAAGTGTTAGTGGGTGTGGATACAAGGGAATGTGAAGGAAACTTAACCATGATGTGCCATGGCATTTCCAGGGAGGAGAGAAGAAAGAGCACAGAGAAGACTAACATCATCTCCTAGTGGTAAAAAGCTGCATTACAAAAGCTACATGACAACCAACCTTTAATGAAAAGAAACAACAGACATACTAAAGACTCCAACTCATCTATGATCAAAATGAGCAAACTCAGTGACAGGATGATGGCACTGTGCTCTCACTATCACATCAAACTAGGTGTAAAGCCCAGTGCCATGAGCCCAACTTTACAGCTGAGTACTTTCATCAAACGCCTCGAGACTCCCCTCCTCACACACTGGCAGGACTGGGACAGCCCACACGGGGACGTCCCTAATGTCCAGTGATCCTGTGTGAATATCCCTCCCTTGTCCACATTTCTTTCTCCTCTTCTGTGCACCTTTGCTCTACATTACATAAATACCTGTGTATGTGTGTAAGTATATTATACTAACAGTGTGAGGAGAAATGTTCTAATCTAACTTTGTGTCAGTCCTTAAGCTTGTACAAGAGGACAGAGGAGACTAATGACAGTGTAAGTGGATACAAACTGCATCTGTTGCTCCTTTGAAGTAACTTCTGTCTGGTATTTTCATATTCTATTAATATACACAAACAGCTAAATATTTATAGCAATGACAAATTCTCTACTCATCTTTGATCTACTCATAATAGCCTGTAATACATCCATGCCTAAGTAGATACAGCTGTATGTACAAAAAAAGTATTTGACACTAGCACTAAGTTAAGTGTGTTGGGTCATGTCTCTCACAGTGGAACATATCTATGTGCATTTCAGTGGGTGTGGGTGTATGTTTGTGTGGATCAGATGTGCCAGTGTGCAGGAGAGGTTGATGAAAAGCTCCCCCAAAGTGAGGTGCCATGCGGTCAGCACAGCGGTCGTGCAGGAACAAAGTCTAACCTCTGAGTCCCCGCCCTGGAAACCCAGCCGCAACCCAACAGAAGAGGACAAGGGACAGCCAGAGAAAGAATAATGTTAACACAACTGCTATCGATCTAAAACTTAAACCTCCAAATGGTTGTAATGGAACTCAGCTATGCACTGCCAAGCCCAGTTAAGAGGAAAACATGCATATAAAAATATTCTTATTGAAAACCTATAAATTGAAATAGCTTCACAATTTTTTTAACAATAACATTTAAAATGGTATATCCAGTAAAAATGCTACATAAGTAATTTCCTCAGTAAACTTTTACATCAGCATTATACAGTACTCTTCATGTAACGTTACATAATATAGTCATTATCAAAAAGCTAATGATCGTTGGCTGAAAATGATTGGTAAAGTTAAGAAGCACAATTTAAATAAATGCCAGATGAAAACAGCAACAAAAACATGAAGTCTTAGACTTTACCATCTATGTTGGTTTTAACTGAGTTACCTTGCTCATTTTGCTCTTGCTGTCAGCAGTGAGAAATGACATGTTGTTGATCTCATTCATCACCACAAAGTTTTGCTCTTCCCGCTTGAAATTCTGCAGGTAAGAGAGAATAAACTTTCTATAAGGGATGCGATGATCCATTGTGCTCTATTCAAAAGTCAAACAAACATACTCACATGAGATTTGGACCAGAAAATAAAGACCTCTCCAACCATTCTGAAGAGTTCTTCTGCATCTGGGTCTGGACAGGTCAGCCATCTTGCCCTGGACCGGGGATTTCATAAAGGTATGATGAGGTCATCAACAAAAGGTTGATTAGGTTTAGGTTAAAGGAGGTTAAGTGCATAATAC
Organism: Siphamia tubifer; assembly: GCA_020466265.1. Lineage (NCBI taxonomy): Eukaryota > Metazoa > Chordata > Actinopteri > Kurtiformes > Apogonidae > Siphamia > Siphamia tubifer. Next base: position 20,293,837 of record CM035796.1, read on the forward strand.
TGTTTTTAAGATGTTTATGTGAGTTTATAAGAGCTTGCTCTTGCTTCTAACTTAAACGTACCTATTGTTGTCCACATAGCGGATGAGGAGAGGGTAGAGAGCATATAGATCTCTGCAGAGGACAGCAAATTCATCACGTATAGTGCCATCCTCCTCATCACCCTCTGATTTACCCTCCATCCTCAAGTGATCTTCTTCAGCCACCACCTTTGATGTACGTTTCTTCAGCTTCTCCATTGTAGGGATGAAGTGAGACTTGAGCATTTCTGGTTTTGCCCTGCTCACAATTGGCTGTGAAAACACTAAAAGACAAAGTAATAAAGAAAACAGCTAATGTCATCTCTACTTTAATGGTGGTGTGTGTGTTTTACAAACTATCAGTATCAGAAGAACCTGGCTCTGATAGAGGCTTATAACTAATCCAAGGAACTATTTTGACTTGGAAAATACAACTCCAACTTCAGGTAAGGTAAGTTAAGGTAAAGTAACATAACATAGACTATATTGATTCCACTGTAGGGGAATTTCTCAGTTGACAGCAGCAATGCAAGAATAAAGTGCAAGAAAGACAGAAAATACACCTGTGCAACAAACATACAGTATACAGCTGTAAAGCTTTAAATTTAAATATTATATACATATTTACAATGTATGTGCATATGCACACAGTGTAATATGGAGGAGTTTCTGTGAGCTGTTATAAAGTTTGATGGCTCTGGGTAGGAATGACTTGCTGTATCACTCCTTACACTGGGAATGTAAAAGTCTAGTGCTGAAGGAGCAACTCAGGACCTCTGCAGTTTGATGCAGAGAGTGGGAGGGGTAATGAAATACACATATACATTAAGGCCACAAAAAGTTGGATGAGGGTCAGTTATGTGATTTGAAAGCGATGAGATTAATAGGTAATTGTACTTGGGATTTTGTAAAAAAGTAGTGTCTAATAAAGTCCTGGCACTTAATTTTGTCAAAGGAAGAGCGTGATGTTGTTAGATTGACACTTAAAATCCATAGTGTATTTAACAGAGCTTACCAGCCAACCTCTTCATCCAGGAGGCCTCGTCGATACCCAGGTTGTTGACTACAATTTTCATAATGCTTCCCAACAGCTGATTGAGGTGCTCTGATGTCACGTCAGTACAGATTCTTCCCTCCATCTCAGGGAAGTTCTCAGGTCCTCTCTCCCACCAGCGAGGCAGGTAGTTACACAGCATAGGCAATGTGATTTCAATGACATGCGGCATCTCAGTGTAACGAGCCCCTGACTCTGCCAAGTCCCCTATCTCCTTCAGCAGAATATCCAGCTCTGGGATGTCTGGACACAATTCCTGGACCTCATTTGGGAGACCCAAGACTTTTGCATTCATGAGAGAAGAAAAGAAAGTTCACCTTAGTTTGATATACAGAGAGACGATTTGTGCAAAGGGTGAATTACTCACTGGCTCGCTCTCTGGGTGTCTTTGTTGTGTAGACAGAGAATGTATTGAACTCATTTAGATGTGGCTCTAAGTACGCTACTGGCATAGCTGCTGCAAGGTGAGCTAAACACTCCCCGAGAGCTGGCCGCTGCCTGTAAATATACAAGATTAATGCAAAAGTACTCAGAAATGTCCTTCTAATATAATGTTATTGCCTGGATGTATGTAGATTTACCTCTCCACGTGTGGATTTTTGACAGTCCCTAAGGAGTATATGCTACACATAATGCGATAGCATGACATCTGTAGATCATCCACTGGCAAACAACAGAACAGAGACAGGTTGATGCAACAAACAAAAAAAACCCCCCACATATCTGAAACAGAACATTTAATTGAAACTGTTAAGAAAACACTTACACATAACATCATCTCCAAACTGGTGCTGAGCGATATGGTCAAACAAGGATGTGAGAACTGGTAGCAGGGCGATGGTGGTGTAGTTAATGTTCTGAGACACACCTTTTACTTGCTTCAAGTGGAAAAATCAACATATGAAAGTCGACCTAAAATAATTGATGTCCTTTTTTGAGCTCATCACTGCGTGCAAACTGTATTAATATTACCTGATTGCCTTTTGAAACTTTTCCCAGCTTTAGATTCTCGACCATTTTTTCTATATCATCAGCTGCACTTTCAAAAAATGACCGCAGTCCTGCTTTCACGATTTCTGGGCCAGACTTCATTACCGTCCTAAACAAATCAATTAGAAAAAGATACACTGAGAGTTAATGAAAAAAAAATTTTTCTTATGTGATTTACATTTTAGCAAAACGGAATTATGTTATGAAAGAAGAAGGAACCTTGCATCCAGTGATCGTGCCAGAATATGGAGACAGTTAACGATTGCAGAAGCATCCGTTCCTGTACATGCAAATACAGATATGAAATATGTTCTGCTTTAATTCACAGTCTGTGAATCATTTACAATATCAAAACAAGTGAGAACAGTCTATACTCTGATCCTAAATTTCTGAAAAGGGTGGAAAAACAGATCACAGGTGAAAAGCTCATATCTCACCAAAGAGAGAAACTCTGTGTCGGACCAGAGCAGACATTTTACAGAAGATACTATGATCAGAAGAAAAGGAAAAGGAAAGATGAAAGGATGAAATTAGAAGAAAAAAAAGAAAAGCTGATAAACTAGCTTTAGGACATAAGAGCCTAATTACCTTGCTATCATTTCCTTTTCCTTATTGGAAGAATGACCGCCACTACCCAGAACTTTTGCAGGTGTAGACAAGAAGTAGAGGCAGTGGTTTTTAAAATACTGGTTGATTAACGGCATCAGGATCTGAGAAAGACAAGTTTATACAATCTGTGATTTGATAGCTTAACCCTGAAATATAATCAATGTGATTTCTGTACAGCTTCTAATGATTTTTACCTTGGCAAAGAATTTGATTTCCTGCTCATGAGGAGACTTTTCCACTCGTCCACTGCTTACCACAGCCTCTGTAAGACACAGTATCAGTAGTGACAATAATTTTTCTCCATTATACAGGAACGCAATTCAAATCACTGTTACAATATCTGGTTCTTTCCAGGTTGAACAGTACCAAGATGAGCAATGAATTCCTGGGCAATTTCCATCCACTTCAGCAGCTTCTGAAGGAAACCGTAAGCAAATCTCTTTTCAATGGATGAAATATCCGATTCCATGTCTTTCAGGCCCCTGAGGTGAAAAAAATATTAGAAAATTGAAGAAAATATTAACTCTTTACAAAACAATCACATTTGCATACTTTCTAAAAGTATAGGTCATGATCCTTTGTAATTTATTTTTTATTTTTCATTCTTAAAAACACAATTTATCAGCATGTTAATACACTCCTATATATTCATTATGAATTTACTTTAGTGAGTTCCAGAGGAGCATGACTGTTGCATTAGTAGATATTTGCTTTTTATTTAATTAACTTGTATGTAACTTCAACAGCTCTAATCTTACTGTAATCATATTTACATTCCTTGAAAGGGTCAATTTTCTATTGTCAGCACAGGTGGTTCAACTTAAATGCTAAACTGTATTTAACTAATTGCTATATAATGCTGAGGCTTTAATATATCACCTTGTGACAGCATATCCATTAAGCTGCAGGAACTTGAGGAGTTCATAGGCCTTTTCTCTATCACGTGCCTTTTCCTTTGCAGTTAAAGTGTCATAGGGCACCAGCAGAGGATGTGTTCCACCTCCTATAGTGCAAAGATCAGGCCCACAATCAAGACAGACACCAGATCAAATTATAACATCCATCTTATTAAGTTTCCTCTACAGAATATTTTACCTTTTGCCTGCAATTCCATCTTCTTCTTCCGCCCCCAGGTGTTATGGTAGTTTTCTGCCAGTTGCTCTGCCATAGACTGTCAACATCGATAGACTGTAAGTACAGATACTACAACCATAGCATAGAAATATCAATAATTTCTTACTGTACCTGCAGATCTCTTGAGAGAGCCATGTGTGAGATATCAATGGGTTGTGGACTGTAGCCATGGCTTGGGTCATAGGTGGCCTAAAACAAAATGAATAATTAATAATACCTTTTTAAATAGATCATACCAGGTACATAACACTTATCAAACTATACCTGAGCAGTCTGAGAGATCTTTCGTGTTGCTGCCGTCTTCTTCTTGTCTGACTCTTCATCTTCTCTAGCTTTATCCATGGTCCACTCCCATGCAAGCATGGCTTTGATTGACTCTTTAATTGGCCAGCGATAGATCTCTTTGTCCTGTCAAGACAGAAAGTCAGTGTGAGCAGCGAGTGGACAAATTGCTGAAAGAACAGGAATATTCACTGCACAACAATGAGCCTACCTTTTCTGAGAATGTTTTATATGGTCTGAGCATGGGGTGAGTTTTTGCATTTTCATCCAGCACTTCTCCATATGACCAGTTATTCTGAATCTGAAAAACACATGTGCATCAACTGTATTACAGAACAATTCCTATGCATTGCAGCAAGTCTTTTTCAGGCTTTATTCAAACATTTATACCTTTGTTTTATGGATAATAGAGAGTAATACTATTTGGTGGTAAGTATAAGAAGTACCTTTTCAAAAGCCCATTTGTCATGTGTATATTCAGCATATTTATTGATAAAGGGATCCAGTCTCTCTGGAATGATGGTGCTGTGGTTGGAATAATACAAACAGCAAACTTTTCTTTAATTGTGTTTCATAATATAATGCTAAATATGACAAGATGTCACAAAAATCTTCTCACTTTGTGGTTTCTACTGGTTTAGGGTCAAAGTTTCCCTCTGCATCTACTGAAGCTTTTTTCTCAGTTTTGGATGAATAGCTGGCATCAACGTAGTCAGGAGGAATGGCTCCAGCTATGGCACAGATGCAGGGCATAGAGATTTTGAAGATCTCAGCATCAAATTTCTGAAATCACAAAAACAATACATTTAAATATACTGTTTTTAACGTACAAGAAAAAACATTAAAAGAAAATCTCACCTTATGAGCTAGTGATTCAAAGATTCCCCAGAAAAGCTTGCGGGTTAAATGCAACTCCTCCTCTGAAGCCACTCCAAAGTTTGCCCAGCCATTAGGGAGGCAGTAGTATTTCCAACAACGCTCATAGTGATTGGTTAAAAGCTACACAAAATGGTGAAATTAGAGTAAATAATGAATAAAATAACCCAAAATGTTAATGACAAACTGCTAAATAGGCCTCATACCTTCAGTGGCATTTTGGCATACTCATTAAGAATGGGCACATCAAACACCAAGCGTCTCAACAGGTGTTGAAGCATTGATGGACGTAGATGTCTGAGAAATAAAGACAAAGGAGCACACTTACAAAACTTCAGAACATTCCTCTTTCAATCAAGCAGTGGTACATTGTATAAAAAAGTTTAGTGTATGGTGAAACTGACTTGCATAAAGCCATGAGGCACTCTTCAATGATGTCTCTTTGGGCCTTTGTGAATGCTCGGCCACGGGACAAACGGTAGATTGTGTGCAACATGGAGTCGATCATTATGGCTCGATGGTCACTACCAGCAAACAGTGGCGCGCACTTGGTAATGAGAGGCAACACAGCAGAACACAGGTAGCGGTTCAAAGCCAGGGCCATCTCTGTGGTGCTGAAAGCAGCCTGAAACAGACAACTTAGCAGTGAATCAACATGGTTTTCAACAGGTATATTTAATGTTCTCCAACCTACAGTTCTCTCATCACTACACTTACTGTGTCCAAAGAGGCAGCAGCCCTCATATCAGGCAGAAAACCCACTTCAAGGACATGGAGCAGAAAATCCTGATTGTCAATACCATACACTCTGTCCAAGAACAGCACCATGGGAGCCTTGTGATCTGGTACAAAACTAGCTGACATCTTGGGTTCAATGATGCTGTTGTCTGAAAAGAAGTAAAGAAAATGTGTAGATTTAAAGAGAGAAAAAGTAGCAAAGAGGCTTCCACCAAAACAAAGATACTATAAAAACCTTGAATAAGAACTAAATAGAAGTTAATATATACATTTAAATACATACATTAAATATCCGTAACCTTATAAATTCAGATGTTACCTTTTCCAAAAGCAGGAATCTGAACAGGCAGACTAATGACACCAACCAGATCTTCAATGGGTACGAGAGACCTAAGAATGGCTCGGATTCTTAGTGCTTCACCCTTCCCAGCCTGAATCAACTGCAGGAAACAAAAAAAAGCATTCTCTTTAAAGACATATGAATCTAGTTTTCTCACTTATGTTTGCTTTTTTTCCTTGTACTATCATGTCTGATACAGTAGGTATAGAAAATGTTGAGTAGCTTACATGCATTTCTGGAGCACAACGTCCAAGCAAGTCAATGAGAGCAGAGTAGAAAGACATGATGGCATTTCCAAGGTGCACCCTGTTCTCCTCATGCTGTTCCTCTCCTCCAAACCTACCAGAATAGATACTGACTCTAAATGATTTGTTCCAGTAATACTACAAAAGAAAATTGAGCAAAGATAAAAGTTTTTACATGGGAAAGCGTCTATCTTTCTTAACGGATGGGCCATCTCTTGCAGGGTCCTCTGATATTTTGATTGCCTCTTCTATTGCAGCCAATAAACCATTGCCACCTTCTCCTCTTAGGGCCGGACCGAAGCATTCAGGCCTCCGGATCAGAAGACGTACCACCACGTTGGCATTCTCTTCTACACTCTCTCCTACAGGAGGAAAATTAATGACTTGTTACTAATGCTGGATAAAAACATAAAACATTTATTCCTGGTAGTTTTCAAAGTTCAGCTGTACTTTTTTTTTTTAAATAATGTTTTTTGTTCCTCATGCAACTTCATCAGTTCACAAAAATGTAAAACAAAACAAAACCCAGAATAAAAGCAAAAACCAGTTGAACTTGAAACTACCAGGAAAAACAATGACTTAGACAAATGAGACAAAAATATGAGATTTTACATTTTTAGAATCTATAATTTAAATAATAAAACCAGACCATTGACAAAAACAGCAAAACGGAGAAAGTCAAGGTATTTCTCTCCACCACAAGGATTCCAACCGATGTCTGGATAGCCTTTAGACAGCAGCATCGGACAGCTCTGAAGTCCACATCCAGCCAAATACTTGACCACCTAGAAAGATATCAGCATGCTCAAGTATAGAACAATTGTGCATTTAAACTATTCACATATGATAGTTGTATTTTACCATTTCTAAGTCCTGCTCTTGCAAGGCCAATGCAAGCTCATTGTTGTCAATACAAGAAGCAGCAGCCACATCTAATGGAGTTGATCCCCTCATTCCTAAAGATTGACACAAGTTAAGAGTTGCAGTTTACTCACTCTATTTTGAAAGAGGTAATGGAGAAAAACCCTCAAACCCAACAACACTCACCAAGACCAATGCCACTGTTCTGCAGAAGGTAGCTAAGGTGATCAAACATAGATCTCTGATTTTGCCGACTGATGCGACAGAAATAGCACAGAAAACGGCAACAGTTTGTCACCACTCGTGGGAATCTGATCTCCTGTTGGCAAAAATATTTAGATAATGAAGATAGTTAGAAAAACTGGACCTTATGACTTCCTTCTCCTATTGCTTGGTTTCAAAATAAAGATATATGTCTATATGATTAACACATACTATACCTTAGAGTCCCCACCACCCAAAACATTAACCATAACCTCCATGACAGTTTCATGCATGCCCAAAGCTCGCATCAAGTTTGGGTGCTGATAGAAAACTTTGTTGCTCATGATGTTCCTAAGGATAACAAAAATGCAATTAATGTCCATTTATTCCTCAATGTTTTAATGTAGTCTAAAATATCCAAGCAAAATCTACACCAACCCAATGCTTTGAATCATAAGCCTCTCCTCCTGTGGACCCATCTGGACAATAAGCAGTGAACGGATCTGGCCCAAGCACTCCAGGAGGTCCATGGTGTCCTGAATGGATACGGCATTGATTGTATAGGCCTTAGGCAAGGCACGCATGAGCTCCCCCAGGCCGTCATACTGCCTGTGAAGGAGGCTAAACATCATTCGCACAAGTTCCGGATTCTGGATGAATGACTCCTGGGCCCAGTGGATCGTAGTATGAGAAATCAGCTCCTGCAAAGTACCTGATAAATAAAGGGCAACAGTACACCAATCAGGAACACTGACAAAGTGGCAGTAAGTTTGATTATCTCAGCACAAAGGTGACTGTCAGTGCGTGGAATGCGTTAGACAGGAAGGAAACATTTAGCTCTAAAGTTGATATGCTAGACACAAGAAAATAGGTAAGAGTAAGGGATCTGAGCAACTCTGACAAGGGAGAAATGGTGATGGTCAAATCAATGAGTAAGAGCATGTCCATATCTTGCTTTTTATTTCCAACAAAGCATTTACCACCTACCAAAAGTGGTCTAAAGAACAACAACCAGACCTCAACCAATCTAGCATCTACGGTATGGGAGCAGCACATTATTATAGTCTATCTAATACTGTAGAGGTTCCCCTTTTTCCACAACAAACAACTCTGACCCGAGGTTCCACCAGACCTCGGAAGATGTGTTATGGTATCTGGACTAAGATGTTACTAGGCAGAGAGGTGAACTTACATGAGTGATTTATTTAAGATGTATTTAGTTCCAGGATCAAAAATATTTAAGATAAGTGGAGTAAAAAAAAACCAAGACATCCAAAAATAAAGTGTACATCTACCTATTTCAAGCTCGATGACAGAAACTAGACTGATAATGATCTCTTTTGTATGGTGAGTGATTACCAGTAAGTGACTAAATCTATTGTACAGGGTGACTACAGATGGTTGACAGAGCCAATAATGTTCATAGTCGAGTCTGATTTGTCCAACGCCTCCCACAAATGATCAAAGGAGCTGAGATCCAGATGTCCTTTCTCAGTCCATTTTTGGACCAGGAATACCCAACAATACCTGCATTTGTGGAGATGCCCAGTGATCACCATTATAATATGGTCCTTACCAAAGTCAATCAGTTTATTTTGGTGCTCATTTTGGTGCTTCCAACACATCAGCTTTGACAACTAAACATCCACTTGTTGCCTAATATATCCAACCTCATGAAAGGAATTACTGTAGTGAAATAATCACTTCTCCTGCGAGTGGTCAGAATGTTATACCTGGTCATTGAATAACTGTACACAACACAAACCACATCACATGACTGCAAATCTGTTCATCATGAACTTCTATATATTTTTGAGTCTGTAATCTTACATTCTCATATGTGTTTTCAGGTGATCTATAACAGTTCCAATGCAGCATATATGACACTCACTTGGTTTTTTATCTTCCTGTGGCTCAGGTTCTGCCTCTACCTTCTTCTCCCGGAAATGTTTCACCTTTTCCAGCATACGGAACAGTCGACCTCTCAGAGAATTATCCACCTCTTCCTCCTGTTCTTCCTCTTCAATATGAACCCCTAAGGTCAAAGTGTTGAATGCAGAAACTTTAATTTAAGCAATCAACTCCAGATATATTAAGTAAGAGATGTGGATATAGTCGGAAGATTAAAACTAACCACAATGTGCAAGTAGAACATTGTGAAAATTTTGCAGAGAGTCTCGGACCTCGTCTGGAATAGGACACTCTTCATCTTCGGCACAGTTTTTGAAGTTCATGAGCATGTTTACCTGCATAGCATCAGACATAAAGTAATAATCATTCTACCCAAGATATTTTGGAATAAAGGTACAGTGTAAATTGAGAGAAGTATTGAGTTTCTGAGCCTGCAGAGATATTTTAGCACTGATGTACAAGTAATCAATATTGTTTTACACTGGGATAAAATATTTAAACACAAAAAAAAAACCTTGAATGGCAACAAAGTACTAAAATATTTTAGCCTGATATGAAAAGCAGGAAAACTGTTCTGTTTTGTTATATACAATATGATCATGCCAAGTCCAAGCCCCAAGTGTGACGACCTGCTCCTGTGGTGGTGATCTGAATTCGCGGGTCTTGCGGGCAGTCTCAGCAGCACTCATCGTGAAAGCCAGCATTAGTTCATTGTAGCGCTGCCTTTGGTTAGATTGTATCTGATTGACAAACTGGTCTGAAAAGGCAATGATGGCCTCCACCCTGTGACGCAACTCACAGTCACAGAAGTACTGCAGGAGTGTACACATCTGAAAGACAACAAAATTGCATTACTTCTGTGTTCTTATGTGAATATGATTGTTGTCCATTGATCATTCATACCTGTAATTTGACAGATTCTGGGAGCTTCATCTGGAAAAGCCCCTGATCCAGATGTTCTTCTCTAGCCTCACCACAAGTGTCTCCAGCTTTTGTCTCTTTTTCAGTTTCATCTGCACCCTTCTCACCATTTACATGTTCTATCTCATCCACCACTTCTTCTGCAGTGACATCTTGGGGTTCCTCTAATTCTTCGTCTTCCTCATACTCTTCCTCTTCTTCACCCAGACCATCATCTTCATACTCTTCTTCTTCTCCTTCGGCAGGTTCTTGCTGCTCTACTCTCAACGGTTCCACTTTTGTTGATGATTTTTGTTCTGTCTCATCCTTCACCTTGGCATTCTCCTCTACAGGTTCTTCTGCTTTCGTGACACTGAAGACTGTGGGCTCAATCATTTTCAGGATATGAGTGACATCTTCATCATCAAACACACCCATGATGAGAAGGGTACTTATGAGTTTCAGGATTGGGACGAAGTGAAACTCAACGCTGCCTCCCACAGGATCCCTCATGGCCTGACCTCCGTCTTGGACAGCCTCAGTCAACATGTTTAAGGCTTTAGTCTTCAACACCTGGAGACAAATGTAATAACTTATAAATATGAGGTCAGGTCTACATTTGCATTTATTATCCATGTGCAACAGATAGACCTGATATTAAAGATATTAAATAACATGTAGGAGAACTATGTGATTCTGACTATAATAGGTTTTGTAGTATAACATAAGAACTGCTGCGTTTCTTATAAGTACCTATATGTTATTTTACCAGATTGCATTTAGTGGCACAAATGATGAATGTTTGCTGAAGGTTTCTACTCACCTCTAAGGGGACCATAGGACTCAGAGTGTAGATGTCTTGGTTTGTCCCCACAAAAGAAGTTGCAGAGAAATGAAGTTTGGGACGCAGACATGTGGTGAGACCAACCCCGGGTAATGCATGAGATTTGTCAGAGTATAAGGTGATACTGCGTGTTTCATCTGTCATGGGAACTATGAATTCCTTGTTGGTTCCCAATCGGTTCCTCTTAGCAGACTCCAAGTGCATGCTAATAAGCAGGTCATAAAAACCACTTCTCATTGGTCCAGGCAGATAGGTGTTCTCTATAGCGTAGAAGAGCTGAGATTCATCCACATAGCTGCACAGAGCATGAGCCACGCGATTGTTTCCCAGAGCACAAACAGACCCATAGAGCTTAAGAGTGTGATAGTGGAACTTTAGTAAGTCCATGCGTTCAGACAGCTCCAGGATGTCTATACACCTGCACAGTTTAAAGAACTTTGTTTACAACACTGCAATATGAAACAATTTGATAGATAAATATAAAATAATGTAGCTTTGACCTGTTTTCTTCAGGGATGTGGAGGGCCATCATGGTGAGGGGCTCCTGACACTGCACCATCCAGCCTAGTCTCTCATTAACTCGTCCAGTCTCTGGAGCCAGGAAGTGGTTGGGCATGCGGCTCCAGATGACTGGGGTTAACATCTGGACGTCCAGTCTCGGAGGACACTGGGGGACCGGGTTCTTGCGTTCACTTCGAAACATGGCAGCTGAGATCGGCATTATGTTCTGTTAAGGCAAAACAAGGAGGTGTATTTATATGGTACCTTTCATTTACACAGACAATTCAAAGTGATTTGCATTAAAAAAAAAAAGAACACTAAGAGCAATTAAAGAACATTGGTGAAACAAAGAACGTACATTACTTAGTAATAAAATATAGTGATAGAATTTTTATTTAAAATATCAATATTATTGGAAAAAAAAACAACAGTACGGTACTCAACAAATACAGTTATTAACACAGGAAGAAATGTTTTAATCTGGATTATTCTGGAAAAAACTGCTGTTTCAGGTATACATTTGGTGACTTAAGTAAATGGATGCAAAAACCCTTCTGAGTCATTTACTAATTTACATCCTATTCTTTTCTGCAACAAACTTGAAGCCAGTCTAAATGTTTTACAAACAAAATAAAGTAAGATGTCTTTGTGACTGACCTTGAGTTTTCCTAGCTCAAACTGAATCATATTTTGACTAGAAGGAAGGACGTAGACAGCTGGGAACAGTTTAGTGTTTGGCTCCACCTAAAAAAGAAGAATATGTATGAAGTAAATCCACAGACATATACTGTATCAAAGTACAGTGTAATGTCTGACCTGGTAAAATGTGTTGATTTCTTTTCCATTAGCCGTGAAAGTCATGAGACCTGTGTCCAAATCAATGAGACAGCCAATCACAAAGTCCTCCTGACTAACCCGAGTCTGTTGGGAACTACTGAACTCGCCTCCACAGACCATGTAGCAGTTACTGCGTTTTATGCTGAAAAAAAAAACAAAATATTGCAGCAATCAATATTCCATGCATATGTCTAGATATTTTTTTTAATAGAACACCATTGGAATACATACCTGTCATGGATGTTGCCTTTGTCATCACCGACAGTGACTGTTACATTTCTCACTTTGCTGAGGTCAAAGTGAGGGTCATACTGGTGATAGTCAGGTGTAATCCAGCCAACCCACACACCTCCAAGCTCCTGCCCCGCAAACACTCGCACAGAATAATAGTACTGTCACGAGAAAAAGACATGTGGATGAGAAATATGAGAACGTATTCAAACAAAACCTTTGACAACTGTTAAAAGTTCTAACTCTGCAATTGGCAGAAATTATTAGTGTCATTTTCAACAATTCATTCTATACATACTGTTGTGGTGTTGAGGATGATATCCACGTCATCACGGTCATCTGGTACAACATCTTCCACTAGACGGGGCATGGTGGGAACAACCGGAGGTGGAGTTATTAACGCAGCTTTCTTAGCCTTGAAAAGGAATCTGTAAATAATAGAAACATTCGCTTAGACATATGAACATTCAAGTACTGTTATTAAATGAAGGACTGTTTTTAAAAAAATATCCACAAACCCTTTCTTCTTGCTTTTCTCTGTTGATGCGTCCTTCTCATTTTCTCCATTTTTTATGGCAGGAGTTTCTTTTGGCACAGAAGGCTCTTTCTTCTCCTCCTCCTGCTCTTTGCGACTTGCTGACTTCTTAAGTATTTCAAAGTCAGAGTCTGGGTCCACCTCTACCACTTCATCTTCAGGGATGGTCAAAGTACGAGTGAGAAGTGTTGTTCCTGCTGGGACTTTGAATGTTTCATGAAATTCAACTGGCATGCTCAGTCTGAAGAAAAGCAGATCCGTGTTGGCGTTCTGAGATCCATATGTCTTGTGGGTCACTTTGAGACAAGGGGCGGTGTCCACTGTTCCATCCACACGGGACACCTAGTGCATGAATGACGGCCGGTGCTTAAATTACTCTTTCTAATAATCTTTTTGCCAATTCCATAAACCTTCATAATAGTATCTTCGATTAAATCATATACAGTTCACAAATTAAGTGCTTAAATAATGAGTTAAAATGCAAAATACCTCAATGTGTGGGTGGTCAGTTGGCACAATGATGTACTGTGGAAGGCTCTTGCTGAACCACATGGTAATGTCTCTTTTCATGTTAATAGCAAAGGGTTCAAATCCCTCCTGCAGGCCACAGATGGTAAAGTACTGGAGGCTGCTGACGTTCTGACCCAAGTTGATCCGGCCAACCTGAGACAGGCCCAAACTGCACACGGGTATAAAGCCTGAGAAAGTTTGATAAATACTTGAGCATAGATTAGAAACAAAAAAAATCAACCAGTGTAATTATTTGAGGTAAAGCCCTTACCCTCTCCTATCTCTATGTCCTTGAAGGCCATCTCTGAGCCTGAGTCACTAATCAACATCTCTCCATTGAGTGTAAACATGATGTTCATTTCTGTAAGGTCAATCATACAGCCCACCACATCACCAGACTGCCACTGACGGCCAAAGGGCTCATTTCCTATATGCCATCGTTGGGCCTGAAAATAAAAAGCATGCAATTAAAGATGAGGTTTCATTACAGTCAGAGGTATGTCAACTAGACCATTCTCGTACCTTGAATCCATTAAAGACATATGCCAACTCATCTGTACCAAGTTCAGTGTCTGCACGGACACTGGGTCTGGCCCAACCGACTCTCATTTCCCCGACTGTCACAGCTTCAAACTCAAAGTACCACTTTCCTTGTGTCACAGCGTAAGACTTCTCTGCTCTGAAGACTCTGATCTTATCTCCACGTGAGTTCCCTGATCCATGTCCACCTGCGTTTCAATAAGAATACAAGTAGTACTTAAAAAGGTGTCATAATTTGAAATAGGGAGCTTGTAAATGAATTATATTTTTACAGTAATATAATCAAATGTCCCTCCTTCTCATATTGTAGAGTACCGTCCAGACTTACTGCTCTCCTGGTCAGGTGGTTCGATGTTATATCCATAACCAATGAGTGTACGGACAGCTGCACAAACTGTGTCTCTGTTTGTTTTCTTTGTCTTTTCATCCAGTAAATTGTAGGGAACCAGGCGAGGGTTGCGTTTGTTCATTATATCCTATAATATCAAGAAATTTTATGAGAAATAAAAATTAATTTAACAATGTAACTTCAATGTATGAACCAATCAATACCTTCACCAAAGGCTTTGTGATTTTAAAACCAGTGCAGTGTCAAAATCTACTCCAATAAAAAAAGTTCGACTTTGAAAGGTCAAGGTCAGTGGTTTTAAAAAAATATTTTTTGAACATGGATTTCTTTCAACTTTTCTGCTATTGTCTTCAAGAATCTAACAATAAATCAGCATTTTCTTAGGATGGAATGATTTTGAGGGTAATTGTGTTGCTGGAAGTGCTTATTAGAAGAATTAATCAAATCAGACCACTGCAATAGAAATACCTGCACAATACTATACGTCCAGCCCTGGCGGACACGGTCTCTTGCCCAAACATTGTGTCCATTTTCAGCCAGTCTCTCCACGAGTGTGTTCTGATTAGGAGTCAGCTTGACATGGTTAAGGTCCAGAGGGGCTGGCTTATATCCACAACTCTGCATGTATCTAGAATAATAGCTTGAGGTCAGATATGGTCTATAAGAGCAGTGAAAGCAATTTAACATTTGCTAAAACTCAGCTCACGTTTTGGGCAGTTTGGTCTTTTTCAGATTTTCTTCTGCCTTTTCATCTCCCATTCCCACATGACAGCCCAGAGCCAGCAAAGTCCTTTACAATGAGAGAAACAATGAATGAGAAATGTATAGAGATAAGATAAAGTTAAGACGTTTGTGACTTACTTGAGTGTCTCTCCTGACATTGCTAAATTATAGTTCTTTTCTGGTTCAGGCAGACTTTGGAAATCCACAAGGCAAGGGTGAAGTTTCTTGTTATCATCCCGGAACTTGATAAAAGTTAGAAATGGAAAAAATTAAAGTCAAACTCTTTTTGAAAGTTTTTACACACACAGTAGCATTTTCTAAGAACACTCACTGCTCCGAAGGTCCATCCTTGTTCGATTCGAGTCACAGCCCACAACTCATGGCTGTTTTCTGCAAGTTTTTCTCGAACACGCTCCAAATGAGGAGGAAGTACAATCTAAAAACATCAACATTTCAGTGAAATAGATAAAACAAACAAAAAGGAATATCAAGCTACTGTAGTAAGATATTTTACCTGTATAGTGTCCACAGGGCAAGGAGTAAAGGCTGTATGTGAGAGGGACTGCGTGGGTCCCAGCAGGTTGCGAACACCATCGAAATCATGCTTATATTCCTTGATGGGCTCAATCCGTAAACGATCTCTAGGAAGCACTGCTTCATAACATGGAGCATAGCCAGGAGGCGGGAGGAACTTAAAATCCCCATGACGCCCTCCGAGGAGAAAACGCAACCTTTAAGTAAGATGGAAATTGACAATAAGCTCATAAATTAACCATCTCTAACTACATAATGAAGACATTTAGAAAAGTTTTATTTTCTTATATCTTACTTAATGCCTGCAGAAAAACTGACAACAGGAAAGAACAGGCCATCCAGATTGAAGTTCTCAAACATGCCCTGGACTGGATGCCCATTGATACGGAAGGAAATACTGGGCACGCTCAGGTCCAAACAACAGCTGACAACATCCTCTGCTGCTAATACGTGCTGATTGGGTGTAGCAACATGACGTGCAACACGTCCTACAGACAAATAGTATATTATACACTGATTAAAATAGATATTATTGAGTTTTGGTGATGTGCCCTACTGAAAATTTAATATTTTTTTTTTTTTATGTTACCTGACCAAAGATGAAGCCCATCAAAGCCATAGGAGTAGAGGTCATCCCCAACCCCATTGGCCCCCCAGCCTTCCCCTCCACCAGGGTAAGGACTGTAGCCCTCTGTCAGAGCCCAGCCCACACGCAGATGATATGGCTGAGCTGTGAGGAATGGCTCCACTTGGTCCACCATTACCTCAAAATACCACTTCTTATACTGAGTGGATCCTTCACAGGTCCCGAGGAAAATGTTGGGTCTCATGCTAAATAAAAGAAATACAAGACTTAGAGCACTTTTTCACCGACAAAAACATCAAATGTTTTTTCCCCATACGTCATTGGGTTACTTGAACTAACAAACCTGGTTACATAGTTGATAATGTTGGTTTGAAGTAGGAGGTCACGACCTGGAAGTAGATTCTCTGTGATGAGATTCTGATTTGATCTGACAGCTACGCCATTACAGACACAAAGAGAACAGAGCACATCCAAAACCTGGAGAAAACAGGAAAGCAGAAATTCATGAAAAAGTACACAGATATATAAAACAACTAACAACAGTGTTCAACATCTCTTACTTTATGATTGCGTCCATGTTTATCAAGAAGTGAGATAATTGATTTGATGTGATTCTCCTGGATGATATTCAGTACCTCTGGACTCTCAATTAGAACACAATACAAAACCTCCAGGATTCCTGTGAAAAAATGACAACATATAAAGTTAAAAAGCACAAAAGAAATCTTTACAGGTGCATGAGATAATTAAATCACATATAACAAATGCTGTTTAAAAGAGTTTTCTTTAGCTTTTTATTATCTCAAAGTGGATCCTGTCACATAGTTTTGGTATTTTGACTCTCCCCATATTTTGTATTGCGAAAAAGCAAATTCAGCTTTTAAATGAAATTATAAATGTCAAAGCATTAATATGCATTTTTTTTTAGCATTAATATGTATTTGTTACAGTTGAGTTACCTGAAGATGCCTCCAAACGATCCAGTTTACTGACCAGCCAGTCAAGGTTATCACAGAACAGAGCACAGTTTGCACGATTCCCTCGGATTAGAGATGCTTTACAGAAGATAACAAATCAGAAACACTTCTTAATGTATCAAACTAAAGGTGTCTAGACCTAAGGCATTACAAGAACAAAGCCTCAGATGGACATACCAAGTAGTTCGTACAGCAAATTTACTATCTCCTTCCATGAGTCTGCAGCTTCTTCCCCTGCATACTCTGAGAAGTGGGCTGCAGTGTTGTAGACATTGAGCCGATCAACACAGTCGAGAACAAGTGTTATCATACCCTGTTAGAGAAATCTAAATTTAAAAACTGAACTCATATAAACCATATCCTGAATTATAGCCTTAACATACAGTTACGTTACGTTACGTTACGTTACATTATGTTATGTTATATTGTGTCGTGTCATGTTAACCTCCTCTTGGAAGAGGTTCTGTCTGTTCTTGAGGGAGCGAAGCTTAAACTGTTTTTCCTCATGCTCCAGCTCCTCCTCAGGGGGTCGGAAATAAAAAATAAGGTCCTGCAAGGAGAGCACGACTGTGTCCATAGGCAGAGAAGATGGATTGGCTGATTTATTTTTCCCACTCAGAGCATCTAAACCTCTGGTGACACAAGAAGAACAAAGAGACAATAGCACAGAATTATGTTGTATTCTAAATAAATAAATAAATGCAAAAGTAAAAAAAAAAATGCTTTAGTAGTCCTACTTAATGAACTGGCTGAAAAGGCCTGTTGTGCTGAAAATCATTCTGGCAGCTTGAGACTCTTCTGTCTGAGAACGAGCCACTGTGAGTGCATCATCCATGTGACCTTCTTTGTGGAGAATGGCCTAAGAATGAAGCAAGCTATTAAAACAGATATACTAAGCAAACATTAATACTTAGAATAGGTTTTAAATGTTCTTCTTCCATTGTAATTCCATTTACCTTTCTCTTTAGAGGACCCAAACGGGCAGATTTGGCATCAACAGCAGCATATGTTAACCAGAGTCCAGATGAAACATGCTGTACAAAGCACATGGACTCTCCATACTTTATCTCAGGTATGCCCATGCCTTCCACATCTCGCTTCTGAGTCACCTCAATTTTTTCCTGTAGATCAAATGAAACATGTATTACTTAACAATCTCAGATAATACTTCTTCTATCTTTATTTCATATATTTTTCACTGCTTAATTGAGATGATGATGACCTTTGAAATTCTAAAGCAGAAGGCTGTCATCTTAGAATTGGCCTTCTCAGGATCCACCAACAGCAGCCCCTTCTCTTCGTCGAGAAAAAGGTATCTGCCTGTTGTTATGTGACGTATGCGAAAAGACTGGCCCCATTTAATGTGACCACCACTCCACCTACCAACAGGAAAAATGTATGAGTATCAGCCAAGTGCTCAGTATTTCTAGATCGTGTTTACATTGTAATGAATGTGGTTAAATATACAGAATCAAGATACTAACGCAATACGCAGGGGCTCAAGCCTCCATAAGGATCGTGCATGACTGCAGACAGCCCCTCCCTCATAGTGGGCAACTCTGAAAGGAAGACACAAACAGACAGTCAATCAGTGATACGTGGTAAGTGTACAATAACACAGTTGGTTATGTGTTTTTACGTGGGTGTCAAACTTGATTTCTAAACATAATTGGCACCAGAGGTGTAAATTAAGGAAGATACAATATCAACACATAACACTGGTGAGACAACTGGAGAAAAATAAAGTCGGCATATCCACAAAAGACTGCACCTGTTATTTCAAGAGCAAATTGTCAAGTGTTTGCAGTGACATTCAGTTTAATTGTTTTGCAACTATACTCTAACTTTACTACACTCACACCGATATGGTTGTGCAACTGAGTGCAATATACTGTATGTTTGTTGTGTGTCACACTGCCTTGTGTTTCTCCCTATGACATTCAGATCTCCACAATTAAACCAACAATCATGTGTCTGTCATGTTTCATATATCTAACACAATATACTGAAAGGTCCACAATCACAGTCACACGGTCTAGAGTGGGAATCGAACCAGGCTCCTTCTTGCTGTGAGGCACGAGTGCTAACCACTGCACCACCATGCTAAATGTACAGTATGTAATATAATATTTACTGTATCTGTAGAAAAGGTTTTGCACATTTATACAAAATGTACAAAATATTTGTGTAAGTGAAACATGCTGTACAAAGCACATGGACTCTATACTTTATCTGAGGTATGCCCATTCCTTCCACATCTCATAACAACAGAAAACCAGCAGCTGTAACTTCATTAACAACAGATCAGCCAAAGAATGTATGAATATATAACAATACAGCAGCCTCAGTGCTTATTTAAAAGTTACATGCTTCCTTTTGAAAGATAGAGAGATACACAGAAAGACAATCAGAGATGAGTTGGTGTGCAGTTATGCACACCATGAGCTTTCAACAGCTGGTACCTGCAGAAGGTTTTGACACCAAAGCATATTTGCGTATTAAGGGGCTTATTTTGTGTCAAATATGGTCCTATTCCCTGATTTACATCCATGTACGAGGTGCAATAATGGCACTATCTGCTTGGCAGCTCAGTTTTCAATGAACTTCATACTTTATTTTTTACCCACGTGCACATGTTTTTCACTTGCAAAAGCCACAGTTATTTTGTGTCTCTGGCCCACAGTGTGGTATACTCAGAAATTGACTCAAAGTGCTCATTATACAATCATTAGGCACAATCACAAAATCACCTGCGCTGATCATCCCCTTGGTCAGCTCCTGGGATTGCTAAGCATTCATCCATGTGACCATGAAACAGCCTGAGGACATAGCCTCCGGTCAAAAAACCTAAAGGATAAACATTACATCAGTGAGAGAGAGCAGACAGGTTTATTGACAAAAGGCCTTTTTTAGTAGCAACATAAAAGGACAGACCTTCAGCTAGCTCACAACCAGACATCACAGGGGTCATAGTCCACAGAGTTTGCATGAAGGACGCATCAACCATCAAATCACCACTAGCATAAGAGAGATGCTGACAGAGCAAATGAGGTAATATTAATAATTACTGGCAACAAATTATATTTTGGGAGTCAAAGTATTAAAATTGTAGTTACCAGATATCTCTCTGAGGAGACACTGACGAGAATGAGGTCATCTCCCACCCTGACCTTTTCACCTTCTGACCTTTGCTTTGAAGCAGGATGGATAGTCCACCAACATGCCTCTCCTGTAACCAACACAGACATCCATAGTTCAGACTTACAGTATGTTGTTTCTGGGAGGAACTTAGCAATAAAGATAATATTCACCTGTAGAGTCCTCCTGCAATCCCACATCGAAAGCCAGTTTGTCTGTCAGTGAACGCGAAGTAGTCAGACAGCTCAAGTACTGCAGCATAAAGAGAGGAACAAGACGTTAGTGTCGTCAGATGACTTGGAAATACTGAGAGAATCAAAGACTGTGAAGAGAACTGTAGCATCAAAAGCTCTGAACAGAACAGCTATGTGCGCTCACCATGCTGGAGTGAGTGTGTTTGAGGAGGATGGCGTGTCCATACAGCAGAGTTCGGTGACCTCCACCCTGTGAAGACTGGCAGAGGAAGTCAATTAAAGAGTCAGTATAATTAGAAACGGTGTCAGTGTTGTTTTCTTAGACTGGCCTCTTTAAGCTATTATCTACATTTACTGGGAGGGAGAAAAAAAGAAAAGCAAGCAAACTTACCCATTTGTCCAAATCCACAGCCTATGAGTGAGAAGAGACCAGAGTGGAGAATCAGAAGTGCATTGGATAACAGCTAAACATCCCAAAATATTTCCTAAACCCTCATCCTACTAGTTTAGTTTTTGTCTTATTTCACATTTTGTATTCTATTATTCCAACTTAGCATGACTTTATCAGTGAATTTGTTCCCACAAACTTCATATCACCATTTTCTATTTGGGTCCATACGTATGTCTATAAAATGGGAACAACATATTTTTTTTACCTGTTCTCATGACATGATTGTGACAATGTGATTTATCCTTCATCTTGATAGATAAAGTGTAACTGGTACTAATCTCTCAGCCTCATCAAAGGTAAATACTGATGTGTATAAAAGGGAATAAATAGGGGAATGTATCTCAAAACAAAATTACTCAAATTGTATGAACAACAGTGAACCAGTGTTCTGACAGATAAAACATTTTATTCTGAACAGGTCCAGAAAAACAACAAACACTGAAAAGACTCACTGATACTTTGTGCTGGGAAGACTTTTTACAACAAGTTCAGAACATACTACTCAGTACTAGAGTCAGCAGAGTCTAGTTTTGACCGGCTCTATATGTAAAGTGTCATGAAATAACTTTTGTTATGATTTAGAGCTATATAAATATAATTTGATTTGATTTGATTTACAAACAAATCCGGTCCTGAATTTGATTCTCAAAGTATAATGTGAAATAGTAATCACTGGTCCAAATTTTAGGTGAGTGTGTTACTATCCAGACTACATTTTGCTTAATAATACATCACACCTTGGGAAAACATACTGACATCCCAAAAGGAGACAAGAGATGATCTGGTTGAAACATCTGGCCGCTACTGTCATGTCCCTTAGAACGGAGACAACACACTGACGTATGTCTGACAGTCACAACAGCTAAAAATGGTAACGGCCTAAATACTGTCTTGATGGACCTAAGTCAGAGGCACCTGATTTCACTCATGAGGTTTTAGCATACAGACCTTTTTATTCAGAGTATGTTTATGCATGCAAGTGTTACATTCCATCACACGCCACTTTATATGTTTGTCATTAAATTTATATTATGTGCAAAATTTGCACTACTATAGGATGTACTTTGAGATAAAAATGTGTGAAGGATAGGTTAGGCAGTGCAGAGAGTGGTGAAAACTGCATAAGGGGTCATGGGCAGCAGTCTCTACTCCATTGAGGACCTTTATATCAGCAGGAGCAGCTTGTATCATTAAGGTCTCCACCCACCCCACCTACAGATTTTTCGAGCCTCTCCCCTCCGGTAAGAGGCTGCAGAGCATGACAGTGCGGACCACCAGATTTCGATGCAGGTTCTTCCTGGAGATGGTCAGGCTGATGAACTCCTTGCACCACTGACACACTGCTTTTAACAGTTGTTCTGTCCTGCATATGCTGCTCTTTTTATTTATGCTGCTTTTAATCCTGCACTGAAGTTTTAAATTTTGCTGAAGTAGCTTTTTTATTTGGCTATTTATTTATTTATGTATTTATTTATTTATGTCATTAAGCATTAGGCTTTCTTCTTATTGACTATCTCTGGATTATTTATTATCTTTAGATTATTACATATTAGGTCACACACTGCTGGTCTTGGGTACTAATTTAATTTTCATGTAGTCATGTAAATGACGATAAACTGAATATAAAACAGTGCCATCACTACTATCAAAAATAAAAGACAATCAGTTATTAATCTGTGTTTTATAATAATGGTTGTTTAGATGCATCTGTAAATTCAAGTCTCATTAATGGTGAAATCAATATAATGAACTTGAAATAAACTTTTCACAGGAAAAATAAGTGTTTGATTTTGATGCATCATAAAACTTCAATATGACAAAATACAATCAAATATTCATTTTAATGTATTTAACAGTGGAAACCACCTACATTATTTTTCAAAAATAGCATGTATATGGGGGATTGGGGGGGGGGGGGGGGTCATAGTTTAATATAATTATCCTAATTCTAAAGGGAATGTGATGTTTCAGTAGTGACAAATTTTGGGCAAGGAAATGTATTTCAATACTATATGGAAATAAAATAAATTAAAATTGACTGGACTTGTAGTAAATATATGGTCTTTAGATGTGGTGCAACATGGATATGGTCAAAGATTTTCCAAAATAGCATAAATATTTCACAAACTTTCCAACCCTGAATTTGAACCAACTCGGTAGAATGGCCCATAAACACATACTTTTTTTTATTTTATTCTATACAAACCATCAATGGTGTCTGTCCTGAAACTGTCTTTGTTGGCAGACTTTATTTATAGAGAACTAATGTTTTGAAGATAAATAATTTAAACATTATACTCTGAAAGTTCAATATGCTGGTAGGATGAGGGTTAAATTAGAAGCATAATTGAATCAGTTTGTGTTTTACCTCATCCACAGAAGAGTTGGACAACATCTCCTGCAAAGCCCGAACTGACAGGGACTGCTCCAAAATGAAGCAGCAGATTGCCAGGTCTGGAGGGACATTCTATGTCACAACACATTAATGTAGTCAGTCTGATGAGTGAGGGTTATTTGTATTTTACATTCAAACACATGATTAAACATGGTATATTTTCACTACCTGAGCATTGGAGGTGGTTTCAAGAAAACAAAGACGGTTGCCAAACCCTTCACATGACAGACACAGCTTAATCTGCTCTTTAAGGATAGAAGCAGTGCACTGCAGCACCACCTGATCATCCTAGAGAGATAAATGAATACATACTTTAAATGATATTTGACTCTTATCATAACAACAGATCAATTCACAAGGCACAACCACACATGCTATCCAGACTAAATGGAAATTAAAGGGCACATCGTGGCCAAAATTAGCAATAGAATCTTGGGAAAATATTCCACTAATGTAAAGAATATTCCCGGCTGTTCCTCTAAACAAAACAACCCTGGCTTCATGCATTTGTTGTGTTACTGTATTAACATGTGCCTGTGCCAGTGGCCCAGCTTTAATCTCCCCACCTCTCTGGCTCCAAGACACCAGCCACTCCCCCTCTCTCTATTTCAAGCCACTGCACCTGCTGTTCACACATCCAATTCTGGAAAGCATCAGATATTTAGGATTTGCCAGCCAGGAAACATTGGCCCACATCATACTACCCAAATAACACAATTAGTAACCTTGCAGAGGAGAGGAATACTTAAAATCCCCCCCTGGCTCACAAAAATAGGCTTTAACAGATTCTTTTTTTTTGTCTTCCACTGGTGGATACATAACCTCCTTCAATTTGCAACAGAAATAGACATTTTTTCCTGAAGTTACAGATGTTTGTAATTTTTGTTGATTTGTTCAAAAGGATTAATACAATGCATACAGTAAAAGGTACAAAATTGTTTAATAGCTCAAAGTTTCAATCCAAAACAGTTTAGCACTAAGTCGACTAATGTCATTGGTGTAACACAGGGTGCTTTCTCTTTATCCAAATTGAAAACAACTTTTTTCCTCCAGTGCCTTGAATTTATGCACTTGTACTGTACCTATGTGTCTACTTTTGTTGGTTAAGATTGTATCTGTTGTGTATTGTAATACAATTAATTTTAATGAATGAATGAATTAATTAATAATTTACAGTCAATTATATTTTACTGACAGAAAAGTTTTCAAAACATATGAAAATCACAAAAGTGTATGGATATCACACACCCAAGTTGCACTATTCTTTCCAGTAATGACCAGTTAGCCAAATCATACCAAGTGTTTTATGCTTTCTTCATGGAATTATCCTACAAGATTGTGTGCCTTTGAGCATAATTTAAAATTTGACTGAAAGAAGGATTTTTCCATACTTTATTAAGACTTTCACACAAAATGCTATTCAAGCTCTGACAAACAGCGCTTCAAAATTCTGCACTTTTTAACACTTTCAAGACCTGCATAAGCATCTGGTAACATTTTATTGGTTTTAAACCTGCCTGATATGTGTAACTACTTTGCTTTAACATGATGCATAATCTTTCATGCACTTTCATTTAGACAAGTGTACAATTTGTAAAGCCATTAACATTATCTACACATTCTAAGATGGAGAAAGTTGATACAAACTCTAAACACACTGTTAAAATCTAAATCTTACCAAGTGTATTTTTCTTACTTCTAGTCAAAATATCTCATCACACTTAAAATAAGACATAATCACCTAAACAGTGAGTAATAAGAACTTATTTTTAGACAATATATCTTGAAAATCTAATTTCAAGAAATCTTGCCAAGAAAATTTTCACTTGTTGCACTGGCAGATGTTTCTGCTTGAATTAAAACATCTTGAATTAAGTAATATATATATATATATATATATATATATATATATATATATATATATATATATATATATATATATATATATATATATATATATATATATATATATATATATATATATATATATATATATATATATATATATATATATATATATATATATATATATATATATATATATATATATATATGTGTGTGTGTGTGTGTGTGTGTGTGTGTGTGTGTGTGTGTGTGTGTGTGTGTATGCTGTTGGAAATAAATAAAAATTATCTTGGTAAGATTTTTTTAATTAGATTTTCAAAATGTATTGTGTAAAAATAAGTTCTTATATCTCACGTACAAGCTACTCTTTAGGTGATTATGTCTTATTTTAACTGCCATGAGATACTTTGACTAGAAATGAAAAAAATACAATAACTAAGATTTAGATTTTTACAGTACAGACATTTAACACAAAAAGTCTTTAGAGCACCACTAATCTGATACTGGTTTTATTATACTGGTAAAAAGGATGTTCAGCTTCAAATCAACACTCTTAATGGTTTGACGGACACTTTATAATTCATTGAAACAAAAAAAAGCTACCAGAGCTAATGACTAGTACATAGGTATTACATTTCCCTCACATTCCTACATGCCTTACTGTGTATACAAAATTGTGCACAAGGAAGATTAACTGACTGACTGACATACTGAGTGATTTACTCAGAAAGATTAATGACACCAGGCCGATATCTGCTGCACCAGGCACTTATTGCATTTGTGGATGAATTGTAAATGAAAATGACTAAAATTGACTGAATGTTCTCAAGTATCTGATATTAAATGTTTGTGGGGTTTTTATTTCCACACAGACTGAATAAAGCAGGTGTTGAAATGGGCCAAGCTTTGAACCTGTTAATCCTCACACAGTAAATATAGAAGTGAGCTGAGTTCAAGATGACAGACACATTATGACAACATTGATTACATATTTTATTTCAGTGCAATGTTTCAAACTATACGAATGTTCCACTTTAAACGTATATGTTAATGCAGCTGCTCAATGAAATATGTTCAAACAAACCTAAACGTTCAGATTTGCCGTCATCATGTTAACTTTGAGGAAAAAAACTGATCGCATTTCATTCTGTGTGATAATAGCTTCTTATGCTATGATGTGTTATATGTCCATGATGAAATGTGGGTTACACTGCGCCTGATTTTAACACTTAAGAGCATTTGGAATCATCTTCCACGTTACGCTAACGTCAGGGATACGAGTCTTGGCAAACTCAAGTTACATCTGAACATTAACAATAGCCCAGCATTGACACTGACTATTTAAAATGGTGACTGTTACATACATGAGGCAGCTCCAAAGGCCACAATGCCCTTCTAAAGGCTTTGGCCAGGAGATCTGAAGAGGAAACCTGATAGTGTAGGTCAGCACCAACTAAGACCAACAACATACAGTCATTTAGTCTGATGAGTTCATTTTTTAAATCTAATATTTTAACATCAGTTAAATAAATAATTGTTACACTTCATAATGTACAGCAATTGACATTAATATCACGGTGCTTCCTTCAACTGGATTTCTAAGTCAAAACTACAAGTAGTTTCCCAAAGGTCCGGTGTGGCTGCAGGTTTTTGTTCCAACCAAGCAGCAGCACATCAGACTTGATTCAATTAATCAATCGATCTCAGTCGTCAGAGAGTTGATTGGTCAAACTGTGTACTCTTGGATGGTTGGAACAAAAACCTGCACCCACACTAGTTTGGACAAGCCTGGTCTAAATCAAACAATCTAGGAAAAACAAAACACTAAAAAAAAGCAAAAAAAATAATTTGGAGGCTAACAAAGTGACAAATTATGACCTACAAATCGGGAAAATGTATTTATGTTCCCATGCTCAGAGACTGCGCCACTGGTTCATGTTACCAATTACTATTCATTATTTTTAGACCCAGCATTTGTCATCAAATGAGTCGGTCATATTATATCTTGTTTCAGCTTTGCATCTTTCCCACCTCTTACATCCTGTAAATTAAATAGCTTCTTGGGGATTAAACTGTCTGGAAATGTTATCTCTGAGATTCCTAATGATAATGACTTTCCTCCATCTAGACTTTTGTTAACTGACTTATACAGTGTTAAACAGTAAAATATGTGGTATGCTTATGGGTAGAAGATAATAACATGTAATATGTCTTGTGTTTGTCTTAAGTGTCACCTGGCACCTCTAAGAGACAAAACAGTCACATATCAAATACCCGCCGAGATATAAATAGATAACAATGCACACACAACCAACCACCTGTCCATGTCCATCTATGCTCAGTCTATATGAAGAGAAACTCAACCAACACAGTCAAATTATGTCAAATATCTGTGAAAACGAAACAGTTCAACATACTGTAGGAAGAGGAGAGCTTTTTTCGGTTTCTTAGTGAAAAAGTTTGATTAAGTGTAAAAGTGTGTGAGAAGAAGTATGAAGCATCTCTTACTGTACGTAGAAACTGAATCTCTTCCTCTCCATCTGCACCTTCCGCCATCTTCCCAGAACAAGAACATCAAAACCTTGAGAGAAATGAGTAAGTTAGTGGTGTCTCAAGTCGGTTGCTTGTGGTTCATTTACACCCACCTCCAGTGGGAAAAGGTTGGGCAACGTTTCTGAAGGGCAGTGTCAGGTCGTGTGCCTCTGGCTGTGTTATGAGGCAGAGGGATTGACCAGTTCATTCCTGTCATCCTGTCAGCATCATAAAAAGGTGGAGCCAGCTGACAAAGCTGAACCAGCACTTCACATGTTCTCTGTTATGGTATCTACACATTCAACCTCCAATAAGATTCAAAGCTACTTCAAAGCTAAACCTGGTGGAATTATGCTTGTTTTCATTGTTTATATATTTTCCATTATCTATAATTCAATCAATAATTTTTTTTTCTTTTAGTTTATCTGTTAATTTATTTTGACGATAATTGAAATAAGTGTTGAGTTAGTTACATTATAAATGTGAATGAATGTGAGTCCCATTGCTGCTAGTACACATGATTATATATATATATAAAATTTTGTTTTGTTTTGTAAAACCCATTAGTAATGAAATAGAACTTAATTATCATACAGAACTAATATAACTACGATGTAATCCAATCCATGAGGTTTATATGAAAGAAAATGTATAAACAGGACACAATTTTTGTTAGATGTTGAAAGAGATTTTATAACTATTACAGTAGCATTAGCCAATTACTTCCTTGCTCACCAGTTTACACATCAACACTAAATCTACAGTTTCTAAATCTATAGTTTATTGTAGATGTCCTGAGAAACATTTTAACTTTAAACCTATAACCTTCATGGTCATTAAAGCATTATTTAAAAATATATATATTTGTTTGACATTGATCAACCGTGCATTTTCTTATAATACATCACTCTTCAGGTAAACTGTTTCCTAAAATGTTAATTTTTGTTAAAGGACAGTAATTAATTAATTAATTAATTAAATGGACAAGACAAAATAATATCAAGACAAAATAATATCTTGTATAAAGAAATGTTCTATATCTTTATACATTCTTTATTTAATTTATATTTTTGTTGCTATATATTTTTGATGGGATAAGGGTCGATGTATAAACAACAACAAACGACCTTACTTACATACCTGCCTGTTAAAATTCGACTCCATTGCTTGTAAGCTAATATGTTGAGAAAATGTTTGTCCTGCTTCAGCATTTGGATGTTATCAACACACAGCATTTGGATGTTATCAACGCACAGCATCTAAACCAGGGGTCGACAACCTGTTACACCCAAAGAAAGAGCCATTTGAACCCGGTTTCCACTGAAACGAAAACACTGAGAGCCGCTCATCATCTTTAAAAATATTATCGAATGTGTCCCAAACCTTCTGTTTTTGTTTGTATGTTTCCGGAGCTTCCACTCTCCCAACTTGACTTTCTCTCTTGCTCCCTCCATACCGTAGGATACTGATGACGTTGTGCGTTACCTTCACAGAAAATCAGTCAATAAAGCATACGTATTAATAATATAAAACTGTACCTAATATTTAAATTACAATCAATGACCCACAACGGATGACCTCGCGTGACCGCAGGCTACAACTCAGCTCGAGTCAGGCCGCGCATCACTGCGATTTATTCAGGTCCCCTTAAGAAGATTCAAGACATTGTTTAGGACACACAAATGAAGTTAAAGTCCATCTTATTGCTACAAATAACACAAATTACCTTAATGTAGCCACCATTAGCTTAATACATGCAATGTGATACTTTGCTGAAAAGGTCGCGTGTAACCTGAACTAGCATCTGTGTTAGTTAGCTTTACATGTTTATTCGCCTTGGCCATATGAGCCAATTGAGTAAATTATACTAAACTAAGTGTCGTGAAGAAAGGGAAGTGCTATTATATATGAGCAGTATTAAATCTTAATGTGTATTACCATTATCCTCCAATTGAGGGCAGTATCATAGGTGAATGGTGACTGTCAACTTCCACCGAAGAAGAAACGGTCCGTCGATTAAACATGTTCCCCTTTATTTCCTAAATATAATCAGCCTAGGTGAGTATTGTTGACTGTTGTGCATTTGTAGTGTAGTTTGGTCTTTATTGTACACATTTGTTTGGATATCCCATGGATTTAGTGCATGAGAGTATAATCTCTAAAAACAAAGTATATTTTTAGACTTTTGTTAACTTAGCATATTAGCATGTTAGCTCAGTGTTAGTACGTTTAAAGGGACGCTTGCTTTTGACATAAACGTTTACTAATGTAACAGTTGTGTATGTGGATGAAAACCCTTCAATCGTGAACTGGTTTTTACAGATGAAGTTGTTTGGCAAAAGCACAATGTATTAATATATGTGCGGAGATTATATCGAGGGGTTTTGTGGTCATTAGTTTAGCTAAATCTACTTGTCTTTGTCATAGACGTTCAGGTTTGTGCAGAGCAGAAGAATGGATGCTCTAGCTCACATGCTTACAGACCCACTTGCTCCTAAAGAAGAAAACCATGGGCAGATCACAGAGGAGTGCATGCTGGGGAGCTGCAGAGTGAGCCTCCCAGAGGACCTGCTTGAGGATGTGAGCTATGTCATTCACAATAATTAACTGCTAATCTTTTGTGATTTGTTTGATTGATTGTGACATTAAAAATAAGTGTATTTCATGTTTCTTACATGCTGTTTACTCTTTGTCAACAGCCTGACATATTCTTCTCTGTGATGAGCGAGAGCACCTGGTCTGATGTCCTAACAGATTCACAGAGGCAGCATTTACGTCAGTTTTTACCACAGTTTCCTGATGAGAATAATTCACAGCAAGACCATGCAATTGGTGACTTATTTAATAACAGAAACTTTCACTTTGGAAATCCCCTTCACCTTGCACAAAAATTATTCAGAGGTACATCCTAATAATCCCCTAATTCATATTTTAACTTGAATTCACATTCTTTGCTAATGTTTCAAACATTATCTGTTTTTTGTGTTTGTTTGTTTTGTAAATTCCTGAATCCAGATGGATATTTCAACCCTGAAGTGGTTAAGTATAGACAATTGTGTGCCAAGTCGCAGAGGAAACGGCAGTTATACTCCCTTCAGCAATATTATCACAGACTATTAAAACAAATCCTCGTCTCTAGAAAGGTATTTTTATATAAACATGTACTTAGCTTGTAAATTGTTTTGGTGGAATTAGTGCTGAAGTGTTATATTTTTGTAGGAGCTGCTGGACTTTGCAGTTCACAATGGTCTGGATTTCCCACCTAAAAGAAAGCTACCAATGAAGAGTCAAGCTGAAATGCGAGAACCAAGAGTCAGAAGAAGACTTAACCGTATAATAAAGGAAATTAAAACTGAGTGTGGTGACAGCAATGCTTCTTCTGATGATGATGGTGAGTATAAAAATGTTAAACTTAAAAATTCTAAAAGCCAATAATGTGAATTTCAAGACATAAGATTTCTTAATTAGAACTTTTTCAGACGGTATTATGAATTTAATATGTCATTCATAGTCACTCAGTTTTAAATGTTTTATTAAAGAACATCACTGTAACAAACATGGAACCCAATAACACATTTTACAGTCAAGACAAAATTGATCAGTCTATGTTTTGTGATGTATGTGTGTTAACATGGCATCTTTTCACATGAAAAAATAGCAATCTATAGAGATTATATGTTTTAATGTTGGTAAAACGGAATTAAATAATAATATTATAATCGAGACAAATATTATAATTGCTAGTCTTACTTCTTAAATGTTTGTAGACTTATCAATGTGGACGCCAGCTCCACAGTCACCCTCCTCTCCAACACCAACAGTATCACTGAGAGTTCTCCCAAGTTTATCCACCCAAGATATGAAAACTACAGGTCAGTAAAGGTTGTACCTTCCAGATTTCAGTTGAACAATGGAGCCCAGTGAGAAACAAACTTTAAATTTTTTATTTATTTTTTCATCACAGAAAAAATGGAGTTTGGAGAGCGAGATTTGAAAATCATGCTGCAGAATCATCGTGAAAAGAGGAAACGTCAGCCAGTAAGTAGAGTCAGCTGAATGTCAAAGAGGTGGTTTATATGTAACATTTATATAACAATTGGTTGATTTTACACAGGACCACCCAGACTTGGTGACCTCAGATATTCATCTTGGAGACATACTCTCTAGAGCAAATATTGGTCGGAAGGGGAATATCTGTGAGTCAATAAAGAAGATGTTGACGAATTTAAACCGCATCAGGTCTTCTTTCATATAGTAACACATTTTATTTTCACATGATGTTTTTCAGCACTGTTCGATTTGTCTCTGCCCAAAAAGAAAATAAAAGAGGAGAGACGAAAGAAAAAAATGAGAACAATAAAAGTAGAATCTGAAGATCCCTGTGATAGTCTTGGACCTTCAGACTCTTCATCAGCTCCTCCAGTAAACATCATCAACTCTTTGCCAGATACACCATCAACTCCACTGACCAACATCAAGGAAGAGTATGTTAAATGCTACATTTGGCTGCTTTTCTGAATATTCACACTGTTGTGGTGTTAGCCACTCAAAAATGTACATCTAATGTAAAGAATCATCGTTATTTCAGAATGGTGGAGGAGTGTCAGAGCAGCCCAGTTATAGTTGAAGAAATTGCTGTCAGTTTCTTCAGCTTGCTGGAAAATATCCTAAGGGCAGAAAACCTCGCCAGCACTTCAATGGTATTCACTAATTATCAATTTGCAGATTTTCTATAATTTTTTAAAAAAGTGCACATCATAACACCCACATTTCAATCCTTTCAGATGGAAGACAAAGTTCAATTATGGCAGTCTTCTCCAGCTAGTTCCCTCAATGTGTGGTTTTCCTCAGCCTCTTGTTGGTCCGATTTGGTTCTTCAAGCCCTGCAGTTTCTTGCAGGTGAAACTAAAGGTAAGCTATTGTGATGTTACATTCTGAATTGGCCAGGGTTATGTACCTATCCAAATAACCCATGTATCCCCTGTTTGTCTGATTCAGATGGTAGAATGGCATTACCCAGTGGCTTTTCTCCATTTGTGGAGTTTTCTGATGAATCTCAGCAGTGGAGATGGATTGGTAAGTGGACCAACCATGCACAATCCTTACTGAAGTTGCATAGATTGATATGTATGTACTTTTCAATCCATTATTTTTAGGCCCCACTCAGGACATGGAGAAGGATCTTAGTGCACTCTGTCAGCTGTGGATAGACTCTAAAGATTTGGTTGTGAAGGTACTACAGATTCCAGTTTTAGCTCTGATACTACAAATGGCATTTACTGTGTTTAATTTGTGACAAAGTTTAACAACCTTCTTAATCATCCACAGACAGAAAATGAAGAACTAGTAGAGATGACTTCTCCCACACCAAGAGTGTAAGATGTTCAGTATCGCAAAACTAAGTCTAGTTATTAAACCAAATGTCACCTGATAGAATAAGTAACAAACTAAAAATAGGTTTTTATAATTTCGATTTTTCTATAGCTATAGAGTGAAATTTAGTTTTGAAATCAGTACTTTTATAGTAGACCTTCGGCTAGTTTCATTTCCACATATCCAATTTTATAGTGGAGTGTTCTTTTTTCTCATACAGTTCTACTGACTATGTGGTCCGACCAAGTACTGGTGATGAGAGACAAGTGTTTCAGATACAGGTCTGGTTCTTACCCCTTGGAGATATTTTTCCTTTATTGCTTCATCATAGACTATTTTAAACCTTTTTTGTTTGTTTGTAAACCAGGAGCAGCAGCGATACAACCAGCCCCATAAAGCCTTCACCTTCAGGATGCATGGCTTTGAGTCCGTAGTGGGACCTGTTAAAGGAGTCTTTGACAAGGAAATGTCTCTTAACAAAGCCAGGGAACACACGCTGCTTCGCTCAGACCGACCACCCTATGTTACCATTCTGTCTCTGGGTCAGAATTTGTTTATGTTCTATTCCTTTGTCATACTGTTGAATGCCCATAATATGAGTAAGTCATTATGTTTGTTTGTTTTTTAACTTTTGTATCCTTTTGGATCTCCAGTACGGGATGCAGCTGCCAGGCTACCTAATGGTGAAGGAACAAGGGCAGAGATCTGTGAACTGTTGAAAGACTCTCAGTTTCTTGCCCCTGAAGTCACAAGTGCACAGGTGCAATACAGATGTTTTCTACCCACCATTCTCAGCTCATTTATCTGCTTAACACTAACACATAATCTTTAACCTTCGAGGTCGGACATGGTGTCCGCATATGTGAACTTCACATTTTCTGTTGTCTAGACCACAATACCATATTTTGTTCTGCAAGGGCCTGGTGTCCACTTATGACATACTATATATATGTATATATATATATATATATATATATATATATATATATATATATATATATATATATATATATATATATATATATATACATATAATTATATTATATTGTGTGTGTGTGTGTGTGTATATATAGTTAGATAGAGAGACAGATTTTTTCAGATCAGCACTCCTGATGATTCTTTGTTTTTAAACTCACCAGGTCCCAAGCACCACAAATAGCCAAGAGAAATAAAAAATGCATGCCATGCAAGAGTTCGGGTCTTAGGAGGTTCAGAGAATAATGTACTTTCTTTGCTGTTTAGGTGAACACAGTTGTCAGTGGTGCATTGGACAGACTTCACTATGAGAAAGACCCCTGTGTGAAGTATGACATTGGCCGCAAGCTGTGGATTTATCTGCATCGTAATCGCAGCCAGGAAGAGTTTGGTAAGCCATATTGTGGTGATGATGGCAAGGATTAAATAAATGAATATTCATAATAAAGCACTTGGATTCAATATTCAGCTGTTTTTTTCTTTTGCTGCATTTGTGTAAAACCTGTAGCTAAAACGGTTAAATGCAAGAGTTGAATTCTGGAATACTGCTCCCCAAAGTATAGGTTTAAATTTAGTTTAATTCTTTTTCATTTTCTAGAACGGATCCACCAGGCTCAAGCTGCTGCTGCCAAAGCAAAAAAGGCTCTGCAACAGAAACCTAAACCTGCATCAAAGCCTGTGAGTCTGCAGCTTTTGTAGACTTCCTGCTACAGAAAATCTTACCTTGCTTCCTGTCTGTGTTAAACATATGTGTCTGCAGTTGAAGGGTTGTTTATCAAGATCTGACAATTTTATCTGCTCACTGCCACTGATTTTCAGTGAAAATTGAATGTAATTTTTTTTTTGTTATAGAAGTCTGGCAGTAAAGAAGGAGGCGGTAAACTCCCTGGGTGTCTGGAAGGAAACCAGGATATAGGTACCACCCCTATGTCACCAACCCCCACAACTGCCACCCCAAATACACCTGGAACCCCTAAGTCACCCTTAACCTCCACAGCTACCACACCAACTAAGACTGGAGTACCAGACACAATCAAGGCAAGCCCAGGGTTAGTGACAATTTGATACACTTTGGTCATGATGCAATATGTCACCTATTTGTGTCTAAATTATTAACCTAATTAATTTTTAATTTGCTTGTTTTGTCTCTTTCTCAGTGTTCTTCTTGTATCACCACCCTCATTGCCCCAGCTGGGGAGCATCTTGCCCACCAGTCAGGCTGGCCCACCAGCTTCGCAGCCTGTTACATCCCAACATGCAGCTCGGATAGTGAGTCACCTGGCAGCAGGCTCACTGCCTCAAGTACGGGTCGTTTCTGCTCAGCCCAGTCTTGCTTCATCAGGTAGTCAGCAGGCCACTCTGGTCCATCAGAACCCTCATCAGATCAGAATGCCAGTCTCTGTGGCCACTAAGGGGATCTCACAGGTACATAAACAAACCTTTCACAAAAATTGTTTTGTATGCAAATGTGCAAAGTATTTAATCCAAATCTGTACATATGATGTGTTTAAGCAGGCAGTAGTTTCAGTGCCTTTGAGAAGTCAGTCTGCTAGTAGTCCAGTCCAGGGACCAACCACCCTCGCTGTGTCAACTGTAACAGTTACCAAACCACAAAGTGCATCACCTGGAAGTCCGGCAAACAACCCTGCATCCCCTGCAATGCTTCAGGGAGTCACTAGTTCAAACATCAAACAGGTGAACCTGTCTGTTTTGACCTGGGAAAAATGACACATGGGGAAAGTTGTGACTTGTCTATTTCTACTCAGTCTGTGAAGTCATATTGGGGTTTTTCCTCATCATGATAAGAGATAAGATCATTCTTTATTAGTCTGCCATGGAACAACAGAGTTATGTTTTTGCTCATTAATATAGCGTTACTTTACTTTAGCATTTTAGAGATGGACGTACAATACATTCATTTTATTCTCAAGCATGTTGCTTTAAAGGGCAACTAAGCAACATTTAAACAACTTCAAAGTTATTATGATGGTTAAATGGGTTGTTAGGTGGAGAATGGAAGCATTCCGCCCATCCACTAGCAGTAAACAAACTGTTTTGTTTACTATGATGGCCATTTGTCTGCCTCAGGAGTGGGTTTTTGTTACCTGACAGAATTTTGTCAGTTGAATCTAGTGTTTGTCAGATGTTTGTAGATCATTATATGACCTGTGTCTAATTGGTTTAATCTGAAAACCAACTGGCAGAATAATTAGCCTTGATGTTCGATAAAGCAATTTTAAAAAAGCTCACATCATAAAAATGCACAATGAAGTAACATGGTGCTACTGGGTGATGATCAAGCCTCAGGACATCAATTAACACCCAACTTCTCAGACGTGTGGGTCACAATGACAATTCTGTGTTAGTCACTGCTGGCAGCGAGCTGCGAACATTAGCTGCTAATCTAAAAAGAGCAGCGTGAAGTGAAAACAGACATCTGGTACTGCAATGTCCGGTTGTAGTTTCTCATTCCGCTCCACTCTTGTGGTGGATTTGACCACTATTTT
Source organism: Siphamia tubifer (assembly GCA_020466265.1). Lineage (NCBI taxonomy): Eukaryota > Metazoa > Chordata > Actinopteri > Kurtiformes > Apogonidae > Siphamia > Siphamia tubifer. Next base: position 20,330,576 of record CM035796.1, read on the forward strand.
TTCATTCTCGTCGCCGGCTTCATTGGAAATAAAACCAGTTGATTGAAGCGGAAGAGTGAATGGTGAATTTTACAACAGTAAAGGTGTACTACGAGACTGTAGGGAGAGCTCCGCAGAGAAAAGTGCTAAAACACCAACAAAGAAGAACCAAACTAGCGAATACGTAGCTATGCGGTGACGTCATCATCTGGGACACTTCACCTAGTAACCCGCGCCGCCATTTTGAGAGGGGTATACAGCAGAGTACAAACTACTGCATGAACCATCACATTTACTTCTCCGTCCTGCACGCCTTGGCTTAAAAATAGGTGTAAAATGCCCAAGTCTTGTGCAGTCTTCGGGTGCAAGAGCCATGCTTGGATGAAAGAGAAGCTGTCTTTTTTCCATATACCCGTAAAAAAGGGTGAAAGACGTGCAGCATGGCTTCAGGCGCTGAGAAGAATATCTCCGGTTGATGGCCAGCCCTGGAGTCCGACATCAAAATGGACCTATGTTTGCTCGAAACATTTTGTTACTGGTAGGTCTAGCTATACGACTATTTTAGTGCCTAAATATCATTTTTTAAATGAAATTCAGACAGATGCATTTTACTAGTTTTTTAGGCTAGCTAGTAGCTATTATGTCTTTCTTCGAACGCCAGCTAAAAAGTTGGCTGCGAGGCTTAACCTAAAATTAATGACAAAACTATTTTCTTAAGAGTTTTTTTCATCTTTATTTGATTTTTATTTATGAGTCATATTTATATTTTCTCACAGGAAAGCCACATCCGGAATATGACCACCCAGATTATGCCCCCAGTCTCTTCGAGTATAATAAGAAGAAAGTCACACCCCACAACATAGAACAGAAATTACAGAGGTTTAACAGACGCTTGAAACTGACAGCCAAAAGATGTCAACAAGATGATCTACCTTCAGGTCAACCAAAAAAGAAGAGAAAGTTAGACTGTGCCCGCACAAGGGATGATATTCCTAAACCAGGTACCGCAGTCCTGAGTGATGAGGACTTTCTATCACCCAGTCGCTGTAGCAGTACTGAGGTCAGTGACAATAATGAGGCTGCCACATCACCTCATAAAACAAATAAGGAAACTCAAATAGAGGAGACTTGAAACCTCTCCGGTGACAATCTTGCCTAATTAAATCTTGAGCTTTAAATCTTGCAAAGTGAACTGAATAACAATAAAACTAAGTCTTGCCAGTTTTTCACCAAGAACCAGCTGGTAATTTATATGGACAGCTCTCCAGTCTGATCCCTGCTAATTTTTGTTCATACCAGTCTTTTGCGGAGGGCAGGTTATCAAAATAGTCATAGGACATTGTAGAAGAGCTATCTGTCAAGTATTGCTACACTGTTGTATACCCCTCTCAATATGGTGGCGTGCGTTACTAAGTCAAGTGTCCCGGATGTGGTGACGTCACGCGAAGCAATGTATAGCCAAAACGGTAGAAACCCACCTAGTTCCCCTTTAATATGTTACCTAATGCAGAGCACAGTAGTACCAATATGACATAACAAATAATACCATGCAGTGCTAAACTAAAACACATTTCTTAAATTAAAGAGCTCCATACTGACACTCCTCAATATTTTTCTCTAAAGGTGTCCATCACAGGCCAGATAGGAGTGAAGGCCCCAGGTGGAGCAGGCATACCAATAACGGCTACAAACCTACGCATCCAGGGTAAAGATGTTTTGCGTCTTCCACCATCCTCCATCACCACAGACGCCAAAGGCCAGACTGTGCTGCGGATCACTCCAGATATGATGGCAACTCTTGCTAAATCTCCAGTTGCTACTGTAAAACTGACCCCTGACTTCCTAGGAACTGCCACCACTGGAAGCAAGAGCATATCAGCTACTCTCCATGTGACGCCACCCCATGCTTCACCATCTGCTGCTTCCAGCACAGCCTCCTGTGCAGCAGAAGCGCAAGCCACTAAAACAGGCCCTGGATCTTCTTTGCTCAAGGCTGCAGGAGATACTGCCATACGTCTCATGCCAACGTTGGCTGTCACTGTGGCTGATCAGAAATCCAGGACCTTCTCCACCGTTTCCTCACCGGACAAAAGTGGAGCCACCATTCGCATAATGCCAGGCCTCGGTGTCATTCCACCCAAACAGGGCCAGACAATTACAATGACGTCCACTGGCAGCAAACCGCCCGCAGCCTCTACATGTGCTAATATGGTGACCATGGCTGCCAGTGTAGTAGCTGGAGCAAAAGGAATTGCTGTAGCCTCTGGAGCCTCAGGGTCACCACTCACTCTGGGAACAGCTACAGCGACGGTGCGGCAGGTTCCTGCTTCGGTGGTTACCACTCAAACGGTAACGGACTCCCTCAGTACACCCTGCTTTATAGCATTCTGCACAATCAACCAAATATTAGATCACTTTATGTGTTATTACCTGTGTTTGTGTGAGTGTAGATTTGGAAGTTAATCAAATCATGAAAATGTGATTATTTCATTGATATATTTTTATCTAGTCTATTTATTTATTGAATCTTTATTTGACTGAGACAACAAATAAGTACTGTTACATGTGCCATTTAAATATATAATTGATGCATATTAAAACAATCAAACATAGAATGACAAAATGCACAAATCAAATTGACAAAAATACACATACACAGATCAGACAACATTCAGACATTACTGCAAATTGCATGTTTGTATGAGCTACAGTTTTGCCTTAGTATTAAAAAATTTTTAATTCCTTGATGTTTTTATTGTCAATTTTACTAGCGTTTCTATACCTGACAAAATGTAAATTGCTGCTCTCTAGCCTTACCAAACCTCTGTTTTGACAACACCACAGGGGAAGTTACCTGCAAGGATCACCGTCCCTCTATCTGTCCTTAACCAACCGCTGAAGAGCAAGAGTGTAGTGACAACACCGATTGTAAAAGGAAGTCTTAACACAAAGTGAGTTTAATCACATTTGCCTTTTTTCATTTTTTGATTTGCATCTCCATTCATTTGTGGAGATGTAGTTAGGTTCTGTTACATCCAATAACTTATATTTTAACTTCTCTAAACTGCATAAATGTATCTTTTCAATGCATTCAAAATAATACTTGATATATTGTATAATTTTACTTTTGAAACCAGGTATTTCTCTCTGTTCCTTTGAATTGAGCAGATACACTAATAGTATTCATTTTCTGAACAGTATCAGCAGTCTGGGGAGGAACATCATCCTGACCACAATGCCTGCTGGAACAAAGCTAATTGCAGGAAACAAGCCAGTCAGCTTTGTCACAGCTCAACAGTTCCAGCAGCTTCAGCAACAGGGACAAGCCACACAGGTTAGTTTACTTTGTATATACATCATTCAGGTAATGCAGGAGTGCTGGTTCTTGTGACGTAACATTCACTGTCAGTATTCAGTATTTAAAGGTGCTCTGCCACACATCTGCTTGACTCTGTGTAGTTAACAGCTAGCCATTGAGAACCTGACTTTTCAACCCTGCTCAATTAGTAAAGCAAACTGAAAGGGAAATGTAACTCGCTTTGAACGTATGACTCCTGCCTTTTATGTCTCTCTTGTACCTTACACAGAATTTTCACAATTTCTAGCCTCTTTCAACTTCTAAACTGGGCCCCCACAGGAATGTCTCATCGTCTGAACCCACTTTATCCTCACTAGGGTCACTGGACTACAGCTACATTGGGTGAAGGCGGGGTACATCCTGTATGAGTCGCTAGTTCATCTCAGAGCTGAACTTATATAAACAATCACTCTCACATTCAACACCTATTGACAATTTAGATTAACCGATCAGTGCGTGTCTTTGGATGGTGGGAGGAAACCGGAGTACCCGGAGAAAACCCACAGAGATGCAGGGAGAACATGCAAACTCCACACAGTAAGGTCTGGTGTGGGAATCGAACCATGGTCATTCCTATTATGAGGCACAAGTGCTAACCACTGCACTGCCGTACACCAAGAATATTGGTTTACCAATCCAATCTATTTTTAGTTACAGAGCACAAATTTAAACAACCAGAAGGGTTCCAAAATGCATTACAATAAAATAAACACAATAACCCCCACCCCTTTACAGCACCCCAGCTTGTGATATACAAAATCTGTCACTTGCCTAGATGAATTCTGTAGGTGTGACCTCACCTAGGTAACCTCATGAATAATGAGCTCAAGCATTAACACTTCATACTAAGTAATTTTTCCATTGGCAATCTGCATAAAAGTTGACAGATATTTACTAAATGTAAAAAAAAAACCAGAAGTGTATAATGTCAGTTTTTCCATTAAATTACAAATGTTCATGATTTGTTTATCATCATGAGGTAACATGAGAAGTCATTCCATAAACATGTCGTGTTGATTTACAGATGTATTCATTATTTTACTGTATGTTACCTCATTATCCCGTACTAAGTAACACAAATATTTGGTTTGTAAAAAAGTGTTTGGGCACAATATTGCGTTTTCATTAGGTACATTTTTATGTATAAGTTGTGTTCATGCAATTTGTGGGTCAATGGAAAAGCAACTACAGACCATCTTTTCTACTTGACCTGACTTCTCCATTTATTTCTTTTCAGTGGTAATAGCAAACAGGTGGTAGCGGTTCACGTAAAAACAGTTGTGTGTGGCAGGGTACCTTTAAAAAATACTCAGACACAAACACATTGCATTTGATTAGTTTTTTTTTCTGATATTAGAAATTTGATGTAGAATTCCTCACTTCTCATTATGTTCTTTAGGTTCGCATCCAGACAGTTCCAGCACAGCAGCTCCAGCAGCACATGGCAGCGGGTTCTCCAAAATCTGTCTCCACTGTTGTAGTCACAACAGCACCTTCACCCAAATGTGCCCCTGACCCCCCTCCTGCACCCCAACAATGATCTCCTCAAGCAAAAAGGAGATACTCTTGTTCTAGTTTGGGTCTGTATCTTGTCATTTCTGAGTACTTACTGTTCAAGTGTTTAATTTTCATTTAATATGACTGTTTCCTCAAAGATATTGAGATTGAGCTTTTCTGCTGTAGGATGCTAATCTCTTCCAAGTCACCAGAATCAGAATATGTTGAAAATTGATGCTCAAGTGTGATGCAATATAAGAAAATGTGGGACTAAGGTCTATGTAATTGGTTTGAATGTTGTTGCGTTTTGTTAACACATCATTTGTTCTCATTAGGTGTGTTTTATTTTCTTTTTCCATGTATGCACATGTACATTTAAATCTGCAGTAAATCTCATGTTTTAGTCATCAATTATATTGTTACTTGACTTAAAAGACTTGGGGTTTGTTCTTTTTTTTTTTTTTTTTACAAAACACTGAAAACTACAACACACAGTACAAAACACCACTATGGTTTTTCAAAGAACTATAGCATTTTAACACAGAAAGTGAACATCAAGTGAAATATTGATGATCAAACATTCAGTCTTCATCTGATTCTTCCAGCAGGGCTTTTTGGGAGTTTGATTCCGATAATGTTTTTCTCATCCCAATCTCGATGTCTCGTCCTTTCCTCCTGAATCTGTTGACCATACTTTTAAAAAAAAAAAAAAAAAAAAAAAAGTTAAAGTTTACATATGCATACATATACACTGTTGGTGCAGCAGAGGGAAGAATGAGCAATCTTTTATAAATAACATGGGATTAATGTGATAGACATTACACTTGCTACTTAGACGTGTAAATGTTGCACCAAAGCGTTAAAATAGGAGTTGAAGAAAAATAAATAAATGCTGGTTTCAAACAAAGGCTTTACAAATATCCTGAAGCCATAATATACATTTATACAGCTAGCAGAGATTGAGGTTACAGCATTTTTCACTGTTTAATGTAAACAAGACCATGTTTGTTGATGATAAAAACTTTGCAGGGTGTCTTTTAACACAGGTGTCCAATCACCTGGTAGTAAGCAGACATTTTGTGTTCAACAGTCTGTCATGTAAGCAGAATAACTTTTATGCATGTATTATTCATATTTGAGTAAGTATGTTTAAGCTTTTAAACGTGTAAATATTTAGGTGACAAATGTCAAAGTGCTACTGGGTAACATGTGGACCTGAAAAGGATATACATTTAAGTTTTACGTAAACATTCAAAGCATTCTATTCTCAACAGAAATTAGTCTGTTTTATTTATATGAGAATGTTGTAATACATGGACAACTCTACCATTATATGTATCACCTAAAATGACTTGGTTTTAGAACAAGTCAAATCACAATGATATTAACACATTTAACACCAACACAGTGGTATTTACAACTTGTGGTGGTCCATACTGACAGAGATCAATAACCAATAGTCATTTCTCTTAAGAGTTTACAGATAATCTGTTTAAATGTGACCAGTGTATGAATTCACAAACTTTATCATTCAGAATTTAAATTTCTCAAAGTAAGACAGTCTTTTGTATGTTTTTTGTTAATTTAATGCAGTCTAACATGGTTCAGAACTTATCCTGTACTATGTAAGTGGTCTTTTTCAAAAGGATGAACTCAAAAAAACAAATGAAAAAAAAAAAAGAAATAATAGCTGAATTTTGTTTTTAATTTTACAAAATAGCAAATTCACTTGCGGATAACTTCTCATGAAAACTACTCTATGGTTCATAAAAGTTGAGTGAAACAGTGCTAATCTATGAGTAAATGTCCCATTAAAAAAATAATTTAATAAATTATTATAAAAGTAAGTCAACACGTAACGTGTGGAACTGAAAATTAAGCATTGGAATGTAGTTTCACCATATAACTCAAACCTTTTATGTGTTTTATCAATAGGAGGCAAGTGTAATATGAATATAGATACTATAAAAGATGGTATACTTACATCCAAACCACACAAGAAGTACTGGAGACTAAAAGCAGGGCCACAGCTAAATGCCAGCAGAAGCACATTGTGACGAACATGATGTTGGCATGTAATTGCAAATCCCACTGTGGTCCTCGTAATGGGTAAAGTACAAATCCAATCTGAGGTCACAAAGATTGTAATAATGGTGAAAACATTTCTTACAGGATAAGAAGAGGGTTTATAAGGTCTTTCAAAAGCCTGAGATCCAGTCATCTAAAATTTAAACCTGAAAGTTCTTATCACTTTTGGCGTGTGTGATGAAATGTAAAGCAGGTCTTAAACTGCATTTATAATGGATCATAAAAAAGGCCTTTAACCCATTATAAACAAGCCTGTAGAGACTCTAAATATACTTTTACATCCACCTTCAGTAAATGACAGCATTTATCTCTTCACCTGGTAGAACCATGAGCCCTGTAGGATGAATAGACATGCACCGAGCAGCTCCAAGATAATGTTATCTCTCAGGAAGACCTCTAACATGGTGCTGGATGATCCACCAAACACAGCCACCAGTAGCAGGGAGTGGATATGAGCATCCAGAGGAGGCCGACTGTGCACATGGTAGTAGAAAAGGAACCCTACAGGCCAGACAGGAAACAAGCAGCTGAAACATACACATCAGTGGGACATATTTATGATATGGTTGGGGTTTTTTTGGAACATTTTAGACTATTAATTAACCTTCCACAAAGAGAGCCAGGGACAGAGCAAGGCGGTCAACACCAACCGGCACCAATTTGGATGATGTACTCAGAACCAGTGCTATTCCAGAGATTCCAAAGAACAGATACATTGTGCTGTGCTGCCAGTTCATGAGTTTGACCCATGACTGTGTTGATGCATCGTAGAGGTGGGCGTGTGGGCCATCTACCACAAACTGTTCAACCATAACACCTGAGTGAAGACACAAACAAAGAATTAGACAGATGAAGACGGAGTTTAAGAAAAGTGAAGTGATGCAGATCATTCCAGGTGAACACTGACCAACAAATGAGGCAAATATCTGTAATCCTCCCTCAAAGTATTCCATCCTTTTAAGGAAAGGAGGTTTTACTTGTCTTCCTGTGGGCTGGTTTGTCCTCCAGTAGTGATGGAGGATGTGTTTGACTGTCAGCCAAAAGCCATAGAGGAGAAAAAAAGAACCAGGAATGGCATGTCCTCCGAAGTTGGCCATCCTAAGGCCTAAAAATATGACAAACGCCTGTTAGAAATCTTTAACAACAGGTCAAAATACTGTTTATTATGTGACTAGAATACTTTTATCTCTTTGTAATTGGAAGAACTCAGCTGTGGGGTTAAAGTGCAGTCTGACAGTCTTTACTGTGTGCTATTCAATGTATGTAATGGGATCATAGAAATCATATGACATGTAACAAATGCCAGTGCAAAACTTTGAAATAATATATATAATTTCTGTGGAAAGACAACTGCAGGTTAATGTAAGCAGATACTGTATATATCAGGATAAGTTTGTGGAATGTAAAAGGGTTATCATACTTTGGCTTTGACAAATACTTCAGCTACAGAGTAGTATTTGTGGGACAGAGTGTAAGTAAAGTGTCTCATTATATTTTTTTAATATCACGTGAACTTCTCAATATCCAAACATCTATAATTCGATGACAGTCTATTTGGTTGGCCATCTAGTGTGTTCCATCTCTTTAAAGCAGGTTGTATAAAGTATCCTCATTGATCCAAATGGTACGGAGTCGTTTGTCTTGCAAAAATTCAAATCAAACCATGTACATGGTAGCGGTTTGAAAAATTATCACATTGGATACTTACATTCAAAGCAGTGTGTAAGATGACACTGGCTGCAAGAATAAAATGAAAGCTCCTGTTTATCAGCTGGTAGTTATTTCACTCTAATGTTTTTGTGAATGGTATCAAAACTGTACAACAATGTGAGCAGGTCGTATAAAGTATTCTCATATTTTACTTGACTTACAACAATGGGAGTCAATGGTATTTAATTACAAAATAAGACGCTTTAGTGTTATATTTGGTCAAGTCTTGGCTTGTGTGGTTTCCTAGTCCACCTGCTCTCCATGAAGAATGGGTGTTTAATCACATGTTAAGTCAGACAAGTTTTTCTTGACTAGCCCAGTTTGACTTGATGAAGGTATGCGTACTTGTGTTCGCTGTCAGTGTTTTACAACACATTGCTCTCTCTACACATTAATAGGTTGTATTGTGGGTTAATATACAGTAATTTTTGTACTTTCCTGTGCTTTTATATGGCATAATAAAACCCTGTGGAACTGTCTTGTGCATATTGTGATTTAACAGATAAGTAGAATTATCCTGAACAGTCCTCTTCAACTACATAATATATTAAAGTGCAGAACCATTGTATAACCTGCAGTTTAAAAAGGTGAAACAGAATAATAGGATTTACATACCTTTTTATTTTATTATAATTCCTAAAAATTCCAGAAATCTGTGAATACTGCAGCTGTCAGTGAGAGTACTCCAGTCTGTGTAGATTGTGTGCACCTGTTGTCTGCACTTCTAACCTGATCTAACATAGTCACATGGCCCCACCCATCATTTGCATTGGCTCCTATGACAAAGAGACACTCACCTGGGAACACAGGCGTGACATTCAGGAAAGTAAACAATACGTAACTGAATACCATGTTATTTAATTAGATGGAAAAATAAAACTTAAAGTCAACACATTTTGTTTTTGTTCGATTACTGCAAACATATGATGTAATACAAACACATTTATGACACAGAGGATAACAGAAAAAAAAAATATGATTATTATGACTCACACTGCTTCAAGTATCAGTAAATGTAGGTTTTATACTAGTTAATATATAAGCAGAAATTCACTTTGTGTGCACATGGTGTGGCAGCAGTTCATAAAGGGTTGTAAAAACAACCTTTGTACTCCTTTTCAAAAAGATTTTCTTTGCTTTTATTGTCATATGGTGTTGATTATTATATTACAAGCTCGATACAACATAACAAAATTATCTTTTATAAACACATTAGAAAGACCAGATTAAAGCAAAAAGGGAAAAAATATCACTAAAGCTAATATTTAACTAGAATAGCTACAGGCGTTGAAGGTGTTTGTCTTGTACATTTGATAGTTAAAGTATTTCACAGAACAATTTCTTCTCTCGGAATGGGTTCTCAGAAGAAGGTACTGGCGTCACAAGCGGGTCCTCTTTGGCATGAGCTTCACAATAGACCATCAACTCAGCTGCTGCTTTGGATATCTGCATAAAACCATAAAAGGATAAATATACTCAAATTACTACAATTTTTTTTTTTTTTTTTACCATTGAGTAAAACCCAGAATTAGAACAAATGTGTAGAAATGGTCATTTAAAAAAAATAACTGGATGGGCTTGTACATATGCCAAGTTAAAGGAAAAACTTAGATGTAGGGTTCTGTGACTGATTGAATTGCTAAGTATAAAATAATGTGCTCTGGCCTTCATCTGCTCTTACCCCAGTTGAATACCTACCTATGGCAGACTTTAGATTGACACATTAGTCAAAGCTCTACAATATCACCATCAAAACACCAGATGAGGAATTATGCTATATGGTGTTTATCCCTCCACAGTGGCCAAACATCTTTCAATCCACTTTATATTATTTCTTCATTGAATTGTATTTGTTAATGAAATAATGAAATAATAGTAGTAACTCATTGGTCACTGGTTATTAAAAACAAACAAACAAACAAAAAAAATATAAACAATACAGTCAAAGTGCTGTTATTGAGTAGATCAGCAGTTTTAAGATATACATTAGAATGAACTTTGAAAATATTCATAACATGTACTTTAGTACATGATGTAATGTAAATATTAATATCACAATACTGCTTTCACAAGAGTAAATTATAAATGGTTAGGTATTTGTGAAAGAAATTTTACTCAACATTTTGAAGAAAAAAAAATCATCACTAAAAATTATTTAAGAACATTTTAATACATTATCAAGGAATGTAGATCCATTCAATTATATGTGATTTTGTTGCCACAGTTTATGTATACTCTTCTCAGTAACATCTCTCAGTTTTCACACAATGTATATAAATTGTTTATTTTGAATAAACACAACGTGTGAAAATCACATGCATGATTTTAATAATTTACAGATAAAAAAAAAAACCTAATTAGATGGAAATTCCAAATGATTAAAATTAGTGACTTTACTGTAAAAGAAGTACAATATAAGTACAACTCTTGTTTAAAGACTACGGGAAGGAAAACATATAGGTCAATGAAGTTTGATTTTGCACTTAGTCTAAATCAATCACTAATTGACTGAAATAGTGATTTATATATATTAGTTATTAATAATTAAATTAACTTAATTAACAATTGTTAAATCTACTATTCAGAAAATGTTGCATTAATTCAGACCACTATGACTTTTCACTGTGCAGTTTCAGGACATAACCTCTTCAAATTTTTTTCATTATTAAAACATATTTTTGTGATGTAATGATTTGACGAGATCCATATTGTGAATCTTCTCTGACTTTCTGTAACTCACCAGCATCCTCTCTATGTTGACCTCCAGCTTCAGTTGTTCTACTGTTTTTCGGGCATCTGCAATCTTGGCCATGTTGTTTGACATCCTGCTAGTTTCCTGCATGCATCAAACACCACATATTTATCACATATTTAACTAAACCTAACCTGTGCATTACACATATCCTACATACACCAAAGAAGATGTGACTAATTGTGGTTTGTTGAAGGTATTCATCATGTGATTAGAGTCAGTTTCAGTTTGCTTATTAATTCTGCTCCCTGGGTCTCAGCTGCAAGTGGCACCGGCAGGGTCTCAAAGGAGAAGGAGACCAGGGGAGGAGGAGGTTAAGCAGCACTTCCCATGAGGGGGGGGGGGGGTGTCAAATAGTGGAGAATGTAAATACACCTAACCCATATCTCCCATACTAAAACCTTGATCTTAGGTTTGCCATACAATCCAGATGCTCAACTTTCATAAATACTTTCTACTCCACATAATACTTTAACTAACACGTTTTTATGGTGTTCAGTAACAAACAACATATGCTTTGAAAGCATGTAAGATGAATAAGGATCAGTATTTTTGTTGTTTGAGCATAAAAGTTAACAGCAATATATTAATGTATATATTTAGAAATAAAAAAACAACCAACTATATTCTTCTGAAAACAGTAAATAGATTTTTTTATTTACAGTGATTGGAAACTTCATGATGCAACAGTTTTTCCAGATATTTTTTAATGGAATGTTCTTTGTCTTAGAATTTTTTTAAGCAGATGACAAAATTCATTGCTGAATCTTGGGAGGATAAATAAAATTACATACTATATAAAACAATAATAGGCTATAAGTATAACAACAATGAGGGTTATCATTTTTAGAGGCCTGATACAGAAATATGCTTTGATAATTTATACGATCTACATTATTGGCCATGAAGTTGGAATAAAATGTATTTACCTTCTCTTAAGAAACAAATGTGAAAGTGTGATTTATTCTTGATAGAAAAGTTACTCAATATATAAGCATTGCAGATTACTGATGTAAATAAATAGGAAGAAAAATGAGTAATGTCCCTGTAAGCAAAATTATACTATATATACTCAAAATGTATATATATATATATATATATATATAGTACCACTTATTTTTCCAGTCTTATATTATTGAAAAACAAACTCACCACAACACCGTCATCAACTTCTGAGTTCCTGGAGTTAAAGTCTGTCTATCTCCAACGATGTCCTCGAAACTAACCTACAGCAATACATGAAATGAGATGAATGTGAAGGATGAGCAGCTTCAATAGGTTACCTCCTTCAAATAATTAGCTGTGGTTCTGCCCCCAGGATGAGCTCAGTGCTGTGGTTAAAGGCAACATGTGGTGTGACCTTCATCTCTAGAGTCTCTAATACTCACTTACCTTAGATAATAACTGAAACTGCACTCTGAGGTGATCAAAGCCATTGTTCAAAAGCCTGAAGAAAGGCAAGTGATGTAGATTCTATTGCTTACGGACATATTAATATGAATGGAATGTTTCATACGTTGTAAAATAGAGCAGAAACAATTTTACCACAGGTTCTAGCATTACCTGATGGCCTATAAAGACTATAATGAGGAAGCTCCCATGAGAAAAGGCAGAGTTGTTTTCCATAACTATAATTAATTCTTCAGGTTGAAATTCACATTTTAAATGATTCAGCTAAAGAATGTGTAATAGGCTTTAAAAGTCATCCTCAACCATATACATCTGTTTCATTTGCGTTGACAGCTGGTTTCACTGCTGTAGAAACTATGTTTAAAGACTGAAAAGTTGATGAGTTCATCTTCAATCCATTGTCCCAAATGAATTAATGGATAAAGCAACTCTTATTAAAGTCCAAACATGTGCCCCTAAAAGCTTACTCCTTTCCTTACAGCCCACACAAAACAACATTAGATAACAGTATATGGACTTGACTGTGAATGAATGAAATATATATTTTTTAAAGACAATACAGCTTTTGTCTATTATCTTTCACAGGCTGCCAGTCTTTCCTGCAGAGCTGACAGTTATGCCACACAGCAGCAGGAGGTAAAGTGCAGTGTTGTGGAGTGAAATGTCAAGTGCATCATTAGCATTTGTTTCCCAGTAGTAATTGGTCTCTCTCTGTGGAGGATACAGGACCATATGAGTAGGAAAGGCTGTTGTTTCACCTGATGTCTCTGAGTCTCTGAGGGGCCATAGATAGAAGTGATTCAACTTGAATTCTGTTATAATTGTAAGGAATATTTAAGGAGAATCTAAAGACATGTGGATCTGTGAAATCTGAATGATATGAACCTCAACCATCCAGCAGCCAGACAGCCAACAAGTACATCTGCAAAAGTGATTTTATGACAGAAGACAAAAAGACAAAATCCCTATAAAGAAAAAATACTTCCAGAATAACAGTGGTGAAACTTTATTTAATGTGGGTGTCACTGAAGGAGAAAAAAAATCTGCCAAAAAGTGCCATAGTTTTCAAGACAGTATTAGATTAAATTCAATAATCTGTTAATTAAAAGTTTTACTGCAAAGGAATGTTTTCCAGTGTACATAAGAATACATTCACTTCTCGTGTATAAACCTGTGTACATATGTAATGGCACTTATATCTTGAAAACAGTAGCTAAACAACACATTCTATTTTGTAATTCGTCTTATCAAAGTATGTAAGATTCAACACATTTTATCTCTGAAACAGGTACCCCCCCCCTTCCAAAAACAAACAAACAAACAAACAAACAAACTAATGCTATTTATCTCTTGGTAGTATATCTGCCTATCGGCTCAAGTTTGTTGATTTTTACAGGGGAATTTACCCCTGAGGCCCAGAAATAAAGAATGTGTTTGAAAAGTATGTTGCATCATGCTGTTAGCGGTGTAAAAAAAAAAAAAACTAAACTAAATTGTTTTATTTCTCTGGGTCTCAGGAGGATATATAAAATTAGAATAAAATCCACAAAATGACAATAAATAAATAAATAAAACCGTTACTGCTTTGCCATAAGCAATGGACATTGTCATACATATTCTTTTATAAGCTCAGTTATGTCATCCACTTTATAAATGGATTCTAGTGTTCTAAATACACGATATAGCTTAGCCTATCTGATTAATGACAGAATATTGGCTACCTGTAGCTAACGGTATTATTGTTAATTTGGTCAATTAGTCAACTGTTTAAAAGTATGTAATGGTTGATGGCAGTAATATGGTAGTATTGGTAGAATCCCAGTGGTTTATCAGTATTTTTCGGATTGTGAGCAGGATTGTACCATTCTCCTGTGGTGGGCGTGTATGAACATGAGTTAGCCAAAGTGATAAATGACGTTAGTATCTACAGTTAGCTAAAATGTCTCTTTTGCATGTCAGCTGAAGGAAAGGCTTTTCCTTAAATGTCTTCGCGAAATTAATCGACAATTTACTAAGAAAGACCTGTATTGTTTGGACTAGCCAGTTAGTGCTAATCTTTAATTTTCCAGTTGCTAATACACCCAAGACTGTGACTTTAAAGGACGACGGAGATTCAGTGTGCTAGCTAACGTTAGACAGAAAAATACTGAAATGCTTTTGATGTGAATCACCATCATTTCATTTAGCCGCCGTGCATATATCTCGCCAGCATTGGTGCTGGATTTCTATCTACCATGATGTATGGGAGATCTGGATGACAGGAAGATGGCGAGTGGGATTGGAAGTGAGTACCCTCGATACATAGCAAATGTCATGACATGCTATCCGTTAGCAGCCACTATATCGTGCTATTTTAATGTTACTAACAACTTCCTACATGGTTGTATCCGCTCACTGCAGGAGAGTCTGAGGATGTGATCAGTGTCATCACGACTTGACAGCTTTGTGTACACTAGTGCTGCTTCCTAATTATCAGTAAGACACGCTTTATGTGGGCTGAGTCCTGACAGCTCTCTGTTCTCAGGGAACTGCTTACAAAGACAAGCCCAAGTCATTAAGAAAACAGTCAAGGCCTGAGACAGGGCTTGAAGGGTATCTTGCATTAATATCTTGCATTATGTATCATTTATCCGCATTTTCCCACATTTACAGAACACAAGCTTGTGGTTATTGGACCAACGGAGCCATGGTCAGTCAGGGAGAAGTTGTGTTTGGCCACATCTGTCATGAAGAGTGGAGATCAGAACTGGTATTGTGTTTTATTTGCTTTGTCTCAAATGTAATATTCAATTACATGTATGCACTTATGTATGTCATTTTTTAATCTATAGTGTCTTTAAAAGGCACTTTGAAGGTAATATATGTTAGTTTGAGGTTTAAGACACCCATTAATTATTTGTCTCACTAAAGATATCATAGAACCAAACACAATTGCTTTTTTTTTTTTTGCTGTGTTCCCAATAGCTTCAGTTTACTCTCACCGTACAACATCCACATAAGATGAATTAGTCTAAGTATACAACATTATGAAAGATGCTTCCATGCATTCTGTAATGCATACAGTATGCATTACAGACAGCCGTAGTGCTAAGCATGAGAAGGGAATATTCATGACTCAGTTATGAATGTGTGATGACTCATCTGTTTCATAATTATGCAAATATGCATTTAACAGATAATGCAAAATATTGCTGGAAATATTCTTCTCAATGGAGTCATTTTATATGAAATCTTCATTATGTATTTGTTTTTACCCGACTGTCACCAGGAATATATGTGTTCATGTGTTTGTGCAACTACTGAGTATTTAAGTTTGTAATGACAAGTATTTTATCTGCCAAAATAAAAGTAGAACGATACCGTTTCCTTAATTGGAGCTGGACAAGCAGGAACAGCCCCTTTCCACATGTGTGCTTTTGCATCATATTACATCTGTTGTATTAAACTCCATGAACAGTTAACCTGATTTTACATCACATTGAATTTCAGTCTCTACTATTACATCTAAAAAGATCCAAATTGTTTATCGCAATTACACAAGGAAGAGATCACTTCAGGTTTTTCATCCTGAAACGGCTTAAACTTTTACAGGGTCTCTGTCAGTCGAGCCATCAAACCATTTGCAGAACCTGGTAGACCACCTGACTGGTTCTCTCAAAAGGTATGACACATTCAGAGCTCACTACATACACAAGCTGAATTGAAGATCATCTTTGTCACTTTTGCTTTAATCATTTTGTTTTCCTTCATTGCTCTTTTGGCCACTTCCACAGCACTGTGCCTCAAAATATTCTGACCTGTTGGAAACAACAGAAGCTCCCAAGTAAGTTCTGAATTTAATATATGTAGAATTGCAATCATATTGTATATAACGATAGGAGTATACACTGGGAGTATACATACACCACAGTGTTCAGAATTGTAATTATATTTGTTTCCATAGACGGAAACGTGGTGAGAAAGGAGAGGTTGTGGAGACAGTGGAGGACCTGATAGTCCGCAGGCTCACAGCTGAACGGATTGAAGAACTCAAAAAGTTAATCAAAGAGACACAGGAGAAGCACAGGTAAGAACATATAATTTTCAACAGCATGAACACACAAAAACATAGATGTGAAAATGATAAAAGGTCTGGATTTTTGTTTCGATAGGAAGCTGAAGAGAGAGGCTGAACTGATTCAAGCAGGCCACTTAGATTCAAAGCTAGAAGACTTATGGGAAGAAATTATTCAGTAAGAAACAACCTGTCTCATGACATGTTTTTTTTTCCTGTTCACAAAGGTTAGTTTTAATGTCAGATATGCTTGATTGTTCCACTTTTGTCTTCCAGAAAGAAGAAACAGGAAGAAGAAGAAGCAGAGATAAAGAGAAAGAGCACCGATGCAGCATATCAGGGTATTACTTCACTTTCAATTGGGCACTTTGTGAGAATAAATTCACATTAAATGGGGTTTTGAGTAAAAATAATGTTCAAGACTAAATTAAAAGGATAAATTATTCTTCAAAAAAAAAAAAGTTTTTGTTTGATTAAAAAAATTACAACATTCTCTCTGTGCTGTCTCACTCTTTCAGCCAGACAGGTGGCAAAGAGCACTCCTAAGCGACTGCCAGGCGTCACCATGCATTCACCTACGAGCTGTGGTTCCCCAAGCCAGGAGTTCTCACCAGGTGACCCACTTGAATGCTTGACACTGGATCTGGCATCTACAAAAAATGTAAGTCAAAGGCCTATATTGCTTTTCAGTAACCATATCATCCGAAAATGTATAAGAACTCATGCTGGATCAAAGTTTCTTGTCAAGTTTTCTGCAGATCAGCCAGTTTGTGTCATGTTATGTTTGAATAAGAAAAACAATGTCAGCCTTGGGCTATGGCCATATCTACCTGATGAAAATGGCATGATTAATGTCTAACTATTAAAGTTTTAGTGTTTCATATCAACATGTAAATTACAGAAAAAAACAAACTAAATTATGACCACTATGACCATGGCTTCATGTGAGAAAAGACGTAACCCATCTATTAACCCATAAAATGGCACTTCCCAAATTATGTTTTCTCTCTATTTCACCTCTCTTATGTGATTTTTCACCTTTTATTATAATATTATCCTCTATATTTATATATATATATATATACAATTTACCGACCACATAGATGCTCATTAAAGCTCAGAGAAACTGTTTATATTAAAACAGAGAAAAAAATAGGAAAAGTAACTTTTTCAACAAAAAAATATAGTTTATTGAACATAAAAAACAAGTGTTGCCATCCACTGCCATTTGTCAAAGTCCATGCGTTTTAGTGGTGAATCAGTGTTGTAGAAGCATTTCCATGGTACCTACGGAATGTCCAAATGCACATACATCACCTTCTCCCTGGGCCACGTCCCTCTAAGTTGGACTGGGTTGCAAAAACCTCACTCAATACAATGGGGTGTAGCACTAAACAATGTGAATATGTATATGAAATTAAATTAAGGACAACTGGACTTGACATGGATCCATACGAGCTAGAAAAGAACAACTGGTCCACAAACATTGACATGTGGCCCGAAATCGCGTATCTTGACATCCAGGGTGTAGGGGATCATGGGTCATTTTACCACAAACGAATGGTTTCATCATCACTGACAAACAAGGTCCAAAATTAGGACAGCACTAGCTGATCCAAGGTCCACCTACAGTAGACAGTGGACTAACAATACAGAATTTAAGATATGATTTTTACCTGATATATAACACAAATGAATGGGTTTAGTGGGCATAACCACGGTGACTTCTGCTACTGTGTATAACCTCTATAGATGATAGACTGTATTTTACAGTACTTATTTAGTTGCATTGATAGAATGAGTGGATTAACAGGCATTAAATATTTTAGATCAGTAGATGATTTTGGTCCCCAGAAGCTGTTTGGGTCGTTATGCATTAATGTTTGACTTTTATAGATTTAATGTCTCATACTACCTTAACAACTGTAGATGAGCACTAACTTCATTAATGATCTTCCACATGGTCTATCGTGACTTTAACAGAGCTGTTTAGAGGTTGACCATTTATAGTATTTTTGGATTGGTATGATACTGTAACATAAAGCACCTCCACCCACAGCCCTTCTGTTTACTTGTGTCTGGCATCAGGCTTCAGGATCAGCCAGGTTAATACCTTTGGCTGAATCTCCCGGAGCTAATGAAGACATCAGTCATGGAACACTCCTGGATGACTCCACACAAAAGAAACTCTTGAATCAGAAGGCAACGCCACCGCCATCTCCACTCCTATCTGAGTTACTAAAGAAAGGCACCATCTTGCCTGCAAATTCCAGACTGGTATGCTTAGTGGACTGGCATATATCTATTTGTTGTTGTGTTGTTATTTAATATAGAAACATATTAACAGACCACAGTATATTACTGTGTATGAATCAGCATTTCCAGATTTTTGACTTCTTTCTTTAACACAAATAATATAAAGACTGCAAATGGAAAATATAAGTTAACATGTTCCTGTATGTTTTTATTCCAGATTGGGGAGGGTGACCTCTCTGCTAGTCACATGCCAGGATCAGGAACTTCACCAAGCCTACCTGTCTCTACAGGTGCTCATATTTTTAAAAATAATTTTTATTTTTACCCTCAGCCCTTGCTGCAGGGTAAGATAGTCACTGATAACGAAGCCTTGAATCTGAAAAAATATGTATCTGAATTTTAGCAATTTGAGTCCAGAGAAGAAGGGCTGTCAAACATTGGCCAAAATCAGCCAGTCAGCCTGTGGAATTTTTTTAAATACACAAATATAGACTTAATCTAGATATTAACATGCAAAGATGTTGACATCATTGTATTTGTGGGGTCATTTAAAGCCTAATTTGAACTTAAGTGGGTAAAATACTATAATGGTAACTCCAAATTTGTCTGTTCATTTTGGTGTAAAAAATGAAAATTACATGAAATTGTTTACATTTACAAACTATCCTTTTACAAAATCTGAAATGTATTCAAAGAGTGTGCAATTTCATCATTATTCTGTGTGCTACTAAATGTTTTGTGTATTTGTAGATCTATTCTTTTCTGTAAATTGTAATAACCATGTATAAATGATAAGCTAAATTTACTAAAATTGCACTTGTTTTTCGTGAGAAATGTTGGGTTCATGTTCTTCACAATTTTAATTTCTTCACAGTTTGTAGATGTAAACATTTTCACAATGTAATTCCTAATGTAATTTTACTTTTTTCAATCTAAAACATAGAGAAAAGTTTGTAGGTGACATTTTTTATTGGTTATGTTATTTTACTGGTATGACCCATTTGAGATCATATTGGACTAAATGTGGCCCCTCAACACCCCTGGACTACAGTGTATTTTAATTCTACAGGTCTTGCTCCATTTGTCATCTTTGCAAACTTTTTTGGGCATTGTAAATCAGTATTGGTCTTTTGATGTTTTATGACCATAAATGACATTTGGGTTATGATTATAACTTCATCATAAAGTTTCATCACATTGTAAACTGTACACCATCAAAAAACATTGTTAATAAAATAGTCATAATTCACTAATATCTAGTTTTACTTTAAATTCCCAAACTATGCATTCTATATAAAAAGTTACTTGTGATTTACAGTAACTGATAGTCTACTCATAACTCCTGTAACTTCAAATCTCTGCTTTACTTAGCGTGTTAATCTATGTGTGAATGCTTTTGTAACAGGTGCGCCAATGTTGTCTCGTCTACTGGAGGCTGGCCCCACTCAGTTTTCAGCCCCATTAAGTTTTATGGTCAGTGCAGACTCTGGGTCCAGTGTTCCTGTCTCTGCTCCCACACCAGTCGCTGTGGACACAAATGTTTCAGGATGTACAGGTCTGTGAAACTGAACCATACACACACCCACTTGTTCTTTTTGTTACCCAATATTTTTTGCCATAGATTACATTTTTGGCATAGTTTACATAAATCCTTGTTTGATGGCAATTTCACTTAAAATGTATTTTAAACCATAGTTATATGAGCACAAAAATATAATGACAGCCTAGTATATTTTATGTAAATGCATTATAAGACTATAAGGAGCATGTGATATTTGGGGGGAGAAAAACCCTGCAAATGACTGTATACTATTCTTTAAAATGTAGAATTTGTGACACAATAAAAGTATAGTATAAATTCTACACTTTATAATAATACTCATCAATAATAGACCATCCCATATGATAATTTGATATAAAAAATATTCACAGAGAGCATGCTGTTTTGTGATATCTCTTATTGCATTTTATTTAATGGTTATTAGATTCTACAGCCTTAATATATTCTTCGAAGACCAAAATCATTGAAGTGCCACAAAAATGAGTTAGGATCATAAAATATCTATGCTTCTAATTAACGATGGATTGATATATTGACCAGCTGATATATCTGGCTGATATTTAATGTTTTTTCTTGTATTAGCATCTGCCTGTTGCATTGACTGATATGTTTTTTTTTCCCGTGCCATGATTTACTGATAGGCAAAGTTTACAGCACCTCTGTGTTCTTGGAGATACTGCTGTCCACACTAAAAAAAAGGATATATTTTACTGTAGTAATATTTATTAGGTTGTCACAGTTTTTCATTTTGTACCTAGAAGTAAAGAACATTTTCTGATATTTGTTAGAAAGAAATGAAGAAAGTAAGTACTTTATTTGTCTCTATACAACTTGTACAATGAAATTTGCATTTAATGTAATTAACTTAACTGCATTCATCATTTGACAGTTAAAAAAATATCACTATCAGCTCCAAATATCGGCTTAGAATATCAATGGCTTGTATTGGTCATTGGCTAAGGCTGATGTAAAATAAATAAATAAATATATATATATATATCGGCTCCAAAAAATCCATATCGGTCGATCACTACTCGTAATTGAAATTTTACACAAAAACAAAAGGATTAATTTTAATCCAATGTGTCTGTGAATAAATAATTGTTGAAAAGGAAGTTTGAAACATGACATTCTGTGTATATAGAGCGTGATGTAATGGTGCCATCTATGCACCCTGGATGTCCAACCATCTCTGCTGGAGATAAGATGTCAGAGCTCAGTGAAGAAGATGTGACTGTGTCCTACATGGGAGATGAACTGGACTTAAAGACAGTGGGGGACATCATAGCCATCATTGAAGACAAGGTGACCACTATCACACATTACCACAGAGATCAGTTGACAGCAAATTCTAAAACAAGCATGAATATGAGATGTGACAAATTCTGAAGGTTTATAGTTAATTTATTATTTTATATTATTATTATGCGAGTACTGAGTGTATTATTTAAATATTCTTGTACAGGCTGATGAGACTGCAGAGGCGTTGGATGCAGCTGCTGTGGAGGCTGCTCTGTCACTTTGTGAGGAGAACGGTCATGCTCTGGCTGGTGACTGGGAAGCTGGGCCTTTTCAGCCCCATGAATCTCATTCTACAGTGGCCCCCGGAGACCCGCAGTCTTCCTCTCGTCAGACTAGCCTGGTGGGAAATACAGAAGGGTTAGAAGTGCATGGGGGGACTTCAGCTCCACTTTCCTCATTGTGCAATAGTCGAGATACCTGCCTTGCAGCATTCCCTGTGGGACTAAGGGGCCTTTCTCCCACCTCCTTATCCTCCTGCAACTCAAGTTTGGACCACTGCCACCCTGGAACACGTCAACAATCTGAGGCAGTGAGGGACACTAGAGACCAGGTGCAGAGGGAAAGCCAAATGTCAGCGAATGTTACCATAAAAAGTGAGAGTGAGAAGTGGGCACAGCAGAGACCCAATAAACCCCACAGAGGTATGTGCATTCATATGTAAATAATAGTATTCACTTGCGTCACAACATGCAGTTTGCATGCAACTATACATTTTGCGTAACCATTTCTTTGTTGTTATTCATCTTTGCTATCTCGGCAGACTCAGTATTAGAAGATAGGCCACTGACAGAAAGGCATCTCAAGGTATAGCACCCAATGAGGACAGAGCGAACATGATGCTTGTAATTGTACTGAAATGCAGTGTGCGTAGCTCCACAGTATCCCTGCACTGTAAGCCGTCTTTGAATCCTTCTGTATCTGTCTCCAACTTTGCAGGAGACGAAAGCAAAGGAGGTATCACATGTAGGGGGGGGGGGAAATGCCCCCAGGACTCAAGTGAACATTGAGGTCAATGGGCCAGGAGTGTGTGGAGTAAAAGTGGAGGAGGAGGATGGAGGTGAGGCATTTCTGTCTGAGCCAGATGGAGAGATGGAGCTAGAACCTGCGGCCAGTGAGAGTGAGGATGGATACAGCCTCCACACTGCGTCCTCATCTCTGCAACTCAACACAGCTGCAGACTCCATCCCCAGCAGTCCTGCCTCATCTCAGTTGTGAGTGCAACACATTCACAGCAGGGGAAGGATGTCGCCATTTCTACTGAATGCATACAAAGTAGGGCTGAGCGATATGACTTGAATTAATATCATGATAAGTTGGCCACTTTTACCTCCATAGCAATAAATGTACGATAAATGGGGGAGGGGACTCGACCGCACACAGAGTTCATGTTCGTGTGTGTGTGTGTGTGTACCCTTAGAAGTGAAAAATTTTATCAACAGATGTCAAATTTATTTTCGGAACAAGTTTAACAGGACTCGCATTGCTTGGTCTACGTCTGTTCGCCGTTTCTGCATTTGAACCATCAGTCATTTCTTCATCATCTGTTTCTTTTCCTGCTCAGACTGGATGAGTAGAGTCACGTGACTACACACACTCCACACAGTTTTAAAGGCGAATGAACATATCGTACTAACACACAGTAAAAATAGACAAAAATGAGCAGAAGGGGAGGGAGGGAGGGGTGGGTGGGGATGTACTGATATTTGATGGACGTATCAGCAAATCAATCATTGTAAAGATGATCAGTACAATGATTGGCCGGAGTGTTCCTCTGGTTCCACCCTCTAGACTGGACTAAAACATTTAGGTTTTTTTCTGCAAACATTCCATTTCAGTGCGTGTTATGGGATCGTGAAGAGGTTTTCAAGCAATATAGTAAAAAAAAAAAATGTTCCAAAAAAAGATCTCCCACCCCACCTTTAAGGATTATGTTCATATTCTTACCAACATTCATTCATTCAGTCAGTCATGTTGTGGGCCATTTGAAGGGTCACAGAGGTGCAGAAGTCTATCTCAGCTGTCACAAGACAAACAGGTGACCAGTGACAGTTATAAAAGTTTAATCAAGGACATTGAATGACTATACAATAGTGTTTTGAATTTCATGGACAGTCATTGTTCATAGGGAAATTGATTTTCCTTCTTACCTTTTTCAAAATGCTGTATACAGTGTCAAAGAGGTGTTGTTTTTGTTGTAACAATATTTAGCTTATAAGCTATTGCTCCTTTAACTTCTAGAAGTTCTCAAAATCTGGAAGTGTTTTTCCACATTCAAAGTTACCAAACTTGGTAGGTGTTGGAAATCTGTCTGGAATTCTAAAGCAATCTGCAAATACAAGAGTGGATTTTTATAACAGTACAGACATGCATTTTCCCTGGTAAAGTTTGTTTGGATCTGTGAAATTCTGTTACTCTGCCATGTGACTCATTGTGGCTTCACTGTGCTTTATTTGAACAAACACACAATCGCCCCTGTTGTCTGCCTTCATGTACATTTTTTCTCACTGACTTGTGCAGCTCTATGTGCAGTGAAGATCAGGAAGCTTTACAAGCACAAAAGATCTGGAAGAAAGCCATTATGCTGGTGTGGCGAGCAGCAGCCAATCACAGGTTAGAATTTGAACATCCAGATAGTGATGCTGAACCATAGGGATCTTATATAGTTCCTGAATTATCTGAAGGATTACTAAAACAAATGTTATTATTATGTATCTGTTGTAGGTATGCAAATGTCTTCCTGCAGCCAGTAACCGATGAAATTGCACCCGGATACCACAGTATTGTGCACAGGTATGACCAGAAGACAAAAAGTCATTAAAAACAATGGTTATGGAATCAAGTACTAACTCCTGTGTCTATCATGTGCCTAAATCAGACACACACACACAAATAGAATGCCTAAAAGTACTGTTTTTGTCAGTACAATGCCATAGCTATTAATGTAAAAACTGAAGTGATTTTGGTTATTATCAAGAAAACATTAAAATCTGCTTTTAAATTAAACTGTTTTGAGGTATTTTTATTGTTATCATTATATTTGCCCAAACAAATGTAGTTGTACCAAAAATTTTAATGACAAGAAATTGAAAAAAACAAAGGTGGTCTAATAATTTTTTCCACCACTGTTTGGAGTATGGATATTTTTATATACTACACACCACAATGGATTTTCTGACATGAAGTCTACTCTATTAAACGCATATGTCTGCTGTGGATTTATAGGCCCATGGACTTGGCCACAATAAAGAAGAACATTGAGACCGGATTGATACGGACCACGGCTGAGTTCCAGCGGGACATCATGCTGATGTTTCAGAATGCAGTCATGTACAACAGCCTCGATCATGACGTTTACCACATGGCCCTGGAGATGCAGCGCGATGTCCTGGAACAGGTCCAGCAGTTTCTCGCGACCCAGCTCATCATGGAGACTTCTGAGTCTGGTATCAGCGCCAAGAGCCTGAGGGGCCGTGAGAGCACACGCAAACAGGACTCTACTGACAAGGTGCTTCACTAGAGTTTTGACAAAAGCAGAGTTCAGAAGAAGAGACAAGGGTGAGAAAACAGTCTGACTTAAAGGTAGAAGACAGTCGTAGTTAAGATCAGTGGCCATTTTACAAAGCATGCCATCCGATTTAGAATGAAATATGGCTAAATGTGGCTATTATTTATTTCAAACGTTTAAAAAGTTGATTAGAAGACATGAAAATTCATCTTGAAATGTATGGTATGCTTTGGAAATGGATAACGATAATGAAAAGCACAGACAGTATTTGTAGATAATGGGGGAAAACAGAGATCCATGGGTATTGTCCTTTTACTCCCATTCTCTGTAATAAATCTGATTGTGCTGGGTCAAAGGATTGTACCAGAGGTTCTAAGTGTTTTAGCCCATTATCTCTCAGGTCGATGTACTTTCCTGTTAGTGATTTCTCACAGTATCTCTGTTTCTATGTTGCTTTTCTACCTTTCAGAGCCACTAGTTTTCATTTCTTTCAAGGACAGTATTTAATATGTCAACCCATTTACAAATGGCTGCTAAATTAGACAAAAAAAAGCCTCCAAAACCACAAATGATCAAAAACTGATCTTGTCAAAGTTGAGTCGATGCTAAGCTGTTCGTTGTTCAGCATCTGATGCCTCTATTTTACCTGTTACCTTGAACCAGTTTTTATGCGTTTCATCAAGTAAAAGGCATCAAGTAAAATTTAAATAACCATGTAGATAACTGTATAGCACCAATTCAGCTTTAACATAAGTTATTAAACGTATTGACATTTTCTGATGAATAATATCACATCACTAAATTACACATTTTTTAATAGACATCAGCATCTGTTGTATCATTTTCCTACAATGTACATATATTTTAGGATTTGTCAGATTTAACATTAAGTTGTAATTCACATTTCTGTGTGGCATATCGCTCCATCAGGTCCAAATGCTGAAAAGACTTAAAAAAGAGACTTCCACAAAGCTGCTCTGGCCACTGCGGTTCTTGGTGTTCTACGCACAACTGAGGGAACTGTAACATCCTTCAAAATTATTCTCAGGTTGCAATCGAGCATCAAGGAGTTAAGTGGCCAAGGAAGTGCAAAATAGGGAATTTAGAAGAGTCTTGGGAGTCCTTTTGTATGCTGATCACCATTATTATTATTATTAATAATTATAATTATTATTAATAATAAATAAAACCACTAGTAATGCCATCTGAAAGGTTGAAAATTAATATAAAGTTTCATGGCATGACCTTAAACAAGTCACTCCTTGTAAAAGCTGGATCGTCAGAAAACTTTATCTATTGAGCCTCTATACATACAGTATGTTTCCCTCTAATCAGTGGATGACACTTAATCTTTTAAACTTCTTTTCATTAACTTCTAAGTCCTAGCTCTGATGTGCATCATTTTGCTCTCACAGGACACTGTCTCCATGTCCTCTCCTGCCTTTCTTCTTTCTCTTTTTGTAAGTACACCTTTCTACTGCTTCAGAAACTTTGCTTATTCTTTCTTTTTCCCTGCAAATCTATCTGTCAGTATTAATTTCTCCACTTACTCTTAGAAACCAGAATTTGAACATATCCTTAGTGCACTGGTCTTCAACCCTGGTTCCCAAGGGTCCACTGTCCAGTATGTTTTAGATGTCACTCTGCTCCAACACACCTGACTCAAAAGATCAGATCGTTATCAAGCTCTGCTGAAGCCTGATAAACAGATATAGAAAGGGTAGATGCCACACATCGTATCCCTTAACATTGTGACGAATGCGTGTATATAAACAAAGCAAGAGCGTGCTTTTATCTTGCTTGATATCGATGATTTCTCTATAAAGGGAATATGTATGTCGAAAATGAACTCATCAAGCTTCTAACATTTCTATGTAAGATTCTTTACAATATGAAACAATTATATTACTTATGAAAGATTATTCCTTCTGCTCTTGACTCGACTGTGTGCTTGTTATTGCAAGCCCAAGTCACACAAAACTGGGCCATACTGCGATTTGTTTGACCTACCGAGCACAAAAACAGTGGAAACACATTGACAAGTGAACCACTCCAATATTGCCGCCATGTTGACATCAGAGGTGTGACGTCTACCCCTTTATATATCTTTACTGATAAGGACTCACTGCTTTGAATCAGATGTGTTGGAGCAGGGTGACATGTAAGACATGCAGGACAGTGGGACCTGAGGACCAGGGTTGAAGACCTCTGCATTAGAGCATCCAGTGACTTAAAAAGTTAATGTCTTCTGGCCTCATCTTCTGCTGTTTTACTGTAGGATGGAGGCACTAGGGGGCGCCGTTGTGCCATGGAAGCCGACCTCAAGATGAAGAAATGAGCCTCAGATTTTATTTGACAGCGTCCTGAAGTTGGAAGTGAACTGTGAAATACTTTTCAGACTGTCGGCTGCATGGATGCACACTTTAAATACAATGAGCATTAATGTGCAGTGCTTGATTAACTGGGTAGACTGTAATGTGTAGAAGCTCATTTCAGGCAGCTGCACCGACAAGGATTACATATAGTATAATCCCATATTACAAAGGGGCATTGAAAACGACTAGGTTAAACCTCTCATAGACATAGCTGCAACTAAGCCTGCTATAACATATGTCAGGTTATACTAATGAAGACAAGTATGGAAAGAAGCAGCGATAATTTGTTAAACCGCAGGCCAAAGATTGATTCATTTCTTATTTTTAAATATCCTAAGCCCCAGAAATGAAATATGCAGGCTCCCATATTAATTTCAGAAAACATTTTCACTGTGGATAAAAATAATCTTTTAATACTTTTAATTGTGCTGATATTTTGTTTGTGCTGAATTTTTTTTATTTTATTTTTTACCATGGATACACTTCCTGTGAAACAGTACTTGTATACATTTTCTTATTAATTTTCAGTGTTTTAAGCAAATGTCACAGTTCAGCTGTTCTGTATTAATCTGTGTTATGATCCTTAACCTTATAATGTCAATAATCAAACTAACTAGATGGCACTAAAAATGCTTCTTCTGTTTCATAGTATGTATTAATGCCAAAACACAAGTAGTTTTGTTACTGCTATCGTTATTTACTGCTGTTTAAGTCCTCTTTGTTTATCTTTTTTCCTTTATTAACTCTAACCTTGCTGTGTTTAAACTACCCTGTCAGAAGCAACATTCTGTCTTTGAGTTGTGTACAAGTCAGTGAAAATGTTTTATTACTTTGCAAATGTGAATAGTTGGCATTTCATATTCCTGCCTTTTTTTTTTAATTAAATAAAGTTTTGCTTTTGTGAAGTCCAGGACCCTGAAGTTTCATGTTTACAAGGAAAAATGCAGGGAAGTATTGAGATTTCATCAAAATCTTCAATTAACTATTTGCCAATTAGCAGCAGACATACATTTGGATTTAGTATTAAATAATTTTAACCTTGTGTTTCTATTTATATCAGAAAATTATTTAGAGCAATATCCAGTGTCACTTTCATCAAAATATTCCTTAATGTACATGTTACCTGTATGTAAATGAGTGATTAAAACAAACGCATAAATCAGACAAATGTATTCTTGTAACATCTTTAATTTTCTAGTGTTTTTGGCTGAAAACGGAATTTCATAGTGCTTTGTAGATCACACGTTATGAATGATACCAAAACCTGATTTGCGAGTGTCACAGTAATTTTTTTTAAACATGTTTGCATGTGGTCCTGAATATTCTTATCGACATCTAGTGTTAGCAGTAACAGAGACATTTTCACCCTTAAACATAAATACAGAGATAAAAACACTCAAGACTCACTGAGGATACATGCAACAGTAATGATGTGTAACACGGGGTTAAATTAACGTCAACTAAAAAGTGCTTAGATTAACCTGAAAGTTTCAAATTGAGAATGAGAACAGCTAAGGCAGTTTGGCAGTCTTAGTGCACATGAAAAACAAACGTATGGATTTGACAGGGTTAAAATACTCCAAATCATAACTAATGACTTGATTTGACAAGCAAATAGTCTGTATTCTGTTACAAGCTGTGGGGAAAGTTAGTTCTATTCCAAACATAATTAAAAATCACCACATCTTGTTTTTTTGATTAGGTTTTCAATTGAAACAGTCTGCTTTATAATACAACCATATAAAGTAAGTGTGCAGGATTTATAAAACGTCTAAAAAATCTGGGCTGAAAATATTTTTTTTTTCCCCCAAGCAGATAATCACAAACTATGTGCAGGGTTCAAGGACAGACAGTATTGCATGTGAATTTATCCCATTACAGACATCGCTCACACACAATCCTCCAATTTCCATCAGGTGTAACATAAACAGAACGCCTGAACGAGCTTTTTGGTTGAAGTGGACCACCTCTTCCTGATTAGAAACCAAAGTTCCCTCCTGAGGACTTGGGCTCAAAACAAACATTTTTTTTAGATACCATACTGTACAGTGTCTGCAGCTGAAGCAGGAACTGTTCATGTCTCCAGACCAGCGCAAAGAACAGAACATATGTGCACATGGAGGGCAAGGGAAGCAGGAAGCACAAAGTGGGGCAGCACTTCATTTTGGCAAAGTATAACTGTAGTAGATTTATCAGTAGAATGCACTCCTCCTGTTGCAATAGAGCGGGAAAAACCACAGTATAAGTGTTACAGATCTGTTTTTATGTCTGATTTGTCTGTTTACACAATAAGTAACAGCTTCTCCATCTTTTCACAGAAGCTTTTGTTCAAAGTTTACTTGTACTTTCAGTCGGTTTTGAACACTTTCCTACAAAAAACAAGAGCCAAGATGTTCAAGTGACATTCACTCCATTAACGATCAAATAAATAAACTCAACTTTCAGAAAGGACGCAAAACTGTTGAGAAAATAAATACAGCTAAAGCACAAATCCTGAACAAATGTGTGAACGTACAACTACCTTCACAACCCCCCGAAGGGAATCCCCACATTATGCCGTTTCTATAAGAAAGTTTAAAGGCTCTGAGACGTTGTACAATACTACCACAATTGAGTTGGTACCATGCCGCTAACCACCGCAGACTGCGCTGGCAGCCGACATGCAACTCTATTTTCTATCATTCAAGAGGAGAGAAGGCACATTGTTTCCAGTGGCATCGTCTCCCACTGCACCGTACCCCAAAAAAATTTCTTTCAAAAGTGGCCAGATTAGATAGACTACATACTCTAATAAGCTGTATTATTGTCTAGTTTTAAGATGAGTCTGCAAAGAAATGTTTCCTCCTCTCAAACTGTCTTCATTTGCCTCTTTGACGCTGGACCAGTCGATGCAGTTTGTCACAGTTGTCCAGCCTCATCGACTCTGCCTTCTGTTTTAACCGCTCATCTCGGTACAGCTGCCCAAGGTTTGCCAAGTCTGATTCTGCAAAACAGAAGAGAATGACACATAATCAGGTATTTACATTGGACATTTACACCTAAAACGGATGATCTAAACATCTGTTTACACACAGGTCCGTCACAATCATCAGTCTGGTCAATCACAAGTCTACTTTGATTATTCTGTAGCACTGTGATAAATGGTAAATGTAAATGGGCTGCACTTATATAGTGCTTTTCCACCTTCATGGTGCTCAAAGCACTTTACATTAGCCTCACATTCACACACACACACTCATGCACCAGTAAGTTTTCCAAGGTTCTGTCAGTCCTACTGGGAGACTAAGTCAGGGTTCAGTGTCTTGCCCAAGGACAGCCAGAGCTGGGATGTGAACCGCCAACCCTTCAGACCTGCTCTACCAACTGAGCCACAGCCAGCCTATATTACATGAATATGTTACAAAACCTAAATTAAAAAAAATAAACTACAAAATATATCAAATATTCATAGACACCTACAATTTCTTGGATTGCAACTGGCATACTTCCTTATTATGACAAAAAATTATTTTCAAAATTAAGATTTACCACTATCATCCAGCTACAGTATATGCACTATAAGAGGCTTTCCCTTTCTCGCTTACTTTGCTGTTTTTCCTTCCAGCAGCTGCTCTGCAGGTGTTCAATATAGTCACTTTCTATGGTTTTCTCCAGCTCATCCAGTGCAGCTCCACGATATTCCTTCTCAAAACTTTTATCCACATAATATGGCACGCCCATGTGCTGTGTTTCCCTGGACACCACAAGCCCCATGGCCCTGAAATACAGAATATTCATTTATCTGCTGATACAATGATAGTAAACATAATGAGGCCTGGGAACTTGTCAATACTGTTGTCAGGCTGATTATAAAACAGACTTACGGTTTATAAAAGAGACTGTATGGAGGGTTAGTGGCCATCATCTGAGTAAACACCGATATGAGGATTAACACCAGCACAGGAAGAAGCTGCAGGAGAGCGGTGAAGGTGTTCTGTGGGAAGATGAAATCAGCACAGATGAGGTAGCATATAACACTGTACGTAGGCCGCATGGTACACTGCACGTCTAAGCAAAAACAGTACTTTAGAAAGAAAAAAAAAAGCACCA
This sequence comes from Siphamia tubifer, assembly GCA_020466265.1. NCBI lineage: Eukaryota > Metazoa > Chordata > Actinopteri > Kurtiformes > Apogonidae > Siphamia > Siphamia tubifer. Next base: position 20,362,512 of record CM035796.1, read on the forward strand.
TCCTCCATTAGAGGCACTCTAGTTATGTGGAGAGTAAATGAGTGGCAGGCAAGTAATTACAGAAAACAAAAAAGTGAGGGATAAAAAAAGTGCTTCTCAAACTACATGACTTAATAGTTAATCAATGCTTCTCATGTTAAATATTGACATGAAATAATGACATAACTTCAGAAGTAGGTCATAATAATGTGTGTATTTAAATAGGAACTATGAGTCACTGACTTGACTCTGGTTGTCCTCCACCACCTCCTCGCGCCTCTCATAAGTACGTCGACGACGAGGTTGATAGAACTGTGAGTAGGAGGATCCCTGGTTAGTGTACACGTGGACGTTTCCTAGAAGACAAGACACACTTCTGTCAGCTTTCCTGTCATGCTTCCATGTCCACTTCTTAATTGACTAATCAAAAGAATAACAGACTATCAGCACTACCAACACCAGACAGTACTGAACTGAATGTACACAATGTAAAATGTAGTGTAGACATTTATTTTTACTGTACATTTTTGGATTAATTTCAGAAAATTATATATATATATATATATATATATATATATATATATATATATATATATATATATATATATATATATATATATATATATATATATATATATATATAACTTTTATTTATTTTTTATTTTTTTACATTTTTTGCAAATGATGAATCACAGCAGTAAGTGATGAAAAATATTGTATTAAAAGGTTGATTTTACAATTCTGTTTGAAATCACCACTGTAAATGTACAGGTATTTAATTAAAGAACAGGAGAAAATACAAGATGTGGTCAATTTTCCCACATGTAAAAGCAGATTTGTCTTTTATCTTATGAATGATATAAATGAAAAAAACTAAACTAAAATAATAATAATTGATATTTTCAGCCAGGACATGAAATCCTGCTGGACGTTGTTCATCCAACTGAACGCCATGTACCTGTGGGAAACCTTCCTCCGAAAAAAATATTAAAGAGCTCTTCAGGAGAGATATCAGCCTCAAAATCTCTGTGGAAGCTTCGGTAGTGTCCATGACGGGCATGGGTGGAGTGTTGGGGTGGACTCGTAGCTGTGGATTGATCTCCATATTGATCGTACTGCTGCCTCTTCTCTGGGTTGCTCAGTACTGCGTATGCGTTGCCTATTGCTGTTGAAGGAGGATAGGAAAATAATGTGATCATGGCAAACAAAGTATATTTTGGCTCCAAACTTCACAGATATTTGTTACGAGCTGAATAGCAGTTATTTTTAAAATCACACACACAAGCACCATATTTCATCTTATGCTCAATCCCTTTATAATGTGAAATGTCACTGCAGGGAGAAATTTATCCTGTTATCAGTAAACCACAGGTTTAATTGTTGACTCTCTTAAAACCGTTATGTGATTATGCACTATAAAGTGTCCTGATGAAAAACTTCAACCAACTAAAAACATTTGTGCTGGGGCGGGAGGTAATTACTTCCGGCGAGGAGGTTACGTTTTTGCCGGAGTTTGTTTGTCTGTGTGTTTGATAGAAAGATAACTCAAAAAGTTATGGATAGATCTTGATGAAAATTTCATGACATGTTGGGGGTGTCAAATGATTCGATTTTGGTGGTGATCCAGAAAGGGTTCCTGGATTCTGGATCACTTTGAAATGTATTCTCCATTTACCACAATGTTAAATTAGTGCTTTTCTAGTTTCTTCCTATTTCTTTAGGACTGACCACCAAGATTGAGTATATACAAGGTGTGCAATTAAAAAATGTATTACAAAAACACCTGATGAAACATGTTAATCAGATTTGTTCTGTGTCCTCAGTGGTTCAAAGATCTTCATCACATTATGGGATCATGTGCCAGAGATCAATTACTGCAAATGTTTACCTTCATCTTGTGACTGAATATGTGGTACCACAACTAGACAACCTTCAACCAACCATTATTTTCCAGGTAGATGATGCTCCACCACATAGGGACTGCATGTTGGTGGGTTCTTACATCAAATATTGGGTTGGAAGCAATGGCCCAATCCCCTGGACACCATATTCACCAGATATCACTCCCCTGGGTTCCTTTCTATGGGGTTATGTTAAAGATATTGTGCATCGAACAAAGACATGGGATGTCAACGACCTGAAGCAAAAGATCACTGATGCCATCCACACCATTGATGGGGCTATGATACATGGTGCCCAAATGGAGGTCTGTTTAACAATCTCGACAGATATCTATTTATTTTCTTTTGTATTGCATTAATGTGTTAAACTGTAAAGAGACTTTCTGAACACCCTGTATATACTGCAATGGATATAAAGATGTAAAATAATCATAGGATTGATGAAATACCAAATTCTTTACCTTTGAAAGCATCAGTTGCTCCTGGGGCAAAATTCTTGTCAGGGTGAAACTTGAGGGCTAACTTCCTATACGCCTTCTTCAAATCTTCCTCACTGGCATGTTTGGAAACACCAAGGATGTCATAGAAGTCCTTGCAATTCTTTATCCTGGAATATCAAACGACAATAAGATCAGAAATCCAGAATAGGAGAGAGGTGCACTTTCCAAGCCTAACATAAGTTAATATAAAGGAATCGACTTCTTAAGCATGTATTTCATGTTAAAGCTACAATCATTAACAAAAGTCTAATAGAATTGGTAGAGCTGAAATATGCTGAATTTATGTGAACAATATTAACAGATTGTTTTAGAGAACAAAATGGGATATATTTAGCATAACTTCTGTGTGTGCAAATGTGTCCTGAACTCTACACTAATCCTCTGATGTTTCTTAAATGTTTGTGCTACTTTGTATGATGGGAAAAGAGGCTACACTGCTGATAATACTGATTTTCATCTGTAGAAGTCATTTAGTTCTGTTTGTGTATATTTCTTATACATTGCACCTATTACCTGCCCTTTTGTTATGATTTTAATACAATGTCTTAAAAATAAATATACATGCTTGTTAGAATGCTGCATAAACACAGAATACAGCTTATGCTTCATCCTACTCCTTTTCGGACATGTTATTGTTATTATTATTATTGTTGCACTTTGCACATGTTCGAAATAAATAATTCAAATCAAAATCAAAAAATCAAATCAATACAGAAGTGGGTCCTGGTGTTTGTACTATACTGTATGTGTAAATCCAAACACTGCATAAATGAGAAAGATTTATTTTTTTGCATTACTATGTCTTACTGCACATTTTTAGTTTCATTTTTATTTCATATCTGCTAACTGGCAGTCAACTTGTTTACACTCTACACCACTGCAGGCAAAGATATATGTAAAAAAATCTGACCAGCACCAGATAAATTATTAAACAGAGCCTCAGTTCGATGTGGAAAAACAACAGCACTTACCGGCCTAATATATTGGAAAGTATGAAACACATCTGAAAATAGAGAAGTCAGTGTGTACCTGTGAACACCTTGGCGTTGCTCCTCTGTGTAGCTCTTCTTGTCATCACCACCTGTGTTATTTGCTTCATTGTTTCCAAAGTCCTCGTCCCTCCAGCCTGACGGTGGGGGGACATGATTTGCTTCTGGACTTGTACTTCCTCCATTTCTGAGTATGGCATCTATCAGCACTGCAACAGGATAACATGATGTGTCAGTTAATAACTGGGTTGAGCAAGATGCATATTTTCTGTACTGTACCTTTCTGCTGATGATGGATATGTTTGTGTTGCACACCAGTGGCATACATAGACAAGATTTGACATCAACCAGCATTAGATGAATTACTAAACACAACCTTTGTTAAATATTGAAAACGGATTTTAAGACAGTTACGGATAATAGAGGAAAACATTACGACTGTCACCATTGAGGTGGTCACTGATGTTAGGACACCTTCACAGTGCATATGCTTTTAGAAGTTCCACGTTTCAGACTGAAATCTAAAGGGGATTGTGCTTTTTCTGTTCTAGCTCCAATACTGAGGAACAACCTCCCCCTCGCTATCAGGTCAGAAGAGACAGTGGCTCACTTTAAAAAGCCTTTAAATATGCACTTGTACAGATGTATATAACTATTTAATCACATTCCTTTTTACCCTATTCGTTCACTTGGTTTTTATCTTTGTTGTTTCAGTGCATTTTATCCTGTTTTAATTACTTAAAAATTACTGTACTTATTTTGTGTGGCATTTTATTTCATTAATCATAAACCTGAATTTTATTTCATAACCTTGTAACTAATTTCAATAGACACTATAGAAAGAAAGTTCACTATTAAACTAAAGTTCACTATTAAACTAAAGTTCACATTATCCACATTACTACCAAGGCACTAAATGGGACCGAGGTCAGTCAGGTACTCCATAATCATAGAAACCCTTCATTTATGAACTTCTGATCATTGCTTAGGGATTAAATCAAAAGCAGACAACACTGGTTTTCAAGTCAAATGCTTCCAGAACCTTTGAATCTATGACTAACATAAAAATTCTGTAAAAAATGCTGGCTAGCTGCACTATGAGCTGCCTATGCAGAATTAAATTAAAATACTATTGATTCTACAAATGAGGACATGAAAGAATAATAAAATGGTTAGAGTAAAACAATAATCCTATGAACCTCTAGAAATAAAATCAGCACTAAAAGGTATAAAAACCAGGGCTAAAATGCAGTATACGTTTTTTTTTCCTTGTATGTAAGACTTAGAAATCTATTGTATAAAGGAACATAAACTAATATCTTCTAACACATCATCATACACATTGACATCAGCTAACCAGAACTTTTGTCATTTGTTTCCTAATTCATGTTATTAAAGTACGGAAAAATTTACATGATTATTCTCTGGGGCAGATCATTTCTAAAAAAATGTAGACCGCTATAGCAATAATAATAATAATAATAATAATAATAATAACAACAATACTTGTAGCAGTAGTAATTATGATGATGAGGATAAAGATGTGTATTTTCAAGGTTTATTTGTATTTTTTCCCAGACATTTCAGAATGCAAACCAAACATGTTCAGTTTGCTTACACAATATAAAAAGCTCAGTCTGATTTTATTGCAATAAACTCTCAAATAAATAATGCATAATTAATCTAATCTTTATCAGCCACACAACATGACTACATTATTCAATATATAGATCAAAACTTGTTTGTCATCAATATAATGTATCCTGTGTTATTAATGCACAAATGAGCTTGCCTGGGATAATCTTTATCAGTATGTGGGATTTGTCGATGAAGTGAGTCTTTATTGAGTTAGTAAAAGATTGTGCCTTTTTTTGTTCATGCATATTTCATTTATGTGCACATGTCAATGATGAGTTATACGTTTTGATTTTAACCTCATAAAATGACGACATCCTTATGGCCTAAAGACATTTCATTAAAACTTAGTCACTCAGATAATGGAGCTACTGAAGGCAACTGTACAGAAACACATTATAGCACAGAGTGAATAAGTGTAAGGGGGAGGGGAGCTTTAGCAGCCCTAAAATTTAAGGTTGAGCAAACAGTCCGATTACACCTGACCCAATTGGTTATCATCAAATCCAGCCTGAAATCAGAGAATACATACTTGCAAAGTAAATAAACCTGCACAAATTATGTATTTGACTGGTGTTCTGCAGGCAGGGTGCCATTGCAGAAGGTGCGTATCTAATTTTACCTCTGGCCCTGGTGCTGGGGTAAATATTCTGGGCTTCATATAGCAGCTGCAGAGCCCGATCTTTCCGTCCGGACCGTAAACACAGCTTCGCCTTCTCTATCAGCCGGTCTGCTTCGTCTTTGTCCATTTCAGCTCTAGATGGTTATTTTGCAGAAGCGTAGTCGTTTACTTAATTGAGTCCCTGTGCGTCAAAATCATATGGCAAGAAGACCAACTGCCGCTAGATAGCTTGTTAGCTAGCCTGTTAGCTAGGTTTGGTTACAGACAGCTGCGTAACGTTAGCTAGGTGAGCTCAAAATCCCCCACACTATCCGACTAACAGGCGCTGGGAGTTGTCAGGCTGCAAACACACCTGCAGCTGGGCCATTTTTACGCTAAAAATCTAAATAACATACGAGTTTTAGCTTTTCAGGTTTTTAGTAATATTTAAAGGTCCAGACAGTTATATTAACCCACCCCCCGCGCGGTTGGAGGTGAGAGCGACGACGGACAGAGGGGGGCGTAACCCAACCTACGTCACATCCTGTAATATGCACGAACTCCGCACGAGACCCACTGTAAAAAAACAAACAAAAAAAGACATATTAATTTCTTTCTCGGTTTGACAGGATGTGTTTTGATTGACAGTGTCACAGTGTTCGAATTTTTAGCTATGTTTTTACAGCTGAAGGTTGAGTAACATCAGCAGGGGGCTGAGTAGTGTCGATGCCTTCACGTGCCGTCAGGATTTCTCACGCTTTCTTATGATGCATTCAGGACTGCTAAAGGTGATTTTCATAGTGAAGATAAACAATCTTAACCCACAAAGAGCCACTACTACTTCTGTGACTACAGAGAGAATATTTTTTTACTCTATAGTTGACAGTTATTAAGCGACTTATTAGCATTTATTACAATATTATCCTCCTTGTTTTGCTATGTTTTTCTCCAATGTAAATCACGTAATTTCCTATAGTTAATTTGCTGATCACATAAATGGTCATAAAAACTCAGATTGAAGTTGAGGGGTATTATATCAGAAACAGAAAACTGTCAAAAAAGTGACTTGTACAGCAAAGATATCAATAACTGAACACAAAAAGAAGTGTGTCCATCCACTGTCATTAATTACATTCACTGGGTTTCTCTGGTGAATCAATATTGAAGACAAGTATTCAGAGAATGCCTAATCTCGCCCCCCCCCCTTTTTTTTTTGCCAATCTCAAGTTTCTATGACAATCCCTTCTTGAATTAGAACCAGTAATGTGATTTTGACCTTTCTGCTAAATGCGACCTTGACCTTTCCAATATTGATAATTTCATTATGCGTCACTAAATAATTATTAATTATTAATTATCCAGTATTGCTTAAGTTATAGCATGATGTGTCTATGTTTGACACAAACACTGTTACAGAAGTTAATTTTGCGACATATCACCTTTGACCTCCAGAGATCTCAAAAATCATTGGTCATAGGTGACAATACAATTTAATTGTAGAAATCTTCATTCTGCATTGTTGTTGTGCAATTTGAAAGGTCTGTGACCTTCAGTTCTTGAGTTATAACCGATAATGTGATTTTAAACTTTTAGTTAATTATGACAATGACCTTTGACCTTTAGTCAACTGGATCATTGCATCTGATGCACATTATCTATATGTATATGCCCATGTAATTTCATGGTGATATCTTAAGCATTCATGAATTTATAGCATGATATGTCTCTGGACACACATACACACACACACACACACACACACACACTCAAAGCGATTACAATAATCTCACCCAACCAATGCTGGGCAACATGAATGACAGAATTTCTACTATGGAAGCTAACTATGGAGCCTTTGAACACTCAAATGGGTCATATGTGATGACCATGAAAATATGGAAAACTGTATTTTACACCAGTTACATCATGTATTGATAGGATTAATGGATCAGCAGGTATTACATGGTTTAGATCAGTAAATACTTTTGGTCACTGGTGGTTGTTTGGGTCTTTATGGGAAAAGGAGAAATTAATCTCTTAACCCAGGGGTCATAGAGAGCCATTGTCCTGCATGTTTTAGATGTGTCCCTCTTCCAGCACACCTGATTCAAATGATCAGCCTATGGTCCAGCTCTGCAGAAGACTGGGAATGACTGCAAGGTGTGTCGGAAGAGGGGAATACCTCAAACACGCAGAACAGCAGCTCTCTAGGACTGTCATTGCAGACCCCTTTCTAATGTAAAATATTCCCAAAATTAAAGTGGTGAATCTGTCCTGAGTTCCGAGTGACTATCAGCTGTAGTTTCCATGATACAGCATTAGATGAAAATTTAAAATGTGGAGAATTAATGACAGAGTATATTAGTCTACTTCAAAACAACATTTGTTCAATCACTTTTCAGGTTCACACACACACACACACACACCTACTACATAGGAAATAATGGTTCCCAGTTAAAGAATGCATGATAATTGTAATGATTATCATGCATATTTAACTATGAACCATTATTTTTAACCATCAGATGTGGGGTCACTACTTTCTTAGGCACACACCTTCATGGTTACACTATGTAATAGATGTTGAAATTGGTGAAAATGTACTTAACTGTGTTAATTTGTCATTAATGAAATGTATCCTGTGCTCAAATGAACCAACTTTAAAATACATTTTTATCAGGACGTTGGATTTCAGAGTGAAGTGAGACTAATTTTGAAAGGAAATAAAACACCATGCCCTTTTTGTTCATGCATATTTTATTCAAGAGTAAAAAAATGTGATTTGTCCCATAGGGCATGCTTACAATGTGTATCATTTAGGAAGTCAAATGCCAAAACATACTGTATTTCCAGAGATAATAAAAAATGTTGCAAGATAAAGTCCATTATATTTGTTTGTTGAAATATGCATGTAGACCATACAAAAACCAGAAACAAAAGAAGAAAAATAACCATAAGCTAAACTGTAACAATAATAATATCAGCAGTAAATATAATCAGAGTACAATGATTCCTGTTAAACTTAAGTGTGACACATGATTTTCATTGTGTCCAATTCATTTACATCTGAAAACCATGCTATCATGCTTTGGCAGCCTGAAAGTTGCTTTTCACTGAGATTATATTCATTCACACTATTGAACATCTTCTGTACATCAGTACAACAGAAAAAAAACACAAGGCTTCACACCTTAGAAGGGCACCTCTGCATAACAATAAATCCATATAAAATTAAAAACAGTGGTAATAAATAACAGAATGAAAAAATGGACAAAAACGATCAAAGGAAGCCTATTTATAAAAATTTATAAAACAAGACAAATAAAACTACAAATATATTTCAAAAAGAAAATAATTCAAGTTTACTATTTGAAACACAACTATCACAATTATAATCTCACATAACAATTAGGAACTTAATTGCATGCATTGATGCGTTCCATACCATAGATGCTGTGTTAAAAATCACTGTTTTTCTCCATCCATTACCATTATGATTAAATAGAAAGATGAAATATGAAGTAGAAAAAATAATATATGAAAGGAAATTCTAGAAATTTAAATGGTAATATGCTTTTCTGTGCATTAGGACTTTACAAAGTGCCAAATTGTTAAAATTCCATTTTTAAACAGGACAAAATATTGTCTGTTGTCATTGTTACTCTTTTTTCAACTATAAAAAGACAATTTCAATTCAACAAAGCATTTTCAGATAAAAATGTACCTGTCATTTAACATTTTTGTTTAATATTTGACCTGTTTCACTGCTGAACTGTACTGGAAGATTAAAAAGAAAAAGATATGATGGTTGTTTCCCACAGCAGCACATAATTAAGTCAGTTACTAACAGTTTTGATTACATTTCTTCTTCTCTGCATTTCCAAATTTGTAGAATTTCCTTATTCTGATAAAGTACTTTGTGTAGATTCTAATCGCTGATTTTGCAGTATAGCAAAATGTGCAAAACTCAAAGGGTGCTAATGTTCTGTATACATGTGTGACTGCGCATAGTTTTTATTTCTCTTTAGCAACAAGCAAGTGAGAAATAATCAGGTAGTGTGTGATAGCAGGGTTGGCCCCAAAGTTCAAAATCTCTTCTCTTTTCCTCTGTCATCCAAAAACTGGTGTCAATGTCATTCCAGGAATCCCAGAGCAGAAAAAATAAGTACCATTGCAGAGTGACTGTTGGACATGTGTGAGGTATAGTTTAATCAAACACAGAGTTAAATATAGGAATAAAATAACTGTGAGGATGTTTATGACCCAAATATAGGCTACTCCTCTCAGATTCACTTAACATAAAAGCTGATGAGAAGTTGCAGTGTCTTGTAATACCTATTTTTAAGGGGATAGTTTTATGATTTAAAAATAATCTGTGATGATATGTTGGATATATCTACAGAAACAGTGGAAGAACATTTCCTTTGTGCTCTTTTCTTCCTTTCCCCTAAATTTCCTCATCTCCTCCAAGTGACTGCCAGCTAGGAAATGACTGATACTGAGGGAAGTGAAGAAAAGAGCAACACCGGAAAGTTCTGAGTGAGTGTGAGCACTTATGAGCATCCTGAACACTTTCCCCGTACAGAATGATGGCATCTTACTACAAGGTAAATCAAGAAATAAAGTCCAATCGTAAGATTGCACTGCAAGTTTAAGAGGTACATGTATGTTTTTTTGCTTCCATTCTTTTTTTTTGCACTCTCTCATAAAGTGTTTTAACTCGTTAATACTAGCCAAACATATCGGTAAATAACATTATTTTCCTTATGAAGTGAATTTGTAAGTGATTCTTAATAAACACTTTATAAAACAGTAAAATGATGTGTGTGTTATGGATACTGCAATTATAACTTCTCTCTGGCTCATCTGGTTATGAAGGAGCAGGCGTTTGTCAGCATCAGAACTGCACAACTCCCGCCAATTCAGTCTTTAATTGAACTGAGAAAAGGAACAAAAGGCAGGAACAACGTTCAGCCAAGCTGCCGCCTGCTGTCTTCTCCTTACCCCTGCCCAATGCTGTGAACCCCTGCCCCCCCACTCCCCAACTGTGCAATGACATACTGTCATGAAATAAATGACCTTATCGCCCATTTTAGATTAGCTGCAGATGTCATGTTCTGTCTGTGGGCCTGTTTTATTTCTATGTTCGGAAGCCTGAATTCCCGATTTGGCAATGTCTTGCTGCATAGCGCAACAGCAGCACGGTTCTGAGGGTACGACAGCACATCACTGGATGTTGCTGTTGTCATCAGTGCCATTTGCCTCGGACATATTCATCTTTCCCATGGAGTGACCCACATGGTTCACTCCATCCTTTCGAGGTGGCATGCGTTCGTTGATGCGGTCCAGACCCTTAGCCTCCTCAAAGCTGCTAATCTTGTGTTGGGGGGAGAACCCACGGATAGCTGTAGACAAGACAAAGAACCACATATAGAAGAATCACAGTCAGTTTCTAGCTATTTTCAGATGATTTCACTTTGTGTAATTTCCCTTGTGTTATATATAAAGAATACAGTTCTGAATATGAATAAAGTTGGCAACAGTATTTCAAAATCAAATAAATATATTAAATATATTGCATACATTTTTTAAAAATTACATTTTAGCTCGTATTGAAGATACAGTATGTATGATTGAATTTATTCATCAAAAAAATGAAGATGTCATTAACTTGAGAGAGTAGAAGCTGTTGTCATTTAATATTTCCTTCCAAAATGCTCGCTGTAACAATCAGTGATCCACACACATGTAAACAAACTGCTTCACTCAGTGAATATCTCTGTACACAAAGTCCTTCTGAAGCCTTTTTCTCTGGAAAATTCTCTCTCTGCAATATGTTCCATCCCTGTATGCTAGTTCAACTAAAAATATATTACATTAAAAAAGAAAAATGTACACAAAATCCCTGTAAACACCTTGTTTCAGAATAATCCAAGAAACGCATATGGTGACAAAATTGTAGCCAAAAATTTATTGTGAAAGAAACTATGTTGCTTTGCAAACAGGGAAAAATATTTACAATTCTGTTGAAAGATATAGACTGAGATTCTAAAGCAATCTGTGTGCTGATGGTGTAATTTGCTGTATCGTAGGTCTTTAGTGAATTAAGATAAACTCAGACATATCATAAAAGAACTGAAGCTTCAGGATGCATATTTTATGTCGATCCTCTGGTTTGTTTCTTGTTCTTATGCATGCAGTGCATTTTCGAGCCAGATGGAGGCCATTTATGAGCCAAACCCCGAACAATGGGGTATTTTAGTCATGCATCTCTAAGCAGTACTTGACTTTTGCAGTGTTTTATTTATCATGAACATGTCTTGATGGCACGGGGAGCTGTTCCGTTTTTGTTTTTCTCTTTTTTTTCCTAGGTGGAAATGGTGCATTCTCCCTGTGGCTTATATTTGTTATGGAGGACAGACTGCCACTCCAGTGATACAAATGGAAGCACCTGCCACTTCTTTTAACATCTCCAAGAGGATAAGAGGAGCATAAACTGCAGAAAGAGCCATGTAATCTCTTTTTAGCTGCCAAACCCAGTACAGACACCTCATCTAAACAGCTGGAGTTATGCAGCGACAAGTACATGAACCTTCACTGGTTTCCAAACCTACATATAAAGCCAACATGATTTAATAGAGTATCTCTTGATTCAGAATGCAGGTGTTTTTACACACACACACACACACACACACACACACACACACACACACACACACACACACACACACACACACACACACACACACACACACACACACACACACACACTATCAATCACTTAAATATGGTAATTGTATATACTTACCACCATTTAAAATGCATGGGTCACAATAATATGTATATTTGGAGATATATTAAAACAAATTTGTGGGGTTAGCTTAATATACTGGTCATTAGAGAATTAGTTGTGGACACTTTCACTTGAACACAGGTGAAAGTGTCATCATTCAATATGGAGTGTCCCCCTCTGGCTTCCAAACAAGCAGTACAGCCATGACTCATGGAGCTAAGTCTGATGATCCTGTCCTGAGGATCTGATCACTCAAACAACTGATTGTACTGTGATGTCACCACAGCTCAGATGTGCACCGAACATGCCAATGGCACATTCTCTATTGTATTGAAAGTTGTGGCATTTTGAGCTGGCAAACCTAAAGTTATCAGTCAAGCTTGATTCTGTACAAGAGATTATACTTAGTTTCAGACATTAAGGGATTAGTCCAAAGGCCAACGTCATGCACATCGGGAATGAAAAAATACAGTTGTTAAGTGTGTTACTCATTTCATGACCAACATATACAAAATATGCATATGACCAAATCATTTTCTGGAGTATATGTTTGGACCCTGTGCTTTTAGTAGCACTAAATTCTTCTAGCATTAAGCTTAGTGTCCCTCTCTCTGAATAATAATTAATTAGTACAGTTTTAAACAACTAGCTGTACTGTATATATAAAAAAAATGGAATGTAATAAAACAAAACAGTAATTGCAGAAAACAAGAAAAGCAGATACTTTAAATAACGAATTGTAGCGTGAAAGGCATTAGCGTATCGTACTGCTAAGATACAACTTTATTTACACCATCTGGCTGACGTTTCATTGTGAATGTATGAGCAGGTGTCTTCAACCCTAATCCTTGGAACCCACTATCCTGCATGTTTTCAATGTAACCCTTTTGCAACACACCTGATTCAAAAGATCAGCTCATCATCAAGCCCTGCTGAAGCCTGATAATGACCCACTGCCTTGAATCAGGTGTGTTGGAGCAGGGTGACACCTAAAACATGCAGGACAGTGGGTTCCAAGGATTGGGGTTGTAGACCCCTGTTGTAGAAGGAGTAGTGATCCAAGTCCAATTCATTCATTCATTCATTATCTGAACCCGCTTTATCCTCACTAGGGTCGTGGGGGTCACTGGGGGCCTAATCCAGCTACAATGGGCGAAGGCGGGGTACACCCTGTATGAGACGCCAGTTCATCGCAGGGCTGACATACATAAACAAACAATCACTCTCACATTCACACCTATGGCCAATTTTTAGATTAACCAATTAACCTATCAGTGCATGTCTTTGGATGGTAGGAGGAAACCGGAGTGCCAGGCGAAAACCCACGCGGACACGGGGAGGACATGCAAACTCCACACAGAAAGGTCTGGTGTGGGATTCGAACCAGGGTCCTTATTGCTGTGAGGCACGAGTACTAACCACTGCACCACCGTGCCGCCCCCAAGTCCAATTCATGGGTGACATTATGAGGCACAGTGTTATTTTGATCAGCTGAGATTTTGTTGATACAACAATGACCTTCACATTGTATTGCACAGTGTTGAGAATTGAGACACTACATTCATTTATTTGTGGAGGTTTTTGTAGTCAAGGGTGTGTTCTGGTATGTGACTTCCCTCTGCTGATGATAGTTTGTCATACTGATCCTAAATATAACCCCTTTATAGTTACATATTGATTTTCAGAGTTTCATCTCAAAATGGCAGGATCAAATAGAGAAATGCAGACATGCTTTCATACTTTCATGCTAAAATGAATTCACTCCCATTCTCATAAGTAAATTTAAAGGGTTATGGGTGGGGAATAGCTAGTCACCACTGATTCAAAGATTGTGCTATACTTTAACATATGTAGCTAATTAACATAATTACGATTAAAAAATGTTTTTGGTTAATTCTGTGGAAATTTTAGTATTCCAGAATTGTGTGTTTTTTTAAATATGCATTTTTCTACTTTTATCGATTACTAATTATAATTATTATTCCTGTTGTAATTATTATTATTATTATTATAATAATCATGATCATCATTTAACCACTTTAATTAACTGCAAATCTTAATTGACATTAAAATCATTTGATTTTGTCTTTTAACAGAAATCACAGGTATTTTAATCATTATATCCAATGCTATATACACAGACTATATTAAACTAATCCATATCATCTAAATCATGCTGTGTCTCTGAAATTGTATTGTGATTCTGATTTTTGTTATTGCATAGTAAAGCACCACCTGTAAAAGTATTAAACCTTCCTTTGCAGTACAACTTGATGGACTTTTTGTTGTGTGAAGCCGTTTTGTGCATGGACCCGGCTCCATTGGAATGAACCCTTACAGTAGTATGTTGAGAGGGGTGGGAAAGGATGCACATGTTTACCTTCTCTGTCCTCATCATGCGGCTCGATGGCTTCAATGGCCTCAATGGTGGCTGAGGGGGGAGGAGGGGAGCAGGTTACTCATGAACAAGCCATGCAAATGTAGAATGCAGCCCCAAAGAAAAAGGCGGCTCAGGTTAGGGTTTGGCCAGATGAGCTATAATATATGTGTTCAGTGGTAAATGCAGTCAGAGGAGCATCATGCATGAATACTAGCTTGGGGGTTAGTCAGTCAGTTTGCGGTCAAAAAATCCATATGAAAAATAACAGTAATATGTCCATTTAAATAGAGGGGGAGATTTAGAAACTAAAAAAGCATGAGGTTGTCTGCAAACTATGATCCATTTGGAATATAGAAATGATTTAAATTAGTCTTGAACTAGATGCCTTTGCAGTTTCAGAGACATCTTCATCATCTATGTGTCTTCATTTGACAGATGATGGTAGAGAGGAGACAGCAAACAGGGACAGGGAGATGTTGAACTGCATGCAATGGAGATGATTCAGACCAGGAAATAGCGCACATAACCACCCTATACCTCTACAACTTGGTCTCATTTGTCAATCTCGATGTCTTAAATTAAATATAATATGATAACGTACATCCAGTCATTGATAATTTTTGACGCAGGATCCTGGCATGATGTGTCAAAACTATTGATTTCTTTATTAAATAGTGACATAAAAAGCCACTATTTACTAAATAAAGATGTAATTGAATGACTTAAGTGGTGCTACTTAATAAAAAGTCCCTTTCAGTCTATGGTGAAAACTTTAAATAGTGTATAAACAGCCTGCTATTCATAGCAACAGTCTAATAGTGTGTAGATACTATACTACAGTACTACACACACACAGTATGTCTGTTTTTTAGGCTAAAGAAAGCTCCAATTATCCTGTATCAAAAGATGCTCTTGCATTTGCTAATGTCAGCATAACAGTACAACAGTTTCCATTAGTGTTTTACCCGGGGTTTGTTTAATCTAAAATGCTTTATTTTAGTATTAGGTAGGAGACGATTAAAGCATAAATGCAGTAATTTAATATAACCACTGTAATCCCTATATGAAAATGTTTGCTTATTAATGTATAAGTATAAAAGTGCTTTCTCATACAGTGTAGTTGGCTTTCTATTACACATAATCTCTGCAATCTTTATATAACATATGTAAAAGTATCACTTAAAGAGGCTAAAAACACTGGTACACTGATCTACCAGCATAAAGGGCAGCGAGATAACAACAGAGATATTTAGAAGAAGACAGAAACAGGAATAAAGAAAGGATTGAGAACAGTGGTGAGAAAATGGACCAGAAAAAGATGGAATAACGGATAAAATGAAAAGGCTGATACTGCTGAGCCTTGTACTAACCGCTCTGCAGTGTCTGTCTGCCTCCTGAGAGAACCCCACTCGGCAGCATGCCAGTGGGCGTCAGGCCTTTAAGCGTCAACACATTTTCACTCTCCTCTCTGTAGGAGACACAAAGCCACACAGGTCAGAAAGCTCCACTGAACCCTGATCAAGCTGAGAAAAACTTCACGCCCCCACTTTAACAATAGTCTATATCCATGTAGTCTGTGTATACCTAATACATTCATACATGTGCATGCAAAAAAAAAAATAAGATTCATGTGCTCATACAGTACATTTCTATACAGACGAGCATGGACTACCTGAGAACTGAGAACATCTTGGCCATTTTCCCAATTGCACGGATCTTGTTCTTGATCACCTCCTTGCGTTGTGCAGCTGCATTGGCTGCAAAAAAATATACATACCATCATGATACTGTACATATTGGTGTTTAAAAAGATGCTCTCCTGTGCAATTAGGGGCTGTATTTATAGATGTCTTTGACGCATAAACTACTGTGAACACAAATTTTATTTTCTTGATTCATTACTATGAATACAGTACTGTCATAATCATCCCATGACTAGCGTGTAGCTCAAGTATGCAAATGTTATTCACTGTGAGACCTAGTTTTATTCATCAAGTCAGAAATTACCACATGATGTACCAATGATAAATATTAACAATGAATTGTGACATTATGTTTTACAAGATGTCTTACCATCAAAGATTTCATCTTCATCATTCATGAGCTCATCGTCAGAGCAGATGCTCAGCACATTCACCAGCATTTCTGTGACTAAGGTACAAAGAGGTACCGAACACGACGTCATAAGTAAAACAGAATTCCACATTAAAGACACCTGATACAGAGCAGTAGACGCATTACCTTTTTCTCCAACAAATGGCAGAGACCAAGTGAAAACATCCATGAAGTTGGGCAGCCAGTAGGGATGTGGTGAGCAGTTGAACTGTCGAATGTTCATGACATTATTTTCATATTTGAGTACAGCAGCTGGAGGCAAGCAAAACAGAGACAGTAGGCAGTCACTAACACTGAAACCTCACAGAACTGTTTATAGCTTCTCACTGACACACTATAAAAAAATTAATTCATGAGGAAAATTTTGAAGTCTAAAAAGCTGATGTCTGTTCTGTTCAAATTAAGAAATTTGATATGACTAAAAGTGAAGAAGAATAGGTTCTGCAGGGTGCAACTAAGGATGGTGGTATGTACAATGACGCCCTGCATAAAGATACAAGGTATGTCAGTTGAAGAGCAAACAATACCAAGGTATGAAAGTAAGAAATATTTATAACTGATTAACTGAAAATCTGAGTTTAATGGAATTTTCTCAGTGATAATATGGTTTCTACAGTGAATCCATTCTCAACAGAAGCTTACTGCGGGTGTTTTTTATGGTTACAGCATCATAATACCTTAAACTCTAATTGATATCGATATTTACTTTTATTTCCCTGTGTAGTCCAGTGATCAGTGGCTCTCTACATAAGCTCATTATTCAATTTGTTATTTCTACAGACAGGCTTGTACATGCAGTAGGTGTGAGATCAGAAACAATGCCGAAAGCCAGACAGTCCACCACTAGATGGCCTCACTGAGGCCAGAGTTTGCTGACACTGTTACATCAAGAGGGATAAAACCACATGGAGATAGTCAGCTATGCCGACAGTCCCTCCCACGCTCCCCATATCCCATAGCCCATGGCAACCGAGACACAGATCTGAGAACACAAACAAACAGGGACTCCCTGATGCATTCTCAATCCTGCTCACAAGCTAAATGCAGTTTTATTAATGCACAAACTCAAGTTTGTGCTGTAAAACCATTTTACGAGACTGACAGAAGAGCCCTTGGTAGTCAGTGTGAAAAGGACCACCTTGCTGTGAGTTCTGAATTGCCAAATATGCTATTAAAGTCTAATAAAGATGTTTGTGCTATAATTTTCTTAAAGGTGTCATTCCACTGAAAAAACACTTTTCCACGTTCCTTTTGGAATCTGATGGGTCACCCCGACTTACCAACACATGTTGCCTTTGAAAGTGGTTTGTCACCTCCACTGGTTGCATACCGCATTCACAGAAAACAACAAGAGGAACGAGGGACCCTGGAAATGACCCTGATGTCAGATGGACTTTAGCATCACCCATGTGGGGTTAAGCCCGCCTCCCATTGCAGTGACTCTGATGTAGTATTAGCATTAGCATCTACAAGAGAAGATGGCGCCACAGTAGCTGCTGCACAAACTTGAAAAAAATGGCGGCTCAAACTGGTTCATGTGCTCTCTGTGGAAATAAAGCCTCATTTTTTCCTTGCATGTTTTCAGAACATGCAACAGCATGAAACCTAGCTGGATGCTACTCTGGTAAAGGTAAACATACAGAGAGAGCGGGAGGGGAGGGGGAAGTGTTTCTTCACGCATTCTGAGCCAATCAGAGGTGCCTCATCACAGTGTCATGGACATGTATGAGGAAGTACCGGTAAACTCTGTTGTTCAACCTCAAGTCATTTTTCTACCGAGTAAAAACAGCTTGAAACAAAGCAATCCAGATGTTTCTTTCAAATAGAACCAACACACAATGTATTCAATAGCAATGGAGAACACAGTAATATTAATGAAATAACCATGGAATGACTCCTTTAAAAACAGGATTCCTAGTGACTTTTGTTTTGCTTGGAAACACAGTTTAAAGGCTAAACATCTGATTGTATACAGAGGCAGTTTACAACTATCAACCATTAACAGCATGGATTTCTCAGAAACAACGTAATTCCTAATATTTTAACATTTCAATACCTCGGTGTCAAACAAATATTATTGGTGAATAAAACACACAGATAAATGTACAACAGGAACATGTATTATGAATATATTGTGAAAGCACAGGAACCTGGAAAAAAGATGGATATAAAATGTCCTAACCTTTGTTGTTGTAAACATCCAGGTAGTTTGGTGCTGAAAAGATGGTAATGAGGGATGGGAACCCAGTGGTCTGACTCTTGCGGTACATCCGATAACTTCAAAGTGGTCCAATGGAAACAAAGACAAACAAAAAACAGAGCTTATTCTTATCTATGTAAATATGTTTGTGCTTTTTTTGTGTGTAAATGTTTGTTACAGGTTATAGCATACCCAGCATCTTGTGCTTCATGTGCTCGGATAATTGATAATAAGTTATTGCTCTGTAGGAACTCACACACAGCTGGATAACTGGAAAAAAAAAAAGAAAAAGAAAACTGGTTTTAGAAAGAGACTTTACCATAGAGACTTCACACAAAATGATCAGTTCTGTCTTGCAAAACTTCTTCCTTGTTGAGGTGCAGCTCACTAATTTCACATACAGTTTCAGTCACTAGGAAATGCAATAATAAAGATTTATCATTCATAAATGCATTCATGAAAGTACTGCTGAGGATGATGCAAGTATGTGAAAATCCAATCCAACACCTATCTGTTGCAGGACAAAAAAACTCAAATGAACCTAGCAAGCTGTTATCAGAGCTTCCTGCCCTCCAGCTTTACCCTGACTTAAAATTTGCCTTAAAGAAAATGAAGCCACATGCTACTACAGTCACATATTAAATGTTAGGAAAGCTCCAATGCAAAACTAGTACAGCTTCTACAATAAGGACACATATGGGCTGCACTTCAGTAGCAAGAGCAAAGCCTGATCACACCATTTTGAAGGCAGAAAAAAAAACCTTCAGGGGGTTGTTTGGTGACTGCATTTGTGAATACTTTTATCTGTTCATTTACAAAAGATGTACAAAGAAGGATGAAAAATGGGCTGCATGTGTTTAGTTCAACTCAGCTGGAACAGACAGACATACATTCTTGTCTGTTCTTCCATTCTCACATCATACATTTCCCTAATGTGGGACTAATAAAGGATTACTTTATCTTATCTTATCTTGTCTCGTATTATCTTATCATGAAACATCCTCAGTCATGGCCCAAGTACTGTTCAAAGTTTGCATAAACTAAGAACACATGGAATAACCAGATGTTGTTCCTGTCTGCTAAATTAAACTGAGGATGCACTGTTTGGAAAGAATTCCCAACATGCAGCACTGCAAAAATCTAGATCTTACTAAGTGTATTTTTTTTCATTTCTAGACAAGAAACCTCATCACGCTTAAAGCAAAGGGCAAATTTTCAGTCAGATATAGGAACTTATTTTTAGACAATAGATCTGGAAAGTCTTATTTCAAGAAATCTTACCAAGATAATTTTCACTTGTTCCATTGGCAGATTTTTTTCTTGTTGTTGTTTATTTTAAGCAAAAATATCCTACAGGATATTACAGTTATCAGTTTATGTTCAGATGATTATTAAATAGATTCTGATTTGAAGGTTTTTGTTATTACTCATCATACGTTAAGGCTGCTGGTTTGTAACTTTACACAGACAATAGTTTTAGCCTATCCTAGCAACGATATACTCCTAGCGGCAGCACATGTAATGTGCTACAGTAGTAGTCTAGTTAACACTAGATTCAACTTTTGGCTAGATTTCCCCATTAACTGGCCGACGAATCATGGTGAAATATAGAGTCAGAGGGTGGATGTAACAAATTGACACTGCAATGATTCAGAGCGAAAAAAAGCGGAAGCAACCATAGAAGAAGAACAATAAGGATGATTTCCTTTTATCAATGATGAGTGAAGAATGTAAGAAAATGTCAGTAATCTTTAAATTCTTTTTACAGAAGCAACAACAGCCGTTAAGCTCCATCATCCACCATTTTGTTTAGTAATTCGTAACTTTCTCCGGACTCCTCTGTGAACTTTCTCCGGACTCCTCCGTCTAACTACGCTATCCTAAAGATTGCACTGATTGGTTGTAGTACCATCCCATTGCATGCAGAGGATTTGAAAGACAACCTTTTAGCCCCGGCCTCCCCTGACTATGAAGCATTCGTAGACCTATACATGTAATGAATAGGGATGGCACGGCTAGGCTAGTTTTAACCTCCAGAGAGCTAAACAGCTGACAGTGAACAAAAGCATCTCTTGATCTAAAAGGATTAATAACTATTTTGTTTTTGAACAACTAATCCTACCAATACATATAAATAATTCATATAAAATGGAGTTTCTCAGTTAGTGTGTTTTATTTGGGTGTTGAGAGGCTCCGTATTGGCTGTAGAAACTCCATCAACTTTTGCAATGCTGATTAAATGGTGAAACCAGTGTAGTTTCAGAAATGCAGTAGTCACATACTTTTAATGCTGGATATTTTGCAGAAAAATTTGATTTTTCTTCAGTTTTCTCAGTTTTACCAAAACAATCTCCGCATTTTTTTTCAAGGTTTTCATGATCAGTAAATGAAATATAGAAACATTAATTAGGAAGCTGTCATAAAAATAGGTCTTTAGGGTGAAAAGACTCCACTGTTAGAAAAAAAATTATTTTATTTTTCAATAAATAACACCTCACCTGGACTAAAATATATCATATGACTCACTGTATCATAAATCCTGATTGAATCTGCAACAATCTCTTTCTTTCAATTAATCATTTCCAAAATTCTAATTAAAATTGTGATTTTGTTATCTCTCTGTTGGCTGCATGCCGGATTCATCCTCTATGTTGTTATGACCAGATGGACAATGAGTTGTCCCATGGGGAGAAATGACAAAACCACATGACTTCCAATGTGACAGGGCAGACTACATTACTGTGGATGAGATAAGAACTGCTCTTCAGATCAAAGTGAAACGGAAAACAGAAATAAATGCTCTGAAAAATTCAGACATGTGTCACACAGAAGGGACGAGTGATTAGAATTGGGACACTTCCAGCTGCAGTGTGAAGAACCGACCATTTAGCAGCTCTCTCCACAGCTGTTATGTAATACCTAGAAGGTTGTGTTATGTCACTCAGAAACAGTATCATCCCTTCCAACTGTGTCTCCTGGGATAGAAAAAGCAGATAGATTTGACTTAGATTTTCTCTGTTAAAACAGTCTTAGATTAGTTTTATCTCTGCAGTCTACATTTACACAAGTTTAAAACAGACTGTTTTAATAACAAACCTTATCCATCTAGCACTTTACTAATGTTGAATGTTGAAATGAATAAATTGTGATTCCTCTGCCTGTGTTCAGTTGTATATTAAGCTTATTTCTATGTATTTAAACTCTACATAGTTGAACTGAGTGATGAACATATGCACAATGCCATCAGCATCTGGAGTCTTTTAATCACTTATTGAAACATCTTTTTTCGGGCAAATACTGCAATGATTAATTTAAGTTGGACTGACATGCCTTTTCTGTTGATGACTAATCTGTTCCTGTTATTTCACAGTTATCCTATCCAGTTATGACATCTTAAAACCACAAATAAGATTTCTCCAGGACATAAACATTTGCCAAAATGTAAAATATGCAGTTTTTGTCATGACTTAACTCAATAAACATAGATATCATATCATATCATAAGGCTCATCTTTGCAAGAGTCATTTCAGTTCATCTTACATATACAGTAACATACATCACTTCCTCACCTAAAATAATCCTGTGTTCCTCCATCTCCTTACAGTCACTGCTGTCCACAAACCCATCAAACTTTCAGAAGTGTTTAAAATATTTAAGTGCTCAAAGGCTTGTGCTAGAAGAAAAACAAGGAGACTGCTGTGCCCTGAGCACCTGGAGAAACTGTGCCATCCTTATATACAGTATCTAGGTCACATGGCAGTGATTCCCTAGGTGGCCAATATATAAATTACAGAAATAGCAGTGTTGCACACTAACATGAATATATTGTACATGTTTCTACTGCGGCTGACGGTGCATTCTGAAAAATATAGAAACTGACTGGTGTACTTTGCAATATATTTCAATTAAACAGTATAATTCTTGTACAAAGCTACATTTTTAGTTTCATAGTTTCTTGCACAAAGCTGCAATGTCATCTACTAACATCTATATACAAAAATTCCAACATACACCATGTACTTATTTATTTTTCATCCATTACCACAGTGGACAACAATATTGATTAACACAGTACAGACACATTGCTTGCCTGCGGCTCACATTCCTTCTCTCCCCTTTGCAAAAACACACAATTATGTGTCGGTGAGCCTGACAGTGAGAGTGAGCGAGAAATCTGACAAGTGAGTATGAGCGAGAGACAGAGAGGGATGGAAGTGCTGTGCTGTGAGTGTGAAATAAAAGTTTTGGGCTTTTTTGCCTTAGAAAATCCATCTGTGAAGCTTCTGGCATCTTATTCCTATCACTCAATATTTAAAAAAAAAAAAAGTGAATTTTCTGGAGTTACCTGTTAAATCTATGTAAGCCCATATCAGTTTTATTTTCTCATTATAACCATATGATAAGATGATTTTTAATAATACTTCATAACTGTCAACGGCACTTGGTCAGCATGATGTGGTGGAGTACAGTATATGGAAGAAATTGTATTGGTTTAAAGTATGTACATTTTACTTTTATAGCATTAGGACAGTGTCACCGCATGTGACAGATAAAACCTTCAGTTCAGCAAATAACACAAAAATTATCCCTTAATAGTTAAAGGAACAGGTTTTCTTTGCAAAATACTTTTCTGATCACAATGGGGGGCTTTCTGGTTAACCCTTAAGTGTGCATTTATTTATTTTTCCCTTACTCTGATTTCTTGGTTTTATTTGATTTTAGGTTTAGTGTGTTAAAACGGCATGTCAACTGAAAAAAAAATAGTTGTACAGTCACACAGGTGAAATTGTGCTGAAAAAAAAAGATACCAAATAAGGCAAGATCGACACTTTTTTGATGAGATATGAAGGCAAGAAAAGCATTCAAACATGGCTATAATAAGAGTTAAATAAAGGTAAACAATACTACTACTACTACTACTCCTACTAATAATAATTCATACAGTCCAAAATAAAATAGAATGCATAAAAATGTTCAAAACTTCGATCCCAATAGCATCTTGCCAGGTATAAATGATAATTCTGAAACTGTGGTTCATTATCAGAGCTAAATTAAGAAAACAACTACCAGGGTTAATGGACAATTTGTCTAGTTAGGCATGTTCACACATTCAGAGATGTGAGAAGAAACAATCCAATTAGCTATAATTGTGTAAAATGGACAAACTGATTTTATGAAATGTATAAAAGTGGTGTCACATGGTCTTGTGCGATGAAGTACAGATTTGTGATGACATGGTTAAATGTATTGCAGGTGATAGCAGTCAAATATAAAATACATGTAATGCAACTGAAAGGACTGATCATTCAGATATTTTCTTTTATTTTGAAATAATAATAATAATAATAATAATAATGAATAGTGTAAATACAGAAAAGGATTACAGCAAAAAGGATTATGATGGAGGGCTAAAGTTTTTTAAAACTTGTGAGTGAAGGCAGAGGAACGTCACAGGAAGATGGACGACTATTATATCAGCGAACACCACAAGGGTACAGAATAATCCTCGCTAAGCTCCACTCTCACTGTGAATAGATGTTTTCTTGTTGCAGACCGTTTAGTAGCAGTGAAAGAAGAGGTTAAAGACCTTTCATCTGCTTCTATTTACTGTGTCACGTGCACTACCCAGCAATAAAGCAATAAAATCAACATTTAGACCCTGGAAGGCTGAGTAATAAAAGGGTCATTTATCACAGCAAATTAATATGTTTAAATGGCTGTGAACACAGCAGTGAAGAGGTTTCCAATGTAATTTAAAAGGCATTCATGGCACAATAATTGCACTAGTGAGTATGAGTGAGCAGTATTTGCATTGTTAAAACTCTGATCTAAAAAAAAAATAGAAGCAGAGTTATATGAATTCATGTAGAAAATCTTATAAATAAAAGAAGGGAAATACACAAAAAAAACAAATCTTTGTAAAACTGAAATGTCCACACTTTATAGAACTATTACACACAATATAATGTGAAGCAAAGTATTTACTCTGACTCTTGTAAATGCACTGAAAACAGAATCACATTCAGATAATAATGTGATTCTGAACTGCAATTATTCCAGACTCAACGTCCAGGGAATCAGTTCCTGTTAGCTGCAGATATAAATCTTCCTGACATTACTTATGATTTGAGCAGATCTGCAACTCCCACATAGAGGTCTGTACCTTCCTGAACTTTCATTAACAAAAATCTCAGTGCAATTCCCACATAATATCTTCTCACTGCTACTGCATACCTCTACATTTCCCTTCCTTCTCCTGAAAATATTAGGGCAGTGCTCACTCCTTCTGCTCTGCCTTGGAGTTTGAAGAGTTATATAACAAACACATCCCAACTTTGTCTTGCTATTATGCATCATATTTTATTCTCTTCTCTCTTTCTCAGTTTTCATCTGCCTACATGTTTAACCACATAACCCTCTTTTCTGTTAAACAATTTCCTGTCAGAGCCAACTATTAAACACAGTTAGAAAACTCATTTATTTGCTGCACAGACACTACTGTACAAATTAGCATACATTTTTTCATTGATCCATGAATTTTTTCATTCATTCATTAAAGCTACTATTTAGGATTCACACTATTAGACAAATGATGTCATTGTTCAGGTTGTCATTAAATAACAGTGCTTGTCCAACTCCATTTCCATTCATTTACACATTTCACACAGTGTAATTGCCGCTTACTGGGCCCTGCCCACTTAGTTACTGTTGCTATGCCTGTCAAAGTTTGGCACATGGCATTCCCCTCTGTGGCTTTTTCAATGTTGTCAGAGAAATACAGGATTCCTCAGGAACCAAAGGACATTTCTGTGATAATAACTTTAAAGTAGCAGTGAAAGGTACGCAGAAATGACTAGAGGAGCTATTCTCAAATTATAATGTTAACACAATTAACAAAAACTGGTAAGATGCTAACTAACATTAGCTTATTTAGCATGGAAGTAGTTCATTCATCCATTTATCTTCTGAACCCCCTTTATCCTCACTAGAGTCTTGGGGGGTGTTGGAGCCTAGTGCTGCCAAATTGGGCAGGTTCCTGTACAATTGGTCTTGTTTTGAAGGCATGAGGCTGGAGAAAAAAAAAATAAATTGAGTGGGTTGATAAGATTTGAGCTGGATTTTACAACATTTACACGGGGGGAAAAATCCATATCTTACCAAGTATATAGACTATAGATTTATAGTCTATGAAACTACCCTGGTTTGATTCCCACACCAGACCTTTCTATGTGGAGTTTACATGTTCTCCCTGTGTCTGCGTGGGTTTTCTCCAGATACTCCAGTTTCCTCCCACCATCCAAACACATGCACTGATAGGTTAATTGGTTAATCTAAATTACCCATAGGTGTGAATGCGAGAGTGATTGTTTGTCTATATATGTTCAGCCCTGAGATGAACTGGAGACTCATACAGGGTGTACCCCGCCTTCACCCATTGTTGCTGGATTACGCCCCCAGTGACCCCCTTAGTGAGGATAAAGTGGGTTCAGATGACAAGATGAGGTCTATGAAACTTCAAAAAAACTTATCAAGCTAATTTTCACTTAAGTAAATAAAGAAATTAATAAAACTCCCAATGGAACAACTGAAATTATCTTTTTAAGATATCTGGAATTAAGATTTTCTAGAAAATAAGCCCTATCTCACTGAAAAATCAATCTTTCGTTGATTTTGTCTTTTTTTAAGTGTGAAGAGATATTTGGACTGGAAGTGACAAAAATACACTTGGGAGGATTTTGATTTTTACAGTGTAGCAGGTTTTTAGTGAAATAGTTAGCAATACAAGTAAAACATTTCAATAAATTGTTGTCTTTGCACTTAAATCAACAATTAATTTATTTTGAATTGAAGAGAATCAGTCCAACTTGGCCTCCTCAGTCTGTGACAGTCATTGATTGGTAACTGTCTGTTGGCACTGTTTACCTGGATTTCACTGGCTTTATATATTTAGTCATGTTCAACATTTAACACCAAATACAAGACAAATTATATACTGCACATAGGTTGGATAACTTTATGGTCAATGACTTAAGTGTAGTGGCTGATTCATTCTCAGCTCATCAATCAGGTGTGTGTGGGTGTTTGTGTGTCAAACCGCATAAGTTTACAGTTGGTTTTAGTTGTTTGGTTGCTCGTATATGATACTGGAAAACTTCTATTGCAGTTGCCATGACATCTTGATTGGGAAAATAATCTGTGTTGATTTTTGATTGTCTGATTGCACTCTGTGGGAAGCCTGCTTGTGTTACCATTTTTACTCTTTGGCCACTAGCATACTGTAATCATTTGTCATCTGTCTTTGCATTCAGTCTGGCCAAGGGGTATTAGTATACAGTACTGAACAGTGGTGGAAAAAAGTTTTTGGATACCTCATGCATCTTTAATATATTACATTGACAATCACTCTTAGGTCATTGTCATGCTGATTTCTGCATGTGCTCTGTTCTGTCGAGGTTAAAACTGGATGATGAAACATGTCCAAGGCCTGACATGTTGAAACTTAAATTGTATTTTTTCAACAAAAAACAGATACATTCGTCATTTTCTGTTTGCTAAAAAACACTTTTCACAAATATTTAATATATTATAATATTTATATGT
This sequence comes from Siphamia tubifer, assembly GCA_020466265.1. NCBI lineage: Eukaryota > Metazoa > Chordata > Actinopteri > Kurtiformes > Apogonidae > Siphamia > Siphamia tubifer. The sequence goes on from CM035796.1 coordinate 20,390,204, forward strand.
GAGCAAATGTGAGGTAATTTCTGAGACGTTGGCAAAAATATAGCAACAATATTGAACACATTTTCCAAAAATTACAATATTTTAGAATAAATAACCAAACCCAGCCCTCCATTGCACTATTTTGGTGTTATTCTATGTGAATCGTTTGTTTGTTTTCCTGTTTCCTTGAGTGCTTTACCCTCATTTATAGTTTAAATGATCCTGAAAATAGTAAAATATTTTTCACCTCCCTGATGAAATAAACTGTATGGAAGAGGATTTATTATTGAAGAATCCATAATCACAAGATTTTTCATTGCAGCTGGTCATGTGACATGACTGCACATGTTATAGACAACTATTTATAAAGCAAATGGTTGACACATTAAAGCAAAGATAGTTTATACTGGGGGTGTCGAACATGCTCGCAGGAAGTGAAAAGATTACACTGAAGATATTAACAGTTAAGGATGGAAACTTGTTTGAGTTCAGGGTCCACATACAGACCTATGTGAGCTCAAGCAAAATAATAGCATAATAACCTATAAATACTGACACCACATTATCTTTCTGGTTTAATGTGTAAAAATTAATATTACCTTATCCATTAACAAACTACCCTGTAACAATTCAACTTGAATAACCTGCACAAATACAAACAACCTGAACTGTTGAAATAAAATGAAGCACAATTCCAACTATATTCTGCCTGATACTAAATGTTTGAGCCTTTGTAGTTCTACTATATAATGCACATGTATAAATGATGAGTTGAGGCATAATATTATAAAAATTACTCTTAGTTTTTTTAAAGAAATTTCAGGGGGGGGGGTCATATATTTAATCTCCCCTAACAGAGAGATTATTATAATCAGTGTGTATCTCCACAGAGACATATCGTGCTATAACTCAATGAACACTTGAGATATCACCAGAAATTTGCATGGACATATACATATAGCTAATACGCATCAGATGCAATGATCAATTTGAGTAAAAGTCAAAGGTCAAGGTCAAAATTCACTAAAAGCTCCAAATCACATTATCAGTTATAACTCAAGAACGGAGGGTCACAGAACTTTCAGATTGGTACCAAATGGTGTTATCACCTACAACCAATAGTTTTTGAGATCTCTGGAGGTTAAAGGTGACATGTTGCAAAATTAACTTCTGTAACACTGTTTGTGTGTGTCAAGCATAGCCTGTTATGCTAATATTTTACTGGTCTGATGCAGTTGAGATCAAACTGGGCTGAATATGAGCTTGACACCCCTGTTTTATGTTATATTAAGTCATTTTAGATTGTTAAAGAATTGCAGTTCCTTTAGAAGTATTTCACAATATGAAAGGAAGCAAAGACAGTTATTATAATATACAGTAATGAGACAAAACACCTGATTAGACAGGCGGGTGCTTTAGGGAAAGAGCAAGAAAAACAAACCTATAGAAGTAGGAGCAGCCTCGCACTGTGTTGTGGCTGAAATATTCCTGGGTTTTTTCATTTCCAAAGTCTTCCAGAGGGTCAGACCAAAGCAGGTCACACATGGGCCCAAAAGCTGGCGGCTCCTTAAACCGATCCAACTTAAAGTAAGGAAGCACAAATATGGTTTTTCAGACAACATCAATACACAGGTAATCAAATGAAAACCTGAATGGAGCGGAGGCAGTAGGCGGTTACCTTTTTAATGTCGTCTAAAGTGTGAATTTCAGGTGAGAGTCCACCGTGGACACACAGAAACTGCTGGTTCATGAGTGCAGCCAGAGGAAGGCAGTCAAATGCATCCATACATGAGTCATACACCTGCTCTGAGTACTTGATTTTACCTGAACAAAGAGAGAGCGAGAGAGAGGGTTATTCATCAAAATACTGTATATTCCCTGGTGTAGTAAATATGATGGGGTTTTTTCACTTAGGGTTATGTGACTCAGCTTTAGCGCTGATGACCACTTCATGTTCATGTTTTTACTCTACCTAGACTTAGTGTACCACTATTTATACAGACAAAATACACATGCACAGTGGTTAAACAAGTGCAAATCCAATTTTCAAGTTTGTGATACTGCCACAGGAGATCCGTCTTCTATAGCTATATAAATGTGTGCTCAATATCAACCATTCCTGTTGTAAATAATAAACAGCCATCTCTTTTTGTGCTGTTATATAGGATTTACATAGGTTTCTTGACAGACAGGTGCATTGTTGCCACCAGAAATGTTCTATGTTACACACAACATTACTGAAAAGAATGGAAAAAGGAAGAAAAAAAAGATGAACTCAGCAGTACTCACATTCTTGTTTGAAGGTAAAATATTCTGTCAAATGTCTACATTCATGATTTCCACGAAGTAAAAATAGTGTCTTTGGATACAGGATTTTCAGCGACCAAAGGTATAAAACACACTGTCAAAAAAACACAAGAACAAAATATCACTCTATGAAAAATTAAATAAATCTACAAGCATAATGTACTTTATGCTCATAGCCTTACCTCAATACTGAAGTAGCCACGGTCAACATAGTCCCCGAGAAACAGGTATCGTGTTGTGGCTGGTGATCCTCCCACTTCAAACAGCTTCATAAGATCAAAGAATTGCCCATGGATGTCCCCACACACTGGAAGTAATAATAATAAAAAAGCCAAAGTCACGACAGCTATAGTTTATGATGACAACAAAACAATTGTGCTAAATGTTAACACTGTCTTACATTTAATAAATTATGCCAGCCTTAATAACTGTATGTTACTATATTCAGTTGAGTCATGGTATCTGGCTGGTGTTAGCAACTAAAATGACCGTTCATAGTAACAAACAATTTCGCTAACGTTAGCATGCTATGTGTTGCTACAGTGATTGCTACCATTGAGGTGTGTTGTTCTATGAATATGAAGAAAGTCTGCACAAATATGAACTACTGCACTTGGAGCTATATTACCACTCACAAAATGTTCTGGTGCCATTTCTAGTTTATTTATTATGTATGTATAGTAGCCTACAAAAGTACTATACCGTGATATATACCTCATACAGTGGCTCAAATTATACCAGGATATACGTTTTTGTCTATACCGCCCATTCCTGCAATAACAGTAATTTTCTAATTCTGCCACTTTTCGATTTTTTTGTATTTTATCAAAGTTTCTGAAACAAACAAACAAAAAATCAGACATATATGTCTATAGACTTATCCAACTTATCTTTAAACAACCATTAACACATTAATAAAGTGCTTCATAATAAAGCTGCACTGTCTCACCTAATATAATAATAATAATAATAATAATAATAATAATAATAATAATAATAATAATAATAATAATAATAATAATAATAATAATAATAATAATAATAATAATAATAATAATAATAATAATAAACATAGACATATTGCCATTGACGGGTATATAATAGTCTAATTATTTCCTTGCTGATTCCCTGGTCATGGTAATATTGAGAAATTTCTATATTCTTTGACTAAAAGGCCTGTCCTTCACAGGGAAATAAGACACTCTTCGTCTCTAAGAGGAAGAAAAAACTCTAGGAGCTTAAGCCCCCAGGGACATACATACTTTTTCGTAGTGAACACTCTGGCTCGGGAGTGCAAACCTACATCTCATTTCCTCACTGCCTTCAATTTTTCATTATCATCTTTCTCTGTCTCCTTCGCTCCTACTCATCCTCCATCTCCTCTCTCTTTTCTGTCTCCCCTATCAGCTCCACAGTGGCCTTCGCCCACTCAAAGCTTAGAGCAATGTGAGTGGGAGACCGCTTGTGTGACTAAAGCAATCAAATACACATGTACACAAGCATGCACACAAAAACACACAACGAACACATCCCTGCAAGTAAAGATTCTCAAGTGCATAAATGCCTCATAATATATAAATGTGCACGCACACACACACACACACACACACACACAGCTCCAGCTCATGAAGATACAACCTCGACCTCCACAAACATCTGTATACAATCCTCAGCCATCATCCATATTTCATGGTTAACACATAGGGCATCCATTTTCCTGATGCCAATCAAAATGAGGAACTTTCAGTTAATGTGGTTTTCATCCATGTGCTATGTTTGTTTCAGTTGAGTACTATGCACATTGCATGACAGGACACTGTCATTCAAGTACATAGCTGACATTAAAGCAATAGGTGACACATAAACAAACATTTTGGACAAGGTTTGAACTAAGTTGTCATCATCTAACGAACAATTTTCAAATTTAAGGTGCCCAACACGGTTTGCTTTTTTTTTTTTACCTTCAATAACAATAAATGTGAGGAAGATTTATCCAATTTAAAGGGAAACTATGATTGGAAACATGAAAATAATTTTTTTTTCATGTGTGGTGCATACATGAGTTTTGTACATAAGTAGGACACACTGTAAGTTGATCAGAAGGAGCCACTGACAGTTATAAACCTAGTCTTTTGCAGAATGATTGCACACATCATTAAAGTGAACTGTGTTTTATGAATTCTAAAGGGAGATACACCATTTTTAAGTGTTTTACGTACATGACAGGATGATTCTATCTAAAAATGACAGCCTAGTGCCTGCAGAATTTACATTAATATAGATTTCTTTGTTGTCTGTTTTTCATTGTTGTTGGCGCTCCGGTCAGGTGCTTTGTTTATTTTTGTACTACAAACAGCAGCAGCATCTCTGCACTTCCGTATCTTTTTCTCTTTGTCTCTCAAGTCTTTTGCTCTACCATTTTTCCTCCAGACTCTTTCGTACTTTGCTTCTGCCTCTTTCTTTCTCATACATAATACTGGGTGATAAATCTCACCTTATACTGTAAACTACAAAATGTCAAAAAGGAATATGTAGATATCTTTAATCAGATCATATCAATATACACTTTGCTATGAATCGTAAAATGCTAAAACCTATTCTACAAGATGAGTAAAAATAACTAAAATGAATAATATTAATATATTATTAATATTAATAATAATATTACACAACATTTCCACTGTAGAAGAGAAACATGCACATTAGTCTAGATCCAATAACAGTACACTCAATTTCTTCTCATTGGTACACATAATACTTTTGATGGTTTTCTGAACTTCTGTTTTATTACATCAACTACAGCTCAGGCCAAAATTTTGATCTAAATATTATGAATGTTAATGGACATTTTTTCTGTCTGAATAAACAACAGTTACAACAAACTGTCCTGGCAAAGTTGTAGGTGTGATACATCTGGTTAAAAAAACAATGAAGACGCATTACTATGATTTACAATTTATAACTTTTTTGAAATAGTCGAAAAACATAAACTGATTTGACAGCACAACTATCAATGGGTCAAATTTACCCATCTGTATTTTTCATTATTATTATTATTATATTATTATATAATTATTATTATTATTTCATAATAAAAAAGGTTGAAGCTACACAGTCCCTTGTCAAAATATCTACATGTACACTTGTATATGCCCTGGTAGCGACCTATGAGCATTATTCTAGTCTTTGGCATTTCGGTGTTCAACTTGGTTCTGGTATTCTGTTTTTTTCAGTTTCTGTCTTTGCCTGGATTTGTGTGTGCAATCTCTAGCCTGTCAACCTACCACGAGCCTGCTTTTCCCCTACTGGTGCCTCATTATCTCTCGGACCCTGGACCTGACCTTTCTTCTGGACCCCGGTATGATTTTTGGATTTTCCTGGATACTAGTGTTTTGCTTGTTTTTGACCCATGCTGGTCTGACTCTGATTTCTCTGCCTCCGTCCTCGGTTAAGGAGGTTTTCCATCTTCCTGGTCACTCGCAGAGCCTTATTGAGGAATCACCCACTCACTATATTTTTGTAATCAATAAAATCTGTAAACGCGACCTTTTGTGTCTGAGTCCTGCATTTGGATCCATCATTGGTACTGAGATTGTTACTGGGCAGGTCATCCAATGACTAACAGGTTGGCAGTTCAAATTTTAGCTCCAACTGTTCACATGTCCAAATATCCTTACAGAACTCTGAAGACACTGAACCTTCAGTTTAGTTCTAGTGGATTTAGAAAAACACTGTGGGCACCTGCATGTCTATATAAGGGACACTCCATTTACTGTTCTGTTCTAATCTACATGTTTAAAATGTTAGATCTACATGTTCATAATGTTAAATCAACATGTTACTCCATAAATATGTTTAGTTTGATGTGTGTTTTTTTTTTTTTTTTTTTTACAAGATTCTTCTGCAAACCACAGATGCCAGTTTTTGTTTGGTTTTTTTTCCCCATAAAAACAGGATTTTTTTTTTAACTGCAATGACTAAACACATTCAAACCCCACGACGAAGCACCTCTGACCACTCGCGTGAAAGGCCACTAACTGAAACAGTAAGTACAGGGTGTCACAAAAGTGTCCATATATAAGAAAAATAAATGTTTCTTGACATAAACCACTTTTATTTGTATAATATGCTTTATATGACTGCCATTTAAATCCATTGCTCTTTATTCAAATGTATTCTTTGGGTTATCTGAAATATAAAGAAATACATGTTAGAATCACATATGTATGGAATGTATTATGTCTCCTACTGTATGTATGGAGACTTATGGGACACCCTGTAGAACGGCTCTGCACATTAACTACCTGTGACTGGTGCTTCAATGTCCAGGATAGTTTTCTCCTGACGTAGGATAGCGGCTCCTTCGTTGATGATACGCAGTGCCACTGCTTCTTCCACACGGCCCTCTTTGGTCAGATGTGCTTTAAGAAGGTCCACACGAGGCTTCCCTTCACAGTCAAACACTTCCTTCATCGTAAGGCGATGGCTCAGGGGGAAAGGGACAGCTGAGGACAGACACATTGATGGGGAATGATCATTTTCAATCCTATTTTAAACACACCTCATGTATTGGTTTGCTCCATCTATAAGACAGAATGGGCTGCACCACTTAAAATGATACACATAGAAGATCATAAAATAATTCATGCAGAAATCCCATTTGAGAAATCCCCCTACATGTTTTGCCTGCAGGCACTATTTTGCTGCCGTTGCTTCATCGACCATCTTTGTTGACTTACATGTTCATCTTGGCAGAAGACGCATCACTGCAAACATGGCTTTGTTAATATATAAGATGATAATGCAGTGGGATAAGCTTTGTGCAAAAGATAATCATTGTTTTTGTGTTTATTTGTCCCTGTGGTACAATTGGATCTTAACCAAGTTTTTGTTTATTTGGAAACTACTTAAATTGGTCTGTTCCTGAAAACCAGAATAATGCATATTTGTTCATGAATATATTATGGTTATGCCTGCACAATAAAAGCAGCATCTGCGGTGTATAATAACACTATCTCATAGTGCATAGTAAGAAAAGAGTATAACAATGTCCAAAACAGTGTTTCTGACCACCAGGAAGTAGTCATATCATGTCAATCAATCAAAACATCTCACAAAAACATGGATAATAATGTAATCAGGTTAGTTACGAAAATAAAAACTTAATTTAGTCAGTGTGTTTGCTCTTAACCCAGACAGAGCAATGCCCTGCTAAACACTCAGTAATATCTTATTACAAATTAGAGGATGCATGGCAACCTAAGCTAAGCAGCTATGTTAAATGTACATTTAACTTGTGATTCAGAATTCTCTATTAGATTTAAAAAAAAAAATGTTTCCATGTATAAGAACAATAACTGCAGCCAAAGCATGTGAAAATTTAGGCTTTTCATATTTTTAACAATTTCATTACAGTCAGCTTGAAGAAAGCACACGGTAGATTAAAAAAGAAAAACAAATTTGATTTGATTTCTATTACTTACATATGTTGATATGACAGCATTATTTTTAGTCAGCACTAATTCAAGTGTAAATTCATGCTGTTATACCATTAGAAAGTGTGCTCCGACTGAAAACAACAGCAGGCAAAGATCAGGCAGTGAAATAGATTAACTCAAAAACACTGTCCGTCAATAGCACGTATTACAGTGCAGATGTCTGGGTACTTGCTAAGTATTTACTGAGAGCTGGATAAAACTCAGCTAACATCTAAGTACACCATTCATCAAGCACTCTCCCTGGATTGCAAAAGCCTGAGGCCATTAAAATGCACCAGTCACCTACCCAACAGACAGTCTGTGAAACTGTGAAATCCAGCCACAGATCATTACTTCAACAGCAGCAAAGGTTATTTATTAGATCTGCTGATCTGCATGTTCTGTGGCAGCAAGCTTTCAGTACCCGTGCATTGAAGTTAATCTATAGGTCATCTGGCTTAACACTGAAAACTCTTTCTGCACGTCTGAGCTGTAAATAAATCTGACGATGAAGAAAGGAAAAAATGTGGCAGATGAAGATGAGGTCCGGTAGTAAAATTCAGAGTTGCTGATGGCTCACACACAAGCTCATATATGTACACAAAAACACAAGGCATCAGTAGTTGAATATTCAGGAGTAAGTATATGTTTGGTAGATTTGTGCCATGCATAGCAAACAGGGCCACTCAGCAGTGCCAAATGCAGAAAAGACAGAAAGGATGTCAAAGCTTAGCCTTAAACTGAACATGATCAACAAGCGCCTTAATAATATATGCTTCAATGGAGGAATCTCAAGTCACTGCTCCTAGGATAATGAGGCGAGCCCCAGAAAGCACTTTTAATAGGAGTAAAATCTTTCTTTCACAGTGCACAGTGTGTATCTGTGATTGTTATGTGCGTTTTGACACTTTTCCAGAGAGTACAAGCTCAGCTCAGTCATCACACAAGTTTTCTCAAGTTTTACTCAGGCTACTGTCAATACACTGATGAATTTGCAGTGTTATTGATTTGACACATTCCTTAGTCAGGAGTAAAATATTATTAATACAATAAAAACAAAACAAATTGTGTAGACCTGGAAATGTGTGTAGAAATGCTGAAATTACACTGCTCCTCAATGCCTTCACAAAGTATTTCTCATGGTATAAATGCACCAAAAAAAATAGACTAGTAACAAATAAAGAGACACTGTAGAGTAAATATAACATTATTTTATGTGTTTTAAATATGCTGATCTAAATGTTTTCTAACTGTATGGAGTCACAGGGAGATTGAAAAGAAGATAGCAAAAAAAAAAAAAAAAAAAAAAAAAACCCACAAAAACTGCCATAGCATTTGTCAGTAACCTGCAGGAATAAATTAGCACTAATAACAAAGACATCAAGCAAAGAAACCCTTAATCCTAACTGACAATCAAAAACTAATTTCAGTCGTGCATGTTTGTACACAAAGACATACCAGCGTGGTGATGAAGATATATGGTGGGGCTGACTTCTGCTCAGCAGGCGAGTAGAGTTGAACTATGAAATACTGTATGTTGCCGGGCAACAGCAGCAGCTGACTGTTGGAGGACAGCCAGTGCCGGAACAGAAAACTGCAATTTGCATTGGAGGTTCACGTAGACATACACATACAAGAGCCACATGTCCAATTTGTAATTATCTCAACGTGCCTTGGTGTGATGTTCAGACTGCACACCTCTTTATGGCAGAGGACATTTTCTTGTAATGTTTCTTTGGCCTGAAAGCCTGAAAATTAATGTGAATTTTAGTGTTACTAATGAGCAACCAGGGTCCTGCAATAAATGTGTTTTCGTTTGACTGGGCACTAAGCAGTGAGCTCTATTTAACTCAAACAGACTCGTGTTAGAGGAGATATTTTTAACATGTTTTAACCAATCCCATCTACTGATGTTTCATTAGCATTATTTAACCTGTGTAATGTATGACAGTATTGGCACTGCTGAGGCAAATATTTTCTTTGAGTGAAAACTTATAGTTTTCATAAAGTATATTCAGTAAAAAGCTCACATCTCTCAAAAATATTTCTTTTCATATTTCATGGAAACATTCACATGTATTATCGAACAAGTTGGCTATGAAGGGTGGCACAGTGGTGCAGTGGTTAGCACTAGTGCCTCACAGCAAGAAGGTCTTTGGTTCAATTCCCACACCAGACCTTTCTGTGTGGAGTTTGCATGTTCTCCCTGTGTCTGTGTGGGTTTTCTCCAGGTACTCTGGTTTCCTCCCACCATCCAAACACATGCACTGATAAGTTACGGTAATTGGTTAATTTAAATTACCCATATGTGTGAATGTGAGAGTGATTGTTTGTCTTTATATCTTCAGCTCTGAGATGAACTGGAGACTCATACAGGGTGTACCCCGCCTTCACCTATTGTGGCTGGATTAGGCCCCCTGTGACCCTAGTGAGGATGAAGCCGGTTACAATGATGAGATAATAAGTTGGCTATGAAAGTCCATAAAAGAGTATCGTTCAGTTTCTTAAGAGTGTGGAAGATTACTTCTAAGATGTTGTACTTTGTAACAATGTAAGACAGTTCACAGGTGTACTAAAGGCCTCCTCCCTGAAATAACTGACCTGAATATGCCTCACAATGCCCACAGCACAGTGGTGACAGTGCCGTGGAAAACAAACTGCACAGACCAGCAGTTATTGTATCTCTTTAGCTATGATCTGTCAGGTTACAACACGTATGACAAATGTGAACCTGTGGGAAAAAAAATATAGCACTTCAGTTGAAGACACATGCATGGAAGCAAAAATAACTCTAGAGTAGTTGGTATCAGCAGCGCATACATCTGTAGAAATATCAGTCTCGACTTAGTAAAATGTGCGGCGTCTTGATGGCTGCCTTTGATCACATGAAGGATGGAAAATGGCATTTATTGCAGCCTTATATTTTGCACTTTTCTGAATTTTTTGGCAGGGAAAAATGTCCTTGGTACTTTCTCAAAGATACAACAGGAATGGTAGTTAAGTTGATAAAATTGACAAAAGGAAACGATACAGTATGTGTGCTGTTTTAAGGTGATAGAGCTTTAGAATACAATTAAAAACACATCCAACAACACTATTTTTGGGTGGGGGGTGGGGTTGAAAAGATTGATGTGGTCTGCTTTTGTTGTATTTAATGTCTGTATGTAACCCAATAAAAACAAAGACATATACTAGGAAACAAAGGAACTATTTCTGAACATGATGTAAACCCGGTAGCACAAAACATAAATAAATGTTACATGACTGTGTTACAAAAGCACACACACACTGAGTCAGAAGTCTTGGATGTGGGGCAGTTGAAATTGTTTTTAAGTGCCCGGATCACATAAAAACAAGGTAATTCACAAAGCTTTCTTTATATTTTGGGTGTAAAATATTGAACATCAATGCATTTTAGACCAAATGTATTCTTAGATTATGGGAAAAATGCACAATACCAGCACAATAGAAGTGACTAATGGATTAAGACATGTTTTAACCTATAATTAATTATTATCACTTTGAATGCAACAGTCAGCCTAAGTAGTTATTGTTAATAAGCATGAAAGATAATGACATGTATCAATCCAACAAGGTAATAACAATATGTGTATGTTTAATTTATAATAATAATAGAAAATTTACTGAATATAATTGACTTGGCTTATCTTCTAATATATTTTGCATCAGTGGTGATTCACACATACATCTGAAAGTGTACATTAGTTGTTCCAACTCTGTAGCCTTGAGGCCACTGTTGTTAATGCTGACGAATCCTGACTGAATTGCTCAACCATTGCAATATACTGAGAATATACTGTGTGTGAATGAAGTCAGGCATTGTGCTGACTCTGAGCTGGTCCATAGACAAAATGAGCAAAGCTAAATGAGTTATGACACAAATGTGAGCGCTTCTTCATCCATTGATCCAACTTGGATTCTCAGATAGAGCAGCCTTTAGTCCACATCCACTGATGCATCTTTTTGGGGTTCCTCTTAGACCATTTAGGCAAACTGAGGTAGACTCAGTCCTGGAGTAATATCACCCATTAAATGTCAGTTTCATACCCTCTTCCACTGGCCCTGTCAAAGCCTGTGAAATCCTGCTGCATCACTGCTCCAGCTTCTACCACAAGCTCGTCAATTCAGCTGTTTTTCCTTCCCTGCTCTCATGCCATAACCCTAACCGAGCTAAAACCAGCAAACAGTCAAATAATGACAGCCAACATTCAAACAGACAGAAATCAGAAAGATGTTTTGAAAAAAAAAAAAAATCAGAGTGCAGCCTGTGCACCAGGAGTAAACCTGAGCTTTTGTAGCCGGGTTTTCGTGGAGGCTGTGCTGCAAAGAAAACCGGATTGTTTATCAACATCAAAGCTCCAGCAGCCCACTACCTTCACCAACACAACTTGACGACCCCATACAGGCTACAGCATCACTGCACGACATGGAAATAAAGGCCAAAATTCACTAAACCACTCAACACTCCAGATGTTATGTAATATCTACAGGCATAACCGAAATATATAGGCTAACTTACATTTCACCATCCGATCGGTGGCGTTTAAGACGATGTCAGCGTTAGACATCTTCATGGGCAGTTGCTGTCTTCGAGGCTGAAGCGTTTTCTTTCCCTCCTTTAGGATCAGCTATCAGTGTTTGCTGTCGAAATGCGACTGATGCTGTGGCATCACTCAGATGATGCGCCCCCTCCGTGCGTCGGTGCCTGCACCGGGTAGGACTACTGCTCCCCAGGCTGGGATATGGATGCAGGATGCTGCTGCTGCTGGATGGTGCACGAGCTGCTGCTGCTGTTGCTATGCTGGGCTAAGCTGTTAATGTGGGGGAGGATGCACAGAGAGAGAGAGAGAGAGAGAGAGAGAGAGAGAGAGAGAGAGAGAGAGAGAGAGAGAGAGAGAGAGAGAGAGAGAGAGAGAGAGAGAGAGAGAGAGAGAGAGAGAGAGAGAGAGAGAGATGTGCACTACCCCGACATGGCGGTGGAGGGAACTCCCACGCAAATGTTTCACGGGACTGCCTGATGCTGCCATCAGATGGAGGCTGAGACGGGGTTGCCCCCACGCACGCACGGCGCGCCATGTTTCGGTATTCTCGAAAATTTGGTACGCCTGAAGACGAGAACACGTTTGGTTCAGTTTCAACATGTGCATCATTGAAATTAACGAAACAGGTTCGTTTTGATCACATGCACGTACACGCACGTGCACAAGGCAGCCGGGCTTTGTGCAATCATAGCAAAGAAATGTCACATGGTGGCGACAAAGCATCAGGGTTAATGTCAAATAAGTTACCATAACATCTTTGAAAACTACAGTAATCTAAAACATGGCTATAGATAATATGGCTAGTTAGTTTTTTGTGTATGTATGTTTTTTTGTATTGTGTGTGTGTTTGTGTGTGTGTGTGTGTGAAATGAAAATATACAGTTATTCATACCACAGTTTATTCATTGTTAAAACTTTTTTAATGGATGCATAGGCTTTGTAATATTTTATAATAATAATAGTAATATAATATGTTTTAATTCAAGATTTTATTAGAGTTTGTACTTGATTCATGACAATCATATAATGTTGCTCAGTGCTGTCAAGCAGGGCCTTTATACATAAATTTAAAAAGTTTCAATAATGCTACAACAATACAACCAGGTGTGGAAGTTTTATAAAATAAATAAATAAACAAACAAACAAGTGGGGCCTTATTTTGTTTTAACACTATCCATACTGTAAAACAGTTCAAAAAGTAGCATACTATTGAACAATGAACCTACAAATTCAGATGAACTTTATTACGTTGATTAATAAAAAAATTCTGTTTCTGTGTTAATAATGTTGTGTTTAATGTTCAAGTCTAAACCTGAGAACTCCTGGTACAGTTTCATTTCAGGGTTCATTTAATGGTTAAAGAAGATACATTAATGAACATTTGGAAAATATGGTTTTGCAATATATCACTGAGATGTTGGCTCCTCTATAAATTGTTTCTTTCTACTTTAAAAACAAAACAAACCCAATAGTTGATCTGATGCGAGCAGGCAGACAGGTTTGATTTTTTAGTTCTGTCAGTGAACCACACTCACATAAAGTGCAGTTAATCTGTATCTAGATAGTTTTATTGACCAGAGTGTGTGGAACTGAAGTGTTTTGAGAAATGACTCTCTCACCTATATTTAGTTGTTAATAAACATTAGCACCTACATTATAGTAGGATTGTGTCTACATGCATCTGCTCCTTCTATCCATGATACAGTGAACTTACTGTGACACAGGAGCAAAATACAAATATTTTTAAAAAATTACAGTAAATTAGTGACTGTAAGAGTAATTCATTCATTCATTCATTAATGTATTTATGTATTTGATAGGGACAATTCAGTTAAACATAGTTACAGGCTTGCAGCTGATGTGATACACACAGAATGTATAGCTTGTGCCAATTGTCTACTCCTTTCCCTGGTTGGGCTTTTCTACAGAACTACAGTAGATTAAAATACAATTTATAATATGAAAGGAAAGTAGGAAAGAAAGAAAAATCTGTTCTATATATTAAAAAACACAGATAAATGTTCTATAATTGTTGCTGTGCATTTAGTATAATACCATTCATTCACCCACTCAATCACCTAAACATAATTTTTTACACATAATACACACAATTCACAGATGAGTACATTTTTGTTTGTTCTTCAGCCAAGATTTAGTTGTGGTGGTGAACATTTTAAAAATCAGTAGTAGATTTCATTTACAGCGGCCTCCTATCCCCCCTCATCTACATCCATGACTTCTAATCAGAGGTGGAAAGTAATTAAGTAAAAGTACTTAGCTAATGTATTTAAGTTGGGTTTTTTTTAGGTATCTGTACTTTACTTTTTCCGGTAACTTTTTACTTTTACTCTGTTATTTTTTGGATAAATATCTGTAGTTTTTACTCCTTACATTCTCAGAATAGACTCATTACTTTTCAAACAAAACAGATGTGACAGTAATAAAAATAAGTGGCTATTATTTCACAATTTTGACTTTTTATCTCACTTTTTTAACCTTTTCTCTTAAAGTTATGCATTTTTTAATCTCATATTTATAACTTTTTTTTAAAAAAAATCTCATGATGACTTTTTTTTCTTTCAATTGCACCCCCCCCCCCCCCCCCCCCCATTCCCCCCCATTCCCCCCATTTCTAAATTTCCTGTCCATATCCACAAAACTGTGTAACTGTGACTCCATCAAACACATCATCTACACAGTAACTCAACTTTTTGGATACTTTTAAAACTTTGCAGATTTTTCCTGGTTAAATAAATATGATTGCATTCATGGCAAAAATAAATACAGCTTTACTTTTTACTGTTGTTATTCATTACAATTGAGAATTTGTCTTTTTTTTATTTATTTTTTTTTAACTTTTACTTAAGTAGAGTAGTTGAATCAGTACTTCTACTTTTACCAAAGTATTTTTCCACATAAGCAGCTGTACTTGTACTTAAGTACAGAATGTGACTACTTTGACCACCTCTGCTTCTAATCATAAGCGCCTTAGAAGACTTTAGCTTTAAGTGTGAGAAAAATGCTGCAGAAAATTGCCACTAGATGGCGCCCTAACCCTGGTTTTAACAGCAACAGCAGGAACAGCTGGTCTGCTGGTACTGCAGCAGGAGGGGCAGTGTTTACCACAGCATTAAAAAAAAAGGATATTTTGGATAATCAGTGACACTGGCTATTTAGTGGTACACACTTAAGAGTTGTTGATGTCATTTGGTAATGTTTCTTTGTTTTTTATTCTGCCAGCCAAGTCATGGACACCACTTTCCACCTGTCAGATGAGCCTGTGCGTGTGGTTGTAACACAATAACTAATAAATCTGCAGAAATGAAACCAGTTTTTTCTCCTGGGCCTCCACAGCTGGAGGCCCTCACAAGGCTTTACTGACTTAGGACCATTCAGTATGATGAAAACACGCCACAAAATCCATAACACTTTAGACTCTCGATTGATAGCAGTGCATCCAATACCCATCGTGCATGTGTCCTTGAAGTTGCCAATATTAGTGGGACAGATAAACCAGGGAGTGGTGTTAAAAGTGCAGTGAAACTACTCTGCATTTCAGACTGCTTTTACACTCTTCCATTTCAGTACAGAGGCATAAATGTCTAATGTTGTAGCTTATTAAACAAAAAGTGATTGACTAATGACTAACAGCTAAGCTTAATTTTCAACTAGAAGCTTTGCAGTTATGTGAACTACAGTACTTGAAGAACCCTATTACCATGTGTTCAGAGTTGAGAACATTCCTCACACCACAAGGAAATACTGTACTGAGAATTCATATGTTCAGTTCTTACATTAATCAATTAAACTGAACCGTTGCATCTACATGACCACAATCAAAGCAACTCTTTGTTAAATTATTATCCATTGACAGCCTGGTTTAAAATGATTTATGACTTCCAGATGAATCTACATTTAAATCAAATAGACTAAGTATGATTTAATAAACACATTTTTAATGTGTTGTTTGGTAAATCAAGACTTTAAAGTTGTAGGCTTTTCAGGTGCAGGTAAGCAGAAAATTTTAATAAGACCAGTTACACTGAAAGTTTAACTTTAAAACTAATTAGATATGATAAGACATGATCATGAATAATTTTCAGGTTTGGGTACACATTTACATTTTAATTTACCTTCATGTTAATAAACTGGTCCTGAGAAAATTTTAGTCTAAACAAATTCACATTTTACTACATTAATATTAATATATTAATGTATTCTCCTTGTTGAAATAAACTTTTTCTTTATTTTAGTAATTGTAATAGTAAGGACTCCAGGTCAGTTTATTGACTGTATTCTGCTCCTGTTAAAGTTTGTTTTTTAAATGCAGCTTTACTGGATTACCGCCATGTTCTTTTTCACAATGTGGAATGTGATTCTGAGATCTGAAACCCAGCTAGAGGTTTACTATTAACAAGCAGAAAAATGTATTTCCAATTTGTGTTTTCTGTTAAATTGACCTTGTATGTTACTTGTTACAACATGCCATCATAAATTGCAGATGTAATGTCTTCAGTAACACTAGTATAGACTGACTCTAATGTCAGGTCTACAGTGATGTTCAAATATTGCTAAACTACAGTATTTAGATCTACTGCAAACATTGTGTACAGAAGCCTGATATACTGCAGTGCTCCTACAACTCAGATACTGCAGTGAAAGGTAAAAGTGAATGAGAATCATACAGTATAAACTCAGTGACCTGCATGCAACATTAAAGCCTAAGAAATAAATATTAGTTTACTCCTCTCAGGGATTTTACTTGCTTCAGCTGTAGGAGTAGACTAAAGCACCCAAAATGTAGGAAAATGATCCTCACAGTATAACTGTGGTCATCTTGGCTTTGGTTTGGGACTTAAATTATACAACAGAAAGCCTGTTTAACAAACTTGGCAAATGAAGTTGAAACGATGACAGGTGAATGAAACAGGCAGATGAAAAATGGTTAAAAATCAATCAATCAATATCAATATATTAAGAAATAAATAATGGGTGGTACTTAGGTGGAGTATGTCCTTAAAAGTTGAGTATGAGCACAAGTGGAAGTAGACGACTGGTGAAAAACGCAATGATTTTCAGGCAAGATTTCTATTGAATGACATCGTCAAATGACCAAATGAAAACGTTTGCAAGGCTGTGGAAGGAAAATGCAACTGGAGCACTTGGACTAACAGCTGGTAAAATGTGGTGGCAGGTGATCTCAGCATCTGTGGTATTTTTAAAGGAAAGTGACATCATTGAGGACCGTAGACCAGCCAATAGAAGGAGCAGATAGTCCAGAGCAGGTAGAAGAGAAAAAAGTTAAAAAAAAAAAAAAAAAAAAGAAAAGTCATTAGTCCAAATGTGATAGTGATAGGTAGGTAGGTAGGTATGTATAGAGATAGATAGATAGATAGATAGATAGATAGATAGATAGATAGATAGATAGATAGATAGATAGATAGATAGATAGATAGATAGATAGATAGATAGATAGATAGATAGATAGATAGATAGATAGATAGATAGATAGATAGATAGATAGATAGATAGATAGATAGATAGATAGATATCTCAGTGCTGCAGAATATTCACATTTTGCGCCTCTTTTTTGGACCATCTTTGGGGGCTTTCCTACGGTGATTGGTCATGAGTGCAGCTGGGGATGGAGGCCACGCAATGCTAATCCTCCTTCCCAGTTCAGGAAAGTACCCTGCCTCCCTGCGCAGAACGAAAACAACAAAGAGCTGAGTGTGGCTGCAGCCTCCGGGGGTTCAGTGCACCCACCAGAACATGTCCAAGAGTCACAGCTTGCTGCTTCCTCCTACCCATCTATCCATGCATGACTGTCCATCTCTCTCATGCTTTTTCTCTTTGACCCTCTTTACAACCTTCAAGAGACATGTACGATTGCAGAATACAATGTAACCCCCCCCTCTCCCTTTCAGGAGGAATGATGGAGGTCTTCAAAAGGTTTGGTTGAACAAAAAGAAAAAGGCTAGAGAAACAAGTTTATTTGTTCATCACTGACTCCTAGATAAGATCATCAAGAACCAAAGACAGATGTGTGATGTGTGTGTTTTTAGAGGCAGATGTTACATGTAATAATTACATATAATATATGACCTATAGCAAAATAAGGTAAAACTAGTTTAACTTCTGCTCCAATTGAAACATGTTGTTGTAATGCTAATGAAAGACCATGAAGGGTGGCTCTACCAAGTCATGAGGGGAGGTGAAGCTATTGTTTTTGGTTTGGTTTGTGTGTTTGTTGGTGTGTTTGATTGCAAACAGCTTAACACAAAAACTACTGGACCAATTTCGATGACATTTTCAGAACAGGTGTAAGGTGGTCCAGAATAGATCCCATTGAATTTTGGTGAATGTAGGTTAAAGGTCAAGGTGAAGGTCACTAAAAATGTTTTTTGCAATGATAAGAGAGAGGGCAAATCAGCTAAAATGTATGTGAGGGGCAGGGGTTGTTGTACATGGCACCACTTGTTTTTATTCTAGGGCTCATTCATCCATCTTTTCCTCTGTTAATAATATCTCTACTCCAATAGATATGAAGATGTTGGTCTGTATGACAGTTGAGTCAGACTTTCAGTGCTTCTGTTTAGTTAAAGCATAAAGACCCAAACAGCCACTGGCGTCCAAAACCAACTACTGATGTAAAATGTTTAATCCCTGTTGATCCATTAATCCTACCAAGACACGTAAATAACTGGTGTAAAATACAGTTTGTCATCTTTTCATGGTCCTCAGATATAAACCCATTTGGATGTTCAGACGTTCTGTAGTTCATGTGGAAACACCGTCATCTTCTACAAACGTTTGATTCACCAGTAAAACCCATAGAGTTGGATCAATGACAGTGGATGGATACACTTGGTTTATGTTCATTTAATGATCGATTTGACTGAAAGTCACTTTTTCTTCAGTTTACCTATTTTTGTTATAATAAGCCTCAACTTTAAAGGTGTCATTCTGCTGAAAACCACTTTTCCACGCTGATGGGTCTTACCAACACATGCTTCCTTTGAAAGTGGTTTGTCACCTCCACTGGCTACATACCGCATTCACAGAAAACAGAAGAGGAACAAGGGATCCAGAAAAATCTGGTCCATCTGACGTCAGATTGACTTTAGCATCACCCACGTGGGGTTAAGCCCGTCCTCCATTGCATTGAATCTGAAGTAGCATTAGCATTAGCATCTACAAGAGAAGATGGCACCACAGTAGCTGCTGCACAAACTTTAAAAAATGGCAGATCAAACTGGTTCATGTGCTCTCTGTGGAAATGAAGCATAATTTTTTTCCCTGCACGTTTTCAGAACAAGCAGCGACACAAAACCTAACTGGATGATACTCTGGTAAACATAAACACAGAGAGCGAGAGGGAAGGGGGGGGTGTTCTTCACACATTCTGGGCCAATCAGAGACAAGTCGTCACCGTGTCATGGACATGTATGAGGAATTAATGGTAAACTCTGTTCAACTTTAAGTCATTTTTGTACCCTACAAAAACAGCTGGAAACACAGCAATCTGGACATTTTTTTTTAAATAGAAACAACACACAATGTATTCAATAACAATGGAGAACACAGTAATATTAATGAAATAACACTGGAATGACACAATTTAAGCTTTTATGAACATCTACATGTCCAGTAAATTAAATAGAGGAAAATACATTGTTTACACTGAAAAAAATGCAAAATACATAAGAATAAATTGTAAGAGGTTCAATCTGGAGTAAACTTCATTTGAGTAACTACAATAAAAATTATGGATTCATGAAAAATAAATTCAACATACAATTTGACTGTAATTGTGTTTATCAATTTCCTCTAAAAATACTGTGAACTGATACTGTTACCCTGGCTGTATATAACCACTTTACTGAGCCAATAACCTGGAGTTCAGCATTAGCTCACCATTCCTTACAGGTGGCTCTGACCCGTACGTTCCTGCAGCTCCGGCCCTTTTGTGCAAACTTTCACTTCTGCCTCTAAAAAGCCAATATGGCAATAGTCAACTTGCAAATTGCTGACTTCAAAACAGCATTTCTTCCATTTACTAATGATATGAAGCCCTCAGAGGGCACTGAGAGAAGCTTAGTGTGTAGATCTTTTGTAGTTTAGCTTCACTGGTCTTATTTCTGACGGAACCCTACATTAATATTCACTTTACTCACTTTGACAAGCACATCCCAGCCCACAAATGGATGGTTATACTTAGATATTAGACATAAAGACAGAGACATGCATACACATCATATAAATAGCTCTTGAAAGGACGCTTTTCTGAATAAAAGATTGTTGAAATGTCTATTTTTGTTGCACTTTATACCACCAGTAAATGAAAACGAGTCCCTGATATGTGTTTGGATGTGCAGCTGAATTTTTGCACACATTAGATCACTATCTGATGCTTTTGTTGAATCAAAACAAGCATTGTGGATTTGATTGTAATTAACATAATAATCTAAGTGCAATATGTCACATGCACAGCAATGACCTTGAATTGGACCATATGGACCATGCTTTTATTTGATATTTGTAAAACTGTACAGTCACTTAATGCCAACACATAAGGATAATACTAGAGACAATGGATCGTTTACAGGATAAAACAGGTTTAACAATACTACAAAGCCTCTCAACAATATACTAAAGAAAGTAATCTCATTTCATGTTACCAGAATAGAAGTGGCATTAGTCAAAAAAGATTAAATATGGATTTTTGATAATCTGTATAATACAAGAATTACTTTTCAAAATTAGGGCTTAATAACTAACACTCATTTGACTTAAATAATAATAAAACAAATGAAAGTTGACAGCTTTTAGACTTTTCTTTTTACTTACTAAGTACCTTTAATTTGAATTAAACAGGGCAAAACATATGTCCTTTGCTTTCTGATGCATTTCGTGTAATAATATGAACTACACATTAATCTTGAGATTCACTTGAATTTGCTTATATTATTACATATGAATTTTGTTTAAGTCTCACAAAAAGTGTCAATGTAAATTTCTAAATAAAGTGTTGTTATCAGTTTGTGATTTGATATTATCTTTGGGGGGCAATATTGAACAGGTATTTATGAGGTGAAACTGTCTGGGTAGATGTTTTCACAACAACTTAATATATTAATAACCAGTTGCTTGGTGTGAATACTATGTTTGTATGTGTTTGTTTGGACGTCTGAAGGCCAGTCCCGCGCGTAATTGCGCATTTTGCGAACCTTTGACCTAAGTATTTACTAAGTGAGTGTCATATTTATAAGAGCCAGAGCATATTTGTTTGCAGGGAGGTTGGTTGGCTACTGGCAGAGTTGGTTGAACACCCCTCCTCTCCTCTCACTCTCTCTCTCTCTCTCTCTCTCTCCCTCTCTCTCTCTTTTCAGCTGCCGCGATATTTTCCAGCTCTGGAGCCTCAACCGCACAGCTCGATCGATTCGCATTGATTGTCCCTGACGAGCTGCTCCACTTTCTAGCCAATGTCAGCCAGTCTGCGATCGGGAAGGAGAGAAATGAAGGAAAATCTCTGCCGCCCTGGCGGTGTCATTTCCACACACTTGGGTTGGCCGCCTGCCAG
Organism: Siphamia tubifer; assembly: GCA_020466265.1. Taxonomy (NCBI): domain Eukaryota; kingdom Metazoa; phylum Chordata; class Actinopteri; order Kurtiformes; family Apogonidae; genus Siphamia; species Siphamia tubifer. The sequence goes on from CM035796.1 coordinate 20,412,112, forward strand.
CAGACAGGACAGTCGAAAGAGGTGGAGTGGACTCTGGGGCTGAACGAGAGGAGGAACAGAACCAGGAACGGGGTTAAATCTGTCGGTCTTGCATTTGGATAACCTCTGTTCTCCGTGTGAACTGATAAGGAGTGAGTTTACCGAGTGTAAAGAGGCTTGTTTTTGGATGCGTAGTGAAAAAGGAAGATATTTATTTGGAATAGAAATGACATCAGTTACAGCTGTTTATTAATAGCAGACATAATTATGTATTTTCAATGTTTTTATTTTGTTTTTTAATTTATTTGTATTTTTTTTTTTAATTAAGGTCTTCATAAAACACAGTGTAAGTTGTTATTCTTCTCTACCTGGTAACAAAATTAATAGAAGTTACAACAGATTGGATTGGTCCACATCTTTACTTTCATAACTTTTTGACTCTTGGTGACTCTTTTATTTAAATTAAATTAATTGTTGTCGCATTGTTGTTATCCTGGGGTATGTATTAAATTTCACAACAGCCTATGGTTTTATTCTGAAACACCTCCTCAGTTGTCCTGAGCCGCTCGGCCTCTGTTTATTATGGCCTCAGTTGAAGTGCGCACACCACAAAAGTCCAGTTCGGTTTTTCCGCGAAGCTCCAAAAATCTATGAAATGTGTTTGCATGTTCCTCTCTGCAAGCGGGGATGTAGAGGTGGGATTGCAAGGACCGAGAAAGCTGGGGGAACCCACGCGTTCAGCCTCTGAGAAAGTACGCTTTTTCCAAAATAACTGACGGTGAATCATTTTTTTCTTTTCTCATTTGTTATCAACAAGCGGCCACTCTGTAGGATTGTGTTGTCGGAGAATAAGCTTTTTTTCTACCCTTTTCTTTTTTGTCACCATTCTGCACGGCAGGCTGAGAGACGGACCACTCGGACTGTGGGAGCCCTCCCCTCTGCTCGGATCTGCTTTGGTAGGTGCGAATAAAATGGACCCGTGTTTGCAAATATGCAGATACATGGAAGGGGAGGGAGGAGGGGTGGGATGGGGGGAATCATACTTTGTTGAAGTCTGCTGAAAGTTGGGATGTCATCTTCATATAGGATCAAGTTATAGCCGGGTGAACTGGGGGGAATGGCTCTTCTGTGTATCCTCAAATGTGCGACTGCAGACCATATGCTGCCACCGCAGATAGGCTACCGTGCTTTAGATCACTGGATCCACACAAAAGACAGCTATTTTCCTTTGCTTATTCTGAAAATTTAAAATAATAAAGCTTTTAAAATCATCGGGTCTAGGGTACTTGGTGATGCTTTGGCACTGTGTTGGGATGAAGGGATATTTTACATCTGCTCTGTCAAAGAATAATTTTTTTTTATCATTATGTATTGTTATTATTATTATTTTAAATAATAAGACTAGTACTGGTCCGCACAATATTTAACCAAAACAGTTTAATCTAAATCAGCTGTTAATGATGTGCGCCCCAAACTTGACACTGCCAGTTAATAAAATAAATTATATCCGCGCGTCACGGGTTTGACAGCACACACTTTTTTGATCGCCTCCATGTGTAAGTTGAACTTATTTCATTCCCTGTCAACGTTAATGTCTTATCACATTAAAATCTTACATCAGACCAAACCAGACAATGGAAAATCGCCTTTTTTCCCCACTTGCGTAAAAGAATTGTTGTTGTAAGAAAGTCACTTATTTTTTTTTTTATTCTTAATGTCATATTCGGTTTATTTTTTTTCTTTGTATTTTGTGAGCATGATTAGATTAGAGATAAAAGTTGTTGCTTTCATCCCTCTTCACGGAGACACAGTCACCCCCCCCCCCCCCCCCCCTGCATCGAGATACCAATATCGCTTCCACGAGTGGTCCGTATGTTTGTGAATAATCTGAAGTCACAGAATTCACGGAGTGCTTGTTTTTCTGCTCTAACTTTATGTGTGCAAAGCCTAATTAGGGAGAATGAGACGCAGCAGGTTATGGACAATGGATGAAGCCTTGAGTCTAATTATTGTCTCCAGGCTTTTTAACTTCCTCTGCGTTTGTGCGTCTCTCATGTGTGGATGCGTGCGAGTCCCGTGCACACCGGTGCGTGTCCGTGTGCGCGCGTCAGTCGACAGGAGGTGGGAGGAATAGAGAATGTGAAGCTCACGGTAGACAAGTACAGAGTCCGCAGACAGCGCGTCTGGAGGGAAGAACACTGCATTTGCATTGGACTTCGCCTGAACCAATGCATTAAGCATTCCCGCGTGTCGGGAGGTGTAGTCAGCTTTCCAACTACCTCATAAATCTGCAGGAAGATTAGACAGACAGCCTTTCTCCCTCCGCCGTTAAAAAGCTGACTACCTGGCACCTGCGCATGTAGTGACGTCAGAGGCGGAAAGTCATTCAAGAGTTGCTTTGGTGCGCGTGTGATTCACTCATGAACACACCTGGCAGACGCGTCCTGCCTCTGTGGTTAGGCATATCAATTATCTGCTCACACTTCATCTTCAATGTGTGGTCATGTTGTAAACTGTTGATAATAAAAACAATATTTCAGCTGTGTGTAGTGATGGCTGATGGACAACTTGGGCAGAGATGCTGCTCGTGATTTCTACTTAAACATTCCCACTTCAGCCCTGCACTAATTTACCAGAGTCTCAAAAGATCATCCACTACATCTCTAATTATTTGCATGATCAATTTGTTAACAATTAAATGGTTTAGGCTGGTTTTAAAGAAAAAAAAAGTCAGAGTTTCGACACTCTTAAGTCATTCTATACATTCCCTAATCCAAAACCTGGCCCACAGGATGAATTTGCAAAATGCAAAAATTACACTCAAGGGTGTCACTGAGTCATGATATATTGTTTTGATCATAAAGTTAAACACAGTTTACAGTTCTAGGTGAATGTTACTAGATGTTGTATGCTTTTGAGATTCATAAGTTGTAATGCGCATGTGTAAACAATAAGCTGAGGTTTAATATTGTTAAAAGTACACTTGTTTTCTTAAGATGCTCAGTTTATTTTTATCAGGTTATTCCCATTTTTTGTTTGAAGATAGTCTGTAGATAGAAACACTTTTATTCATTAAGTAATTTAACTTTTTTGTACCAAAACATTGATAACATTTGGAGTTCTGGTCTGGATGTCAAATTTGACTGTATGTTGACCCCAAACTAAAATCAGTTTGACACTTATGTTAATAACAGAAATACACATTTATTTACTTGTCCATGATTAAAAATTTAAATATCTTCAGCCTTGAAATATATATAAAAAAAATACATTTGAGGGTATTGTCTTGTCCTTTTGGAAACTTTTTGACATTTTTCCCAATTTCTTTTTCCATTTAGATAAAAAAAAAAAAACTAATGAATTAATCAACAATGAGGATAATTAGTTGCAGTCCCTGTATAGATTAAAGCAATATTAATAATTTTGAATACCCACAGGGCCCAGCTACACAGATATACTTTATTTAGGATCCATGGGGCTGTTACTGTAGTTGTGGTCTACCTAGAGGACAAAACAGACACTCAAATATGATGCTGTAGTTGAGCCAAAGTCCAAATAAAAATAAAGATAAGATTCTTTTGTAGTTGTCACACATTTTTATTACCATGTCATTAAACATGTTAAAATAAACTATGGAGGTGGTGGCTATAATATGAATAATAGTACAGTGGAGCATGAGCTAAATTTGTACCAATATAATTATGAGATAATACACAATCAAACAAGTAAGTAATGTTAGTATGTATTTCCTGTTACATTATTATATGTAGCCCAAACTAATCTCCTATTTATGGTTTCTTTTAAAAGCTGATCTCACTGAAAATCTAGGTGACATGCAGTGGTAGCTATCTCCATGTTAACACATGGAAACACTCTGTTGTTTACGGTTGTAATTGCATTCACATACACTGATTTCATTATTCTCAGGCTTTAAAACAGTAGTGGGAAAGATAAACACACACTGGCCTTAATACATGTTTTCCTCCACTCCTCCATCACCTATTGATCAGTCATCCAACTCATCACCCACTGACAGAGTCAAACATCTACTAGACTGAGTGAGGACTGTTGGGTATTTATACAGGCACCACTTTTCTTTTCTTTTTCAATTACTACTGGTAAATGGTCATGGGCCTGGCAGAGAAATCTGTAGGAATACTTTTGTCAGACATAAAGTTTGCAGTTAATACAAGTTGAGAGCCGCATGTGAATGTTAAATGAGCTGCTCTGGCTCACACAAGTATCATAGCATTGACAACATTCACATAGAAGCTCAATAGCGGCAAGAAAGTACTCATACTTTATAGCGCTGTGTATGTACAATCCATTACTGTTTTATTCAACAATGAACTTAGCTGAAATTTGGCCTAAATGCTTCACAAAAAGTGAGGAATAAGTGCTTGTAAAGCCACTTTTCCACAGTGCCTGTGCAGTGATTGCAACCTTTCCCTGTATTGTGTTGGGTTTTACTTTGGCCTTATCCATCCACTAAGTTGACTGAAAATTGGTGACAGTTTTTTTTTGTTGTTGCATAATTCTGTCTGACAAACCAACAAACTAACAAATGCAGAGGATTGCATCACCTCCTTGGTGGAGATAACACATTTGACTGATTGATAGAATGAACCTCCACCACATTTATTTACACTCTGGGTTAATTTCACAGTGTTTTGAAGACATAACCTGCTTTGTCACGGGTATGCAGAATAATGCCGTTCTCATGACGGTGTTAGAGTTTATGCAGCTAATTCACTGATAATGAACTATAAGATTCATAAAAATGGTTGTATGTTTCCATTGAAAACCTATCAACACATTCTTCAGCTGAAATGTCCTCTGACAGTAAATATCATGGCAGCTCAAGTGTCCTTGATCCACATGTTCTATTCTAAACAACTCAGTGAACTCACATGGACATTGACGATTTTTCCATAGAGCATCAGTACTTGATTCTAAAAGCACATTTTAGGCTGTTTATAAGAAGTAGTACTAAGGAAATGTTATTTGAGAGACCTTTTTCAGTATGTAGCCACTATATTTTTTTACCTTCACTAGTAAGGTATATGTTTAGTGAATGAATTAAGTTTCTTTGTATTTATGCAGCATTTAGAAATAAAATGATAATCTCTAAAATATCACACCTTTAAGATTGTACCTGGAGCTGTTTGATGTTTTGTCAAGAAATGAGCCGTTCTACAAAACGTGCTCCAATGAATGGCATGTTGTGTCTTTTCTGAATGTACAGTTTGTCTTGGTAATTGCATTAATAATGTGTTATATCATTTTGCCTTATCAATAATTCGTCAGTAACACTGAATGCGTAATAGACCGATAAAATATGTATCGAACATAAGAGGAAACCCTTTACCCCAATGCAGCTATCAGAAAAGGGAACAGAGGAGGTGACAGTTGCTATAGTGTTTGTCCATAATGAAGTCTTCATGATGTCAGTTCTCTGAATAATAGCTGTTCCTGCGTAAGTTTTTAGTGTGTTCAAACAGGAGCTCACCAATTATTTTTATGGATGCTGTGATTGCAGGTTCACATCTTGCCTCTTTAGCCACACCCGTGCTCTACAGTCTCCTGCTGAGCACAGTGGTCGATCTGGGAAAAAAAAAAAAAAGCTTCACATGTAGTTGTTGGACAATATTGATCAGTTGGACCATTTATATCCAGATCTTTATCTCGGCTCGCTAATCCTGGAGCACGTTGTTTGCGGATGGATTTTTAAAAAAAAAAAAAAAAGGAGAGAAATCAAGAAAAACTCTGGGATATATTAGAAATGGTTGATATTTACAATCTGACACCTGATGTGTTTTAATATGGACAAGAGTGTAAAGTCTGTTAACATGCTTAAATGACAAAGTAGCACAAATTATAGTGTTTTGTGGTATCGACACACAGCTGGGAAAGACAGGGTTGTGTTATAGACAGTTCACATGAGGACAAAAAGTGGGTGAGGGGCTCAGGAGAGTCATGGTGTTTAGCTACCAGCTGTACAGTACGGCACATTTGGAGTTGATGGAGATGAAAAGAATCCAATTCAGATGTATACAACACACTGTGCAGGAGGGTATGAGTGTGGGTGTTTGTGTAAGTGTCTCTGCTTTTACTTGCTGTGGCACGAAAGCCTGTTTAAGAGTCTGAACACAGAATCAAAGAGACGGACGTCCTGTGTCTGAGTTTCTGTCAGGTAGCTCAAATTACAGTTGATGCATATAAATAAAAGAGTACTGAACAGATGGACATAGGAGAATGTCCCACTGTGACGCCACAAAATCTTATTATCTTCAACTCTTACTTACTTACACAGTGTAATTACCTGCTTATCTGCTTATATGTTAAAATGACTTGTTTTAAATCGCGCATTTTTTCCCTTTAAATTGCCTCCAATATGATACAACGCTGTCCAGAAGGAGCTTCAAAGACTGAGAAATCAAAGATCCAACTCATCCTCATTGCCCTAATGTTCTATACTGTAATGCAAGTAAAGCTAACACTTATTTGTGAAATCCATATTTTATTCAAGAAACAATAAATGTGTTGTTGCAGTATCGTCATGCAGCAGGTGTTGCTTGGATTGATGCAAAGCAGAATTCATGAAAAGCACTGTGTCACATCACAATGATATCCACACTCGGGGGTGGGGGGGGGGGGGGGGGGGGGTGGACGACGACGACAAAAAAACCCAGCACTGACAGTCCATATTTTAATTTCAAAGACTTTAAAACTGTCATGTCATCAGCCTGTTTGAGGGAGGGTATGATGTCCTGGATAAATTAGAATGTTACAGCTGATCAGTGCTATTTTTGAAGTGGTTTTCATGAACTGTTATTGCCAAGTTTGTCACTTTGTAGATGACTTAGAAACCCATTTATTCTAGTTATATTGATAATGTGCCAGGTCATTAATTATGTAGAATACTTTTAACACATTTACTGCATTTAGAGCATTGATGAAATGGTTGCATCAGAGATATTCTCCCGAGCTGTGATAAATCAACACGCAGTGTAGTAGGCCCGCACGATATGAGGAAAATCAGCTATGCGTGATAGCCTTCACTACTGAGGTGATGACATGTTTGCAATAAACAAACTAACTAATCTCACAATTACAGCTATATTTACACTCAATTAATCCAAGTAGAGGTTGATAAAATGAGGAAAGGAGCACTTGTTTATCTAAAAGTGCTCAATTGATACTCAGAATACATATTAAAGAGGTTTTTTTTTACTTTTTAATTTGGCTTGAGAGCCATTTATAAGTGTCTCTTTAAAGTTTTTGTGAGAAATGTAAATGTTTGCAGCAAATGTTAGTTTTCTGTGACGTTGACTGCTCTTGACCCATAAAGACCCAAACATCCATCAGTAACCAAATAATACTGATCTAAAATAATGAATAACTTTTAATCCACTAAATCTATCAATACATGTAAATAATTCATGTAAAATACAGGTTGTCGTCTTTTCTTGGTCATCAGATATGACCCATTTGGATGTTAAGAGACTTTGTATTTGTTATCAATATCAGTAGTTATCAATGTCAGTTATCAATATCTTAACAGAAAGTCTTTTCATGTTTTGTTTTTAGTTTTCTCTGTTTTTGATATAATAACCTTGTACTTTACTCTGATCTTTAATGAACATCTACATGATCAGTTGATTAAATATAGGAAAATATATGATTTGCAGTGGTAAAAAAGCCAAATAAGGAAAATAATATTAAAATAAATAGTAATAAATCACTTAAGAAAAGTTAAATATAGAGGAAAAATTCATTTAGAGAACTGCCACAAAAGCAGCACTGTGTCTTTAGGAGTTAATCAGTATTGATAGCGTGAAAAAGCCATGTTGGTCAGTCCCATGAGCTACCTGTATGGACCACTTTTGTAAATGCACAGGTGTTGGAGCTCAAGTATAACACCCTGTTTTGCGAGTGTAAAATGTTGAAATATGCATAACTTAGAACAATCCCATCCGCTTTCAGACCCAGTATTCTATAAAACCACAAAACCTCCATGTATTATTCTGTGATGATTTGCAATACTGTTCCACACTCACCCACAGCTGAGAAGAGAGATGCAGTGAGTGTTGAGATGCTTTTAGGAAACCGGACCCTGGTCAGTGCTGTAGTGGGAGAAACTGAAACTATGGGGCTGAGGGGCTGTGGAGCTGGCTCTGGTTCGCTGGCGCCACATCCCCCTGAGCTGGCGAGAATGTGGGGGCTGTGCTCTTGCCTTTGAAGCTTTACCTCCCACTAATTCTGGCCTTCCAATTTCCACACACTGCACAGACACCCCCCCCCCCCCCCCTCCATCCTCTCCCCCTCCCTTTCCCTTTGTTTCCCTTATAAGGACTGGCCCGGCCATTTCCTCAGCTTTTCTGTGGGAGGTGGTATGCTTGTTTGTGAACACGGACAGGTCAGGAGAATAGAGGCATAGTTTTCTTTTCATAGATGAGCAGTCATTGGAATCTTACGGTAAAAGCCTCTGTATGCATGTCGTCCTGATCACTAGGGAGTTCCCAACACAAGCTCGATGAACTCTCTTCACAGAATCCCAAAAGCAAGTGTGTGATCCAACATTTTTGCCTAATTATGTCATTCTACAGGTTGGAGTTTGGCGACATCGTGTCTCTGTGATTAAAAAAAAAAATCCAGTTTCGGACAAATACTTGATTAGTAGACTTCGTGACTGCCATACACCTGACTGATTGTTTGAAAAAGCAGTAAAATGAATCAAAAGTCTTAAGATTGATGGTTAAGAATATTAAATTAGCCCACTCATCAGAAAAAAAATGACATGCTAATGTATATAACACCAGTGGCACATCTGTGGTGTACATAGACCTACCTTCACCCATTGGTAACTGTACGGTTGTAGAGTGCCTGGTTACTTACTATTAAACTCACTACTTCTTATTTTCTTTGCTGTATAAGTATTGACTAATCATCACATTAAGCTGCTCACACTGACTTATCCACTGAAATCATATATGGGAGATTGATAATGGAGTAGCCCACTGTGGGATAAATAAAGTTATCCATCTATTTAACCAGGGCAGGCATCAGCACCCCTGACCCTCTCAAGGATTAAGGGGTTCGGAAAATGAATAAATGAATGAATGAATAATCGTACATTTCTGAAAATCACAAGTAGATATAATCTCAATAGCATTTGTAATTTAATTAACTGCTACTTTTATTTTTATTTTTTTTACTTTCCTCGATAAGTAGCATATAGTTGAGATGAATAATATGTACAAAACCAGAAAAGCATTCAGAAAGCACAGACTTTGACAAAAAAAACCCCCACCTCTCTCACACACACACACACACACACGCCAACATTTACCTTCTTCTAGTATCAACATTTCAGGAAAATTCCATAAAAAATCATCCATAACATTTTGACTTATCTTGCTAACAGACAAACCCAGATGAAAATTACAAATCCACGATTTGGGCACCACAGAGCAGTGCTTTAGTTAAGGTTACAAAAAGATCATGGCTGAACACAATACTAGTCTTTGCTGACTTTATGAGACCAAGTCCTTATATCTCTCACTAATTCAAAGGGAAGTGCTGTCAGTGTTTAAAACTTGTCATATTTTTATGAAGTTTAATATGTCTAACATCAGCATGGCTGGTGAAATTACAAAACTGACATTTCTATCTATAAACTATGAAATGAAGCATGTTTTTCCATAGAAACACTGAGGTTATGCAGATTACAAATTTGCACAAATACACAATAGAAATATTTTATTGTGGTGAAAAAGGCTATTTTATTACATAATGGGCTTTGTTTTTTTTTCCCTCATATACGGTGCCATGGGGGTATACACTCAGATCAGCGACTGTGTAATTGTTAGTCAATAAATTCAATATTTCTTAAATGAATAAGCTGCTGTCAGGTCAATACAATTTCTATGGAAAGTATAAGTATTCATATGATGGTTAACTTTCATGAAGATCTGGGCATTAAACTATACTTAAACATGGTAGTCGTAACACAGGATTTTAGTTCAGCTTTAAAAGTAGATGCATAGGTTGACAAGTCAATAATATTCCCTTAATTTAATAAATTTGGTTTTGTTCAGCGTAAGTTCAGATGCTCTATCCTTCAGTTCTCTCTCTTTACAGTCAAAAACCTCCAGGGGAGCAGGTGTTGCTTCACTGATCAGGAGTCTGTGAAGTCTGATTTGTAGACTCATGTGTTAAAAGCAGAAGGATAGAAAAAATATTGAGAGTTTGTTATAGATCATATTTTTATAGCTGGCTGAAGGTTATGTTTTAAGGCTTTGAGTAGTGTCAACTGAGAGACTCAAGCTTGTATGCGGATGTAATTTTGTCTTATCTATTCACACACAATCTATGAACATGGACAAGTGTGACGTAACATTTTAAACAAAAGGTAAACAAATACAATGGAGCAACACAAGGTACTTTATTAGCTCAACCGGTTAGGGTTTATTCCACTTACCACAATCCAGCCCAGATCAGTGTCATCCTCTTTTTTATTTGTCTCTCTGACGTCACTGCAACTACAATAACACTGGGCTTCACATTAAATAAAACACATCCACAGTTAAAGGAGTAAAACCTTGCAAAAAAATTTTGTCAAAATGCTGATTGGTTGTAGTTTTCAACATAGTATTGGGTCAAAATAGGAAATTGTGACAATTAATGAGAAAATGATATTTACTTAAAAGGCCCAATTGTCTCGGAGGTACCAGATTTACTGTCTATATATTACAATGCATTACATTTTCATCTTGAATCTAGTGGAAGATATTATTATTATTATTATTAGTAGTAGTAGTAGTATTAGGTGTATTGTTATGATTATTGTAGTGTAATATTCTTTATCATATACATATATCAACTAATCAGCACTTCTGTCATTGATTTTCCATTTAATTTTTTAATGGATGTAAGATTTAGTGCATTTAATCTATAACGTATACAAATTGTAGACCAGTGTAATTTGTTGGTTAATTTCAAGTTCTTAAATAAAATTATTGTATTGTTCTGCAGATGATGTAACCAGTAGCTGACCCATGGCTCTCCTCTTTCCTGTGTAAAGTTTCCAGATTGCCCATGGAAGAGTGTGGATGAGGGCTGAGCTATAGTGCGGGCAGTGGGCTCCGGAGCCTGCCTGGTAAAGACCAGTCCGTCAGGGTGAGACCTTACTCTCACCGGTACGCAGAACGGACGGAGAACACGGAGGAAAGGTCTTCGCTCCCCCTCCTAGCTCACCCCTGTCCCCTTTCCACCCTCACCCTCAACCCGGGCACGTACGCTCTGGACCATGTCTAGCGGGCTGTCGGAGGGGGGCCGGACAGAGGACCTGGAGCGGAGTAGCTGCAGACAGGACTCTCCCATCGTAGAGCGCAGGAACCGCAGTGGCATCATCAGCGAGCCGCTCAGTAAGAGCCTTAAGAACTCCCGTACCCTTTCCCAGTACACAGCCGTTTCCTCTGCTACTACCAATGGACACAAGGACAATAGTGAGACTAAGGCCAAACCCCAGCCACCCCCTCAACCCCAGCCCACGGTCTCTGCACTGACAGCAGCCAAGTTGGACCGGACCCTAGAGCAGGTTCTGGAGGGACAGAACGGCCTGCTGCACTTTGCCCAGGCAGCAGCACTCTTAAAGCGGGCCGGTATGGAGCACATGCTCCTGCCTGGGGGCATGGGAGTGGGAGTTGGCGGTGGTGATGCAAGCTCGGGGGCTAGCGACTTGGAGGGTACGTCTGTCACGGACGCCGTAGGTGGTCCTGTTGACTTCCCATATGGAGTAGGGGGTGGCTTCCCCTTCAACCCAGGGCTTTTCATAATGACGCCGGCTGGAGTGTTTCTGGCGGACAGCGCACTACACATGGCTGGCCTGGCTGAGTACCCGGCACAGAGCGAGTTGGCCTCTGCTATCAACTCCGGTAAAAAGAAGCGAAAACGTTGCGGCATGTGCCCACCTTGCCGACGGCGGATTAACTGCGAGCAGTGCAGCAGCTGCCGGAATCGCAAAACAGGCCACCAGATCTGCAAGTTTCGCAAATGTGAGGAACTGAAGAAGAAGCCCTCTGCTGCTCTGGAGGTAAGAGGATAGTAGTTGTGATGTGATTTATTGTTTTTCTTTCTCTTAATTCCATGCCTCAGTTTTTACCATACAAAACTCAAACCGGAAAAATATTCAAAGGAAAAGTTCAGCATTTTGAGTTACGTGAAAATCAATAACTGTCATGCCAGAATATGAGGCTGGAGCCAGCAGGACTGAAAACACTGTGAGTGTGTCTAGTTAATGACCGTGCTCATCAGCATCACTAAAGCTCATTTATTAGCATGTATGGAGTGTTCATTAGCTCTCCTAAGTGTGTGTTTGTTGATGATGGTATCCTCTACATAGAGTGTATTGAGGCTGTTATGGATGCAGGAAACAGAGACAGTCTAGGGAGATGCTAATTTTTTAAGGTACAATCTGTTCACACGTTGTAAATAAATTAATTGATACATGCAAATGTCCTCACATATGTTAATGGGTTTAATTTGACATTTTCAATCAGCTCAAGTCCTGAGAGCATGAGGGAGACCTGCTTTGATACAGAATATTCCCATTTCCTGGTTCATACCTGAATGTGAGTCTCCTTTAAGGGGAGGGGTACAGGTTTTTTTTTTTCGTGAAGTAAAAGCTCCACTAGCACAGAAATGACAGGTGGTGAGGGGTGTTGAGGTTATGTGCAGGGTAGGCATCCGCTATGGGGTTTCTTTAATCTGTCCTCTCCACCCTGCCCACATCATTCAGTTACAGTTGTTGCTCATTTAATAAGTCAATTTGTTTTTTTTTTTCATCGCATAGTTCATTGGAACATTTTGTATTTGTACATATGGCCATGGCTTTACTTGAAGAATGTAGCACACGGAGACTCTGTTCCAGTAAATATGTGGACAGTATGTATTTGTACCTAAGTGTCCATGCATGTGTATGTTTGTGTGTGTGTGTACATGTAACGGCGTCCATCTGGCCACAGAGCTGTCATCTGGAGCACCAGGTGTCAGTGTGGCACATGCGCCCCCCTTTGCTGATGCCGTCCTTCTCTCCAGTGACACTCCTGCTGCCTAAATTGCCCTCTGAACTTCCTGACTGAACACTCAGCTGCCTAACTAACCCTGTCTGTAGTGACAGAATGACCAATCATGAAATCAATTTCAGCAGATGTTCCATCTCAAAGGAAATAAACTTTTGTGATCAATGGATAATAGTGTCATTTTGGCGTTGCATAATAAATTGATATGTAACACAGTGTGAACACAAACCATCTGAGAGGCCTCTGGTCTAATTGACACTGTGTATAAACTGGATCTGTGCTTCAAATTGCTAATGGCTTCATTTCTTTCTCTTTCTGATGTTGATTGAGGATGACAGCTTGGCCTCTTGTTTGTAGGCTGAAAGGTTGGTTGTTCAAACCCCATGTGCTGACTTTGGCAGACCACAGCGAAATGCGGCTCAAAGGGATAGGGGGACTTCAAGACTTATTTCCGTTTGACGCAGAGTGATAATAACTTAGGGAAGACTTTTTATATCTCTGAAATCATGACTGAAGTTCTAATTTTGGAAGCAGACAGTATATTACAGGGTTAATGGATAATAGGATCTGAACAGATTTACATACACTGTTGCCTTGAAGTTGGAATACATTTGTTTTTCCTCTTCTCATGAATTGATTGTGACAATGTGATTTATTTTTGATAGATAAAAGTGTATCTGGGACTCGGTATGTAATTATTCCTGATGTGTATGAATAGAAATAAGAAGAGAACTGTGTCTCCAACTTAAAGGGCAACAGTGTATGTAATCTTCTCCTACACATGCAAATGTTTACATGCTGCTAATGTTATTATTCACGCATACACACATACACACACTTGTAATATGCTATCTAGCATCTAAATAATATCTGGATATTATATGGTAAATGTGTAATTTACATTAGAATATTGTCTTGGGATTTATCAGGCTGTTAAGAACATATTGATTTAGTAATCATGAACTAACAAAACAAATGACAATGTTTTTAGCAACAACCTTTATACAATATAGCACTAAATGGAGATGTGGTTTATTATTAAATAATAAAAATCCTTCATAAAGAGTAGCTTTGAGCTTTAATAGTGTGATAATCAAGCATGTGTGAAAAATCCTGGATGTATAACATGTTGAAGAGGATTGATGTGTCTGAAAATCAATTTTTTTCTGTCTTATTGTTCAGCTGCAAATTTGATGAGAGGTTTCATTTGTCTTTGGTGATGATTCACCACAATGCTGAAATGTGTCATTCTGCTATGTAGGTGGTAAGTCTCAACGTCTGTAACAGAAATAATTCAATTTTAATTTATGATTTGCAATTGATGTTGTCATGGCAGTTAGCCTGATACCAGTTGTTCACACCAGTGATGCCAAACTCAAGTGGGGGGGCTTTGAATATTCATGATTGTTGATATTGATGTAGGTCATCATGCTGCTTTTAACGTCAAAGACCACAGATTTTGCCAGTGGCTACCTCTTAAGAGCAGAACAGCAGGCGATCATAGACCTGCCAAATTTCCCTTTTCTTGAATAACTTATAATAGCAGTCATATTATTGTTTCAAAGCATTGGAAATCCTGTAATTACCTTGCAGAAATCCATAACATCTCAAAATAATTTCAACTTTCCCTTTTCATGCCATACACTGGGAGTAAATGTAACATACAGTGTATTAGTAAGAGAACATAATGACATTGTATAAATTTATATAAAAGAGGAACTTTATCTCCTAAAAGTGTATTTACTTGATTGTTTCATCGAAGAAAATCTCATTTCTACATGGAGCAGCACTTATAATGTTAATGCTAAAATGTCTTGTCTTCCTCCTGTTGTGGGACTCCTTCCCACAACTGCATGATTTTATCAAGTTTTTTTGTCAGATACATTCCAAAACACTCTTTAAGCTCTGAAGATAAAATGCCTATAACTTTCTCTGTTAAAGGCTACCTGCAGTGAATCATCGTTGCTACGAATTTCAAATGACTATGCATAATTCTAGCAGTGCTGTCGGGTAACTTTTGGCTTGGTAACTACATTAGTAGCCCGATGTCGAGTATGTGGCAATCTCTAGGACAATGGCGGAGTGCAAAGCTTACAGCTGCACAAAAAAGTATGTACCTGTGCTCTCCACTCAATCTTGCTCACTGACTGCTACTTGTTTACTTCTACTCAATCACCAGATAACAATGACCATATGTAAGTTATGGCCAACAATGTCTGCACCACATAGGTTCTGTCCCCGCCCATAATTCATTTAATAAAAAGGTCCAATGTGGTGCATTTGTGCCTTTTCAAAAAAATTCATTTTCATCACGTGCTTATAAGTAGTAAACAAAACACAATGGATGTCTTAAGCATGACCAGTACAAGTATGATTTAACTAATGGATGTGAATGCCCCCTGGTTCCTCTCAATAATTAACTGTTCTTTACCACTGACTTCAATTGACAACTAGGCATGTGCAACCACTCATTTAAAAAACCTGGCCTGGATCCATTAGAATATAGCAAACATGAGCTAATTTAGCAGAATTACCTTTTATTAAAGAAGTATCACTTTGGATTTTGATTGAAAAAAAAAACATTTAAGGATTTGAAAACAATGATACTATACTCTTTATACTGCAAGGATTAAATATGTTTTTTCATAAATTTGATTAGAAAATGTAGCCTGTGAAGCTGCAGCAGGTATTTGTTACATTTATATTAGATGGTGCTGAACTTTAAGTAGTTTTGTTCTCATTTGATAAATCTGAATTTTTCATTTGTACACTTTACTGTCCTACATGTTATGGAGTCCCACAGGAGTTAATATTCAAATCACTTTTTATTTTTTACTATGTATGCCCCTATTTATACACAAAGTTTCACCCCACTGCTACAGTGATGACACACAGATACCCCCCAGTAAAGGTTATAAAAGATGCATCACATTAACTAAAGGATGTCACCAAATCTTCTAAAATGAAAATGTATCTTAATAGTCAGTCCCTTACATAAATTTAGCGACCTTTGACACTAACCCCTTTCGGAAACACATTAACATCTGAAGAGTATTCCTAGGAAACAAACAAAACTATGTTTTAATAACATACTGTAATCACTGCTTTTATTTCCTAATGGTTGGACAATTGTAATAGGCTTTTAAAGAGGATGAATCAAAACTTATAAAGGGGCTCAAAAATTGTGCAAAATGTGTCACTTTGACATTAAGCACAAACCAAGAAGAAAGGATATATTATTACAGTTATAATGACCTTACTCTGACCATTTATTTTAGGATTTTACCAATAATTTAAAAAAAAAAGTTTTTTAAGGTCTTATCCCAGAGCATATGAGAACTGATGTCCTTTTTACCAGTCGTTGTGCTGCTTAAGTTCCTCAGGCAGGAATCTGCTGACCTGACTTTTCCACCTCACACTGAACGAATAAAGGGGATTGAATGATCGCTGTTCAGGCTCCTCAGCTGTGGAACAACCTGCCTGAGGAACTTCAGCTCACCACATCAGTATCTTCTGGAGATTTACTTTCACTGAAAGGCTTCCTTATAAGTTTTTGTTGTGAAGTTTATTTCTCACTTTGTACTTGGCTTGTACATTGTATTTTTAACCGTATATTTAAATCTTTCCGGGTTAAGTTAAAGTTTTAACCAGTTTACTATGTGTTTTATTTATACTCTCTTTGGTAATCAAATATTTAACTCTTATTCTTCTTTAATTCCTTATGGTTGCTAGTTTACTCGGACTGTATTTCAAGGAGACATGTTTCACTTTATTCATTTTTTCAACTGGTAAAAAAAAATAATGCAGAGAACTCAGATTAAACATTGTTACTGTAATGCATCAAATAAAATGGATGTCAGCAGGGTGTGAGATTTAATTATGCCACAGATGACATGAAATTATCTAATATTGTCAGAGTTAAATCGACCTGTGGAGCTTATGATGGTACCTAATTCCTAACAATGTTTGGTGTTATTTTTTTTTTTTCTTTTAATTATTAGAATGTAAATGCCATGTACACAGCTGGTGCTCTAGTATCAACTCACCCACAGACTTTAAACTTAACCATGACCTCAGTCACCTGATGACGGGCAAGAAATAAAAGTCAATGTCATCCCTGTTCTAATCCTCTAAAGTTATTATCATACTCTTGATTATATCAATCTGGATATTTTATGGCACAATTAATATCAACGAGGTCTGAATACTTTGAAAGCAGTGTAATGTGGAACAGCGAACAAGAGGTGATACTTGACCTTTAACCCAGTTTTATACAGTACATAAATACTTCCTTCTAGCAGCTGTATGTATTCACTTTTTTAGTTACTGAGCCCATATGATTTTAAAATATTGAATATAGAGGGTCCTGTCTCAACATTCCTGTCATTGTCGATACATTTTGCCAAAAGAAAAGTCTTTACATTATAACCCAACAAAGAGGCTTAAAGTTTATGAAAAATATCAGAATAAGACAAAACTATCATATTGATTTTGTGGAGGTGAGAGTTAAATTATATATTTAATTGAAAAAAAAAAAAACATGCAAAAAAAACCAACTGTAATAAATGTCCCAAAACTAATCAAACTATTACTAATGCAAAATGAAGTAAGTTTTGTTAAATTTCTGCGCTACATTAATGACTCACAGTTAATAGAGCAGTGGTTTTGTGATGTCATCCATTCCTCAGGTGTCTTTCCTTCAATGACTGAAAAAATTAACTGACTTTAAAATGATATAACACTTAAAGCTAGGCGGTTCATAAAATGAAATGAAACCTAAACAGAACCAAAACCAAAAAAAAAAACTAATTACAAAACTATACGTTTTCATCTCTGTTTTCTTATTAAACTAGTCCTTACCTCAACAGTCCATACCGCAGTGTATTTATTCCCACGATAGAGCTCTGACAGCACTACAACATTTTCAATTTTTCCTGCTTTTTATTTGTCCTCATGCGCTCATACATTTCCCATTAGCAGTCCAATAGCTGTCTCAAATGGCTTTGTTATTAAGTCAACAGCTCTTGTTCAGCAGGTGATTAGATCAGAGAATAAAGCTGGGGCCTCGCTGTCAGTGAGTGTGATGTCATCAGTACAAGCTAAATGTCAGATGATGAGATTCATGGCGGAGGTGCTGTGTCAGGGACCAGGGTGGCGGATGGAGAGTCAGCAGTAAATCCCAGAATGTCAATAATGGGTAGATTATGTTCATACGCATAGTAGAATGTTGTAATTCTCTAAACAGGAAGCTAGTGTTAGAGTTAATCCTGCTTATTTTGAGAAACGTTCGCAGCACCTGGTCCAGGAAAGCAGAAGAGTCCACAGTAAACCACAGTGAGCCTCAGCTGTAGCTCAAACACCCCCTCAGCACCACATTCCTGTCTAATCAAAGATAGCGTGGCACATCTTGCGTCAGTGTCACTAAAAGAACACGACGTCTTACTTAATAAACCTGCGTCTTGTGGTCAGTTTTTTCCAGTCGTTTCCTGTGGCTTGTTTTTGACTGTTTCCTGAGTAAAATCCGGGATGAAATACACTGTCTTTGTTTTACGTTTGCATTGAGAGTTATGTTCACGCGGTTGTGTGTACAAGTCTGTGAGCATATGCGTTGGTACACAAGTGGAGTCCAGCAGCACTGTGCTTATTTTAAGGGTGTTGACGTTTTCCATTGAAAGCTCATGGCAGCTCAAAGAGGAGCGTAAAATTGGCAAGTGAGGGGGAGTTAGCATGCTGAGGCCTTTGCCACCTCATAGCTCACTGGCTGAAGATGTCTGGATTTATTCTGGGAATGCTACATTTGAGAGAAATAAGTGGGAAGGCAGTTCTTCTCTGCTCTCTGTCTGAATACCCTCCAGTGGTGTCAGTCTCAACGTTGCTGTTCCACACCAAGAAAAAGAAACAGAGTCGGGGGTTACAAACCTGTAGTGTACCCTGTTTTCACTTGTATGCCAGTGTAGTTTTTACATTCAGGATGTAGGCCACTATATCTGTCAGTGATATTTTAAAACATAAGATAAGTTAGAATTTACAAGTGGTTTTTTTTCTTAAAGAATAACATAATCGGTTAAGGAATAAATTAGATTTGGGATTAAATAGAGCCAACACCTGGATGTGCCAGCATCGGACACACTGTCCAGTGGACTTTATTCGTATCAGACACATTGACATGGGAGTAGCATATTCCCTCATGGTCTTTCCTGCCTCCCAGACACCGTACACCAGACCGTCAGGACAGCAGAGGCACATGCAAACTGACAGGCATGCAGACTGACACCGAGACACATGGATCTGTGGGCAAGTTGCTGGGCAGACAAAGAGACAAGTTGGAGTGGACAGGGAAGTCTGAGAGAAGACGAAGCAAGAAAGGGAAAAAAAAAAGAAAGAGAGAGAGAGAGAGACAAGTAAGCAGACAGGCAGCCGAGGTGTTGTACTTTAGATTGACATCAGGATTAAGTGAACAGTATTTTATTGTAAAGATGACATGGTATCATTAGTTAAAAACATCGCTGAGCTGCTGGTGGCACTTAACAACAGTGTCTAAAACTTTAATGATGATTTAAAAAGTTGGCAAAAATACCAAATTTGTCAATGTACTTATAGGAGTGTGAATAAAGCTTGGCACCAAGTATACACATACAGCTGCTGAAAAAATATTACACTACTTCCTTGTTTTCTTCAATTTCTTGTTCAATTTAATGCCTTGGTACAACTAAAGGTATATTTGTTAAGACAAATACAATGATGACAACCAAAATAACACAGAAGTTTAATTTCAGAGCTGATATCTATTTTTCATGTTTTTCTTGCTAACCAAAATCACTTTAGTTCTTGCATCAATAGTTATGCCATTGCTCTGAGAAAATCAGTGCTTTTATTTATTTCACGTTTTCTTTTCTGTTTTATTTACATGATACACACAGGAGTTAGCACTTGATTGCATAACTATTGTTTTGATGACTTTTGATGGTCTATTATTTTTTTCTGCAACTGTATGGATGTTGAAACTATGTTTGCAAAGCAGAATATTAGAGTTCTAAAGAAGGTTCACACACCTCAGTATCAACTGTACACTTTGTTTCTTGCTCTTGTCAAACCTTCATTCATACACTACCTGGTTTCCAGCAGGTTTTGACTTTGCAGAGTAATTCTTGAGTGGGTTATTGGTTTGATCATCTTCTCACTGCAGCTGAACTCCTCCACACTTTTCACAAACCTTCAACAGAAATAACAAGTGATGCCTGGCACAACAAACCCCGCCTCCCTTGCACACATTTTTACCTGATTAGCCCTTTCTCTTATCATTGCAAAAACACATTTTTGGTGACTGTGACCTTTGACCTACATTCACTAAAATTGAAGGGGATCTATTCTGGACCACCTTGCACCTTTAATGAAAATTGGAATGGAAATTGATCCAGGAGTTTTTGTGTAAAGCTGCTGACAACAAACAAACCAACTTAAAAATATCTCTTCCCTTCCGGGAAGGGGGGGGGGGGGGGGGGGGGGGGGCAATGAAATGTTTAAAAGAAACTGCTTAAAAGAAGTATGCAGGCTGATGTTTTTGTTTTCCTTTTTTTGGGGTGGGGGGGAACTCATAACTTGATTAATTTCATTTTAAGTAAGAGTTTATCAGACAAAATAGTCTTATTTGTATTTTAGACACTTTTTAAACTCTGACTAAGCCTCTATCCTGAAATAAAGAAAATACTCTTAAAAAATAGATAGATAGATAGATAGATAGATAGATAGATAGATATATTATTTTTTTAGAACAAGAAACAGAGAACAGTAACAACAAATAAAAACAAAGAACAACAGAAAACACTACTTAGAATGAACTATCCATAGAACCCTCATTCTCATAAACATGTTTGGTCAGAATGTCGACAACAGACTCATTTATAAAGCAGCGAACACTGATATGAAAATCTTTCTCCATTTATCATCATCCAAACTCACAAATTCTTGATATCATCACTGACATCTTTACATTAAAAACTGGCATAAGAAAATAAAAAAAGGTTTAATATGCTTAAGTTTGATGTACGTTTGATGTTGAAGGTTCATCCCTTCTGGCTGTGAGATATGTTTATTTGCCCAGTAAGAGAAAATGTAACATATTTACATATCAATCACAATTGACTTCTGGAAGGGAAAACAAGCATGGGAAAATGCCTCCCCCTTCAGCTAGACAAACACAGTGAGTGTTTATGCCAGCTGGAGGTCACTGGTGTTTTGATTCACTTGTTTTAAAGGTTTACTTTTCTGCTCCTATGAACCACAGACAGTTTTACATCCTACATACAGAGTGTAGATTCATTGTGGCTTTTTTATTTTATTTTATTTTATTTGTGGGTGTCCATAAGGGAATCCTAACAGTCGTTGATAAATTTAAAAAAAAAAAAAAAGCCATGAAACAATAACCAGAATGCTCAGCGTTGCCCTGGGGCAAAACGCAAGATAGCTTAAATAGACTTACAGGAATTTGCATGAGTAACATCTAACACCATACATTGTACTCTCAAAGGTATCCTCACATTGTACTGGACTTACTTTAAGAAGCAGTTAGTCTGAAAAGATAGGCATGTTATGCAGAAATAGTTTGGTAAGAAAAAAAAATGCTTCCTTTCATTCAAAAACAACATCCATTGATTTTAGTGATTAGCTACTTCACACCCACAGATCCCATCTGTTTGAACCTGTGCAATCAGTGCTTGTGAAGGAAGAATTTTCTATTCCTGAACTGCTGCCATTTTTTCCATTGATTGCACATGTTTGATAATAACAAAAAAAAAAAGGCATTTATAGTTAAATCTGGGGATGTGTTATTTGCTTCCCACACATTATGTCGTGGTCAGTTCAGCTTTTCCAGGTTTGGGAGATCTGTGGCAGCGCCAGATGTTGCTGTCCTCTGCCTGTCTTCTTAACAGCTGAGTGCTGCTGCAAAAAGGTCACCACAGAGATGGACGACAGGCTAAATATATTTAACACGCAGACCATAAAATAATGTGGCCAATCTGTCGGTGGTTAACCTCCATGTCTATGTCCTACATGAATTCAGTTGTGTCAATGAAAAACTTCTAAACATGGATCTATTCAGTGAGTGAATGTTTAACATCAATATTACAAATATTTTTTAAGCAGTGTGACAGTATTGTACCACTAAAGGGCGAGTTAAATGTCTTTATAAAAACATAAATTTAGCCACTAAATGCTTTCTGTAAATGTTAGCTTTCGTTGCCCCGCCCTCCGAAGGGGAGAAGGTTATTACCCCCACAAAGGAAGTATTACATTTGAGTCTGTTTGTTTGTTTGTCTGTCTGTCAACGGGATTACGCAAACAGTTCTAAATGGATTTTGATAAAACTTTTAGGAATGATACATAATGAGTCAAAGAAGAACCCATTAGATTTTGAGCAATGAAGGTCAAAGGTCAAGGTCACACTAAAGGTCAACAGCTAAAACGCGTCAGTGGTAATATCTCAGGATTCAGTCAGATTTTTTTTCATTCACATAGTCTCACCATCGGACATCAGATGGGTCAACACCTATGGCTCTATCACGGCATGTTTTGATGTCATATGACATCATATCAAGCCTTGGCGGAGGTCTGCTGTCTCTGCCTTGATCTTTTTGGTTCGGGTTGTGTGTGTGTGTGTGTGTGTCTCTGTTTGTTTGGAAGCAGCTTTACGCAAAAACTATGGGACCAATTTCTATGCAATTTTCAGAAAAGGTGCAAAGTGGTCCAGAACAGATTACATTACATTTTGGTGAATGTAAGTCAATGGTTAAAGTCACCAAAAATGAGGTTTTTCAATAATAAGAGATAGGGCAAATCACATAAAAGTGCAAAAGTGTTCAAACCTTTGTTTTGGCAGAGCAATAGTTACATTGGAATTAGGGCTGCACGATATTATAAAAAACTGACAGTAGTGCGAAAACGTTTTCGAACACCCTTAAAATTTTAGTTTCCAATATTATCATGAATTATTTGCACTAAAATATTGTTTGTGCTTCAAGAGATGTGACTGCATCAGACAAAGGGATGCAAATTATTTTTTGTTTTCTTGTTTATAAGAAAAAATAATAAACTAAATTATTGACAGTTTCAACATGTTATGTCCAGGATGTTTTTCTGCTCAAACATCCAGTTTTAACCTTAACAGAACAGAACATGTGCAGAAGGGAGTATGAGGGTTTGGAGAATGGAACAATATTGGTCAGATTTCAGTGACTTAAGAATAGTTCTTAATACGATATATCATAAATGCATGGGGTGTCCGAAACCATTTTTCCACCACTATATATAACAAAATGGAAAAATACTCAGAAGGCTATGATAGCTATGTGGTGCCCATGTAAATGGCCAAAGAAACTAATTGTTATCTTTCGCTGTGACAACAGGTGGAAGGCACTGTCAATGACGAACACGTTTCACTATCATCCTTGTTGTAGCCAAAATAATTCCCTATAAATTACATTTCTTTTGTTTTTGCCACCAAGTCTTCCTTTTTGGTGATTTTCTGTCGTCCATTGCTCATTTTTCAATGTTGTCACTCCATGTGCAGGGGTGTGGTCTGCTTTGGCAAACTGATTAAGAATGACTGTGATTGGTGGGTTTCTGTGCAGTGTGTGTCAGGTACCCTTGAAATTAAATCAGAACATGAGTTAATTTTCCTTCTACATTGTAGGACCAGTGACTGTTGCGCAGATGTACATTATGATGACAATGCTCAAGTGATATATTGTGGAGTTCTAATTGGAATATATATTATGCTTCTTATTCTGAGGTGACGAGAAAAAAAATTAGCTTAAAGTAGATAGTGATTAGTTTAGCTGTAGCACAGAATTTACACTGAAAACACCATGTTAGCCTTGTTATACTAAAAATTCAAACCTGCAATATGTAATTAAATTAAAATATCTAAAAACCAGATCTCTTTTACGTATTTTGTTGTACAGTATGTGCTTATGTCAACTCAGAGAAATATGTAATTTATTCAATATGACAGCCTGTTTCTTTTGGTCTCCTGTCAGTGCTAGTATCTACATTAATACTTAACATGATGAAACTTTAATGCCTTGTAGTCTGTAAACATGATTTTTGCCAGAGTTATGTCAGATAGAGTTTCATATGATGTGCTGCTGAAATAACATCTCTAACATTATGACACTACTTAAAAATGTCATTTTCCACATCTTTGACTGCGACATGCTTAGCAGCAGAAATTACATATTGTACATTTTAAAGCTTAACAAATGAGTACATGGACTGAAATTAGTGTAAAGCTGCATTTTGCTGTGGAAATAAACATTAGATGTATCTTTTAGTATAACATTAGTCAACATCTGGAATCACTAATTGATTGAAATTTGCATCTACAAAACAACTTTAACACATTTTTGACATTTTGGAAACAGATTTGAAATTGATGTGAACTGGTACATGCGTAAGTGGGTTACGAATGTCACCGTGGTATTTAAATGTTTCTTCTGTCAGTTTATTCCTGATTGAGTCAATTTAACAAATAAAGCACAGTATGGGTCATATTTAGTTGAAAGTACCAGAATAATTACCTTGTTTGAAGTCTTTTCACCCAAGCAATTTTTGTCAGCAGGAGTTAACTTTCAAAATGAAAGTAAATGGAACCTGTGGAGCACAAACCCTGCTGTCATTCAGTTCCATGTCCAGATTACAACAATAGCATTTAAAAGAACAATGTTGTAGTGATTCAAGGGTAGAGGGATGGTTTAAGTGGGTCTGAAAAGTAATTAGGCCTGGTAGTGTTTTTGGTTTCAAACAAACTTCTACAAACTAATGGGCCATTTGCCTCTGAGCAAAACTCATAATTTCACTGCAGCTGTGTGAGAGAAAGCTGCCAAACAAGATGCAAGATTCAGACGCTCATTTTGTGCAAATTGCACATTATTTTTTCATTACCACTAAATTAGCGATTGAGTTTGATTTTTAGAGCTTCTGATATATAGCTGTAATTAACGTGAACATGTTAATGTAACCTAAACGGTACGTTTCCAGTCCTTTTCTATTAGATGTGACTGTATGCTTGTATTTGTATCTATTTAGATTCATTATTAAGCCGTCTTCTATTAAGTATGGAAAGCAAAGCTAAGCTGAATCTACCATGTATGAGAATTTTAGTTTAACAGACTGGTGTGATTTCGGGGGTGTATTGTGAGTGTTGGTTAACGTGCCACTGTGTGTGGAGGTGTGTGACTGTACTTGAATACATATTGGTTCGGTGTGAGAGTGTGTGTGGGTGCATAAATGTTTGCTGAGCTCCTCCTGCCTCGCTCCAAGCAGAGCTGGCTAACGGAAGAATCCGTGCTGCAGGATTGAGCTGCGCTTTGCAGGACGCCAGCCGTGCCGCAGCTCCAGGGACCCAGACAGCTCTCTATCTCCTGACTGGCAGGCCACTACTGAGCCCTGCAGACGCATGCATGCATGCCACTGCAATCAGACACACAGATAACCACACTGAGAGAGGAGTGGGGGACGGGAAGCAGCATCACCATTGATGATGGTGTAGGAGAGCAATGCGTGTGGTGGTTAAATAATAAATGTGGCATATCGGGTTTTGTGTAAAGCCAGGGCTGAAGCCCGCTCATGTGGTGGTGCTGATGTGAGATGGGGGCTACTGATGGGCCAGGCAGTATGAAAAGACTCACAAATAGTTCTCGTCCAAAGATACACAGTGAAACCAAGGTAGCTTTGAACTGGGTAATATTATTTCAGAGACAAAGTATCAGCTCTGGAGTTGTTCTATATTTCAAGTATTGTCAGCAAATCCCACAAATAGACCTAAAGCAGCAATAAATTGATAAATGAGCTTTATATTTATAATTTTTTTTGCACCTTTGTTTTTGTCCAGAAACGTGTCCGTGATGATACCACGTAAACGTGCTACAGACTGGATGATATGACATGGGCTGTAGTTTATTTTGAGTCCGTACCGTCTCAGTGCTGTAAATACTCACCAGAGCTACCAAATTCACAGCTGAAAATAGAGCAGCTGAGAAACACAATGAGTACTGTTTGTCTAGCATGTGATATCAACTACAGCTCTTCTACATATTTAAGGACATTATTTATCAGAATATACTGGTGACCCATTTATACTTTAGTCCAGACCAGTGTGCTCGGGGCCAAGCCTGACTGTCCTGACAGATGGACTAACATTTTTATCCATGGAACTAGTTGAAAATAATGAAATACTAAAATATCCTCAGTTTTACCATTGATTTCCTTTCAAATGTGAATAAATAATTAGCAGGTGCTGGCATTTTATGTTTGCACAATAGCTCCTTGTCCATTCTTTGCAACTGAGAATCAAATGTTGTGGAGCTTTGGTGTGTTGGTTAAACAAAACAAGAGTGTAGCTTGGGTTCCCTTTAACTAATGGTGCGTATTTAGTATATCTGCTATAAATAAATGGAGTCATAAATGTAAAAGAAAATAAAGTACCAATTGCTGCCAGAAATAGATACAGCTTAAAATGACAAAAAAGTTATGTTAAAAATGAAAAAGAGTGGGCATAGGAGGGATTAATATTTGCAAACACTTATGAAATGTGTTATTTTTCATTAACAACTCCAACCTTTTCTTGTCTCTCCCCTCCTCTTTTTCCCCCTTCCCCTCCCTCCTTGTCTTCTGTTTCTCCAAGAAGGTGATGCTTCCTACAGGAGCGGCGTTTCGGTGGTTCCAGTAGGACTCCTCCTCTACTCCCTACCCAAAGCTCTGCCATCAAGTGCAATGCCAACTCTTGGATTGTCTCCGGAACAGACACTGGCTAAAAAAACAAACAAGCAACAACTAAAATGCTCACAAAAAAAACAAAAATAAAAAAATAAAAGCAAAAACAAAGCAGTGAAAAAAAAAAAGAAAAAAAGAAAAAAAAAAATCAGTCGGGTAATGGATGCACCTACTTATTCCTTGAACCAAAAATGAAGCGTAAAGAAAAGCATCTATGGCAACTTTCATTCCCTTTTCTATGTTTCCATTTTGGTACCTTTTGTCCTTTTTCCAGCAGGTTTTTTTCTGTCGCTTAAACATGGAACTGTTCATTGCCGGAAACAGAAATGACAGACTGAGTGTGGACAATCAACTAATTTCTGTGTTTGGTGTTAATGTTGTTCATGTGTGGAAAGATACAGTACTTGTGTAGAGAATGTAAATTTACAGCTATATTTTAAAACTAGTGGCTAATGGCAAACATTATTGTAATTCTTCAACATTATGTTACTTAAACCCTTGTCTACTTTATGATTCATTTTGTCAAAGGACATGGTTTTCAGACTGATCAGTGGTCGTCTTTAAAAAAAAAACAACAAATTGTGGCACTGTAGATTTCACATTGAAGCAAACCTAAAAAGATAGTCCTGCTACTGGGCAGATTTCCAGAGACTCTTCACTGGGTTGAAGATGCTGTTCGCCAGAGCCGTCACTACTGTAATCTCCTCAATCAGCCCTTTTCTGCATTTCCCAACTTTTTCTTTAGTGAAACTGGCAGCCTTATGTTACTGTGGCCCTACTGAGCATGTGCCAATACTGCTCAGGGCAATAGCACTAAGAGACAGCACTTGCTCTGAGTCTACCCTACTGAACGCACTGAGACAAGATTACGTTTTTTTTATTTGTTTGTTTGTTTGTTTTATTTTTTTCATTATTTTTGTTATGTTGCTGGATAGCTACAGCTTTTAAGAATAACCAATCTTTGTATTCGTTTAGAAAATTGGACTGGTTTTGTGAATAAAAAGGAATGCATGTATTCGTGTCAAAATTTACAATCCTGATGTTTGTCTACTTGTCTATTTGCATGTTTTGTTTTGTTTTTAAAACACAGCCGGTTTGACCAAATGAAAACCTTACGAATATGTTTTCCACCAAATGATAAAAGTGTTTTCTTTACTTGGATTGGATGGTATGAGAAAATCCTGACAGATTCTAATGTCGGGGGACATTAAAAGTAAATCAGGTGTTGGTATGGATCACCATGATGTCCTTGGTTTTACTGAGATACTTCTCTCACAGCCTATGTATTATCTTTCCATAGTGGAATGACTGATGGAGCCTTGCTATGCTAAAATGTAACCAAAATAATTTAAAAGATGTTTGAATAAGACCAGTTTGGACTGCAGTGTTTCTTGAAAAATCATCTTAAATGTTTTATTTTTCTTCTCTGACTGTCACCAATGTAGATCTCCCTATTCACATATATGTGATATATTTACTGACAAAAACCAAACCAAAACACAAAAACATTGATAGTTGTGGACTGTGGATGGGATGGTTTGTCTTTAGAGCTTTTCTAGATTGTAGTGAAGAAACCTGAGAATCCATTTATCATTCGTTAATTTTTTCAAAATTTAAACCAAAAATAAAACAACAACAAAAAAAAAACAAGTCATTTCTTCATTATTTATTTCCAAAACCAAAATGAAAAAAAGGAAAGTGATGCATTTTTTTCAGTTTTCCTTTTTGTGTTTAAATGAATAATAGAACAAACAGATAACGGCCGTTTCCCGTTTAATCCAAAATTTCACCTGAAGCAAATTCAGTAAACCGGAAATGAATCTTAACAACTGAAAGAAACATGGCCACCACACTTGAAGATCATTATGGTATGATATGACACATTTTCTCCGTGGTCATATCTTCCAAGTTTTTGGGCGATCCTCAGTTTCCCCAAATAGGTCGTAGCTTTGTCAATACGGGTCAAAGGTCATTTCCGGTTTACTCAATTTGCTTCAGGTCAGAATTGGATAAAACGGAAAACCTTTTATCCATTATTCATTTAAACATAAAAAAAATATGGAAACTGAAAAAACGCATCGTTGTCCTTTTTTTTAATTTTGGTTTTGGAAACAAATAATGAAGAAACGAGGGGTTTCTTCGTTGTCTTATTTCTGGTTTATTTTGAAAATTTAATGAACTAACGATACACGGATTCCTGAAAAGTGTTCTGTGTGTGTGTGAGGAACAGAAGGGAGAGACTTTTGGATATAGACATGGATAAGTGAAAGCAGTCCTCATTTAAAAACCTTTCCAAATGTGGTCAATATCACATGGGTCTTAGTGTAATTACTGATTCTAATGCCTCAGGTCTGTGACACCAGAATGAATTTCCATTTCCTGCTAAATGATGATTTTTTTTTTTTTATCTTTTTTTTTTTACAGCTCCATAGTCACTCTCTCATATCCAGGTGGGGAACTAGATGCAGATTTCTGCTGCAGCCGTAGTGCTGAGTGTTTTTAATTAGTGAATATCTGTGGTGGAAGGCCCAGTATGGTGGGCTTGTGTACGAGCTCGTGATCAGCTTGGCGAGCCGAGGGTTGGAGAGTGTAGCTATATTCCCAGCTTCCCCCCCGGTGACAGCGCTGGGCTAGTGCCATCGCCATGGCGAAGGGGGAGTGTGTGTATGTGTGCGTGTGTGTCTGGTTGGGGGTGGAGGGGGGGGATGAGGCCTTTCATTATTAATGTGCACCGCGGCGTCCTTACCTCCTCTGAGCCCGCACAGCTCACCGCCTGACCTGCCATCCAAGGGAGAGGGAATGGGGAGGGGGACTGAGGAGGCAGAGATAAAGAAAGAGAAGTGAGCCAAAGAGAAAGAGACAGCACGACTGCACAGAGTTTTATAGCATATGCGTGTAAAGTGGAAATGTACTTGTATTTTTACTCCTATATGAAAAACTAAGGGAGCTAAATTAGAAAATGCACACCAAATAAAGTATTTCAGTTTGAGTGATGAGTTTTGGGTGTGGTTTCAGGTGACAGTGACTCCTGCCCACTGAGGTGTAGCAGCCCAGAGCTTTTGGGGGGTCAGGTGGTGGCGGTTTTCTCCATGCATAGGGGTATACGGCTTGGTGAGCAGGCCTGTCACACTGGGAAAATCCTGGAATCTTATCACCGCCTCACAGACACTGAGCCGCACTGATCTACTCACCCTCGTTGCCAGCAGACATGCCCTTCCCCCATCCAAATGCCCCTGCACAGGCTGGCCCCTTCTGAGCTTGCTCACCACCACCTTCGAACGGGGGAGATAGCAAGAACTGATGCAGTCCAATTGTTCAGGAGGGAGGAATGCTGCTTATAAAACATGACTTAAAGGGAAGAATAGCACAGCCTTCGCAATTGAGTCGACTGCCTAGAGTGAAGAATTGGCAGTGACCCTTGTACGGATGTCTGACCGGTAAATGTGGAACGGGTCATGTGGACACTTTTTGCAGCAGATCCAGATCTACTGCAGGAGGATTGAAAGAACATTACTGAAACACTTCTTGCAGCAGTTTGCTGCAAGAGACAAGACTGGTCATTTCAGTCAAACATTTACCTTTAAGTCAAGACAATTGCATAAGCTAATTACATTTTTTTATTGTGTTAAAATTTGTCTTTTTGTGACATTTCATTCTACAGTATGCTTAATTTTTGTCAAAACTGACTTAGTTGCTCAAAAAAGTTAATACAGGCAATCTGATTGGTTAAAGACATACTCCAGAGGGGGTAGAGGTGCTGGTTGCTATGCCAACAAGTAGATAACCACTACTGTTAAAAAACATTAATATCCTCAAGATACAATTCATTTATAATATAAATGTACATTAAATGGCATCAGTCAGAGCATTTTTACTTTCACAACTTGTTTTTTATTCATATAATTGTTAATATTTCATTTCCACACATCTTTTTCAGTACTGTGTTCTGCATTATCTGAATCTGTTGACACATGTTGCATGATGAATACAGTCTGAGAGTCAAATAGGAAAAAGAATTCATTCAATTATAGCTCATTCGATAAAATATCTACACTCAAAATGTAGACTTTTCTGCTTTTCTGCAATACAAATGAATAATCTGTTGACAGAAAGTGGAATTTTCCCAGAATGCTCGACTGTGTGAACATCTCACAAGCTCAAACATTGAACCACAGAAATCAATGTAGTCAATACCCACTTTTGTGATTGATCTTGGTGTATTCTGCAATCAATGAGCTTGATAGTGAGACAAAAAAACGGCAATTTCACATGGTATAGATAAAATAGTTATTGCAAAAATGTTTACGGATAAGGAAATATATCTACCCCAGCAATAGGCTCATGATGATACATGCTTTTAGTCATGAATTGAGATCACAGAGTCAGTCCATCTTTATTTTGTAATCACTGTAACTGTTACAGCTTGACTAAATACGGATCCAGCTCAATGCATAAATAAGCTGGTTGCAGTGTTTAGTACACACTACATTTGCCAGATACAGAGCTCATGTACATCTTTCAGAATCTTAAAATATGCATGTCTGACAAAGAAACAAGAGTGACATGTATTTTCATGAGAATTAATCTGGATTTTCTTGTGACATCAACCTGCATGTTGAAGTAAGCAGAGAAATCTCACTCTGTGTATGAATGAATAAATGTTTACTCTCCCTCCCACACATCGATCCACACATTTTGGTTGGGACAAAAATTATTCAGCTGTAGCTTATTGCTACAACTCTATTCCTCCTCTTCATTTATAGTAGATACACAGCATGCATCAACCAACTGGGTCCATCATTCAGTAACTCGTAGCAGCTCATGTAGTTAACACACATGCAATAATATGTTTTTAATGTGCCACTCACATCTCATACACTGTTATGAGTAATAATTTGAATCACCATTGAGTCAATTCATTAGAGGCTCTCATATTAAAGTAGGACTATTCATGTGTTTTGAGCCAATTTGTGGTGGACATTTTAGGTTTTAAGTGTTAAATGTTCAACTTTAATTCTTAATGCCAACAGTTCCACTGAGAATAATGACGATCAAGACATGGAAAGTAGATCATGAAGACATATTACTGCCTTTTATCTCAGTAACATCCTACAGAAATGCATAGATTCTGAACTCTGATGTAAGAAAAACATATCCAAGAATCTAAAAGTTCAACACTCTACCCACAATAATTTATTTTTCTAAAGCTTTTCAACAGCATCGTGGTTTTTTTTTTCACGATGGTGGAGCTGCTTAAACTGTTTTTGTCAAGCTGTTTGTATGATCAATACAGTTTTAACTCAACATCTACACTTGTACACTAATAATGCAACATATTCAATAAATGTGCTGAACAATTAATATAAAACCAGCAACCTTGAGAACCTTGAAAGCTAGTTTTATGATCAGATTTATGTGATCTTTCAAATATAACCCTCCAGATTAACACAAAATGATGAATGTTGCACCTTTGCAGTGTATGAAACAACATAAAGTAGTGAAGTAGTTGGCTCATAGGTCATCTAATCATGTCTGATAAAAAATGAATATATGAAGTTAAAAGTTATATTTTACACTTTTTAATATTTAATACAGTATAGTGATAGTGCTTAAGGGAGATTTTGGGTGTCCTTATCAGAAAAAGGACAATACAATTTACAGATCATCTTGCTACAGGGGATCTTAAAGTCATTATGAGCTTCTTACCTGTGTCTCAAATCTATCTAAATGAGTGATGTGATTAAATGAGTGTCAACTTAATAAGCAAATCAGCAACAATCATGCTTAAAAAAGTGATCATGAGCTTTTACAATGGATGCTAAAAGTGATTTGGGGTCACAATTCAATCTTCTTTCAAATGCAGGAACATCTGACCTGTTGACCCATCCAAACTTCCCATTTTATAAAGTGAATAAAGTGTTTCTTCACATTACGTATTAGACTTGTTGAACTATAATAAGCCAGAATTCATGAGATCTGAGAACCAAGTATGATAACTGCATAATTAATACTCAAATATTGTTGTATTTTACATCTTTACAAATGCAATTATGTTTACAGGTGTTGTTTGATGTATTCACAGATTGTGAATGATATTCATGTGAATGAACTAAAAGCAAGTAACACAACAAATGTGCATCTGTAAGAAGCGAGATATATTAAAATCATATATAAACAAAGACACATCCACTTCCTATATAACCCAAAGACATGCATATACGCTCTCCCCCACACACACAAACACACACGTATACACTCACGAGGACACGTAGGAACAGATTAAATCCAAATCAATGGCTGTGGCTGGACTGGGAGAGAGATTTCACCCTGGGTTCTCGTTAAGGTCTGACACATGCGGCAAAGGCTCGAGGGAGTGTTATTACCAGGGTGATGGTTGATAAGACGCTCGTTTCTCCACGGTACGTCCCGCGGGAAAATGCATCGTGCAGCCATGGAAACCATAAGGCTAGGTGTTATGCTATAATTGGGCCAGGGTTTTTAATGGTGCAGCTGCACTGCCAGGTATGCCACTGTCTTCAAATGAGAAATTATAGTGAAGCCAGAGCAAGAGGAGATGCTACCGATTTCCCAGAACTGTTCTCTAGTCTGCCCGTGTGGTATCTTAATGATTAGTTTGATCAAACTCATACAGAGTGGATTTGAACAAATGTGGATGTCCAGAAAATGTCTCCTACTAGGTTAGCAATTGAACAAATGTTTGTTTAGTAATAATGAAGTATTAAAGTTTAATGCCATGAACCTATCAGGGGTTGTTTGTGTAACTGGATTTTGAACATTTCATGCACAACTGTGACAACATGTGTATACTTCCCACAAGGAAGGATTTTTGATTGCGTACTGAATTTTGCTTCATCCTGGATGAAAACTGCATCAGGAAACATGGTTTAAGATGGAGGAAGAAGATGAGGGAAAAAGAAGAGGAGGAGGAGGAGGAGGAGGGAGGAGGAGAAGAGGGGAAGATGGTCGACGGCCAATCCCTGCTCACTCTCTGTAACTTGGTTGATTACGATCAATTTCCCTGGTATCGATGGCCTCCCTGGCCCTGAGCTACACTCCCTCCTGCACTTTGCATGGTACGTGCTTTGTGTACCATGACACACTCACACTCCACCACACCTTCTCCAATGCCTGGCTCCCCCACCTGCAGTCCCCTCGATCCTGGCCTTGAGAAATATCAACAGCTGGGTAGTTTTGGAAGAGGGAAATAAACCAGTATTCACAAACACGATCCTCCATGTTTTCAGTTTAATTTCTGGACTAGTGCAGAATTCGTTACCGATTGCCTACTGAGGGTGGTGTTAAAAGTTTGGGTGGTTACTGCAGCAGTACAGGAGGAAGGGAGTTTTTTTTCTGTCAGGGCTGTTGAAGGATTGAGCCCTCGCTGAAAAACTCTGAGAGACAAGGTGGAAATGATGAGATGAAGTTTGGTCACGACGTGCTGGACTGAAAGCCCAAATCTGTATTTGTTCTGGGGAATGCGAAACTGTCCTCCCTCCGGCATGTGCGAGGGCGCATCCCGCTTGCTCTATCTCTGCACACTTGGCACGCTCTATCCGAATTAATTGCATCTCTGCGAGGGAGAGAGGGAGATGGATAGAGAGAGGGAGAGAGGTTTAGTCCTTCTGTTGGGCTGGTCTTGCTACAAGGGGAGTCATTTAAAATTCTGCCTCCCATGTGGCTCCTGGTTTTCACTTTAATGACCCCCCTCCTCTCCCCCTGCTTTTTACCCCATGACTTTCCTGGGTTTGGAGCTGTAAGCTGCAAGTTTCCTGTGGTTCCATGGTGCTGATCCACATCTTATTTATGCATGTATAAAAATACACAATTCTTGCTCATTGAATGGCATAAAGACTATTAATGACAAAGCATTGCATGTATCTGTCTATCTCTTTATGTCTTTTCTTCGCTTCTTCTTTGTCTCCAAACAAAAACCCCACCCTCTACTTTTAAAATCTACCTCTGCTGCCGTCAAACATCTAACTCTCAACCACAAATCCATGTTTTTTTCTGTTAATTAGGGAATGAGCACTACATTATCCCCGGGAAAATGGCAGATTCACCTGTTGTCAAGCAGCATAAAACTATGCTGTAAATAACAATAGAATTTACAGGAATAATGGTTTTATATTCATAAAGCCATGTGCGTAGGAGAGGGACAAGGGGATCAAAAGGTATTGCTGGTATCAGTAGGTATTCAGATTTTGTCCGATGAAGGTCTAGTACTGAAAGGTGGCTATAAATATTCAGCTGCAAGTTAGACAGTGTGCAGGAGTCTGCGTAAATTACTGGCAAAAAAAACAAACTACTTTCTTTTGTTTGCTATGCAAAAATGCATGTTTATACTGGGTAAATCTGACAAAGACAGGGCAGGCAGGAAATGCATTGGTCTATCTTGTGATATTAGTGGTCCAGCACATATGGTGGTGTCTGAGACCTTGTGGTTTGTGTGTTTGTGTGTGTGTGTGTGTGTGTAGCAGAGATTCCAGTCAGCAGAAGGCCCTGTGGATGGTTAACTGCTGCAGTGTTTACCGGAGCTACAGTGAAGCTTCGTGAGAGGCACGATAGGAAATGGCCTCAGCAAGATAAGGCTGAGCTTTCTGCATGGTTCTCTGCAGGGGTCTCTGTCTCTCTCTCACACACACACAAATGCAGCTATAACCGTGTGTGTGCGCGTGTATGTGTGTGTGTGTGTGTGCACAGTGGGGGTAGAATGGTGTGGGCTCTAGGACAGCGACGGCCCACAAGGTCAGAGTGGGCAGTGTATATGGTTGTTTTTCTCTGTTTTTTCTCTCTCTCAGTGGTGGAGCTGTGTGCTGCCTCCCCGGGTCTCTCCTCTATCTGGTCAATACTACCACGCAGCTTCTGACGATCAATGGAGGGTCAATACCTCTCAGACGCCTGCCTCTTTGTGCTCTCACTGATTTAGCTACCACCTACCCAGGCCATCTTTTTTTCTACTTTTCTTTCTCACTCCCTGTTTTTTTTATGACCCTAGCTCTCACTTAAATACGTGACCCTGCTGAAATTAGAGACACAGTAGTAAATCTGAGTGACAGTGCACACGTTTTTTAACTAAACAGTGTAAACTTTAGCTTCTTGAGAGCTATGCACATGGATTGGCGGTGTATGATGAAATATGGATATTGATTCAATGTAAAAAGTTAAGATTAATCAAAAATGTAATTGGGATCAGTTAAAAGTACTAAATGGCAACTACTAATAAACATGTTGGTGATTAAAAAGGGTTATATTTGGATATATTCACTTTAAAAACATCTTTTAAATCATTACTTCTGTTGCTTTGGATCTTTTCATTGGGCAGGAATATTTTTATTTGGTTGATTTAGGATCAGTCAGAATCTTTATTGTCATTATAGACAAGGTACAACAAAACAGAGTGTAATCCCACACAGTGCAAAGAAAGCATGTGCAAATGTTAGAAAACAGTAATATACAGTAGTATAATACAGTATATAGACACTATAAAAAATACATCAAAAAATGTACACAAAATGGGTTATGAGATGATTAATTTGACTCCATGAAAACACCCTTTTAACCTTTCTTTTGTTATTTGTCACCATTTCTCCTAATATTTCATTTTGCATTTTAAGTAAAAATGAGGTATCTTCTTATATTTACTGTACTGGTTATGTAGATGTTCATAAAAGTTCATATTCAATTTGGAGGTTATTACATCAAAAACAGAGAAAACCAAAGAAAAAGTAACTTTTTCCATTAAAATATATTAATACATAAACATAAACCAAGTCATTGATCCAACTCCATGGATTTCACTGGTGAACCAAAGTTCTGGAAGCTCCAAGTTTATTATGGAGTTTCTGACTGTCCAAATGGGTCATATCTGATAACCATGAAAACATGACAAACTGTATTTTACACCAATACACCAATTATTTACATGTACATGTCACTTGTTTACATGTAGATTTTGACCTATTGTTTATCAAAGAGGTCAGGGGTCACTCAGTCAATATCTAAAACAATAAAATGGGCATAACTCCAAAAAGAGTGGAGATAGACTCTCAGTTACTATTGTTGACACATACAAAACCAGATATGGGCTTTAAAACTGTGTCTTGATGTTTGACCTTGAGTGACATTAAAAGGTCAAAATGAAAATGACATTATTTTAAATGTTAGTAACTCCAAAATGAGTGGTGTTAAATACTCAGTTGCTATTATTGAAAGATAGAACACAACATGTAGTCTGTAAAATGTCATCATGACATGAGTAATATTGTTTTGAGAGGGATATCTCCATTAAGAGTTAAACAAGTATTCAGAGAATGCCTAATCTTTCCCCTATTTTGTGCAAATTTCAAGTTCCTATGACAACCCGTTCTTGAATTAGAGACAATAACGTGATTTTGACCTTTCTGCTAAACATGACCTTGACCTTTGACCTTTTGCAATATTGATAACTTCATTATATGTCCATATGGATCGGTGTGTGTAATATTATGATATTATATCCCATGTAATTTCATGGTGATATGTCAAGTATTCCTTGAGTTATAGGATTGATATGTCTCTGCGGACACACACACACACACACACACACACACAGTGAATACAGTACTCTCTCACAACCAATATTGGGCGAGATTAAACATCTAAGAGGGGTGGGGTTTGTTGTGCCTGGCACAACTTGTTGAACATTTCATATTAGTGAAAGATTTTATGGTAAATGTTTGAGTCTTTAAGGGTTGATTTCATGAAGTGATCAAAATAACTGAGGGCACAAGGGTAACCTCTACTACACTCAAAGTAAACATAGAAACAGTTGTGTTCCAGTTATGACATTCTTCTAAACAACAATTTGTCATCAGTCCGCAATGAAGCGATTCTGTAGATGTGGCTGCATGGAGGTTAGACTACAACATAATAGTTTTCACAAGTTCATACAGGATATTCAGTCATGCATGATATCAGGTGACCTATAAGTACTAAAGTTAAAATGTAACTGACAATAAGTCGGTCTGTTTAAGTTGAAGTGGTTCACACCCGTTACTAAAGAACATTCACACGGCTGCTGCCCTGCACCACTTCACTACAGGCACACACTCTTTAAAGCCACTTCGTATTTCTGAGCATCTACTTGTTAATAGATACAGACTTCATTTTATTTATTGTGGTCTCCCTAAACAAATAAATCCTCAGGTATACAATATGTGTGAAAGCATCAAATCAAACTCAATATATTATCAGTTTAAGAATAGTCTGGTTGTTTACTCAATAGTACATGTAGATATATAGCTATTGAAGTATCTTTTGTGACAATGTTAAATGTGAGAAATTGATTGTTACAGTGCAAACATTAATACACTATGTATTTCCAGTGGAGGAAGACAGCTGACTGCTTACTTGACTTGCCTGCTGATATCTAGTCTTAATACTTGGGTCACGTTATTTTAAACTAAATGTCGCAGCTTTTTCTTTCTTTTTTTTTTTTTTTAAAGAATACATCATCACTTATTCTGCAGCTGTTATTAGACATGAATTGTTAGGGAGTAATGACAATGTGACATCTGTTGTTATTCCATTATTAGGGTACCAGTTTTTGTTAGTCACAGATTTTGCACCAAAAGAAACAGAATGACCACAAATCAAGTCAAACATGACTTTTTTTTTATTGATATTTAACAGTAGTGCTGCTTACAAAAACTATCAACTATCATAATAATAGCCAGATTTTTTTTTAAAGCTATTTTTCCCTTCCTTATTTAAAAAAAAAATTAATGGATATGATATGTTGGTAAAGCATGTTTGAAAAAAGGGAAAAGAAACATTAATTTTTCAGCTTTAACTGAATAGTGAACACAAGCCAAAAACAGTGGGCCATTAAAAACACCCACAGAGCCTTTTGGCAATGTTTCACTGGAAACAAAATATTCTTTACAAAAAAATCAAATGGGAATAAACAAACAAATAAGCAAATTGTAATAAAACTGTCTTTACCCTTTAAATAATCACAACTTACACCACAATACTATAGTTTGCACTTATAGACAACACTGACAAAAATAGCCATATACTATAGATACATGTGTTTAAATAGAAGAAAGAGAACAATAGCTGCCTGAAAACAAAGGAATACTGTATATATATATATATATATATATATATATATATATATATATATATATATATATATTTAAACATCACATTTTGCAATAAATGAGCTATGTGGCAACTGAGCTGGCAGCATTTAAATACAGCTTATGCAGTTTCTCTGTTCTATATCCATTTACTAAATGCTGATATGATGAAGAAAATCTCTGTAGTCTTACTTATTACATGTCTTTTCTTGCCATTGACCTCCCCTATGTTTAGCCAGAACAATACAGGTGTCAAACAAGCAACTGTTTAAAAGTGTTAGTTTTATCATCATCATCTTCCAATAATAAATACTATGCAACTGTTTCTTTTGTTTCCTTTTTAGTCTTTGGTGTCAAGTTGCCAGAGAGCTGCTCATCAGTCTATATTAATGATGCTAAAACTATTGGATTTGGTGATGGCAGATGACTAAGAAGCATTATCTAGAGAGAGAGAGAGAGAGAGAGAGAGAGAGAGAGAGAGAGAGAGAGAGAGAGAGAGAGAGAGAGAGAGAGAGAGAGACAGCGCTAGCAATGAAGGGAAGACGTGGGAAAATGGATGATGACAAAATGCTTCAGTGATGTACAGACACAAGATCATATTCAATCACATCTAAAGGAGCTGTGTTAGTGTTTGAAAACAGCATTTATAAGTCTGACTCTGTCAATATGGTCGGTTTCAGGTTTAAACTGTGGCGAATGTATGGACCTTTGAGAAAATAAAATCAAGGTGTTTTCCCTTGAAGAAATAAATAAGTGAAAAGGAGGAATTGGATTACAAAAAAAAAAAAATTCAGTTAAATAGATTTTTATCCAGTCACAAAGGTATTCGATTTAATTTGCTTTTTATGCAGTTTTCAGTAACAGTGGCAGTACATTTGTTTCATTGTTATGACTCTGGACCGGCCAAAAGACGAGAAGAGATCATCCTACACCCAGACCACACAGAGGGCCCTTTATGTGAAGAATATTGCTGTTAATTCTGCTGTAATGCCATGAAACGTATGGAAATTAGATTTTGGTCTAAAACTATTTTTATCTGAAGAAGTATATCAAACACAGTGTTGCAACTCTTTGAATCTCTAACTGCAGTTGACTAACATACTCTCTCCCAAAGTGACGGATGATTGGAAGGCCCCTGTGGAGCCCAGTGACATTATGGTAATTGTCATTACTGGGGTTGGAGTGCGTGCGTGACTGACGCCATTAGAGAAAGTGCAATTACAGTAGGCTTTGGTGACCTTGCTGACTAGCAGAGGTCAGGGCTTCTCATTAGAGTGTGGTGGAAGGCAGCCCAGTGTCTCCACTGTGCCAATCAATAAGACCGTAGCTTGGTCGGCGCTAATCATAGCTTTGACGTAGCCTCACGCCCTGCCACCCCCCATCACCGCACGTCTCCACCACCCATCCTCTGTTCCACCTTTTAGCTCCCTTATTACCAGAGCACTAACAGCTCCTCACTCCAGCACTGAAAGTCAAAATAGGTTTAAAAACACATTATAAAGTGGATGTGCCAGGCAGTATGTGCAGCAAAGAGAAGAAAAAACAGAACTGAATAAAATAAATGCTGATAATACTGTAAAGTGAATGCAACACATTTAGGAATATACAGTGAATATATAAATATATAAAATGAAGTTATACTACATTCTGTCTTTTTGTTTGTTTGTTTTTGTAACTTTAAATAGTCTTTAAATAACTTGGATGAAACACACCTGTATTCTAGATACTGTATATGTACACAGGTCATGACATGCACAAGCTAATAAATTGTTTTAATCACACACAAATGTTGAATGTTATAGTTAGCTTTAAATAAATATATAAAATAAGTGAATATAGTAATATGCATATACATGTACATATTTATATTACCTACAGGCTACATTTTTAATTATATTTTTCTCTATATTCTTATTTATATTTTACTTCATTTCTATTTTACTTATTCTTATTATAGTCTTTCTTATCTTGTATATTTTTGTATATTGTTATATTTGTATAGTTATATTTTGCATTTTGCATCTTTGCACAGTCTTAAGGGAGTGTCGTTTCCATTTCACTGTGGATGCTCATCCACACGTGACAAATAAATAATTCTGATTCTTATTCTGATTCTGAACTTAGACTTTCAAATGTACTTGAATACTACCAGCACATAATAATAAAGGATTGGATTCATATAGTGCTTTTTTGGCCACTCAAAAACATCATATAATGTATCTATATATTCATAAGCATCATAGTCAAACTCACCTCTGTAGACGAAATGCGACTATTTCATCATTCATAGTGGTGTCCAGTAGAGGTGTAATTGTGCACTCATTTGGGCTTTGATACAATACAGAGGTGTACCAAAGGAGTACATGTAGCTGGAAGAATGTAAATACTTGGTAAGCATGGTGGACACAAGCAGAACACAAGTGCAGGGTTTCCTCTATATACACTGTCAACACCACTGCAAAAAACAAAAAAAAACATTATAAAATGACTATACTGTAGAGAGTATAACAAAGGCACAGGAGCTGGGTTGGACATTTGAAGCATGTTAAGTTTCACTTTCTGTTTGTTGCAGCTTTGTGGCACAAAAGAGTCCATGAGTTCCTGTAAAGCACAAAGGTTTTTATTTTTTAACTGAAGGTACCAAAACCCAGTGAACCTGCTCCTCTTCTCCTTCACTGTGCATCTGCTGTGGTGTTATTGTGAGGTCATGTTTACAGCACCTCTGGGAATACTGTGAGGCATTCACAAACACTAATTTACAGCATTTGCCATAAACAACCACTGAACATTCAAAAATACATAACATGGATGCCTGTTAATGCATAAAGCTTAAGTGAATGAATGAGTTCAGGTGCATATGTGTTTGGCTGAAGGCTTCATTTACTGGGTCATAATGTCTGTTGGTGATTTCAGAACTTTTTTTAAGATGAATGTGCAGCGAATGCACTGGTTTCTGGAAAGGCAGTATTGAAAAAAAAAAAAAAAGACAACCCTTCAGTAAAGGATGCAATTTTGGAAAGTATCACCTAGATTTCACCTATTCAAAACTGAGGTGATGTAATCTACAGACATCCATTCTTACTCCATCGATGCTATTTGTTCTGTTTGTTTTGTTTTTCCATTTATTCAGACATACTTGGCTGCTGCTGCTAAATATTTTCCATAGCCTCCATGTTGACTGATTGTGAAGCTCCACCCACTGTAGTTACTGAGGCTTCAGCTGCAGCAGCTCCTGGTTACTACTCTGTGTAAGTTTAGTCACATATTTAGAATTGAATACATATATATTTTTCAGGACAGAGCTACATCAACTGGAATGTTTAAATGCTTTGACATGATGTTGGACCCCCCCCCCCCCTCCAAAAAATACCAAAACAATAAGAAGCCAAGTCACTGTCTCTATAGTACATCTCTGTAAATCACAGATAGGACTGTATCAAGGTTTCTGTCACAAAAATCCATTTTAAAATCAATGTGTCTTCACAGATTTGCACCATATCAATGTTAGTCTTTCTTATTTCTGTCAGTGGGTGGTTGAGGTGAGCCGTAGACACAAAATTAGGAGAATTCAGAGTGAGAATATGCATCTTAATCCCCATAGGTTTATACTGTGGTGAAATGCAACAGTTATGGCTTAGATCATATATTTCTACATACATTCTAAGGACCCCCCACCCCTCTTAGATCAGTGTCGTAGCAAAACCTGATAAGCGATGTCAAAGATAAAGTACATGTACACTTGGAAAATTCATAGTTTTCTGCATGAACTGGTAATAAAATGTGGTCTGATCTGTAGTTAAGTCACAAATATATGAGTTCATTTTAATTCATGTAAAATCTAGGGAATTTCAAATGGTCTGCATACATTTCCACATTTTCGTATCACTGACTTATCATCTCCCCATACTTAAGTGATGTCAGTGAATAAATCCTCATGTAAATACTAGAAGTAAACAAGTATTCAGAGAATGCCTAAACTCTCCCTTATTTTGTGCCAACCTCAACTTTCTATGACAACTTGTTCATGAATTAGAGCCAATAATGTGATTATGACCTTTCTGCTAAATGTGACCTTGACCTTTGGCAATATTGATAAGTTCATTATATGTATATATGCATCAGTGCATGTAATATTATAATAATATATCCAGTATTGATTAAGTCATACCGTGATATGTCTATGCTTTACACACACAAACATGGTTACAGAAGTTAATTTTGCAACATGTCACCCTTGACCTCCAGAGATCTAATTACAGAGAAGAGTTACCATTGTACATGTGCAAATGAACAGTTGAGCTGTTAGTGACAGGCAGCACAACCGTAAAGATGGAAGACATTCAACAACAGGTTGTCCCTGTGGATGGAAATATGAGGACCAAATTTAAAACACTATATTTACATGGAGCATACGTTATTTGACAATTCTGTTAAAACTTGGGCTAATGCATCATTCAGCTTCCAACACAGGTTAAGTGCATACTGTATAGCCCCTTGTTTGTTGAGTGTGTTTGCTCATGCATAATTGTTTAATTAATTAATATTGACTAATTAATTAATATAAACTAAAAATGAATGATGTTTAATTGTGATTAATCAAAATGAATCCAATGCAACCCTTAAATTAATAAATGCTAATCATTTGACAGCACTAAAATACATACTTCTTAATTCTTAATCTGCTGGTTTAGAAATGTTCATATTCCATTAAAATCATCAGTTCCAGAAACACAAAACAGTCACATTTTAATGCAGCATTTGGTTTAAAAAGCTAAAAAGTTTGTCTAACTCAACTAAAACAACTTTTTGTCTTCTCCAATTGAGTTTAAAACTAAAACTGGCCAGATAACTTTTATTCAGCATTTTTCTGACCTGTGAACTGGCTGCATGATTGTCTTGGCTGAGGAACTGATAGTGCCTTGAAGTTATGTGCAGCAGTGTGGCGTCTGCGTTAGTGTGAGATATGCAGTGTAGCTTAGGGGCAGCCAGTCAGGCACATAGGCTATGGGCCAGTTGTCTTCAGAAACAGAGGGGGAGGGGTGGTTGGCTGGGGGACTCTAGCTCCTTCCACACTGTTTGCAGTCCGGTGGTTAAGTCACCA
Source organism: Siphamia tubifer (assembly GCA_020466265.1). Classification (NCBI taxonomy): domain Eukaryota; kingdom Metazoa; phylum Chordata; class Actinopteri; order Kurtiformes; family Apogonidae; genus Siphamia; species Siphamia tubifer. The sequence continues at coordinate 20,456,190 of CM035796.1, forward strand.
GCCACGCCTATTAAACCAAGGGCCCCCTTTGTCAAAGACCGCCAATTATGCTCAGATGAGATGCCCCACAGCCTTTTGCTTTCATGTCCCCACCCGGGCTTTACCATCCTTTACTCTGTGCTATCTCACTTCCACTGTGTGTTCTCTTCTTCTGTTTGTTGCATTTTTCCAGGTTATGGTCAAATGGGAAAACACTGTCTTTGCAACTCTCAGTCTGTTGATGTGAAGGATATAGGGAAACCTTTAAAGGTGCTTTGTTTTGGGAATGGAAGCTCTAATTGTAGCTGAGGTATAAAATGAGCATCCCATGGCTATTCTGGGTTTTTGAATCTTGTTGGCTAAGAACCAGTTTGTGGCATCTTGCTGACAAGATTCTGATCAAGAGGGACAGGATGATCATTATTTTCAGATCTGATCTGTTGCATCAAAGACGGAGGGAAGGCTACACTGTCTTCCCACATCATGCTCAAAGCCTGTGATGGTTAAACATAACAGCAAAGTTTCATATCATGTCAATTGGCAAAAAAAAAAAAAAAAAAATCCAGCGTAAATAAACATTCTTTTGATTATAAATTACTTTTTCCTTGTTATTGTTAAACTTAAGATGCTGATAATTACAGAGCACTACAGATATTTACAGAAACGCAAGCTTCATACATTTTATTAATATGTCTTTCACCTATTATTTGACTGCACCTGTTGCTCACAGTTGAATAGTTGAAATCTTAAAGTAAATTTTAGGGCAAAAATATAGACATTATTATAAAACAGCATTAATATAAACCACTGGGAAAATGTCTGTTTGTAATTTTGATAGCTCTGTCCTAAAATTGTTTCTATCAAACTGTCAAATATAGAAATAAAATCAGAAGAGGAAGAAGACAGATGGGTAAAAAGCGAATTAGTGTGTGCCACTGGAAAGAACACATTATGCGAAAGTGAAAATATCTGACTGGGTGTTGTTTTTTTAACGGGATGCTCCATCGCACAGGATAAATCTTCAGCATTAGCAATTAGCAGCAGCAAATACACACCTTCAATTATTTTACCCATTTATTCATAAGCAGCTGTTTGTATGTCCCTGGATGAAAATAGAAATGACCACGGGATTTCAGGAAAATTTTAAATCCATTGAATATTACTTTCAAAATCTTTGGGATTGTGAATAAATTAACCGCTTTTTTTTTGTTTGTTTTTTTTACAAAATCGCGTACTTCTTCTTGCTGTCTTACTTTCATCAGAGCTTGGGTTCCTAATAAATAAAACAGCAAGAAGTGTGTGATTTTTCAAGAGTGTTCCATTTTTTTGCAGTGGAGTGGGATTCATGCAGTTTAATATTATACCTAAGTATTTAGCCCACAACAGAGCTAACAAAGGATGATGATTAGCTCAGGATTCTTTACAAAGACGACATTTAATGAAGAGGCATAATAAAAGAAAAGTCAATGTAATATTGGGAACAAATTATATAAAAAAAAAAGAAAGAAAGAAAAGAAAATTCCAGTATAGCTAAACCCTATTTCCAGCCATTATGTGTATTACCTTTGCTCATAAATAATAATGATTTAACCAGCAAAGACAAAACCTCATTTTGGTTAAAGAATACAGACTGACAGACTTTGGCTCTTGCTGTGCTGTCAAGGTCTATGTATCGCTCCGTCCACTGACTGCCTGTGGTTGTTGGTAATGGATTGTAACCCTGGCTGAGGCATACCTCGCTGCCGAGGGAGTCGCTCCCCCATACCTCCAGGCAATGCTCCAGCCCTGCATGCAGCTCGTACTCTTCGCTCCGCTTCCCTCTCCGGCTCAACCTTTCTATCTCTGGTCAACACTCCACCAATCCCCAACCCATCTCTCCTCCTTCAAATATGGTGAAATAAGCCGTTGTTGTACATCATGTAGCTGAATCTTTGTCTATTAATGTTTTCAGCCAATGCATCATGTAACATTTCACCTTTACAATTGTTCTCTTCTACAGTGAATTTAAACGTACAGTCCTTTACAGTCCTTACAGTCTTTTATGAATTCACCTACTCTCAAACTATTATTTTAATCCATTTCTCATCATGGCTTCTGTCTGTCCTGCTCTGTTCATATAGGGTCACAGCAGAACACATGGAAGTGACCTACTGTAGCCTTGGCTGATTATAAAATTCACACATTATAATGCATAAAAAAAGTATGTTGAATCTTCTTCATCTTTTCACTTTTCTCAAGGTAAAAGAAACAGCGTGATTCTTTAAAATGTTACTTTACCTCATTTTGAAACCTATAAACTTATTCAGGTTTGTACTAAAGTAACCTTTTGACTGAGTGATGCAATATATTAGTATATTTATTCTACTGATACATCCAAGGTCGCGTAATTTATAAATACAAACATTACTGAATGAAAAAGATGATTTTTCAATGAAGACAAATGTGAATTACAACCCTGCTGCATCGGCTTAGTAGGAAGCTCAGAAACGTCATGAATATCATGGAGCAGGCGCTCAGGCAAGGATATAGAGTGAACACTACCTAGCCAAAAGCCGGCTCAACAAGGCAATCAGACTGGAGAGTCGGGTTGCCAACAATGACTCATGCTACAGGAAAAGACTCCACAGTTCTTCTTCCCCACACACGACAACACCCTCAACCTCCTTTATTGTCTTATGGAGTGATAAATCTACTTCATCCATCCTCCCCCCTGCAGGAAGCAGCTCTCCACTAATATACCATAGAAGATCGACATCAGTGTTATCTGTGATGCACTTTATTTATGTTTCCCTCATAAATAAGGCAGAGTTTTTTATGATGCAGTGTACTTTGAGGGTATATTTAAGTAAAAAAGAAAAGAAAAGAAGTAAATCACTTATGAATCGTATATACAGGTGGTGCTAAAAATGTATAATCTCAACATTATCCTGAAAACATAAGAAAAGAATTTGACCTTGACATTGCATTCACACATGCTATTATTAATGTGATCATCTTAACAGATCTCTTAATCAAAACTTGCATGTGAATCAATATAAAGTGTTGATTCAATGGTGAAATTGTAATAAGACAAAAGACCATTTTAATAGTTTAACATTTTAACATCAGTAGTGAGAAGATTCACCTTTATTGTTGTTAAGTTGAGTAATTGTCACTCTATGAATTTAATATGAATGTTGACATTTAGAAAACAGCACAATATTTATGGAAGGTGCAATATTTAAGAAAAATATATATTAGTGTTTGGGCTTGTCTGAGGTGATTTTTGGTATTAAATAAAAAAAAGAGTAAATCTGAGGAAATAAAAGCACATTTTGCCAGTAAATTGTGATGTACTGAACACTTAGGTCATTTGAGTGACTGTAAACAAAACAGTGTTGCTAAACTGATTTTCATTGGTCCTGGAACATTGACAATACAGATTTATTCTATTCTATATTCTGTTCATGAAAATTACAGATCACAGCTGAAACAATGAGGCTATGCTTTATTTCTTCTCCTCATTTTTGTAGAATCATATGTAGCAGTGTAGCCCATAGCACCACTTACTGACTTAACAGAACAGGGATTATTTGCTTATTACCTACGCTAAGGAGGTATTAAATTCAAGTCTATTTGTCTGTCTGTTAGCAGGATTACACAAAAAGTTCTGAATGGACTTTGATTAAACTTTCAGGAATGATAGATAATGGGTCAAGGAAGAACCCATTACATTTTGAGCAATGAAGGTCAAAGGTCAAAGTCACACTAAAGGTCAACATTTAAAACACATCAGTGGTAATATCTCAGCATTCAGACAAGATAGAATCTCATGGGTTTTTTTTTTTCATTCACATTGTTTCACCTTCAGACATCAAATGGGTCAACACATATGGCTCCATCACGTCATGTTTTGACATCATATGCCGCCATATCAAGCCTTGGCAGAGGTCTTAAATCTCTGACTGCCTTGTTTGATTTAATTTAGAAGTTCAGCTACTGCCTGTGTCTGGCTCTGCTTTGTTTAATGTTGTGATGTTTGAAGCTGCTTTGCACACATAGCTTGTAAAATTGTAAGTAGTTTATCATGACAGTAGTTCAAACAACCTATATCTCTACCTCTGGAAAAAATATAGTTTGTATAACTACAGCTAGAAAAAGTCGTTTTAGCATCTACTTTTTATTTTCGGTGTTAAATTGAGGACGTACATTTGGCGATTATGAAAGATAATATAACCATGGTAGTGGCAGTACATGGTGCTGGGGAGAGAGTGGTCAGTGGTAGTGATGATGACATGACGTTAATGATTGAACAACTGCGAAGGATATCATATAATATTATGATATGGTCATGTCTTCAAAGTAATTGAGGATGAAAGAAAAAAGGGACTGACTTATATTACAAAAAATAAATATAAAAAATACCCACCATATTATGTTCTTGCCCGCAATTGTAGTTAGCAAATTAAGTAGTTAACCTATAAATAATTATCCAAAAAATTCTTGATCAACTTGATGCAGCACAAAATATCAATGTAGTTTAGCTACCAGAAAGTTACAGCAAAAGTAGTTAAACTGCATGTAGATTAAGTCGAGTGTTTGTTGGTCTCATAATGTCACACAGGAGTCATTCTTGACTGCCTGGTTTGTTTTTGGATTTTTTATATCTATAATAAAGATATATATTTAAGAACCTCCTCCTCACCCATAAAGCCCTCTATCACTAGGCGCCCCCCTACCTCACTGATCTACTCCACCCTCATGACCCCTCCCACAGCCTCCGATCCTCCTCTGCCCACCTCCTCACCCCAAAACCCAAAGCCAAGCGCTGAACATGGAGGGACAGAGCCTTTTCCGTTACCACTAAAAACATCTGGACTTTACTCCCCCTGACCATCAGACACCAACAGTTTTAAATCCCTTTGAAAAAGTTATTTATTTAAGATGTCTTTTAATGTTTGACTACTTTTATTCTGACTGATTTTATTGTGTAAGTGCCTTGTTTTCCATGATTTGTTTTAATTGTAGTTGGCTTTTATTGTACTTAATGTAAAGCATCTTTGAGTAACATGAAACGCGCTATACAAATAAAATTTATTATTATTATTATTATTATTATTATTATTATTATTATTATTATTATTATTATTATTATTATTATTATTATTATTATTATTATTATTATTATTATTATTATTATTATTATTATTATTATTACTATTATTATTATTATTATTATTATTATTATTATTATTATTAGTAGTAGTAGTAGTAGTAGTAGTAGTAGTACTGTAAATCACAATTAGACATTTCACTTTCCATTGTCATATCTTCATAAATGTTTTTTTTTGTCCAGATGTGCTTCAACAGAGCTACAAATACTGTAAAGCTATTAAGAATTGTGTTTGTTGAGTCTCCCATTTCTGTCCTTTAATTGTCATCAGGTTTACTAATGAGCATGTGGTGTTACATGTGGCTGTAAGGTTTGAGATCAGAAAGAAATGATGATGGTAGGTAGACAGGGTTGACGGATTTACACTGATTTACATTTACACTGATCTCAGATTTGTAGACACCACAAACCAGATTTCCTTTATAGATCTATTTATCATATTTTTACATTTCACATGACACAAATTCTTGAGATATATTTTTTTCTTACTTACCAATGCCAGACATAAACTGGGCCATGGCATCTATAAAATGATCCTATAAAAGCAACAAACACCTTTATAACCCACCCACCTGTTTGCATCATAGGATGACAGTGATACCCCTGCGAATGACCTTATAACTGCAACAGCTTTTATACCATATGTCTTATACGGTAATGTGTCATAAGACCTTTACAGTCAGTTACAATGTGCAAACACTAAGTGTATGTTAGATTCTACATATGTGATTTACACCTGGTTGAGTTGAATGACACACTTTTGAAAAGACTGAGACTGTATGACCTAATATTAAACACATGAGTCACTGACAAGGCAAAAAATAAATAAATAAATAAATAAATACACAAATAAATACATTTGTAAAAAAAAAAAAAAATATTCTTGAATAAATAAATGCATGAATAAATAAATAATGCAATGTTTTATGTATTTACGATATTTTAATATATACTTTAATTTATTTCCTCAATTATGTATGCTTTTTTTGGTCTTTATTTATATACATATTTATTTATACATATATTATTGCATTTCCTGCTTTATTTGTGTATTTATTTACTTACGTGCTTCCACATTTATTTATTGATGGACGTATTTCTGCCCCTTCTGTCAGTTGAAAAATATATGTAAATTAAGTGGGCGGTCCATACTACAATCTGAAGCAGGATTGGTTACATTGATGTGATTGGATATACTGCTGCTGTGTTGACCATAGATCTTTCTCACAGCTTCCGCATTTCGTACCGAAAATTTACAACCTACTTCCGCACCGGCAAAAGGTAAATAATAAAGATGGCCAAGCAACGACAAAAAGTTACTGCAGTGTACCAGGATCTTCTTGTAATGCCTGGAGCAACCATATCTTCCGTTCCACTCCTTCCCTGTTAACGGCAAAGCTAGACGAAAATGGATCCAGGCTATTGGGGGGCCGAGTTTTATAATTAAAAAGGGGAGCACTTACGTCTGCAGCAGACACTTCACACCAGAAGACTACGTCTTGGGGATCACCGTTTGCCTTTGAGTCTGTCCCTAGCCTTTTCCTTGGAATGATTACACTCCTACAGGAAAAAGGGAGCCAGTATATGAAGTGTCAAAAACGGCAGCCGTTAATGGTGATATGAGTCGAGATAAAAGAAATTGCCAAGATTTTGAAAGTTATGGTGAACACAAATAAGTAATTTTCGACTTAAACTGTAGTGAGGACCTTTTGCCTTTACACACCAGTACATCACTGTCAGCAGTAAACAAAGGTAGCATTGTAAGAGTTAAAAGAGTGATAGTCTACTGCAACAGCAGTAAGTCACTGGAAACTTGTGCACAGTGATCAAACCTCTAGCTTGTGAGGCTCCTCTTTTTACGTCCACCAAGGAGGAGATAAAAGTCCATCTGTCTGTCTGTTTGGGTTAGGGTTAGTTCTGAATGAATTTGGATTAAACTTTCAGGAATGATAGATAATGGGTCAAGGAAGAACCCATTAGATTTTGAGCAATGAAGGTCAAAGGTCAAGGTCACACTAAACGTCAATAGCTAAACTGATTTTCATTGGTCCTGGTCTATATATATCAATATATCAATATATCAATATATATATATATATATATATATATATATATATATATATATATATATATATATATATATAATGTATTAATTTCTTTATTTATTAATTAATTCAAGTATTTATTTAATTATTTCTTTCAAATGTATTCATCTTTTGTCCATCATATCCCAGAGCTTTCATTAACAAATATTTTAAAACTCGATAAAACAGGAATGTAACATGTGACTGTAATCAGCCAATTAAAAGTTTTGTTCTATTTCTGTATGACACAACTGAAGACACCAAATATTGAACAGATGTTTTTTGTTTGTTTGTTTGTTTAAATCAAACACAAATGTTTTGTTAAGAGGTAGATTGTGTCTTTGGTCAAATGTGATCAGCAGGTGTTACATGGGGAAATGCACAGTAAAATATAATTGTATACTAGTGCAGTAGACCTGTGCTGAAAGACAAAAACCTTTTTCATCACTTGTAATCAAAAAGCGTACATCTCAAACATCCTCATTAACAATAACAGGCCTCTCTGGTAGGTAATGACCTGGCATGCCTACTGCTATATTTGCTGCTGTATCTATAATATGATATGAGTGTCTTTATTTTGACCATTTGCAGCTTGCTTATCCCAGTCTACTCTGCCAATGAGGAAGCACAGAAGAGAAATGGCTTGGTGTGAGTAGGTTCACTTTTCAGTGGGGGAGACAGATGCTTGTTTACTGGCCTCATTATGTCAGCAGCTGTCCTGAGCAGGTCATAGTGTGGTCCTGTGTCCACCTACTGAAACCCATAAGTCCAACACCTGACAATGGACTGCATGTAAAGCCTTTCAAATATGGGAAAGGCTTGAGAGGCACTTCTTTTAAATTGCTGTCACTTAGCCAGGTGTCAAAGCAAAATTTCAGCAGGGTAAAATAATGATCCTAATCAATGATGAAGGGGTTTTCAAACATATAAATATATATGTATTTTTAATGGATGGACATGAAAGATAAAGTAATCAAATCAAGAAGAAATTGAAGATAATTAAACCAAAATGAATGTATTAGTCTTTTCATCACCAGCTTGTACATTAAATAGATAATAGAGACAAACCTTATACTGCAACAACATAATAATAATATTGTTTGGAGATAGATCTGGTTTGCATTTTGATCACACGTCACCTTCACACTTCAGATTCCCTTCAATGGTAACACTGAAAATCTCTCCAGAACCTCCACAAAAAGGTGTGAAAATTGGTTTCTCTCAAAGAATATTAGCATTTTACACACTCACATTGTGAATCAAACAACAGGTGATTAGGGGAATTATCTTTCTGGTTGTGTAACAGTTTTTTTTTTTCTTGATTTTCAAACTGCTTATTTGTCTGCATTTTTACACTAGATTTTTTTCCTCAGTTACAACTGATCATAAAATTATGAAACAGCAGGTGCTAAAAAATTATAGGTTTTGTCTCCAATTGTTCATGTTAACAGAAATATATAAAATCTCACAGCTCATTCCTCATTTATATCTGTATAGCCTAGCGTTTATTCCCAGTGATGTTTTTGCCCCAAATGTACACACGAATGTGTTGTTTTTCCTCTCTGCAGTCCCCACATCTATAATCCCTTTTATTGAAATCCGTGTCACCTGCTGCCTGCGCAGTCCAGCACCCTGAAGCATTAGACGGCTGGCATAGTGACGGGCACTGCAGTGAGAGGAGAGAGAGGGAGAAAGACCATAATGACTTGTGTTTCCAAGCTTTTCCCATTTGCACGAATGGTTTATTTCATGTCTAAATTCAACTGAAAACCACCAAGAAGCTCATCAGCGGGGTTTGCAACACTGATTTATCAAGGGGTGAAAGTACCTCCATTTTAACTGACTGTGGTACCAGATTTCTCTGCATGGTTGACATCTTCCTGCTGTTATGGCATCACATTGTCACCAGAGCTGCCCACACTTTTGGTTTAGGAAGATGGAGTCATGGTGGGTAACGTCGCTGGATGCTTGTTGCCTCTTTCACTATGAGTATATTAGCAACTCTTCTTCCCTTGAAGCTCCCAACACCACCAAACCGAATGTTGTGTTTGGGGAAAGACTGAGATGGAGAGGGTGAGGTAGTCCATGCCACGAGGGAGGTGGAGGGAAGACAGAGCGAACAAGAGAAAGGAAAGCCAGAGGGAGAGAGGAAGGAGGGAGGATTGAGAAAAGAGAGTGCTGGGCAATTTTGCAAACCTGTGACACATTAATTATTAACAAACTCAGGCTAAATGCGTAAACTCTGCCTCCTCGTTCATTCTCTCTTCTCCTTCCTTCATACGCCTCCTGTGTTGTGTATGAGTGGTCACATGCACCTCAGACGTGCACACACAAACCCAGCGAGGTGGCATATGATGCTCGTAACATGAAGTGGAGCATGTCAAAGGGTTGGAGAAGGTGTCAGGCCTGCAGAGCTGGCAGGAGACCGGAGGGAAGAAAGCACGAAGGATGATGTGAGGGAGGAGTAGGAGGTGTATGGCCATACTATAAAAGTGAGAGACAGGCAGAGGAGGAGAGCGACAAAAGTGAGAGTAAGACAAAGGAAGACAATGAGGATAAAGAGAGTCTTTGGATATATATACGCAAGCATCTAGAGAGGGTGGAGTTTGTTGTTTTAAGATAAATACGTAGCAGACAAAGACATTATCCTGTGTATAATTATTAAATCTGCTTATTGCATTATGTATTATCAATCTTGAACACACATTTGTGCTTCGATAAACACGAGTATTCATGCTTCAGGTGAAGTCAAATATTTAAGTCTTCATAACTAGACGTCAAATTTAATAATGATTGCATACAGCTGTTGAGGTAAATTCATTCTGTTTTGGGAGCAGTGTGACACAGCATCGCTTGCTGTTAATCATTGATAGGTGGTCAGTCCATTTGGCATTCAGTATTCTCTAATCAATTGGCTAGAATGCCGCAATGACATTACATGAACGTGCCTCAGTGTGTGTGTGTGTGTGTGTGTGTGTGTGTGTGTGTGTTGTGGCAGGCACTGCTTGAGCGGTCACTCGGCCCCTCAGGCGATGGTGTGTGTTTGGAAGGGAATAGATCCTCCCCTAGGACTGCAGGGTGGAGATGTATGCGAATGTCCCTACAATACTTTTTTGCTGCAGTCTGTCCTCCAACACATTGTAACTGGACAACCATGAAGACCTGCGAGAACCAATAGAAAAACAACCCCCATAAATAGGCCAAGATACGGCGAGACAGTAACAGATGGATAAAAACAGAAAAAATTAGCTGGTTTAAATATAACGGATATAGAAAATTTCTCCATGATATAATGTAATGATCCATAAATCTGTGTGTGGAGGTGGGGTGAGGGGGTCACATTCATTGTGCCATTTAAGAAAAGCAGCAACTAATTACTAATAACTGACACGTTGTTCCTTGATTATTTCTAGTTCTTAAAAAGTCCATTATCATAATTGTAAGAAAAAAATTCAAGGTCATTTATGAAAATCAAATGTACAATCCAGGATTTGCAAACATTTTCCATGAATGAAAATTGTCCAAAATGGCTAAGAAAACTATCTGTTTTTGTTCACAATACATGAAAGATTTAATAAAAGCTGGACGGTATAAATAAATACTGGCGTACAACTCATTGCTTGCCATAGTAGCTCCTTGTAATAGACGTTCATAATGGAACTGGCAAGGCGGAGGGGATACTGCACTCTATAGTATTTTGGATGTGATTGCAGTACCAGTTTTGGCCACAATCCTACATAGAGGACATTTAAGTCTATGTTAGTGATAATAATAATAATAATAATAATAATAATAATAATAATAATAATAATAATAATAATAATAATAATAATAATAATAATAATAATAATAATAATAATAATAATAATAACAATAATAATGATAATGATAATAATAATAATAATAATAATAATAATAATAATAATAATAATAATAATAATAATAATAATAATAATAATAATAATAATAATAATAATAATAATAATAATAATAATATGTATTCCAAATATTCTCAAAGTAGTTTGGGTCTGGACCCTATGGTGGCCAATCTATGTGTAGAAATGACATAGAATAAAATAGAACCTTTATTTAATCCATAACTAGATAATGCATCACACACTATACATGCTAGGAGCTGTGGGATCACTATGTCAGGTTCCCAATGAGCAAATGGTGCCTTGCTCAAAGGCACATCAGCCAACAACTCCCCATCAGTCAAGGGAATCAAGCTGGCAATCCTTTGGTCACAAGCAAACTCTCCAGCTGAGTAGGGCACGGCCACCCCCATCTCATGATATCTCATGCTCCCAAAAACCAGACTATCACAGTTTGGCCCTGATTAAATCGTGTAGTGCCATTAAAGAACATGTCAGTTTTATCAAAAAAACCTGACTGAAGTTCAAGTTCAGAACAGGTGATAAGATATAGGTGATTCAGTTGAGCTCTAGTTATGGACACATAATGTGGCTGAACCCAAACCTGACCAAATGAATCAACACCAGATCATAACATGGCCCCCAGCCTTGTACTTGAGGCACTGAGCATGATGGGTAATCATTTTATTCACCTCTCTTTTCACCCTGACGTCACTTTGGAACAGGGTCAATCTGGACTCATTAGACCACATGACCTTGCTCCATTGAAACACAGTTTGATCTTTAAGCTCTCTGTCAAACTGATGGCTGCATCCAATGATGTGCAGTGAGGTTAATGGTTGGGGAGGCACTGGAAATCAGAGTAGGGACCAGATTTTCAAAACCTCAAACCTTAATACTTTGTAGGCTGTATGAACACGCTGCATGTGCATGCACATGTGCACCGATAATGCAGATCTACAGTGCTATTTTTCAATATTTTAATTCAAATAATGTAAATATTCAGATTTTCACACCAAACAGCCCACCCCAGCAATGAAAAAAACATCTGACAGCAAAGATCAGAGAGGCATTCCTACAGACCCCTGGCCTCAGCTATGTAAGCTCTGAATGATGGGAAAATTTGAGCATGATTGTTAAATAACTGGAAAAATATATCTGATTTTAAATTAAATTAACTTTTATTTTAGTTTGTTTTGTTTCATTCATTGTACATTTTATTTAGTTTTATTTTCATTTTCAGTTTGTTTCATTTTCAGTTAGTCTATTGCTATGATTTTATTATAATCCTGACACATGCAGAAGTTAAAGCGAAAATATTGCTTAGCTTCCCTTTACTTTGCCAATCTTTTCCAGTATAAACCAGTCCATTTGAAAGGAACCAATTTCTGCATAGTTTAGCTGTTCTTCCTCCACTTCAACATTCTCGTCATCTGTCTCATGTGGCTCAAATTGATATGGATGAAGAATATTTTCCTTTTCAACTGAATCACCTGTTGCTTCTCCTATTTCCACTGAAAAATCGCTTAAATTGTCACTGGAATCACTGCTGTTGTTGCTTATGTTGTCCATGTATCCACACGGGCAAAGTGGAGTACTCGTCCTCTGCTGATGTCAAAAGTCAAAGTTCAGATTCCTGTAAATAAGTAGGTTACATTTTTAGGCTTCCAAATTTAATGGCATTGTGGATTAAATATCATTAAATGTGCTGTGTTGTCATTTGTGATGTATGTGTGAATCGACTTCAGACATGATGAACTTTCAAAGTATGTATAGTTGTAAAATCCTGTCAGTGACATTTTATCATGTCAGTGACAATGTTATTTGAGAGTCGGAGATGTGTTTATTGGTACACAAACCACGACCCAAAGCAAGGAACAGAAAGGAAACCTAGAAAATTCGGCAGTTGAAGAGCAATCGAATCGAGATGAATAAACGAATAGTGTTTCATTTTTAACAACAAACAACTTAAAGCAACATTAGCATACCTGCTGGTCATGCTAGCAGTCACAAGGCAGTCGATGAAGGCTACCACTTCAACAGCTAGCCTGCAGGTTCATGGACAGTTAGACTTTTTTGATATTTTATTTTTCAAATATTGTATTTAAATTTAGCTCCTCAAAAGGTAGGCTATTGTTTGCGTCTGTTGAACTAACATGAACAATAACACCCAGGCAACTCATGTGCATAACGTTCCTATCACACAAAACTACTTACTTAAAACTTACTATTGTCAATATCCAATCTATCATACGCATGCAATTGCTTGTATGCTTACTGGTCAATACAATATGGCATAATAAAATAAATATAGTTTCAAATCGATTGCACATCTGGCTGGGGATGCCTGAATTGATATGCTTTTTCTCTGTGAAAACGCTTGGTGGTCATGTGCATGCTCAGAAGCACTTGGGAGCCCAATGTGATGGGATTCCTGAATTGACAGAACACGGCAACCTGACTCACATCATCTGGCTGCATTTTGCCAAACTACACGCTAGGGCACATTGCAATTGCCTCACGCAACCATCTGAGTATCGTGGCTTTCAGGGTTTCTGAAAAACGAAGGAGCCGATCAGTGTTGCCAGGTGGGACTTCCCATGACTGGCCGCTGGTCTACCTGTTTTCCATAGGGAAGTTCAAGGAATACCCGCCAGCTGTTGCCTTTTATCCTCAGATTTTTTCTGCCCATACGACAATGGTTATTTACAGACACACCGGTCCATTTAGGTACAGCCATACTGTTGTGTTTGTTTTGATGATTTTCTGCTTGCAGTATGCTCTTCTTCCTGCTGTCACTCTGAACTACATCACGGTTTGAGTTGTCAGTGGCTGAAGCGGCATGTCAGTCAAGATGACGGATAGAATATTCATCTAATCACATGCAAGAATTTTAGATAAAGCCATTCCTTTGAAAACATATTGGTTATGGGAGGGTCCCAGATGGTATTGTGATACCAGATGGCTAGAGGCAGGTTAGAACACCGGTACCTTAGGATTTACAAATTAAGCACCGAACACTAAAGAAATTAAGACGTATAATAAAACTGTATTCCAACATGATACTGGAAACATGCAGAGAAATACAGAATTTCAGCAATGTTGGTGATAAAAACATAACTTATAAGAACCACAATGAAATTGCATTGAAAGTACAGACCAGGGGACAAATATGAATACTTATTTTATTTTACTTCTCATGATGACCAGACCCAGGTACGATTCCCACGCCAGACCTTTCTGTGTGGAGTTTACATGTACTCCCTGTGTCTTCGTGGGTTTTTACCGGGTACTCCAGTTTCCTCCCACCATCCAAACACATGCACTGATAGGTTAATTGGTTAATCTAAATTTCCCATAGGCGTGAATGTGAGAGTGATTGTTTGTCTCTATATGTTCAGCCCTGAGATGAACTGGGGACTCATACAGGGTGTACCCCGCCTTCAGCCATTGTAGCTGGATGAGGCCTCTACAGACCCTGTGACCCTAGTGAGGATAAAGCGGGTTCAGATGACGAGATGATGACAAGTGAAACTCTGGCTCACCTGCCTCCCTTGACCACATGGCCCTGTTGCATCAGTCAGGATTAAAGAACTTGTTGCAGCTGAAAAATATCTGTAATTAGCCTATGGGGAGATCCCCTATCTCTGCATGATGCCCAAGCCAATGTACACATCACCTAATAGTAAGATTAGCATGTAAAGAGCTACCATTGAAGGTGCTCTGGGACCAACTCCAGATCTTCCTGAGTACCCTGGTCAGATAATCTACAGATAGATATTGTTGATGGCTTGTCACCACTTGTGAAGTTGGGGCAAAATATTTATCCATGTGATGAACACTTACCCAAACATTACATTACATTGTATCCTCAACCCAATGTGGAAACTTTAATGTCCATCACAAACAGAAAAAAACTACTCTGTCACATCATTTCCTTCATAAATCACTTTGCTAATCTAAGAAAATCATCAAATGCCAAGCAAGATGGAGTTTAAATGTTGTTCCTGTATCTACACATAGGAAATAATAATATTACAATATAAAATTCCCCAAATAACATGAAAAAAAAATGTGCACAAAAACTCAAAGAGTACTCAAAGAGCACAAATCTCTGCCAAGGCTAGCAATTTATTTTTCATTTCTTGATCAAACTAAAGTGGCCTTGTGTTTTCAAAGGGAGACCAGAGGCAGTCTTGTCTGAATGGAGTCCTTTGGAAGAACATGCTTAGTTCTATGAACAAACAGCTATTTTTGTCAAATGGCTGTTTTGTTTTGTTTTTGCAATCAGACACACTTTGTAATAGTCATTAGTATCTTATGTACAGATGGGTAAACTGTGCTATATGATGTAAGACAGATAGTTTTGGGTGCTATGTAATGTCGTGTTTACAGAACACAAATGAACTTTATGTTCTCCTGATATCATTGAACTTCAAGTTTTAAAAACAGCTATAAAACACATACAAATAATCATGGCTAAGAAATTTGCTCTGTTCTAACTTTAGAAATGTTTTGGTAACGTTTAAGACCTAGACCTGACCAACTGAAGCAACCCTAGATCATAACACTGACCCCACACATTTGTGCTGTAGGCACTAGGCATGATTGGTAATCAATTCATTGGTCTCTCTTCTCATCCTGACTCATTAGACCACTTAACCTTTTTACATTAAAACACAATCCAATCTTTATGACATCTTTAGAAATGAGAAGCTACTCACTGCATCAGTTAAAAGGTTAAAGAACTTGTTGCAGTTGAAATATAATTGTCACTGCAGTAATTATCCAATGGAAGAATCTGAACTATTTGTTTAGGGTCCTTTCACACAGTACACACTCAGATACATTCACAAGTTTCTCACAGATGTTGTGCTCATACATCCTACTGTGGCCTGTGCACAAATGGGTGTTCCAGGGCCAAAGAGTGGGTGGTGTTGTGGAGGGAATTTTGTCACTATCTAACAAACATGGACAAAAGGATAGAAGTAGAAGTCAGCCGCATGCTGATTGGATCACTGATCCACATGACATGATCCATTCATGACACTTCAAGATAGATTTCCTTTGTATAAGAAGTTTGACAAATTTTGACATATTTTTTCTGAGCCACAAGACACATACCAAAGAAAAATCTGTCAATGTTTTCATGACTGGACAGATTTCACCCAATGTTCCAGAACAAGTCTTTGGCTTGTTTAGATTGTACATATATGGAAACAATAATCACACTCTGTTCCAGAACAAAACAACCAACATGAGACTGCTTGGAGGCCCTGGTCTTAGTTCATTTGCAATCACTCCATGGAGCGGTTCTTTTCCAGTTTCAACAGTGATAGAAACAGACAACTCTAGTTTTTAATCTCGCTCGACATTGGTTGGGAGAGATTATTGTAATCACCCTGTGTGTGTGTCCGTCTGTCTGTCTATATGTATGTGTGTATCTGTGTGTGTGTTTGCAGAGACATATCATGCCATCACTCAATGAATACTTGAGATATCACCATGAAACTACTCTACATGTGCATATACATATAGCTATGACCATCAGATGCAATGATCCATTTGAGTAAAGGCCAAAGGTCAAGTTCACAATTAACTAAAAGGTCAAAATCACATTATCAGTTATAACTCAGGAACAGAGGCTCACATAACTGTTAAATTGATACCAAATGATGTGGAATGAAGATTTCTATAATTCTTTTACTTGGTGTTATCACCTATGACCAGTAGTTTTTGAGATCTGTGGAGGTCAAAGGTGACATGTTACAAAATTAACTTGCATAGACATATCACCCTAAAACGTAGTCAATGCTGGATATATTATCATAATATTCACCAAAAATGGGTTTTTGCAACGATAAGAGATACAGAAAATGAGGTAAAATGTGTGCAAGGGGGGTGGGGTTTTTTGTGCTGGGCACCACTTGTTACCAATATGATGTAACTAGCTTTAATATTACCCACGTAATCCATGGTCTGGATCTGCATCAAAGCAGAATTCTTAAAAAAAAATACTAAAAATAATTAAAATATTTAACTGAATAAAACAAGAGAATGTAGAATTACACAGCTGTAATGGCAGCTTTAGTTTCTTTGACCAGGTTTATTTCACAAACACAAGGTATTGTTTGTGCTACCGTAGTAGTCTAGTTACGTCTAGTCAGAGCCCGAGTGTAACAAAGTGAGAGAAACAACTGGAAACAACCATAGAAGAAAAACAATGGGTGGAGATTTCCTTTTATCAAAGATCAGTGAAGAATGTGAGAAAACATCAGTAATTTTAAAATTCTTTTTACAGAAGCGACAACAGTCGTTAACCTCCATGATCCCCAATTTTATTTAGTTATTCATAACTTTCTCCAGACTCCTCCGTGAACTTTTCGGCATCTAACTATATCCTAAATATTACACAGATTGGTTGTAGTACCATCCTATTGCATACATAGGATTTGAAAGACAACCTTTTAGCCCCGCCTCCTCTGACTGTGGAGCACAACTAGTCCTATACATGTAATGAATAGGGATAGTGTGGCTAGGCTACAAGGGAGTATCAATGAAACCCAAATGTTGTGAGGATAACAGCATGGCATTTCTTGGGAGTTATAACCAAACTATTTTAACCATAAGAAGGAAACCATGGATGCTCATGTCAATAATCCTGCAATAGAAAACAATCCACACGTACACTGTACACTGTATATAATATTGCATGTATTCTCCTAAAGAGTTAAAGCATGAAATATAAATGTGAACAGTACAGGTCGAAACAAACACCACCTGTGGATCATCATCCCATCATACCTTTGGGGTCTCTCAAAACACATTAAAAACATTAGGCTGACAGGGTTATTATGCACCTAATCTCCTCAGATAGAAACAATCTGCCTTTGATTTGTCTGTTTGTGACAAATGAATACACACGTTTACAGATGCTCAGGTACAGCTGATGGTACCTGCCCCCAGGCCAGGGCATACATCGGTATACGGAATATACCTACTTATTTTTTAGTCAGCATTAGATATACCCACCTCTAAATCCCCCTGTTGTGTATGGAGAATCGATCTTGCCATATTGAAAAATAAAATGGCTTGATGAATTTATTTCCATACTATTTATTAATTATTTATTCATTTTGTCTTTATTTATATTTTTACATCTTTAATTTTCATCCTTGCATTTATTTCTGTTGTTTCCTATTTACATTTCCTTTATCTTGTTTCTTATTTATTTTCAACTGACATCATCATCATTTTATAATAGTGAGCAAATAGTACTGATGGATATTTGGGTAAACTAAATGGAGTAGCGTATATGTAACTGTTTCTAAAATGCTGATTTTTCTGGACTATTTAAAATTGAGAGTATACCCACTTGTCCAATGACCACTACACTACTAGAAACAGCTGTGAACCCTGAGAATCGTAATTCTATGACAGCAAATATGAAAGTAATAAAACACATCACAACATTTTTTTTTACTTACTATGACAGAAAGCATTTTTTATTTACTTCAAAAATTTCTGTTCTGTGAAATGATTAACTTAGCTGAAGACAAGCCTCCCTTCATTACCTGTTCCCAGTCCAAATGTGTCGCACTGTGCTGTTTTGCCAGTGGTAGCAGTAATGCCATGTTGACTTTTACGCATGAGAAAACTTCAGATCTGGGTGCTAGCCAGGTGCTCAGGCACTTCACATCACCTCAGCGCTTCACATCTTTTCATGTGTCACAGTTTGAGCTAAATGGACACAGAGACACAGCTTCAGATTTAGAGCATCTTGAGTGGGCAGTGGTCACGAAAGGGACAGTTTTTTTTATCAAAAATACAAGTATCAGGAATCAAAACGTTTAAGAGAAATAAACAACTCTTGCTCAGAAGAAATTGAGAAAATGACATCACATGCTTTTCTTCTTAAAAGCAGTTATAGTGAGTTAACATGATTTGATGTGGACAGAAAGGTGTGTGTGTGTGTGTGCGTGCGTGCGTGCATGCACAGTAGTATAAATAGATAAACAAGCTTCCTGCATTTTCTCTTCCTGTCTCTGTCACGCTCCCTGCTGTCACTCAGGGCCACATGTCACAGAAAGAAGGTGCAACTGTCCCCTTTTGCATGTTGGTCGTGAACTCTGTATTATATACCATTCCATGTGGAATGAGTAGAGCGCATTTTCTTGCACGTTATCAAGAGTGCCACTTTTTGTATTAGTATAAAATGTGGTGTTATTCTTAGTGAACTGTTGCTATATAAGACTGGGGAGGGTCACAAGCAGACACAGCAGTGCTGAATTTGTGTGAGACAATTTTTTTTTGAATGACATAATGTGTGACTGACAAACCTGTGTTTTAATGTGTTTTATAACATGCAATAATGAAACTTCAACAATAATCAATAAAGACAACAATAATTGATTGTATTGTTTTTACTATTTAATGTTATTATTTTTTTGGTTTGCATTGTATATGTCAAGGAGTATCACATCAGGAGTTAACTGTCTGCTTTATAGCTCTTTATCTGCTGCTTACCTGAGGCCACTTAGCAACCCAGCAAAATCATCCAATCATGTGATGACATGAAAATAACAACAGTTCTGATTGGCTAAGGACTCCAGAAGGTAGTAGGTATATGAGGAGAGTTCTTAGAGCACAGCCTTCTGTCATATTCTCACTAGGAAAGGTTTTAGCAGCTGTACAAATAAAAACACATATTTAAAATCATATATTTACCAGAACTGAATACAGTTAAAAACATTTGGTGCCAGGCAAAACAAAACCCTACCCCTTGCAAATGTTTGGCCTGATTTGTCCTATCCCTTATCATTAGGAAAACACATTTTTGGTTACCTTGACCTTTGACCTACATTCACCAACATTTAATGGTATCTATTCTGTACCACCTCGCACCTTTCCTGAATTTTTTTGGTAATGATCCAGTAGTGTTTTTGTGTAAGGTTATTGACAAACCAATGGAGAGACAGAGAAAAAAACTAAGAAAGAAACCCCCAAAACAATACCTTCGCCTCTCCTTTGGTGGGTGGGGTAACAACTTCAATAGGGTGAACAATAGAACTGAAATATGCTTTATTTTCTTTCTATCATGTAATTTTTCCTAAAATTAACATGTTTAAATTATTATTTTTCCCATGTAATTTAAGCTCAGCAGAAATGTTAAGCCTTATGGATGAGCTGCCACTGCTGTGTATTCAGTTTTATGTGCATACATTTTTTTTTTTTTTGGACTGTCAAAATGAACATGTTAATGCAGATTAATCCACCATAATGATGAATCTGATTAAAAATGTTTAATACACTTAACCCATCTGGAGTGCAGAATGACTTAGGAACGTCTCTGGCAATGCATTTGGGGCAGTTTGTCCAAGTAGAGTTAAAGTCTCATATGTGCAAATGGATAGTTGATCCAGTTCTGACAACCAGCAGATCCAACCCATAAAGATGGAAGATGCTGACCAGCACGTTGGCTGTCTGGATGGAAATATGAAGACAAAAAACCCCAAGATGGAACAGCTGACTGACAGAAAGTATTATGCAAGCTCTATAGGAAGGACTTTTCTTTTCACTGACACACTTCCAGCTTAAAATACTGTACGTCACACATGAAGTAGTTGGGGATTCTGCGAGCACTAATGTGTCACTCAGCTTGTGTCAAACACGTTACGTGCACACATGGTATATTCTACTCAATTCCTTTCATTATTTTAATATAGATAAAAAATGAGTCTCAACCTCTGAACCTGCTTTATCCTCACTAGGGTCACAGGGGTCTGTGGGGGCAGCTGATCCTGCTGGTGAACCCAGTAGTCATGGGTAGGCCAGGACTACACTGCAACAGGTACAGAGGATACTAATTAATTAAAAAATGCATATTGAAAATGCCTCAAGATCAGGCCAAATGAAACAGTGAATCACTGTTTAATCAATAATTATCTCTGTTTAAACCTTATTAAAGTGAAGTGTTTTCTGTTAACCTACCAACATATACTTATACCCAATAAAAAGGCATTGTAAGCGCTAGAGCTGCTGCTTCATTTATTCAAATTCCTCCTCCATAGCGAGGTGGGCTGGGTTTAGGGATGAAAGTCCCGGGCTGAAAAAGGGATCCACTCCGGCTATGCATACGGGTATTCGGCTACAAATTCAGTTTGTGCATGATTATTTCATTATAACTATAATTTTATCCTCCATATATATATATATATATATATATATATATATATATATATATATATATTGAGAAACCTATCATTTGAAAAACCACAGCTCAAGAAGAAGACAAAAACCTCAAAACAGATGACAAGATGTTGTTTGACAGGTATTCGGCTACAAATTCAGTTTGTGCATGATTATTTCATTATAACTATAATTTTATCCTCCATATATATATATATATATATATATATATATATATATATATATATATATATATATATATATATATATATATATATATATATATATATATATATATATATTGAGAAACCTATCATTTGAAAAACCACAGCTCAAGAAGAAGACAAAAACCTCAAAACAGATGACAAGATGTTGTTTGATGCTGAGCTGCAAAAGTGAAGCCACTTTTTCCAGGTTCTGTATTGAGACAGTGCAACAGAGTTCCATCCAGGACATATCTGATAGAACCTGATCAACAATTTCTAATTCCAACTGTCAATCACATATTTAACTCTTCTGTCTTTCTCAAAATACCTGTGATTAAAGAAATGTGCTTTGTGGAATAGATTTTTGCAACCTGAAAACATGGTGAAATCATAGATTTAACCTCCTAGCTCTCTTAAATTACTGTATGCTGAAAGATAATTATAGATTTTTTTCCCCCCTGTAACAGTAAAACACAGCTTTAACTTTGTTTTTTGTTTTTTTTTTTAAATTGCCATTGGGTAAAAATTCTTTAATTACCTTTTGAAACGCAGCAGACTATATCACAGACTGTGCATTAGTGTTTTCAGACAGGTATCACTAAATCTTCACTATAGTAGGTCAAAGTTGCAATTTTTAAAAAATGTATTTTTAAATTTTTTTTTTCCAGATTTATTTATACAAGGCCATATTTAAAATGCAGCAAAACTATTGGGTGAATTCATACTAAATTTGGTTTACAGTTTGCTAGTGACCCAGACTAGATGTCATTATAGTTTAAGAAAAGTATGTCAATGTTAAAAGTTTTTTATGAATTTGTTAACCCACTCCCCTGGAGTGGGGCAAGGGGTATATATTTTGGCTTGTTTGTTTGTCCAATTGTCCGTTTGTCCATCTTATTATCAGCAACTATATGCAAATTCTACTCAACCCATTTCTATGTAGTTTTCAGAAAATGCGCAGGGCGATCCAGAATAGATCCCATTTAATGTTGGTGAATGTAGGTCAAAGGTCGAGGTAAAAAAATGTGTTTTCACAATGATAAGAAATAGGGCAAATCAGGAATTTCCTTTTCATTCTTATATACTCAGTTTTGCATGTAGCTTCTTTTTGTTCTCACTTTTTATGTGCACTGACATCAGAACCTTGAAGGTCATTTGAAGACTGTAGGTCAAAGGTCAAGGTCAATGCCACAAAAAAGGTCCAAATTGAATTTCAAATATACCTTAGCAACTTTTGAATCAAAATGCTGGTCTTTCAATTCTGCATCTAAATTTTGACCTATTATTGACCAAAGAGTTCAGGGGTCACTCAGTCAGTACAGAAAAAACTAAAATGGACTATAATGGAAAAAGGGTGGAGATAAGGGTAAGTAACTTAGTTACTATTATTGACAGATAGGAAACCTAACATGGGCTTCAAAATGGCATCATGACCTTTGACCTTAAAGCTCAAATTCAAGGTTACGTGATTTTTAATGACTATAACTCCAAAAAGAGTGGTGATTAGGACTCAGCTTCTGATGTTGACAGATTGGAAACTACATGAAGGCTCTATAAAGCATCATGAACTTTGAGTTTGAGTGACCTAAAACCTATAGTCTCACATTTTGAGACTTGATGACCATTAAGAGCTAAAATGTTGGCGTGCGTTGGGGTTTGTTGCACCACTTCTTAAACCCCACCCCCCTCCATTTATTTGTAATGGGGGGAATTTCACATCTGTAACAATAAAACTGCTGGTTTAATTAATACCAAATTGACTTCATAGACTGCCAGTGATCCTGAAAGTATGTCATTATATTTTGGCAACAGGAGGTATAAGTTACCATTTTTAATTAAATTAATTTTCCCCATTTTTAATTAAATTCATTTCCATTTCTTTCCATTTAAATATAATGAGTGAAACATGGACAAAGAGTGGGGTTTGTGACCAGCATCACTTGTTTGACTTAGTCTTGTGATTTGGACCAAGAGGAGACAGCTGCGGAGGGAAGGTGTGTTTGGCTCCTTCAGCTTTAAATCTTGAAACTCTCTGGATTTAAGCTGACAACAATAATAGGACATGTGCATCCTTTAGTCTGCAGGATAACAGTGTTGGAAAACCCAGGCTTTTAAGGCTCTAACCAGTAAAGTCTGCTTGTCATACATTGCAGTCTGGTTGGCCGTCCATCATCCACTTCTACATTTTTCCAAAAAACAAAGGAGACCATGGATGGATAAAGAGGGATGAAATGACTCAGCATGCGTCGATTTGTGAAATTTTCCAGATGGTCAATCGCACCTCAAATCATGATAATGCCATGTAATGTAAAGTCATGAGAGCTCTCCTGCTTTTTCATTCCAACTCTAAGTTTGACACTCTATACAGCACCTGCACACAGGTTTAATAAATCCTTATGCTGATAAACAATGATGGCACCTGCCTAGAAACACAGTCAGGGTGTTGAAGAAAAGCTGTGTGAAGGTGCTTAGGACAGGTATGTCATTACACTGTCACACACTGACTCTGCACCCACACTTAGGTCTTATATAAAGACTTCAACATCTCTGATAACACACCGATCTTATTGACGTGTCACTGAAGGACACACGAGGGATATCATGTGTTCACAACCAAGCAAACGTTATATACTGATGAATATACAGTTGAACACTCAAACATACAGATGCATGATATTAACCGTATTATTTTGTGCTTTTTTTACTAGTTTTGTTTTGTTTTTAACACAGCGATTAACCACTTCCTGGTTTATCTCAAATTCATATCTGTCAAAGAAACCAGGAGTAGAAATGACTACAATGTCTGAGGCACCAAATGTCAACACGGCCTGGAAGAGGCAGACTGTTTTCTTTCATAAAATACACTTTATCCTTGACATCGCTGCTACATTTCAGGGTTTTTTGCACAACACAAAACAATTTTTTATGCAGTCAACTCATTTTTCCCTTCTTGACGTTTCTTTCTAAAATGGCATTAAAAGCTCTAACAGATAACTTAACCCTAATACTTTTTGCATCTCTTAAGTGTTTTTAGTAAAGCATTTTAAGTAAAAGCCTATGTTTAGTTTTGTTTGATTCTAAAAATGTAAAATGTTAGATTTCAGAATAACTATTTTTACATCCATCTTATTTGTCCTGTTCTCTTTTGAATATGTATCATATTATTTTTGTACTGGCTCTAATGATCTAACACCATTTCTTTGTTTACATTAGATTTTTTTCATGAGTCTAAAGTATTTTCTTCAAAATGAATCGATTTGGTTCTATATTTTGTTTGGAGAGCTCTATCCAGACAGTAACTTTTACTCTTTTTAGAGAGGGACCAAATGCTATCGGAGTAGAGAATATTTTGAGTACATTTTACTCAGGCACATTTCCTGTATGTTGTGATGCCAAACAGACATGTTAATAGCAAATGACACATACATTTAACTGATATAATGATGATACACTGTATAACAATAAAGTGGCATGTTACTGTATATGGTATAACTTCAATTAATTGTTAATGGGAACATTGAAAGATAAACCAATTTAGAAAAAAAAGAAATGGAAGATGATTTATTTTTGATTATTGAAAGTTAGTTATAATATAAGATTCCCAGCTGTACAGAAAAATACTCTCCGTATTTTAATATGTTTAAGAAATGTATAATACATTTCCCACTGCCTTCGGATTGTACATCATTTTCGGTGATAGCAGAGCTGAAAACAAAACAAACCCAGTGGCGCAGTGGTTAGCACTCGTGCCTCACAGCAAGAAGGTTCCTGGTTCAAATCCCACACCAGACCTTTCTGTGTGAAGTTTGTGTGGGTTTTCTCCAGGTACACCAGTCCCTCCCACTATTCAAAGACATGCACTGATAAATTGGTGTGAATGTGTCTATATATGTTCAGCCCTGAGATGAACTGGAGACTCATACAGGGTGTACCCCGCCTTCATTGTAGCTGGATTAGGCCCCCAGTGACCCTAGTGCGGATAAAGTGGGTTCAGGTGATGAGACGAGACAAAACAAACCATCAGCATGATCATTATCACATCATCATCATCCTCTTCATAAACAACTTTTCATAACAGCTTCTATAAGTTGCATATCTGAATAAGTGAATATATAGTTATAGTTTAGAATAATGCATAGAATTAGATATTTTTGTAATAAATTAATAGAAATGATCATCATTAGGAGATATTCTCACAACTATTGAATACTATATTTACAAGAAATATTTAAAGTGCATATGAATTTTAAACTTTATATACGTAAAAAATGGTTGATTATGCAAATTGATTATGTGAGGTGACTTTAAAAATGTGTATGTAAACAGTTTATATGGGTGCTTTGTGTTATTGGAAAATATACAGAAAAACTATTAAAGCAAAGGAAGCAGAATTGATTTAATTATTGGTTTGTAAAAAGGGGAGTCTATAAGTTATACTTCTTCCCACTCCTTTTCAAGTGCTGACCATGTTGGATGCTTTGTTGTCTGGTCATTTTATTTGGTCAAAATAAAAGTAAAGTGTAAAGTAAAGTAAAGTAAAGTAAACTTAACAAAACTAAACAAAACGAAACTAAACAAAATGAAACTAAACTAAACTAAACTAAACTAAACTAAACTAAACTAAACTAAACTAAACTAAACTAAACTAAACTAAACTAAACTAAACTAAACTAAACTAAACATTTGTTCCAGTTATGTATTATTAATTATACTGACACCAGCTTTTAACAGTTCTTGCTGTGCATCCATGTGTCTTTCCCTATTTCCCACTCCTCCCTCAATCTCTCTATCCTTTTCTTTTAACCCTCTCTCTTTAACCCTAACTGGTAAAGGCAGACATCCATCCTCCACGAGTTGGGGTCTGTTCCAGGTTTCTGCCTGTTAAAAGGAAATGTTTTTCCTTCCACTGTCACCAAGTGTGTGCCTGAAGGATTCTGTTGATTTCTGTAAATTGTCTTAAGAGTCTGGTTTAAACCAACACTATACATTAAGGACCATGAGATAACATTTGCTATGATTTGGCACGATATAAATAAGCTTTCATTTAATTTATTTGACTGATAATAACACACATTCGGCCTGAACCCTTGCCGTCCTTTACATCCATTTGAGAAACAAACACCTCATAATTTCTGCCTTTGTTAGCTTGTTACACATGGATGACTAACAGACACATTGGACACTTGGACAGTGTCACGGTGTCTCCCAGTGGGCTTTGCCTCTGTGGTATTGGTCCCTGTGGACCAGATCTCCAAGGACTTCTTCCTCTGTCAGCTGTTGTATTTGAGGAATGGTGAAAGAGAAAGGCTTCTGCAACTACACTGTAGAATTTGCAGTGTTAATTTGGAGAAAATGGGACCAAATACACTCTAGAAGAAGTTAAATAAACTCTCTAAGTGTTGATTTAACACTGCAAAATTTACTGTGTGTGTTTGAGAAATCCATTGAGTTTGTACATTAGTGTTATAGCTTCGACTGGGACAAAATGATCATGGATCTGCCACAAGACACAGATGAACATAATTCAATGATGAATTTGGTGTAAGTTCTGTCTTGTAAATTCGACTCACAGATGTTTTATGATACTGTATGTTACTTATTATTCTCTTTAGTCCCATGCTGATGTAACAACACTAATGTACAACACATAGCAAAGACAGCTGCAATGACCATGTGGACGTAGGGATGGTCTCTCCGGCCCTGACAGCCTGGCTCACCATGGCAACACCTCCCACTGTGCAGGCCCTGCAGCTGCATGAGTCTTCTACTCACTGCATGTAAACCAGACCTACAGCATCCCTGACTCTGCCTAAATACTGTGCAGACACTGCCAAACACATTTATTCATATACTGTACTGTACATCACATCTTCTTGATGCAGCAAAGAAAAATAAAATCAATGTCTGCCACTGCCCAGTAGTTACAGTATTTTCAGCAGGAGGTGGGCGTTACTGGTGTAGGATGTTATAGAGTTAACAAAATGAGAAAACACCAGCAACCATACATCAGGAGCAGCAGCAGCAGGTGTGCTATGTACTTGGTTCAAAGTTTGGATGGTGATAGAGATCAGGCAGATACCAACATGCCCCTGCTCTAAGGCGCAGACCCGAGGCCCTTGTGCTGCTGCCTGGAAAGAAAATGAATAAATCTGTCAACATTTATGGACACATTTTTTAACAAGATGATGGAGAACAAAGTCAGAGTCAATGGACCTGCTTCTTTAACCCTTTAGAGGGCTCTCATAGAAATACTCTGAAATATATATATATTTTTAAATTTATCGCATTATATATATATATATATATATATATATATATATATATATATATATATATATATATATATATATATACATATATATAATGAAAATTCTAAATTACGGAAAACCTTTACCTTAACTGAAACTGAAATCTCCCAGACAAAAATACCCAACAACGTAATTTATGTAAATACGTCACATACATCGCATCCCATTGGCTATGAGGAAATTATCCATGATGCTTTTCGTTACCCTTGACCCTCAGTCATCATGGACCTGCTCCTGTGTTTCCCGGTAACAGCCATTTCTCCATCTAGACCAGCGCTTTTAGTATCAAAGGTTCAGCCAAACAGTACCGGAAGAGTATATGACTGACAGACTATCATCAGCTTAAGGAAAACTGTTAAAAACTTGGACTCTGCAAGCGGACTGTTGTCCTGCAGAGTCTCCCCACAGATGCGGAGACATCGGAGGCGGCATCTGTGGGAGGAAGTGGAAGGAAGGAAGTAGAGGCGGCTGTCGCGGTGGATTTTCAGCTAAGCTAACAGCTAACCCGTTTCTACTGTCGCTGCCCAACATACGTTCACTAAAAAAACTGGACTATCCGAAGCTGGATTTAAACATCAAACATGATCCACCAGACGGCTGCATCCTTATTCTCACCCAGACGTGGATAAACTCTTCTGTCCTGGACACCGACATTAGCCTGGATGTGCTAACAATATTCAGCTCCAACAAAACCCATGCTCTCACAGGTATAACCTGGTGTGGTGGTGTTTGTATTTACACTAACAACAGCTGGTGTTAGCCTGGATGGGTTAAAATCTAAATCTAGATTTTCTTTTAACACATATTTCATACAGAATCTGTAATTTTCTCTGCATTTTAAAGGGTTTGAGGGGTAGTATTGGAGGGCTTGGAATGAATTAAGCATTTTACATGTAAAATGTGATTATTTAATATATATATATATATATATATATATATATATATATATATATATATATATATATATATATATATATATATATATATATATATATATATATATGTATACACATATCTTAAATAGTCAACAGAATACTCTGTTACAAAAATATTGGATAGTTACAGCCCTAGATGCAACTGGGGCTGTAACTATCCATACCTAAATGTAAAGAATGGACATTTAACATTCCTTCCGTGATCGGCAGATCAAGTTTTTTGGTGATTGGTATCGGCAAAAAAATGCTCATCGGTGCATCACTCATATATATATGTGTGTGTCTGTGTGTGTGTGTGTGTATATATATATATATATATATATATGTATATATATATATATATATATATATCCTATCACGGAAGACATTTTAAATGTCCATTCCTCTCATTTAGGTATGGATAGTTACAGCCCTAGTTGCATCTAGGGCTGTAACTATCCAATATTTTTGTAATAGAGTATTTTGGGTTTTTTTTCATCGATTAATCTGATTAATTCCATTTTTTAAAACCCTTTAACTTCTGATGCATCATTGATGAGTGTTCTATATGTATAAGTTATTCTAAATATTCATAATTCTGAACATACAATGGAGCAAAACAAAGCAGTGAGTGAGACCAAAAATAAACTCTTTGGGATTTGTTTGTTTTTACTATGGTTTACAGTTTTGTTGTGGTTTTCCTCCACAGCAGCTTTTAGGACAAATTCACAGCAGCACATTTACCTGAAATAATGTCTCATGAGTTAAAGGTTAAACTAGATCAATCAATAAATGGGGATGGGAGAAGACTGAGGTGTGTTGAGTTGTGTGTGAGTGTATCCGCAGAGTGGTGCACGTGCCTGGATGTGTGAAGCAGATGTAGCCTAATAATTACAAAGAAATAATGTCTCAGGATTTAAAAGGTTAAACATCCAATCCAACTGGTGTGAATTTTTTTTTTTTTGTTTAGAGAAGAATGCCATCAATTTATGAAACATGTACTCGCTCTATTTATCACAAATGTTCAACACCAACACAGATATGTGGTTTTTAGTGAGCAATAATCAAGACGTATAATCTTGGGTATACAGAATATACCTATTTTCTTTTCAGTCAGAAGTGACTATATGCACTTCTAAATCCCCCATGACACACATCATTCAATTGTATTTATGAGTAAAATTGTCCAGTTTTCCCAAGGATGGGGAAGCCAGGACCAACCCCACTCTGCCTGGCCAGTACTCGCTGTCTTCACTAATTACATTGGTTAACATTAGGCATGAGAACTGATGAGCCAATCAGGGGAGTAGGATGGGTCATGCCGAGGGAAATATTTATAACTAGTGTAGGTCACCTCTGAAACCTGATTGGACATCTCAGGTGTCAGTGCCATTCCAGTTGAAAAATACATGATTATTGTATATGTGAATGAAGCAGACTATACATACATACTTTCTTTCTTTTTTAGCATCTTTCACGTGAGTAACATATCAAGAGAACCTTCTTTCATGGAATACATCACCTGAGGTAAGTTTTAAGGTGGTTTCCAAATGACTCGGTGTTGAACTATTGGCCAGATGACTGTGCATTTAGAGGAGCGATGTCACCAACAGTTAAACAATGTGAGTAGGCTGAGGTTATGAAGTACATGAACATTTTGAAAGACTAACATTATTCTATATTTTCCTCATGTTGAATAGATTTGACATTCATGCAGCTGCTAGTGTGAGCACTAAAACCTACAAACTGCTCCTGATCAAGTCATGATAATGTCACAATATTGAGCAAATAATACTGATGGACCTTTGGGGAATAACTGAAGTAGTCTCACTGGTTACACATGTTACTTTATTATTTTCTTGGAAATGGTGCTATGAGCATAATATAAATTTAGCAGCCTGGTGTTAACCACACTGTGTAACGAGTCTTACTCTGTGTACCATGGTCAGCAGTATGTTTGGTGTTGTGGTGTACCATAATCCTGCTTACAAAAAATAGACAGATGACCAACAATATACAGTAACATCCATTATCTACAGCTGGGCATATGTCATATGGAAGCACAGGTTTATGATTGTTATTAGAATTCTGTTGAAGGGTGACAGAAGTTCCGCATTATAGTTCTTTTTTTTTTTTTAGTTTTTTTTTTTTTTTTTAAACGTCTGTCCATTTCAAATGTGTTTTACGGGGCAGTAATTTGACATCTTTCACCTAAAAAATGTATCTCCCCAAATGTTATTGTACATGATGTTAAAGTGCGTATAAATACCTACTCAAAGATGTATAATATATGTATATAAATGACTCTACTTACATGACAGAGACTGTTGAACACGAAATGTGTCCGTGTGTTACTGCTTGATGGGACCCCTCATCAAAATGACAGTTTAAGAGTTATCAATTATGAATGTGCACTTCTGTCTTCAGTGCTGACGATCACTCTGTATAAACCTGTGACTAATGTGGCAATGACATGGAGTTTGGGTCCCACCTGATCTATTAGACAGAAATACTGTATACTCTAAAGCATGAGCATTTGCATTAGACATAAACGTATATGCATATGACCAACTACCGTGGTCCGCCTAAAGAAGATCCCTTTCTCACACTCACTCACTCACACACACACACACACACACACACACACACACACACACTGAGCCCCTGGTTTGTCCCCCTGCCCACTTCCTCTGCAGCCTATGGTGTTTCCGCTGGGGTGAGACAGTGCCAGCTCCCTCCCTCTGCTTCCCAGTGGGGTCCTGCCTCCCGGCATCTGTCAGGGCAGCTGTCTCTCCTCTCCACTCTGCACTGCACCATACTATGCCAAGCCTCCTCACAGGACTGTGTACTACACACACACTTTTATTAATGTGCAAGACAAAATCTTTGGGTTTAGTTTTATTAGGTGGTTTCAGAGGGTATTCTGGAAACAGAAAGGTCATTTGAACAGTCTTGTTTTAGAGGACTGGATCACCGAATTGAAGCACATGTCTTTCATAAGACATTCAAGAAGTTCATCGGGGATTTTCTTCATTAATATTTATTTATATTTTACCTTAATGCTGGTAATCGGCAAAGAAAATCTCTTCCTGAAACAAAAAACCCCACAAAATTTACACATAATTTCTTTCACTTTTTATGGCTTTTTGTTTTTAAGCTCTTTTTTTAAGGCGAAATAATTCTCTGTTTTCCTGATTTAAAATGGTTTAAGGTGGTAGTAAATTAGACTGCACTAGGAAGAAGCTGCTGTTTCCTCTGTGGAAACTTACACACTTATTTCAATTTCATTTGTTATTCATATGAATAAACCCGAGAAGAGGCTGGAGACATAACAGCCAAACAGGGGTGAAGAAAAAAAATGAGGAGAGGGGATAAATGAGGGAGGGGTAACTGTGGTCCAGGTGTGCCAGAAGCTTCAGGAAGTAAACATAAAGGCACTGAGCTACACAGGTGCTGAAAAATGATCCTTTTCCTAGAGAGGCCCAGCAAAGCAAGTGTGTTATGTCTGTGTGTGTCTGTGTGCATGCATGTATGTTAAGGGGGGTGGCAATAAAAAATGTGGACAAGGAGGACAGCGGACCACAGAAGGTTGACCATGACTGTAGTTTGACTGTGAGGCTGGAATAAGCCCAGAATCAACAACCTCCTCCCGGTCTTTGCTGTCAAATATGCAAACACACAAAACCTCCTGCGTTCCCTCCTTGAACATGTAACACGCACACTCAAAGACGCCACGTACACACACACAGGCCTGCACACATACACAAAACCTGTGTGTATGTAGAGACAAAAACACAAACGTCGCTGCTCCACCCCCTCCCCCTGGGGTAGAGGTCCATCCAACACAGATGTAGCCCTGATTAATTGGGCGCAACACAGGGAAGTGGGTCTGGAAACTACCTGGCAATTTCCTGCAGCCTATCCTCCCCCACTACCTTCTCTCCAACTAAACCCCCTCCTCCTCACATTTGGATCACGTAAGTCAGCAGGTGGGCTGCTGGGAGGAGTGTATGCCGTGTGGCGTTGATATTCTGCCTGCGTCCAGCTTGCTGGGCGCCCTACATTGCAGGCACTCCCTCTGGCAATGCTTGCCTTGGCTCTGGGCTGAGTGCTGGAAACACTGAGAGTCTGACAGACTCCATGGGCGCATGTACAGGTACACACACACACACACACACACACACAAAAGACACACACACATGCAGAGAATGGACTGCTCTCCACTGCCCAGCAGAGCACATCATAAAAAAAATGAGAGAGAGAGAGAAGAAGTGGAAGAGATGGCTACATAGATACAGTGTAGGCAGAGAAATGGACAGACATACTGTATTTACTTCACTCTTATTCAGTAAAGCATGTGGATTACCCAGAGGAGCGCAGGGAGGCTGTTTAATGAAAGCACAGGAAGGGGGCAGCAGCTGGTGGCATGTGTTTGAGCCGGGAGGATAAGACCCCTTGTGCTGCTCCCCTCCCTCTCTCTTTCCTCATCTCCAAACGTCCCCTTCATCCTTCCACCCACCGTTCCACCCCCACCCCACCCCCCCGTAGAGAATGAAGTCCTTTGTCCGTTCCACTACTGCTCGTCCTGGAGCTGGGCCTGAGCCGCAGGGGCCTGCTGGTCAGCCAGCACCAGAACCAGAGCAGAACCAAGTTGAGCCCCTCACAGCACTGGCTACAGGCTGCCTCCAAAAAGCAGCACAAGTCCCCAGTCACCCTGTGCTGGGAAAGGAAAAGAAAAATGAGCAAAACAGAGAGAGACATCAACAGAATGGCTGGACAATACCAGAGAGACAGAGATGGACAGAGAGAAAAACACAGAGCTGTGTGGCCAAAACTACACAAATAAAAAAGGACGTGTCACAGTCACACGGTCACAAAATGTCTTACTTCGAGAGGAAAAAGTAAGGGAGGGGGGGAAATATTAAGTATTTAATATGACAGTGCATCATCATGTTGACTCAGTGGTTTGAGTTCCACTGACTATTCTGAAGTTGACTATATATGTCATCCTTTTAGTTGTATTTTCTTATATTTCAGCATTTCATCAACACCACTGTCAACATGAATGTGTTAAGTTATCTCCATTTAACTGTGTGTGTGTGTGTGTGTGTGTGTGTGTGTGTGTGTGTGTGTGTGTGTGTGTGTGTGTGTGTGTGTGTGTGTGTGTGTGTGTGTGTGTGTGTGAAATTACAAGCATATTTAAATAATCACATTACAATTCCAAATGAGAAAATAGTTGTACAATATGTAAAATCCAAACTAAAAATGAAGAGCAGATACTGATATAAACTTAATCGTTACTACTTTCCAGAAGTGTTGAGGACTTTTTTGTGCTTGAAGGCAGTTGAGATGAACCATTAGTCAGTGGTATGGACTGTGGTTTGACCCACCAGTCAAACCACTGGGTCTTTTTCTAGTTTTTGGAAGAAATGAACAACGTGCTCTGGAACAAAGATGAAAACGTTTTGGGGAGGCATTTGTGGCTATAACTTGTACTGACAGACGTTTTCTACAGTAATCCTGATCCATTGTGGGTTTATCAGGTCTAGATGAATGATGGTTCTTGAAGTGGTTAGGTCTAGCAGATCAGATCAACGTTGTCAGATTAGGTTTCGTCTTCCCGTACAAAACATTCTGATTCCTGAATATTTTAAGTACAATATTCACTGTAGAGTTGGAAATATCCAAGTCCCTTACATTTTGTTTGACAGGAATTATTATTTTTTGCATGCGTGGATTGTCACACTAGTATACCTCTCTTAAAGAACTACATCTTTTTCTCCATTTTGTTGCTGGTTTTGTACTAAATTATGATATACATGCTTTAAAAAGTTTCTGTAAATTTTTATTTTGATGATTATAGCAAAGGATGAAAGTATATTTTAACATGGCTGCTTTCTCCTTTAATTAGCATTTTCCATTCCATTGCAAATTATTATTTCTGGTGAATATAGTTTCACAGTGATATCTTTATTTACTTTAAAGAGTCCTAAATATTTATGCATAATTAGTAATATTTACAATGAAAAACTTGTATCTTTTTTTCAACTTTAACCAAAGGTTTGTTATTGTTGAAACCTTAAAACCTGCAGGAGCCAGAATACAAACCGAGTCTCTGGTGGCAAAGTCAGGGATTCTATGCATCCATCATCCACCAACCACCTACTGCCTCTTAATGAAAGGCAAAAAAGTAGTCCTCAGTGACAAATTACTTTGAGGTTATACACATCTGTAGTTTGCAGAAACAAACAATGGCAAAAAATAAACATACTCAGGCCATTTCTCTGAAATATGTACTTTTAATATATGTAATGTAATATAGCTGAACACAATATAAATAAATTAAATTTTATTGAGTATATTACATTTTTGTAAAATACCTTTGCATATATATAATAGATATTTTATATTATATTAATAGATTGTTTTCACTGTATTGTATTCTAATGGACTATTCATGGTTACAAAACGCTAGTGTGAAATAAATCAATAATAATCAGAATCCTGCATTTACACCTTATATATTTGTATTTGTTCCATGAAGATGTATTGAATTATTCCTAATAGTCTACTCTCATTATTTCATGTTTTTTCTCTTGGTTTCACTGCTTCCAATAGTGTATGTGTGTTAGAGCATTTGTCAAATCATATTTCAGCCATTATTTGTTACTGGCTAAAAGGATTCTGCCTCAAGGCCTTCACAATCAACAGTTCAGCTTCAAATAAAGGACAACAAACCTGTTGCTTTTAGTAGATTTAATGCTGGTCACATGGAGAAGATCTAGCAGAACAGTAGCATCTACATTTTCACAACATTTGATTGGATGGTCAAAGAGTGACCAGTCAGAACAAAGTCACCTACAAACCACACCTACAAAAATGTGCATAAGTTAATATATATCAGTTTAAATTTAATTGCCGTACCCAGCTGACAAAAGAAGTTGATTTGAATGTTGATACTGTATGCTAAAAGTCAACCACAATGTAAACCTGGACGTTCAGAATAATTATGAGGTACAACATAATGGAATTAAGTCATTAAATGCTGAGAATGGTATTGTACTGTTATTTCTATTGTTTAAAATAAGGATGATTGAAAGAAATAAACTTAAGTGATGTAGTAGATGATGAAACACAACTAATATCTATCACACCAAAAAATTGCATTCACAAAAAACAGTAACACACATGTCCAAGTGTCCTTGTGCAAAGACACTGAACCCTGACTTAGTCTCCCAGTAGGATTGACAGAACCTTAGAAAATAAGTTAATAGGTAATGTTTTAATTTAAGTATACTTTAATAAGCATCAAAATTTTAAGTTCTGGAAATTTTTCTTTTTTAAGTTCATCAACTTAAAATAATTGACACAATCGATTACCTTACATTTTTTTGAGTTCTACTAACTTATTTGGGTTTACAGTGCATAGTTTTGGTGATAATTTTAAAGTTTTTGTTATTGTACTTACCGTAATATATATTAATAATTCTGGAGGTGTTATGTTTTTAATACTACATTACTAATATGTGTCCCTTTTTGATTTCATTCATTATTAATTTTTGATTTCATTTTTAAAAAGTTCTGAATTAAAAGAAAATCCAAAGACACAAATCCCAGTGGTTATAAACCAGTAAGTGCATCTGGTCAGAGCACCACAAAAACTGTGATATCCAGAAGAAAATGCAATCATCCATTTTGTTCAGGACCTCCCTGTGACTGCTACTAAAATTAAAAGAATATAATCAGGCCAAAGTACCAGTGTCAAGCTGTTTCCACTCTGTTATGTGTGTTCAGTAAGGGCAGATATGAGGGAGCTCCATTTATCAGATGCTTTATGCACAAAAGAACGTGTGTATTTTGATAATTGGATCTGCATCACCTCGTTGCTCTCAGGACCCAAATCAAAAATTCTGCGTCCACCTTTTTCACACTTCTGTTTCAGCACTTACTATTTGATGCTTTTGTCTGATTTAAAGACAAAACCAGCAGAATATTTTGGTGAAACGATCAGTTTTTATCATCATAAAGATTTCATAAGGCTATTCCTGTGCATTAACTGTATTAAAGACCTTGTTTTTCCTTGTTTTTTTGTTTT
Source organism: Siphamia tubifer (assembly GCA_020466265.1). Lineage (NCBI taxonomy): Eukaryota > Metazoa > Chordata > Actinopteri > Kurtiformes > Apogonidae > Siphamia > Siphamia tubifer. The sequence continues at coordinate 20,492,991 of CM035796.1, forward strand.
GTGTTGTTTTTAACTTATACTGTGGCATTGTCTTTTTTTTTTCTTTTTTTTTTTTTACTTAGTCAATGTGACTGAGTATTACCCCTATTTACTGAAGTCTTCTTGTATTTATTTCAAACAAACTGCTGCTGTTGCTTCTGGTATTGTATTTGGTCGTATACAGCAGAGAGGATTATTCCCAGGAATAAACATCCATACTCAGTACCGGCTGTTCAGAACAACAAAAGCAACACTTTTTAAAGCTTCCTTGAGCTGATTGTTGATGTGTTAACATAATGGAACAGAAATCTATGCCGGCTTATTACTCATTGCAAGTTTGCGCTGTAGACACAAACATAGGGATGTAGCTGTCTTTAAATGCAACATTAGACATTCACTTTTCTGCATTGCTATCATCAGTAGTATGAGTGAACAGGAGTGGAACATAGAAATCTTTCTCTTTGAGCAAGGTTGTACTACAGGAGTAACAGCCTGGAGCAGGTGATCTAAACCAGTGTTTCCCAACCACTGTGCTGCAGCACATAAGTAGGCCATGAGAAATCATCAGGTGTGCCGTAGAAGATTGTCCAATTTCAGGTGTCTGGTACTCTTAAGTGAGCGGCGTGATATAGATATGTTCGACTGCTCATGCCAATGATCCACTCTACAACAGTAGTTTCCCTTTGCAAAGTGAAAATGAAAGTGAACTGGCCCCAATGTGGTGTGTTTTGTTGATAAAGCCCCCCTGATCGTGATGTGTGGATCAGCAGGTTACCATGGGTCCATTGGGGCCAGGAGGATGTTCCCTTATTACATGGATCTCCATCCATAAGCAGGGGGTTCTGTCCAAATGTCCCGTGTCTTTCTTCAATTCCTGCAAGAATATCCGCTGTCTGTGCAACTTAAGAAGCTCAGGTTTCACACTAAGTAGAGTATATATTTCAACAAATATACTTTTAATGACATTTTTGTTTAGGGGTGCGCCTTGTCATTTTTCTAATGTACAATATGTGCCGTGACTCATAAATGTTGGGGAACACTGATCTAAAGGACAATGTAGGTGTTTGAACCCTGGTTGCTCCAGCTAAAGGTCTTATTATTACTGTTGCTCTGGTGCATTGACTCTATATACTACTAGTCAAAAGGTTGGACTCACCTTCTCATTTAAATAACATGAGATGGATTGCAGATGACCAATAAGTGTTCTGCATCACTGGGAACTCATTTAAGGCTCTTGGAAAACATTTCAGGTGACTGTCTCATGAAGGTCATCAAAGGAATGTCATGTGTGAAGTAGTAATTAAAGCGAAATGTGGCTGTTTTTAAGAATCAAAAATAGAAAAACAAGCTTTGAGTTATGTCAGGGTTTTTTTTTTAAACTATACTATATAATTCCATGTGTTCATTCCTAGTTTTGATGGTTTCAGTGAGAATGTACAGTGTAAATAGTCATGAAAATAAAGAAAAAAACAAGTGAGTCCAAACTTGACTGGTACTGTATGAGAAGTAATATGCAACATTAATAATTCAGTTCTTGATAACCTTCGTGAGTGTAAATATTATAACATATAGTACAGTGGTTGCCAAAATTTTTTGGCTGGTCACCCCATTTAAACATTTTTTTCTAAAATTAATTTGTTTTTGATCATATACTAGTTTTCTATACTATGTTGCAAATAAATGTTAATTTTAGATTACATTTAGGCTATATAATATATATTATTTGGAATAGATGCAGAAAAGCCAGGTGTAGATTACTGCACAAAGTGAGTTTATTTTCTTTTGGTAGGATATGTACAGTCAGCCCAGTTTGTATTTACAAGGCTGACAATTAATACTGAACAAACAATAACTCAAATTATGAATTATGAAAGAGCTGCAGCATCTCAAACTGAACATTTGACAGATGAACAGTAATACAGTGCTTCAGTTTCAGCTTTACAGTTTGTCATGTCTTTTATGTATTGGGATTGTCTCTCTCAAGACACCATATAATTTTAATTGGTAGGGGGTTATTGTATTATTATCATTATTATTATTGTTATTTTATTTATTTATGTTTTTTTTTTTTTGTGATTACTAGAAGTTTAAGGTGACCCCATTTAAATTACAGGTGACCCCACGATCACAACATTGAAAAATGCTATCGTATGCAATGATTTTGTTTCTTAGTCCGACATTGTGTATTGTATCTGTATATGGAAGTTCATTGTTTGAGATAGTACAATGTTCGTTCAGTGTATATAAATCTGCCTCACGCTGCACAAATGAGATGGATATAACCTAATGCCTTATAGAAGCCATTCTATATTAGTGCAGTGAGAACATGTAATGATTCTGCCACAACTTCATGATTTAACCAATCACACAAAGGATAACAACAATTTTCTTTGGTCCCAGAAGTATTTAGATATTCATCATATGCATCACTTTCAAGTTGGTTTACTTATATCTATGATTTTATGAATATGGGCGCAATTTATGATAAAGTAAATATGTTTGTGAAGTAAAATTTTATGTTGTTCATGCTTTAAGTGCAACAAAAAGAATGGGGTGGGTGGAAACAACACACAGCCTAGTGACTTTAAGGATGTAAAACTACACTTGATGAAACAGAAAGTGGAATGAAGATTCAGCCAAACACTCAGTTTTATGATTCACAGAAATATAATGACACACAAAATCTAATTTGACAGGGGTTAAAAGAGTGTAATTTCCTTGACATGCTTTAACAAGTCAAGTGCAGAGTTCATCAGTCAACAATATAAAAGACAATAATTTCTATTTAATTTTATTTCATTTTTATTGAAACAGAAAAGCAGTTCAAATTCACATCAAGGCCTTCACTCACCCAAATGGTTATTGTACCAAAGGTAAAAACTTCTTATCACTTTTTGTATGTTATCTTCACTTTGTGTGTACATTTATACGTAGGTATGTGTGGGAACATTTTTGTGTAATCTCATGCGATCATTGTTTCCTGATCTCTGAACTCAGTATTGTTGGAAAAATATTCTCGTATTGAGGTGTAGCGAGTCAGTAACAAAGGTTCACTCACTTGACAACAATACATTTGATAGTGTATGAGCTTCAAAACTTCTTCTATATTCCTGGTATGTTTTTTCCCACTTCAAATTGTATAACGTCTTAATAATGAATAGCTTCTTCAATTAACTTTCAGTGACCCAACGTCGAGCTATGCTATTGCCAATTTCTAAGTAGGTTTTCTTCTTGATGCACAGATTATTCTCAATTCTAAGAGAAGATGAACTGATCACTTCTGAGACTGCTACAATGGTCATGTGTCTGTGACATCTACTCCTGGCAAAAACAAATGTTAGATTGGTCACAGCTCCAAGGGGCAGTGCTGTCTCTGTTGGTCGTGTGACTCAGGTGCTGAGAGTGCCCCCTAGAGACAGGGGAAGTCATTACTTGATGAAGACGATGAACCATGTTCTCTCTTTTTTTTTTTTTTTTAAATGGCTCGTCGTTTCACACATGCTCCCTGAAACTGTATTGAATCCTTGTCCTTCTGCACATTGGAGCATGGCAGGCAACCGCATCCACGCATGGCAACACCAGCCCAACAACCATCTCCTAGCAACGCACGTCCTCTGCCCCAGGAGGAATCTGGAGGTCTCTGCTGTAGTCACACCATGCATTTCCTGGAGGGCAATCAGCTTTTCCCTCATCTCTTCTCTAACTCCCTCGCTCACCTCTGTGAGCTCTGTGTGCTTCTCACTTCCTAACATTTCATTCCAACTGGCTTAGCTGTTTTGGAAAGGGTCTTGTGCCGTTTTTTGGGGGCAATGGAATAACAAGGCCACAAAATTTCAACAAATTAAATGACAACCAATTGTTTGGCAAAGTGGAACAATTTGTAAGACAAGGTCAAATTTGAACCCTGGATAAAAAAAAAAAAGATGTTTCAGTGCTCACATATTTTTTCAGAAATGATTGTTAATTTTTTTTTTTCAGGTTTACTTAATTTCCAAAACATGTAATATATATGTACTGCCAAAACAAAAAGTTTAGCATGACCCTGCATGACCTTTTAAAAAATAGGAGGGGCAAACAAACCAAAAAGTGAACAAACTCCACTGATCCTTTGTGTGACAGAGGTACTGAATCATAACAGCCCCTGCGTGTGACTGCTAATATCCGTGTTCGTTTCCCCTCTGAGCTAGTCCCCTTCCTTCCAGCACCACAAACCACCGTTCCCACAGTATTCCCATGACTCTCTGTTGCTCCCCCTCTCTTCCCTCCAAGGGCCCAGACTTCACCAAAAGGCAGGAGAGCTGCGTTGGCGAGCAGCTCGAGCTGCTTTAGCCCACCTTCCTCACATCTGAGAACCTCTGTGAAATCCTAATCCCCAGAGCAGGGTGAAGCACAGGCCCAGCTTGCCTGACCTCTCTGGTTGCCATGGATACAGCGCACTATAAATAAAACAGAGGGGGCTTTTTTTCAAGCAGTTTGGCAGGGCTGTGTGGCCTGCTCACTGGTGGGGCTTATTTTCTCTCTGCCTCCCTCGTTCTGTCTCTCTTCACTCTCATTCTACTCCCCCTTCACTTATTCTCTCAATCATTGAGTGTCCGTCCTCTTCCCTGTGTTGTACTTCCTCCCTCTCCTGCTCTCCCTCTTCATTCAACACTTTCATTCACTTCTTCAAACTAGGACACCTGTATTGCAGTAGTGCCATGCCTGCTATTTAGGTAGATTCTCGTAAGTCTTCTGAACTCCGGCAGTTTAACAGCCACTAAAGGAGTAAACATTCAGTGAGGCAACTTTTTCAGCTGGTAGTAATTTACATCCACCCAGTAAACACACAATTCTCAACAGAGGCCAACTTGGTAAAAATGAAGACCTATTTTCCTAGTGGTGGCAGAGAGGCATCAGGAGATGAGGGATGTTATGTGTGCTCGCGCCCTGAATCAGGGCTGCGCTGCAGATTTTTGTCTGGCGAGGCAAATCTCAGGAGGCTGGAAAATAATTTGGTCATGGCTGTGGGAGGTTGTTGGGAGTAGGAGGAGGAGGGTGGGTGATGTAGGGGAGAAGGTTTGAGGGGTGACTAGCTGGTGGGAGGAGGAGGGGGTAGGGTTCTGACCGTCTCGCTGTGGTGAAAACATGCTTGACACTTCATTCCTTTCCAGTTAATGTGGAGAGGACTGCAGGATATTAACCCTCTGCCTGCCTTTTGATGCTTGGTCTCCACCATTGCTCAACACCCATTGCTCACATCACTTCCTGCTGGACGGCAGTTCTGGACGAAAGCATTCCAGGACAGTGCATGGAAGGGATATGTCCAGCCTGACGTGGGAGGGATGGATGCAGTATACATTATTTTCCGATATCTTGTCTGCATTTGATGAGTGTAATACTCTGAGACAATATGACAGGCCTGCTGTGCAATCCTGAGAAGCTGTCACGGTGATTTGAAAATTTGACCATCACATGCCAGATATTCTTTGTCTGGGAGAATTCTGAGGAGTAAGCCACATTTCCTGGACCATCTGCCTCATATGAATTGCACAAAAAAGAAGAAGGCCGGCACCAACAAACATCCACAATGTTGCCTGGGAGACAGAGGTCACATGAGAGGATGAGTCACAGGAACCCAGAACTACCTAGGAACCAGCACTATTGACCGACCCAACGTCATGGTGCTCTTTACAGTTTGGCGACATGCAGAAAGATTAGTGTCGTGTCACTGCATAAATGACAGTGAGACATGCTGTTGGCAAAAGATGAGTGTGTACTTTGACTAAAGGGGACCCAAACAGGAATCTACTTCAATTTCAATGCCATTTACTGTTTGTTTTTTTAAAGTGTTGAAAAAGTCATATATATATATATATATATATATATATATATATATATATATATATATATATATATATATATATATATATATTTATTTATTCATTTAACTTATTACAATGGAATATTTATATGGACATTGTGTTGTGCTTGTGTGTTATGCTTAATTTCTAAGGTAACAGTAGCTAATGGTACACACTATATCTGTTGTGAATGAGAAGGACAGAAACAGAACAAGTACAAAGATCTACTGGGAAAAACCAAGTGAGTCGCCTATAAACCAGAATATTATCATGGACATAGCTAAGTAAGAGAAAAAAAACTACCTATAGGCTACTGAGCTGATGATTATCAACAACTATTCTATAGTGCAAAGCAGACTATCAAACATGAATGAATTTTTGAACTAGACAATAAAAGTTGAAAAAAATACACCTTTAAATGAACACTACAGTAATGTCAGAGCTCTACTCATATTTTATGAATAAAGTAGTGATAAATTCCCATATTGAAAAGCTTTCTTGTTCTACCTCTTGTCATGTTGTTCATGTACGACTTTAGCCTTTTGCTGAAAAGAATGTACTTATATGTAACCCTCTTGTAGTGAATATTTTGATTAATACCTGGAAAGTATCTATATAATGTGTTAATAATCAGAATTACACTTTTTTGTTTGAATTGCATCAGGTAGTGCCGTTACATCCCAACACTGTGCTTTATGAGCTACACGGCACCAACTAATACATAGTGTATTTGAACCTGCATCTGACCGTGTGTCTACTGCCGGTGTGTGTTTGTGTGTTTCTGCAGACCTGGAGAGTAGGGAGTTAATGCAGGCAGGACTGTGGCAGTCCTCCTGCCCCTCAGCCAGATTAATCATGCAGGAGAGACACAGCAGGCCCCCGTTCATTCTGCCTGGGGGTGAAGCTGTGCCCGCATGCTCTCCGTATCACATGGCCCTGGCCCCCCTCTCGTCTCTTCTCACTCGCTCTTTCTCTCTCTACTGGGGGTGCTGTGGATGGGGCTGGTGGTGGAGGAGAATGAGGAAGAGGAGGGGGTTTATCAGTGGTGTGGTGGAACGCCACAGACCGCGGTATAGTTTTCATTCTATATTTCTTTCTGTCTTTCCTCCACACTGTTTTTGTCTTCCCTTCACTTCCCCTTCTGTGAATATGAAGCAAGTGAGGCAGGAAAAAGAGAGAGAGAGAGAGAGAGAGAGAGAGAGAGAGAGAGAGAGAGAGAGAGAGAGAGAGAGAGAGAGAGAGAGAGAGAGAGAGAGAGAGAGAGAGAGAGAAAAACAGGCATCCATCTCTCCTGCAAAGAGACAACAACAGTCTCTTTTTTATCTTCAGTCAGAGGGCCCTGACGACAGCAGTGGCCAGCCTCGGTGGATGAAGAGGAGAAGTGTGTAGGGCGAAAGGGGTGGGAAGTGGGGGGGCATACCAAGGGACTCGCCACAGATATCTCCTGGAAACTGCTCGATGATGTCTCTGCGCATCAGAGAACAGCTACAGCCATTGTTAGACTCATTGGGAGGCAGGGATTCACAGTTGTGTGCTTCAGCATTTTTGAACATGTTGCTCGAGTACCTACAGTGTTTGTACAGAACAAGCCTATACACTTTTTGATGTGTTACTTTGCAACTTTCCAAAATGATTAGCTTAGTGTAAATGTGATTATGAACAGTATGTCTACAAGCTCTGTTTCCCAATAAACACTTTACATCAGTCTAATAGTGACACCAGTGTCTACGATTCCATGTAGCCCTACACAGATAAAAGCAGATCCATGTGTATATAAACAGCAATGAAGTGTTGCCCCACATGTTTTACCTCCTTATTCGTATTGCTTTGGTTGTGAAATGACATAGAGTTAAAGCTTCGTTAGACTTTGCTGAAGTTTTTAGGTCTTTCAAGAGTCTTTTGACATAACCTAGTTTAAGAAATTGTTTAAAAAAAAAACACAGTGGCTACTATTGCTCTTTCCTCTGGGCTGTAAATGGGAGCAAGAGAAAATTCTCTTTTTGCAATCTGATCTAAGCATAGCATGGATACTTGTGTTATCAAATGCATAACGCAACTTAATTTGGTTCGATCAAAACAATGAGCGTAATGATAAGTACGCTTCTGTCTGTGAATGACGCCTATTGGGGAAAGAAAGAGTCTTGATGAATCACGGCCATGCTGCAGTTCTTAGAAACAGCTGACGCATCTGACTATTGCAACAGCATCCTGACAACACACAATAATGTCCCCTGTGGAGAATACAGTGATTGTCAATTCCATAATGTATTAGTGGATTACATTACAGGTTTAGTGTTTCTGTTGTAGTGCAATGAAATACCAGAATATTCCCAGCCTATGTCTCTATTTCACATGTTCGTGTGTGTGTATGTTTAGAAATGTGTGTGAGATTATCATGTTTTCATTCCTCATACATTCTATTTCCGTTAACACATGTGTTAAGATGATTGTTTTAAAGCCCATAGTCAAAATTTGGAAGAACTACTTTTATACTGTTAAATTAAATGAAAAAACAACAACAAAAAACTAAACATAAATTGTCATTATTACTGCAATTGAAGATACTGTATAGCAGCAGAGGGTAATTCCTACCCATTAATTTCCAACATTTCTTTGCATTAATATACAGAACGTCAAAGCATTATTTCTGTTCACTCTTAGATGCATCATTTGTTACAGTGATGATCTTCTTTAAACTGGTTGGTCAGCTGTGTATGATTAGTCAAATACCTTCTTGTGTGATGGAAATCAGAGGTGTAGTATGAAAACACGCCACACAATTTCCACATGTGAAGACTTTTAAACTTCATCTTGGGGAATGGGGAGTATTTTTGGTGGAAATTAAGGAAGAAAATTATGAGCGTGGTTATAAGAAGCAGAGGGGTACATGCACAGCCCTGCTGAAATCAAAATTAAAATTTTACTCTGGTCCTAGTTAGCATGCAGGTCTGTTTACTGAGACTGGCCATTAAAATGACTATACTCTCAATGAACTAGTGAACTAACTGCTAACTGTGTCACATGTTAGTGTTGCTTTTTTATATTCTCACAGTCACAGTTTTAGGCATGGGCATTCATGATTGCAGTAATTAAATGATATTCATGTTAACATGAAAATGTTTGTTTTAATGGCCAGGTTATAGTGGTGAGTATTAGAGGATTTTAGTTAAGAGTAGATATAATACAAAAATGGTAAATGGTCTGTCCTTATATCATGCATTTTATACACCAGTGGGTGCCCAAAGCGCTTTTCAATTCCTCACATTCACCCATTCACACATAAACACTCATACAACAGTAGACGGCTGCCTGACCATACTGGGAGCAACTTAGGGTTCAGTGTCTTGCCCAAGGACACTTTGACATATGGACAGCTCTATCAACCGAGCCACAGCTGCCCCTAACACTTAACAAAACTTAACAAAAAAGTCACAAATGGTATTTTAGACACCATGAGGTGGTTTCATTTTATTGTTTCTTTGATTGCGCCACACAGGGTTGCCAAAAAGACAAGTCCCATTGATGAGGCATTGTAAAAGTGTTAAATATCCCATTACAAAACATCTTTCTCCCTATAGAAAATGTAAAAATAAACCAAAACAAAACAGAAAAACAATATCTCTACCACACATCAGCAAAACAGCACTGAGAAAATGGAGAAGAGTAACACAGATCTTAGCTGGATTATTTGGCAGCGACTGTCTAACTTGCCAGGATTTGATCCACTGGGAGTGACAGACGAGGCATTTGGCACTGTCATTGGTCCACAACAGGTCGCAGTGAGGCCTCTGCCAGGTGGCAGAGCGAAGCATACATTGCATTGTGACAAATAAACAACCCTACACTATTCCCAGGGAAGAGACAGCAGGATGAACCTGACTGTACCTTATTTCACCCTGCCGTGCCCGGCCATGTCCATTCATTTATTTAAAATGAGAAAAATAAGAGCAAAAACATTTAATCACACTAGTGTTTTCATATGAGCTAAAACCAACTATGTCAGAGGGGCAAAAAAATAAAGGTAAACAATATTTGTCTTACAGGCTTATTGGGTGTGAAACATATTTGACTATATTTTTCTACACTGTGCAAAGTGGAAAGCATCAACAAATGAATACATGTGATAGTCAACAATTCCCTGGCAAAGTGTAAGTTATACAAAAACAACATTCAGTTGAATCATTTGCTTTGGAATTTCATTCCCACTAAGCCTGTTTACAGTACTAAATCCACAAATAAAAGAAAACCACTATATTCAAGCATCATTTGAACATTTTGAGAGTGAGAACCACAGCGTGAGCATTACCATTTCTGAAAAGCCACCTGTGGGAAACTCAATCCCATCATCCCACACCAGCCCAGGCTCTACATCAGGTGTGTAATAATGTCCAGCAAGGCGTCGAGTGAATCATGGGGACTGGTGATGCTGAGTGTGCACCTTTGCATCTTTGTGCGTGGATTACCTAAGAGAAGTTGTGGTTGTAAGACGCAAGTGGTTGGGCTTGGTGGGGATAGGAGGCTTGATACCTCGGGATGGGGTCTGTGCTGGGGAGTTTTCAACACTGAAGGTTTTCATCAACTGTGCCACCCTGCCACGCCCTGTGCAGGGTGTCATGTTCCCTGATGATCCAGCATCCTCTGAGGTGGCCTTCTGATACACTTTAGATGACCCGATATCTGAAAAAAGACAATGTGACATTTATTTTAGTGAAATGAAAACCACATGACATGCAGATGTTTGTCTAAAACTATAAAAATAAAATAACTTGTCCTGAATATGTATTATTCATGTAAATAATGGTGGAAATATCCAAAAATTCAGGTAAAAGTGTGTGTGTGTAGTGTGTGTGTGTATATATACGGATTTTTAATGTAAATATCATACAGAATAATTTAAGTATTTATACAGTCTTATGCAATCACTGCAGCATAAGCATAAATGGAACTAGTCTGTTGGGAAAAAAACTTTACTTTGGAATACAAGGTTGAAGTTATACAAGTAGAAAATACAAAAACAAAGGACGTATACACTACATTTATCGAGCCATAATAAAACCATTTCTTATTGCATTAGTTCCTTTTTTGTTTCATTTAAAAGGATTATCATGTGTAGACAGTACATTTGCAAGATCTGTCAATATTGTTCTTTACATTTGATTATCAGATGATGTTAGTGCACCCATCACATCACAGGGTTCCATGTTTACAGTAAAACTGCATCTGCTGGTGTCTCTACAGCATGGAAAACAACACCTTTTGCCTGGGGACAGAATCTATGAAAACTGAGGCATTGGTTTATTTAAATATTATTTTATGGTGAAACATCATTAACGAAAACACACAATTCGCTTTACAAATATTAAGGATGAAGCCTGTTTTTGCAAAAACAAGTCTACTCTTTTTTACCAACACCATCTGATTATTTTCTCTCTACAAATTCAGTGCCTACTTCTTCTTTTCGCACTCTTTTCCACCTTTTTTTTCCTCTTTTCATTCGCCTCCCTTTATCCCACTCTGGCTGAACAGAGGTCATCCTCAGTGGAAGTGTAGTGGGGACACAGCTGGGTGTAGTTGGTGTGCGTGTGTGTCCATGTGTGTCTGTGTGTGTGCGCTTGCGGAGGTACTGTGTTTGGAAGAGGGTGTAATTGAGGGAGGAATGGAGGGAACAGGAGTAACGGAGGGGAGGGAGGGCCACAGGGACGGCAATGGAGAGCAGACAGACGCTGCTCAGACACCAGAAGGCTTGAGGAGCCACATATTTTTAGCGTCATCCCCGGGGGACAGAGATATGTGAGAGCGCCCGCGTGCACGGCTGCAGATGCACACAGGCTCGCACACACAAAAGTGAAAACATGTGCGAGTGCACACACACACACACACACACACACTTTCTAACAGTTGAATTTCAAGGGACCAGCGCACGTTCTCACGTTACATTCAGGTCTGTGTGTGCACTCACTCACACACAAACACACAAACACACACCCTGGTGGAGCCCTCCTGCTCATGGATTCAGTCACGCATGCAGCCATTTCTACACACACACACACACACACACACACACACACACTTCATAGAATGAGAGAGAGGTGGGGTACAGCCAAAACCACACAGGCACTCCTGGGGCCAGGAAACCTTTAACGCTCTTGATGTCTTGTAGGCCTGAAAGGGAGAAACCTAAAGTAGCCTTTAAGGTTGTCTCATTGTTTATTGTTGTTTACTCTCCTTTCTCTCCGCAGCGTCACTCTCTCCCTCACCCCCTCCCCATGGCTTTAACACCTCACTCCACCTTCCTCTTCATCTTCCTCTCCCCCTGTCTTGCCTGCCTTCCTCTGCCCCCTGACCCGCAGTTCCTGTGTTAATGTCCTCTTGCCGCGCTGCGTGGGCTTGCCTCTGATTGTCTCGTTGTGTTGTGTGGTCACCACGGAAACCTTGGATAGGCTCCAGCAATTGAGGCTGACACACATTCAGGCACGCACCAAGTGCACACACAGGCACACACAGGCACACACAGGCACACACTCACGCAGGCACACACACACACACACACACACACACACACACACACTTGCACAGATACGTACAAACACGAATGCAGGCAAATACACACTCATGGTCAGAGTTTTTTGAGCTTAGAGCCTTGGTGCAGGTCTGAGTGGAATGCTTAATAGAGAGAAAGAGAGATAGAAAGAGAAGGAGAGAGAGCAATAGTGTTATTGTCCAACAAAGACACAAGTGGATGTGAATCATTCGAAAGATATAATAGACATGTCACGTTATTCCATGAAACTCCTCATACCCTCCAACAGGTAACATAACCAACCTGACTTAACACATCAAGTCAATGTCCAAACCCAGGCTTTCAGACTTACTGCCTGAAACAACAGCTGCACCTTGAGCTCCGTCAGCAGCAGCTTTAAAAGTCATTAAAGCTACCTGTGAAAACACCTATTTAAATGAAAAAGAATATGCATTAAATCACTCTAAAAAGATTGATGAATCTCCCATTTGAGCTTTCGTGATGCCTCCCTTTACATCTCAGTTCAGCTCGTAAATGTACAGGGAGGACAAAGAGGAGGGGGTGGGAATCGGTGTCACTGACCAGGCTAGCACAAAAATTAAAGACCAATCTATCTCTTTAAAGACCTCCTCGTCTCTGGTAGAAAGAGAGGGGGGGGTGCGAGTGAAGGGGTGGGGGGCAGAAGTGGGGCAGAGGGCAGAATTCCCGAGCAGCACGGCTGTGGACCGAAGGGCAGGGAGGAGAGGAGGTGTGTGTGACTATGTGTGTGTGGAACCAGAGGGGGGGCCCTCCTGTAAGGGGGGCTGGGGCCCCTGTCACTTATCAGCTCTGGCTGAGCGTCGCCCTGGGCTAGAGTCGGGAAACAGCGCTGGAATGTGTGTCCTTCCCTCTGAAGGTGAAGAGAGAGGAGAGGAAAGCCGACCGACAGACAGAGAGAGGTTTATAAACATGAACACACACACACACACACACACACACACACACACACACACACACACACACACATTGAACACACCGCCAGCTGCTAGAGATTGATACGTTTTCCTTCTTACACTCATATGGTCAAATTTAACACTTGCTAACATGCTCTCATACAACTGTCTAAATGTCCTCTATTTATCATCAGATCCTCTTTAAACTTAATCTACAGACCTTTTGCATTTTATCTGATCCACCATCTTTAGGATTTCACTTTAACTTTTATGCAGATGACACTAACATTTACCCCAAGATCAATGCAAAGACATACATTATTGATTCCATCCACTGACCATCAAGCATCAACTTTAAACCAACTTTTACAAACATTTAAAATATTCAAATATTATAAGCAGAAACAGGTAGGTTTTGTGATCATCTTAGCTCAGGAAAAACTTTCAGTACAAGACATTTGAAGGAAAGAGGGAATAAGGGAGAGTCTTGAGTATGCAGTTTTTGCTCTGAACAAACAATAACCACTTACATAGCAAGATTGTAATTTGGATGATAGGTTTAAATGTGCTGAATTTCCTTTGGGTCTTTTTTTTTTTGAAGAAGAAGAAGAAGAATCTAAAAAATGTATCTAAAAAATTCAATTTTCGCATTTAAAAACAAGATGCTGCAAAATATTCTAACAGCCAGTATAAGACCGACTGCTTTATCCTCCTTAGTGCAAATACAACTAAATGCTACATTTTTCTCCCGATTTGAAAATTTCAGGTTATTGTTACACTCACTATCTTAAGTCTATCTTAACCATAACTTTTACTTTAATTATACAGGGATACCTTCTTCATGAACTTATGCACAGTCTATACCAGGTCCAACCTATCATCACTAACCCTAAAAATGTGCCGTTTATCTTTTATCACTGCATTGAGCATTTACTCCATTTTCTGAAAGTGTTGCGTGGGCCACAGTCCCTGCTCACAGGATGCAGGAATCCTTGTCATTACCCACATTCAAAAGAAAACAGCTGAGGCATGAGCCTTATCCCAGTCAACCTCCTCCTCCCATTGGAACAAGCTTCCTGCCATTGTCAAGAACAGACACTCTGTCAGTATTTTTTGTCCAGAGTCAAGACACATTTATTCAGCACTGCGTTCAACCCACTGTAACTCCCACCACACCAGCTGTTCCTTTCCCTTTCCTTTCCTTTCTTTTCCTTTCCTTTCCATTCCTGTTGCCATCTTTTGTCTGTTATTTGCTGCCCTGCCAGTGCCTGATGATTTTCTATCCAGCTAGAAATGTGTGTGCACACCTACAGCCACACATACTGTACATTAGCACATCTTCTTGGAATCATGTCTTTGTTAATGTATCCCCTTAAAAAAAACAAATAACTAATACATCAGCTCATGCCAGTTATATCTGTTTCATGGGACGGACTATGTTGCTCAGACTAAACCTCATCTAAAGTACTTTAAAACAATTTGTACTTGTTGCAATTAAAAAACTCAACTCTTAACTGCATATTTCATAGATAACTAAGTTCAGTAATTATCTAGAACTGTGTTATCAAAAATATTTCCAAAATGTGCAGACAATCTTGGCTAAAATTTGACTGTTTCTGCATTTCTTTTTATTTTGAGCCAGTTTTTATCTAATTCCAATTTTTAAAAAAAAAATGTATGTCCACTGCATTGAAATCCCTGATATTTCCTGGAAAACGCATAGTGATTTTTCCATATTTTTTGTTTCCTGTTCTTGCCTAAATTCTAAATTATGTAAGAATGAGGTGTAGTTAAATCAAGACTTTTCATGTTTTCAACATGTGGATCAACCTGTTTCCTAACATAGATGTAGGATGAGTATTTTTCCAGCAGAGGGACCTTATGGATATGAGGATTTTCTCTCTTACTGGTCATTTTAAACAGTTTCATTGTTTTCCACTGGATGGTGCTAATAACACCTACTACACAACCCATTTTTTCTGCAGATCTGGGTCACTGTGTGGTCAATTAGTATGAAGCAAAGTTAAACAAATGCAGGAGAACAGACAGCCTGGGTTATCATATGAGTAACTTCAACACTGTTTATTCAGGAGATACCTCCAGTGACAGTAATATTAATGCTGTGTAACACACCCAAAAAGCCTACACTACCTGCCATTGAACATCTGTAAAGATGGTGGGTAGTACAGACCAGTAGCAGCCACATGCAGAAAATAAAAGACAAATATTACATCCCTCTAGCTTGAAGAAAAGCTTGAAATGTGAAAATCATTTTAAATAAAAATGATTGTAAGGGGTGCAATTAATTGGGTAGGAAAACCAACATACTCCTGTCATGCCGTTTTGACTTCATGCCAGGCAGAAGAAATATAAAAGGTACATGAAAGTAGATGCATCATCTGAAGACACTGTGTTTCTCTCTCAGTGTACAATGAATCAAAAATAGGCTATTTCATTCTTTGATGTACGCTGTGGTAAAATACTAAATGCTTTTAAAATAGTGAATGTCCTTAAAAATGTAACATATTGAAGACATGTTACTGGCGAAATATGTTTTAAAAATAAATATATATACATATATACATATATATACATACATACATATATATATATATATATATATATATATATATATATATATATATATATATATATATATATATACAAAACATTTTTTAACATTGCATATTGCTAATTTTTGTGCAAATTAAAATTTATAATTATAAGTGTCTTAATGCACCTGACTCAGGTGCACTCGTGACAGGTTCTGTTCAATATCACCTTAACAGACATTTTTGAAAAGTAAGCAGGTGAGCTACGCTGATGTGGTATAGAGACACAACTTCCAGTCATATAAGATTTTTTCCCCTCAAGGTTGGCCTCATTTTACTTTGCCAGTCCATAAAGATTCCAGCGGGCTGAGGCACTATTTTGGCGAGCACATTAGGTTGGAGGAAATAAATCCTCCTCTTTCGCTGCGGTGCTGAGAAACCTATCTACTATGAACTTTGTTTAGACTGAATTTGGTCAACTTTTGTCAGCCAGTGAAACTATAGTGTGTTGCTTAATGGCCTGTGGTTAATGTCAAGGAAATGATTTGATATATAGCACATTCAACATCTACCAGACAACTATGATGAACTTATTATTCCATTAGAGATAAATGCAGGATTTTTGTGTGTAAACAAATAAGTTCAGATTTTATAATCATTGTTTAGTGTTTATTCTTTATCTGTGTGTCTTAGTATTTTATTGGAATTTGATTTAAATCTGCCCTTAAGTCTTCCCTGAGTCACCCTCTGATTATTACTCAGTCATAACCACTTATTCATATCCACTTTTGTCAAGATCTAAAAAAAAATTAGATGTTACATTTTAGATTAATTTATTACATTATCCCTTTCATTTTTTTTCTATTGTTTGCTGTGAGTTCATTTCATTTTGCTCTGTACTGTCCTGCTGTTGCAAAATACCAATTTCCCCATTGTTGGAGAATAAACACATGATCTTATCTATCACATCTTTTAATAATAATTTTGCTGATAGCTGATGCTGTTAATGGCATATTTTTTGCTTTGCTGCCACCTACTTTCCCTTTTGCTGATAGACCAATGGCAGTCAATGTTGATGACATTGCTTTGCCCATATAAAAGTTCACCCTTAATTAAAATAAAGCATCGTGATCACGGTTGAAACAGTAGAAGAGGTCCAATGTCATAATCATCTCAGGAAATATCAGTTTCATTGAAATGACATAATTATTATTGTTATTATCCCCTAAAAAGTAATGAAAACAGAAATGATTTTAGTTAAACAAATCTTTGTTAAAACTTAATAGCATTTTTTAATAAAAATCATTGTGAATAGTCTTATTGTGTGTCACATGTGTGATGTAAGTTGTCAAGTCTGAAAGGTACTAGAAGATCTAAGGATAATAAGCAGGTGAGATTCTAATCTGGTTGTAAAATTGTTGTAGTGTAGCATGATAATCATCTTTATCACAGAATACTTTGAAATAAGACTTTAGGTTCCTACTTTAACGCCCCCCTGATATTAATAGTGTGTGTGTTTTACTTTTGAAAGTAAAAAATAGCAGTTTGAAAAAAAACTTAGGACCATATTTAATCCAAGAAGCTGCAGTGCATTTTTATCTGTGCGGGACAAGTACTAGTATTTTTGTGATGTATGAGTTAAATGAAGCCACAGCCGGTGTACGTGAATAATGTAAAAAAAAAAAAAAAAAAAACTGCCTCAGACATTAGAGCCTCACCCCCAGATCCCGAACTCTTACCCATGACTCTGTGTTAACTCACCTTTGCCATGCTGTGATTCCTGGGACTTCTCAGGTTCCTGTGAGTTTAGGCCAGCTTTGGCAGGAGCCACTTTTCCAGAGTCTGTTTTGACAGCGCTGCTGGGGGAAGGGGAAGGGGAAGGCAATGGCGCTGTGGTGGCCAGCCTCAAATTCGCAACACCGGGTCTCGTGTTGACAGAGCCTGGTGCCGCATTTGCAGTAGCTGGTCTCACGTTGACAGGGCTAGCTCTCATGGGAGGCCTGGAGCAGATGGAGGACTGGGGAGCTGAGTTCTCCTCAGTCGCTCTGCTTGACTTCAACTCAGGCTGCAGAGGGAAGAGTGACAAAAGGGGACAGAAGAGTGCGATCACTGTTGACAGCTAATTCACATACAGTGGAATTACTGTCATGTTTGATTAAATCAGTGAATAAATGATTCATCAAATCACAGTTCTCCAATGAATACACTACACCCAGGATGAAACACATAGAACTATGACCACTGATTAACAGTTTAAGAAAGTGTGGAGAGAAAATTATAAGGTGACTGGAAAATCAAGATGCCTCACTAATCTCCTTTCCTGATCTTCCGCCTTTTTAATCAACCATCTTGCTCTCTCCTTCTCCCCCTGGCTGACTGCTTTCCTCTCTAAATCAACTGGAGAAAACCTGCGGCAGTGCGACTGCTACATCTGCTGCACCAAACCTGCCCATTCCTGTTTCCAAGAACAAATCATTCTATCTGCAGACCACACATTCAACAAAATAATGAATGTAAAAGGAGGCTTAGGCAGTGAAATCTTGGCTGTCAGAGCAGCCAAACCTCCTCAGGTGTGTGGATGTCCATCGCCACAGTAGTAAGGGTTGGCCAGAGATGTGTTGGGCCTGTAATATGGAGAGAGTCTGGTAAAGGTATGAGGAGTAGGAGAGAGACATTTTCTTCTGTGGCTAAGAGGAGGAGAAAGCAGAGAACAGAGGAGAGCTCACGCGCCCAAACCTCAGGAGACTGTCCCACAATCCCATCCATCTGCGACTGACGCATTCTCTATCTCTGGCGTTTTAATTCCCTGATCAAGTTCATCAACCATCTGTTCTAGGGCAGTCCAGAAATCCTGCCTTGCCTCTGTGATTCAGCTGTTCTCACAGTACATGTCACCTGCGCACACACACATTTGCGTGCTCATAAACACAGCAAGACGTTAGAGGAAAGTGAGGCAGATAGAGAAAGCACACTCCCCAGACAACTCAAGGCTGGAGCGATGATGGAACCAGTGGGAGGACAGTTCAGTTCAGCTGTTCCCCGGAGAGAACTATGAGGGGTGCGGCAGCTCAAACGAGCTGGAGCACAGAGACGGGAGAATGCTGGGAGAAAGATGATCTGCAGAGAGGCTGGGAGTGAGGGGACAGCTGGCCTAACCACCATTTCCTGTTACTCACAGAGGGTGGGACTGCCATGAAAGAACACGTAGGCACTCTAACCACATTTTTAAAAGAGCAAAACCCAGGATTACAACATCGTAACAATCAATCCTTCCTGTGATCTGTGAGGAAACATTAAATGTAGACACTGAATTCAGTTCAGAAAACCCTGTAAATAAATTTCAAATATATCTTGAAACACATTTAGGAAATAAAAATGTTAAATAAAATTAGGTCACAAAATGAGATCTGTAGAGTAAATATCCGTACACAGATGATTTAAATACCTTCTCTGCTGCTGGAGGTGATGAGTGCTCACTCACTGACACCTGTGGGTTTAACAAAGACATTACACAAGTATTATAGGTAGGCCATGATGCAACGCCAGAGCACTGTGGCTCAATTATTGCATGCAGTTGATCGAACTCACCGACAGAGGGTGTAAAGTGCTCACTTCCCCACATTTTGCCTGTAAAGAGAGACAATGACTTATTATTAGACGATCTAAAGGTGATACATTTCCCTCCTTAAGTTTTTGTCAGTTTAATTTTTGGTTACTACAAGGAAAAAAGCAAGAGATTAAATTTCCACCCATGTTAGAAGAGGATAACCGTATCTTACAATATCTGTACTCATCTAAAAAAAATTTAATAAAATTCCAAAATATGAATGTAAAGAATATTTCTAAAATAGATTTGTTACTGTGGGTGCAAGTAAGTAACTTATCAGTAGCTGTGTTTTTTATGCATGTATGCGTTTCCACTGAGTGAGCAGCGTGCAGCTCCAGCTCAGAGAATCATCGTGGTCAGGCCAGATGAGACCTCAGCTCGCTCTGGCTCAGTGTGTGCAGGGTTGTCATGACAACGCAGCAAATCTCCTTTAAAGATAGCGTGAAAAAGGAGGCATCCCCCCCAACTCTAAAATCAACAGCTCACACAGCATCAACTGTACACACATACACATACACACAAACTATCATCACCCTGGAAATGATTCTTACTTATGCATGCTTATTTTGACACAGAATTAATGAGACTACATTTTAATTGGGAGAATAGATTTACACTGGCTGTGCACAAAACCTGTGAAGACGTGCACAACGACAGCAAGGAAAGTCAAAATGAAGCTACAAGTGCAACAGTGACAGACAGTATATCAGTCAAAACACAAAGATTGAAGCAAACATGTGTAATGGTGCTGTAAGACATGTCAGATTTGTTGCTACAGTTCAAACCCACAAATGAAACATCTAAAATGTGTTCTGTCTCCTGTCATAAATCATTTCTGATCACAATGACAAACACTGTTGGGATATCAGACAAACAGCTACACACCTTTATATTTAGTTGGATACCAGATGATATAGGATTTAGCTTCTCTCGCTCAGTCTTGACAGCTTCTGTGGTTTTTCTGTTCTTCAAGATAGTTTGATGGCTGTAAAACAACATCAAACCATATCATTTCACTTTCAAGCATACGTACACTACATCATGTTCTTTGATTCTCCATTGTTAGGATGTTAACAGACAAACTGTTGGAAAATGTCTTTATGTTTAAATGTTTTTCAAATGCTGTACTTTACTTTAGTAGGTTGTATTATATTGCATATTTTACTGTACTACAATTGTTTCACAGCATTAGTAATTATTCAAATACAGATTATAAGTAAACAATAGTATGACAAACATTTGAATATTATTCTTAATGAATAACTGCTTTCCAGCCTTTTTGGTTTCTGACAGCTTACAAAAAGTAGAGAGTAATTTCACCCTGATTGACAACCTTACCCACCCAATCACAAGCTCAGAAACAGAATTCTAGACCGATTTTCATTGCCTCATCAAACTGTCCTTAACATAGTTATTTATTTGTAAATGTCATTGGAAATAAACTATGTATATTTAATTATTTGTGTTTATTTAAAAAAAAAAAAAAAATCTGGTTCAATTCCGGAAATGCAATTAAGTTGTTGTTATACACCCCCCTCCCCGACTTCACTTAGGCCCGTCTATAAAATAGCCGTCTAGATCCACCACTGGTGACGTGTTTTGAAATCGCTAATATGAAGGTTTTATAGAAAAGTTTTAAAGTGTTTAATACTATGGCTGTTCACAGAAGAGAGTTTATGTTATTGTATTCATAGCAAGTTTATGTTCAGATCATGTTCGGTGAGAAAACAAGACGTTAACGTGTAAAATATGACATCATTCTCTGAGGTAAAGTACATGAGCATATCATACAATATTATACTGTTGTTATTGTGTCAGTACTGTTCCTCGAATATGTTATCCTCTGAGATTCTGATATATGGATGAGCAAACACACACAAATTCAACTATACATTTACAGACATACAAAAATAAACAAACAACAAACAAATTCACACAAAACAAACACACACTAACATACAAAGCGGTGAATTAACATGAAAAATATCAAAATATGGGCAACAATATAACAATCAACTCTAAACAAAAGAAATTAATTTCCACTCAAAAATGCCCTAATTCCAACTGGGGTCATTTTTGAGCCCACCCATGGAAGAGTGTGGGTCTGGTCATCCATGTATCTAAGGCTTAACAACTCCACCAAAAACATCATGGTCCTTCTTACATGTTTCTATTTTTTTTTCTAAATAATTCTAAATCTATTTCTAAATATGTCACTGCATATCAAAGATTAGAGGAGAAAGTCACCAGTTGGAGACATATTTTTGTATTAAAGTTTATTACCTCCTTCCTTTACTCATTTGTCTTTTTATCTATAAAACCAGGTATAAAGTAACTCAAATTATCTGGAGCAGCTAAAATAGTAACAATGTTGAAACAAAACTGATGCTCCATTGTAAATAATCTTATGTCATACAGTATCTACCATTATATTTAGATGATGTTACTTATATTTTGCTGCTAATCTCATACATTTCAGTTTAAGTGGGATGTATTACCATGATGCCCTCCTACTATGCTACATATTGCTTGCTGTAACTAACTTTTCCCCTACTGTTTATTACTTTGTGTTGTTCTGGAGATTCGGTGTCTTCTCTCCAAATCCTGAGCAGATGAATTTAGAGGTCAGTTCATCCACCTCCCCGATCACAAGGACCGCCACATCTCCATCCCGGCCAAGCAACCAGCTCACATTCTTTGTGTTGGCTGTAAAAATACAAATGAACACACTATGAATGACATTATCCTTACATGAAGTAGGCTCAAATGATAAGGAATTAAACCACAGTATTATTTTTACAGAAAAACATCACACTATGAGAGGAAATAATTTTGAGTCACTGGTTGTTGTTTTACTATAGTTGAAAAAAAAAATATGCATAGAATTTGCAGGTTTAATAAATCAATATTTGTTTCAGAAACCGTATCAGATTTTTAAAATTGAACCATTTTGTCAGTTTTTTTTTATATATATATATTTTTATGGCAGCAACACAGCTCTAAAATTTTGGGACAGAGACAACAAAAGGCTGGGGAAGTAATATTACTTAAACTGGAGCAACATTCTGCAGCTGATTTTGTTTAGTAATATGACAAGGGTGGGTAGGGTCTCTCAAAAGTCTGACAAATGTTCACGTCTGCAAAAATTTTATGTGTTTTTATTGACATTTTTCACAGTATCCCAACTATTTTGGAAACTGGTGTTGAAATTTCGCAATTAAAATAATAAAAAAAAACATCCTGAAGCATGAGTAATAATTTGCGTAAGATTATTGGGAAATATCAAGTACATTGTTCACAGTTTCAAAACTGAGTGATTACTCTGGCCGGAAATAAAAACGTCAACTCAATCAGTGGTAGATGAGTTGAAGCTGCTCTGTCACTTTATAGACAGACAGAAACAACAGCTGGAGACACAAGAAACATGTCATGTACGAGACAGGGCTTTCTAATGTATGACGTAAAAACAGTTGACATGGGAAAAACCCTGTCATGCTGGTCTAGCCCCAAACACACACACACACACACACACACACACACACACACACATGCACATGCATACTCATTTACATGTGTCATAAGGACAGTTTGTAATCAAGTAGACATTGGTTAATGAGTGTAAACATGTTTTTGTTTTTAATAAAATAAAATTAAAAATGTGAAAATAAAAAATAAAAATTATTTTCAAAAATAAAGTTAAATAATATTTTTTAATTCTAAATAAATAATGAAAAAAACATTTTAATGAAATAAAATTACAAATGATTAAAACATTTAAATAAATAAATAAAAATGAACAAATAACTAAATAACAATTTTTTTTTAATTAAAATAAATAATAAAAAAATACATTTAAAAAAAAATATATATATATATACACACAAAAAAAATTTATTCAAACCTTTGAAAAATACATGTTTTGATTTATACACGTTTCCTCCATGCTTTATTGGAACTTCTGGGGAAAAAAAGTATTTACAGGGCCACATCATTTCTATTTTACTAGTGGGGACATTTATATTTAAGCCTCGTGGGGACCTGAATTTTGGTCCACATAGTGTCAGAGGTCCCCATAGTGTGGCTGTGTAAACATATCAATGTCCCCATAAAGATAGGAATACAAGCGCACACGCACACACACTTGTATAAATATACTTGTAAGGTAAATTAACTGACTGAACTGGTTCAGATATTTTACCAATGTTATTATTGTTAATCTAATTTAATCGTGACCTAGATCTACACTAATCATAAAATACTTCTCTCTTTATCGTGTCTGTATAAGAACGCTGAGGTCATATAAAAGCACATGGGCAGACATAGTCACAAGGCAGAGACATGTGTAAGTATGTATGTTTGACACCACAGTAGAGTTATTTTATAGAGATAAACCGGCTGACAAGGACTCAGAGGGCTACAGCTTCTTTGGCTGAAAACAGGATAACATACTTTCATAGTGAACTGGTTTTGCCAGCCTGCCCTGCAGATTGGATTCCAGCGGGGCATACCAGGATGACTACGAAAACACAGCAGTAAGAACATTGGTAAACAAGCCATCAGTCGCAATTGACAACCACAACCACAACACCATTGTCAGGGCAGGTGAGCTGGATCCTGTTAGCTAGCACAGTGACATTCATGTTGACATGTATCCTCACCTAATTTTGAGTTGGAATAATCTGCTTTTTTTTTTTTTTTTTTTTTTTTTTGCCGAAAACGATAATGATAATCTTTCAAGAGAGAATATATCTGTATTATCAGCAAACAAGACCAAGGTTACATTAGTTTTTGTCAGAGTTATGCAGTTTATGTCTCTTCCCTGGATCAGCCTACAACAAAAATATGCAGACAAATTTACAAAACTAACTTGAGGTCATCTTAACCACCACAAATATCCCATGATCATCAGCAGCTTAAAGTGAGGACAGTGTTTACTTCATGTATGGAAGCAAACTCTGCACTAAGTTCTCCTGCAGGGCCATGCAGATAAAATCAATCTCACTCTTTGTTTTTCACACACATACATTTCCTGCATGCTTCCTGTTTCACCCCCTGTTAATTGTTTAAAGGTTTGGGTCCCGACTCACTTCCTATTTTACACTGTAACACTAACCATCCACAATTTCCTCTACTCTGAACAAGCAACCTATGTAGGCAAGAGTTGTGATCATGTGACCTGGCCCTGTGGTCGCCATCCAGCCCCCTAAAGACAGCTGCCGTGGTCATTAAGAGATAGAAAGAGCACTGTTCTCTCACTCTGCAACACAGTTAATAGTAAGTGCTTTGTTATTGGCTAAGAAAAGACAGATCACATTGCTGTGTCAGTCAGACTTAATGCACCAACTGCAGTGTAGTCTACTGTTGGCTTAAATTAATTGGCTTTGAATCATACTTAAGATGGCACTGAAGTAATATTCTGCCATCCTCTTTACAAACCTGTGGCTTTGTCTGCAAAAATACAACATTTTTCCTATGTCAGAGCCATTACACCGCTCATTTCTCAGACTGGGATTGCTACCACTACAGAAAAATGTAGAAAGGCAAGATTCTGTAGCATGTGTCAAACCAGTTTCACAAGCAACTCAGTGTCTCTTGAGTTTCTGGTTGTTTTGTTTTCTTTGATTGCTGGACATACTGTCGACTCCAGCTGTCGCTCTTCAGCAGAAGCCAGTTCCTGATTGAATCCTTTTGCCATTTACATTCTCAATACTTCTTACAGCAAGAGTGTTTCCCTTGTCACATTTCTGACTGTCAAGCTGTTTTTTATCTGCCATCAAACATTCTTGATGTCAACATTCTTGACATGAGTGGTATCTTTGACCCAGTGAATTGTCTTCCTGTTCGCTTCTATGTCTCAGGCTCACAGTGTGTGACTGGGAACAAAATGGTCTAAGAACCTAAAAGTAAAGTATGTTTATTAAAATACACTCATTGCAAACTAAAACCTCTTTCATGCCATGACACAAAATCTCTCCTTAACTCTTCTAAATGTCTTTGATACCATATTTAAGTCTGTGTGGATATTATAAAACATGTTAATATTGACATCTACTTTACTTTGCTTATGTAAATATTATCATTGTCTGTGAGTGTGATGTTAAAATGATTCCTCAGCATCATCAGTCAGAGATAATTGTTTGGAATATAAGCTAAATTTGATGTTTTTTTTTTCATTTGTCTCTGTCTACTTCACGTCAACACCATCCTTTTCCAAGGATCGGTCTTATTAAAGTGAAATCACTGCAGACCAGCTGGCCGTTGTTAGCTTAAGTTTGCATTTTAAGGAAACTCTAAACTTAGAAAATGGACTTCAGGTAAACGCTGCGGTTGTGATGGCAAACAGCTGTTGAGATGACAGGGGGAAAGCAAAGAGGAGACGCAACATCCTGTAGCAAAGGATGCCTGTCATGACTAATGCACACATGCTTTTTGAAGTTTTGTCACTCTATCAGCCAGTCCACACTGAAATATGCAAAATGTGTCATTGAAAGAACTGAGAATGGTCACAGTAACACATGGCCATGATGGTTTTCTGTCAAAAACTGAGTAAAAATGTGGCTGTCAATATACGTGCGAATATACGAAGCTGTTACAACAGATAAAAAAAATAAAAATAAAGGTGAGATGGTCGTGATGGGTTGGTGTGTTTTACCTTTTTTTGGTTTTGTACGCTTCAGCTCAGCATCTCCTCCCTCTCTCTCTAGTTTCTCTTCTCGCTCTTGCCAGCGTCGCACCTGCTCCTGGCGCATTTTCAAGAACAAGGTCTTTTTCTGGTCTTCATTCAGAGCATTCAGTACATCAGGGTCAATGTACATGTCCTTGAGGATTTGCTGCAGCATGTTGGCAGTTGAATGGTGGGAAAAGTGGGCACCACAGGGCCGAGCAGGTGGAGAGAGGAGGCGCTAACCTTCAGCCAGAAGCTTTTTGTGGTTGTTGGTTTATCGTCTCATGTCATTGGAAGACGTATACAGCTTCTGTGTTCTGAAACTACTCTTATTCACCCACAGAGAATTTTCTTCATAGCTCGAAAGGCTTGCTCATCCTTACACACACACTCTTGTACATACTGTACAATCATGTGCTCTCACACTCACACACATAGATACACAAGTTTCCTCTGAGTGCTGTGCTGACACTCTCTCCACCCTCCTCAGACGTCAGTTTCCTTTGACTTTGGAGGAAATCATTGGGACAGTCTAGAAAGAAGAAAAAAAAAAAATCAGAGAACAAACATTTGAGAAACATTAAAGTCATGCCTTGAACATCTTAAAACAGACACATCCTCTATTTCCCCATGTCCCACCTTTGTGAAATGCACAGTAACTTTCTTTCTTCAAACCATTCCTTTACAAAGTTAGTTCCAGTCGGTTGTCTTGTCCCTCCCTTCATGAATACGGAAGAGCCCAAACCCTGTTTCTAAACTGTCAGAAAGACTCCAGCCCTGAATGGGAGGAGATTCCAGAGGAATGGGACTGTTTCTGTCATCAGTGGCTCTCCTCCCTCCTCCTCCTCCCTCCTCCTCCTCCCTCCTCCTCCTAAGCACACATCCCTTCCCAAAACCCGTGTTCCTTTCTCCCCACCAAAACTCCCATGAGATAGCGGCTCCATTTTAACATTGTCATTTACTGGTGGTAGGAGAAAATAAAACAGGGTCAGAGCTCAGGACAGTGTGAGCCAGTTTCTCTAACAAGAGGATTTGAAATGGACTCCTCTAATCACAGTGGGGAGTTAAACAATGGCTACCACAGCACTTGGAGGGAAAGAAAGCTTGTCTCACACTGGATGAATACAGTGGTGTCCACTAAACACGTTGTAGGGTGCAAAGACAGGAAACACAGGAAAGAGGGAGGGGTGGGGGTGAAGACAGGAACTAATTCTATATCAAATAAAAGGGAGATAAGGGTACAATTTGTTGAAGTACTCACAGTGGGATGTAGACAGCCGCTCCACAGCAGAGTATGCTAACTAAGCTGGAGAGTCGGAGCGCCTGTGGGTCCTCCTTGTCTTTGTGTGTGTGTGTGTGTGTGTGTGTGTGTGTGTGTGTGAGACTGGGCTGATGACATCACAGCATTCCATAATCCCTCTCCCTTTCTCTGTCTCAGTCTCTCTCTCTTTCTCTCTATACACACACCAATGTAAGAAAAGGGGAAGAAAGCAGCTCTGGAAACTGACCTCATGCATTTAAAAAAGTTAAATAAATACATTTTCTGAGATTTTTTATTTATCTGGAGACAAATAAAACTACAAAAACTCTAAGATTGAGTCTTTGTTATTTATAACATACAGTACTGCATATTTTACTCATGTATTTTTATGTCATGTTCCTTAAGAATATAATATAGTGAGAACATACTGTATTCTGTATTGCATTCACTGTAATAACATTGTACAAGTTTACAGTCTTTTTATAGGCAATGATACTTATGGTAATAAAAGGAATGTTGTACAACTATAGTAGATTATGTTCTTGTACTATAATCTTATCTTCATCTATGTTTATTGTTTGTTAATCCATGATATATCTTATTTGTGTATTTTATGATATAGAGTCTCACTGAAAAAATATGTATAATTAAATCACTTTTTTAATCTGTTAGCATTTTTACACTTGTATCATGCATTTATATTGTTCAGCATGTACTCTGATTTTGAAAGTTGCCAAACATACTATTATCATTTAATAATATAATAAGAATATATTACAATATTGGTATTACAGTTAATACAGATTAACATGTGGCTTTCAAAATATAATTGAATATTATGTCGCGAGTACTTCATGAATTCTGCATTGTATCTACTGTATGAGGAATGTCATAGTAGATTATAGTCGTGTGCTTCATTAACTACTCTTTACTCAATCTACACATATGTTTATTTATTGTTTGTGAATCCATAGCATATTTCACTAAGTGTTTTTATGTTATTTCTCATTGAGAAATACACCTCCAAAGAATACAATACTCAAAAATATTTAATCATATCTTATTAAATGGTATTATACCTTTTAATCACTTTATTTTAGCCGTTACATTTATGCTAAATATTTACATGTTTTTGCATTTTTATTGTGTTTTTATGCTAGTAAGTACATAGTCTGGGTTTGAAAACTGGTAAAGAAACTAGTATTTTTATTTTCATTATTCGTAGTAATTTTTTTTTTATTTTGGGTAATAGATGACTCGAGATATAATTGAATATAATGTAGTGATCATTAGTCATAGTGCTTTTTATATTACATCTACTGTAATGTTATAGCATTGTACAAGGTTACAAGGCGTTTGGTTGAAATGTGCTGATGGAAAATTACTATTTTCCCTCACTGCTCTACCATTGCTTTCACAAATTTTTGTCAACAAGTTTTACTGAGGTGATAAAGATGGCATGAATCAGCTAAATAAAACCCAATACCAAGCCTATGAAAAATTTAGTGGCAAGGACTGCTGCCAGGCAATTAGTTTGTTCTGAAAAGTAAATAATAATGACACTAATAGGGAAAATCCAAAGAAATGTTCAACTTTACAGATCCTATGAATGTAGGATCTCTCAGTAAAACAGGCCATGTGCTGGATTTTTAGGTAAAGAGCATCCTCTAGTGGATTCTAGAAGACCAGAAAATGCCGCTGTGCCTTACGTCACCACTAAGACTTCACTTGGCTGCTTCAGAGTATATAACAACACTGCATGGCTGAATAAAAATGGGAGCAACATTACAGCAAATAAGAGCATTCCTTAGCATATGCTGCCACCTCATGGCTCTATGAAGCTCTGCAGCTCTACGCCTCCACACACTGGTTTAGACAAAAATGGAAAAACAGGCAGGGTATATGGGACATGTCAGGGCTCTGAGATAAAGTACTGATGGGTAATTATGGCTGTAGTGTAGTAGCATGCTAGTACTGATCTAGTAATGCCTATGAGCAGTTGTTTAACTCCATTTTTACAGCAGTCTTCAAGCTTGCAATTACTATCCTTGGACCATTTAGTACCACTACACGCACACACACATATGTATGTATGTATATATGTGTGTGTGTGTGACAAAAAGAGTACAGTGTCTGTGTTAGTATGCGGACTGATTTCGCCTATATTGAGCACTGTTTATCTGCTTTTTTCCACTCATTCATCCAAACAGGATGGCTAAGACATTTTCACAACTTGCATAAAAGCCGAAACATTCCAAATCCCTCCGCTTTCTCCTTGAGTATGTACAGACCCTGAGCTTTGACCTTCCTAGAGACTGTGTGAAAGAGATGGAAGATACTGACGTGATCCTACTCTGGTCCCCGTCTTATTATTATTTTTTTAACTACAGACTGGATCAGTGGCCAAACAGAAGACACAAGGTTGTTAAGAGTAGAAGTGTTAAGGATAAAGTAAGAAGGTTGATGGTTTTTTCATTTGCCAGCTGCCAAAAATAATTCTGCTGATGATTTTACCATTAACATTCCATGGCCAGTGTTGAATGTATATGTCAATTAGTATTTTCTCATTCCATACCACTATAATGAAACTACTTCAACTAGAAAATTAATACCAAAAGATTTACCATTACAGTAATAAAGTATATTTCATTTTCAAGGAAGCATTTCTAATTACAATCATTGCAAATGTAAAATCTGACAGGACAACATGACATTGAAATGTAATATACTTTATCAATTCTTGACATTATAGGAAGTTATCTTTTCCAACAAGAAATCAAACAAAAAACACATACATTATACTGTAGATTTTCCCTCATGGGTAAATTATATTTATTTTTAAAATTTGTAAATGTACATAAATTATATTTAATGCATCAAAACCAAATGAGCAAATCAAATACCCTCTTTGAAAAAGAGGCAACAAAAGAGAGAATGACATTCTTTGTTGAGATCATTTTAAACAAGTATTGGTCAGGCATTTTATTAACCTGGGAAAGCAAAGTGCTACACACAACAACCACTGAAGACAGTTCACCATACACCTTAATGAGGATTGGACTGAAGCACCTTTTCTTAGCTTAAAGCTAAAATGAAGATTTTATGGTTAGTGAGTTTCCATTTCATAAAAAACTCCACTATGGTTCTTTTTTTGTCTTCCTTCAACAACTCTTAAGCCGAGCTTTCATTACAAAGAGATGTACTTGCAGTGACATTGTTCTATTTCAAGTTAAAGTTATTAACGTGAACTGCTTGACCCAACAGGCTGCTAAGACCTTGGTTTACTATATACTTATTTTTCTCCAAAATGGAGCTTTAAGTGCAAATAAAGGCATACAACTCCTTCATGAGAAATAAACATGGAATTCAGCCACATGCTTTCAAATAGTAATCATATATTTAATTGATATACATATATTGCCACCATTGGCACATACGATATTGCACACAGTGATGAAATGTTGCACAGAAAAAATAGATATATTTTTTGTGGGCGAAAACATTCCAAAATTACAAATAATGTGGAATAACGCTGAAAAGGTAAAACTATGTAAAACATAAACAAAACAAGACATGCTTGCTACTCCCCATTAATTGAGCAACTTACAACTTACACATAACTACCCAAGCCAAAGAACGGGCATTCTAAGGGGGGCTCGCCAACACCCTCTACCATTTCCAGCCACGACCGATGTTCCCAGTCAGCCCCTGCTCTTCCTGCTAAAGCGCTTGGCTAGTGAAGAGCCAACTCTTCTGCATCATCTTGCATCTAGGTGACCACCCCCTTCCATGTTTACATGTAGGCCGATACCTGGATGGCTGTGGAATGGGGATGGCAATAAGGTTAGGGAAGGAAGGAAGGAAGGAAGGAAGTAAGGTAGGAAGGTAGGTAGGTAGGAAGGAAGCAGAAAAAAGTTAAGAATTCTGCTGTTGTTTTTTCTTAGAGTTTGTAACAAACTCTATTAGCACCACGAGTTGTGCGCTAGCACACAAGGGGGCTGAGACACAAAAATGGACAAAAAGGAGGAAAAAGTAATCATGAAAAGAAGCCAAACTGCAATCCAAAGCACCAGGCCAGCGTGTAAGCATGCGGAGTGTGTAAGGCACCAGGTTGTTTATATGCTGAAGAGGATGCTCCCGAACAGGTGTCATTTAGGCTAATATCAGAGGCTCCAAAAATAGGTGGTCAAGGACAGTCTAGTTTGCTGGTTTCCAGTCAATCTAAACATGGGAGCAATTATTTAATTCAATGCTGAGGTAAATCTGACATTATCTGATTGTTGCCAGTTACTCTGGAGTTTACTGACAGAGTTTATAAAACTGCTATCACACATCTATGAGATGCGACTGAACTGGATTAGAACCAGTTGTTTTCCGTGTGGCAGCCCAAATATTTACAATTAGACCAAAACTGAATCTCATCACCCACTGCTTGATATTTGGGCTTACAAATCTAAGATAGAGCTATGAGTATATGTCCAAAGCAGACCCTCTAAACATCACACCATTTGATGACCAACTAAAACCGATGGGGCACATCCACAGTTGCACATCTGGAGTTCTACCACTATGTCATCTGAACCCTCTCCTCCTTGACTTCTCAGACTGTGCTCCTGGGCAGCCCTCCCCATAGTGTCATGGTGTTATTATCAATATTTAGAAAAGTTGTATTCTCTACAATCAGTGACTTCCACTACAACTCCACCAAGCCTTTGGATGGAGGTCACTCACTACTCAAACTTGAGATTCGACAATATCGGCAGATAAAGATACATATAGAAGGGTCCTTGAGCCAATATTTTGGGAGACCAACGAAATCTATCTCAGTACAGATTAACATGCAGCAACAGCACTCCTTGGCACCATTTAGACTTTTATGACTCAACAAGTTAACATGATTTTGTTTAAGAAGTACTAACCAACAATGCTCTTACTCTTTTTCTAGACCATGAAGCCCACAGTATGTGTAGGGTGTTTGTCTTGTTATCTGCAAATCAGGCCATTTGCTACATGTTGTCACTGCATTTCTCTATCAAATACACATTGAGTACCTTTAAAATGAACACATTGCATTAACAACGAGACACAAAGGTAGTCTATAATATATCCATCTGCATGGCAACAATTTCAACTGAAACAAAAATTACAATATTAATATTTCTTTGAATGCCTCTGGAAAATGTCATCACGTCAAGATCCATTCAACAGTTCAATATATTTGATTTTTATGCAGTGCATATTGCACGACAAATAGAGCACTTAATTCATTTCATGAAAATGCCTATATGTTCCTTTTTATACTGCATGACATCTAACCAGTTTCCAAAACAGGCCTAGCCCTCATATGATTCATGTGTAAACACATCTCTACTCACAGGTAAAGGTAAATAGAATGGCAAGTACATGTGACAACCTTCTACAAAGTTTTTAGAATTTTGGTTTAAAAATTAAAATATCTGATTTGTGCTGAAGTCATTAGCTCACATGAAAAGGAAACTTTTCCTCAGAACTCGGCAATAATTCCATTTGAACATTGCAAACACTTTTTTTTTTTTTTACAATAGCTTTAACTGGTACAAAAGTTTTCTGTTAATAAGGGAAATAAACACTCAGTTCAATGTTGTTTGTCAAGTAGGAAACAATGTTCAAATATAATGTTATTACTTTGTTTAGCAGCCTGTTACTGTATTAATGGTGGATACGTGGGGTAACATCCAGCGATGAGTGACAACATGTCATAACTGTCAGGTTGTGGAGGTTTCTTATATTGTGGGTGATGCTCCCTTGGAGTTAAACCGTTACAGTTAAATCTTTAGATTTCTTTCGTTATACAGTAGAGTTTTTAATTATATTTCTCTTGTTATTTTCATTACTCTTGCATGTTTATGCTGTCTCTATATCAATCCTCGTCCCCATCGTCCGCCTGCATCTCCTCTTGTTGCTGCAGCTCACATGCCCTTTTCTCCCGCTGTTTCTCCTGGATCTTCTTCATCTCCTCGGCATATTTACTGAAAGTATTCCCAAATTTGGACCACACTTTGAAGGGCACCGTAATTGAGTTGCGGTACGTTGGCTTCACCTCGCTTACCCTCATGAACACTCCATACTTATTGGATCCGACGTCGAAGAAAAACCGTTTGTTGTCCACAGTCAATGATGACCCTTCGGGCAACTCTGCAGGTTCGTCCTCTACACCGTAATCGTCAATAAGTTTAGCCAAAGCGTCACGAAACTCAATAAGTCCCTGGGCAGGCAAGGCAATCGTCTGGCCTTGCGTGGATCCCAAACCGGGCCCCCGGTTAACGGTCTGTCGAATCCTCAGAAACCGTCCCCTCTGGTTCTCTTTCAGATCCATGTAGTATTTCCGATTTTCTCGGACCAGGAACTCGCTTTTGAGTGCTCGCCGGGGCTCGTCTTGTACCATCCCTGGATTGCTCGGACCCAGCTGGGCATAATGTTCGATGAAGTCCCCCAAGTAGTCTCGGAACTCGACCGCCACGGACATGGAGAGAGTAAGGCGGCTCTTGTTTCCACCGGCCCCGACTTCTGCTATCTTTAAGAAGCGGCCTTTCGCGTTCTGCTTTACGTCCAAATAGAAGCGTTTGTTTTGGATGTCAACCCGCTTCGACGCCAGTTCTTGAGTCTCATGCTGGAGCCCGGAAGCGGAGCCCGCCCCTCCTGTCGCTAGGTGCATGGAACCGAAGCCTGGGCCCGTGGCTGCTCCTCCCTGCTCACTTCCACTGTCTCTGTCCGCCATGATGCTGCCTGCCTGCCTTCTCCCTCTGTCTGCTGCAAAGCCACGGCCAGCCTCAGCCAACGCGGGAGCTCTCGCGAGAACTGCACAGAGATATAAGAAGCAAAGGGGAGCGTTAATGCAGAACGAGAATGGCGTGTTTTCTTCGATATGCACCCATCAAGAGTTATGCCTCGTCATTTAGGAGGAAACGAAACTAACCCTCACAAGGATAGAGAACGAATATTTATTTTTGATGCGACGTTACATTTTGATTGGTCGCCACAGGTTGTTAACTGAAAGTGCTTTTGCAGCCTGGGAAGACCCCTCTTTTCTGTCTCCTGTCAAGTAAGGGAATCATGCACTTTCACAGATATTCAGTTGTCTGTGTGAACATAAGGACACTTATATTAAACTGTATATTTATTTATTTATTCATGCACATTATCAATAACTCTTCACATACTTTCAATTTTGACCCAAAGGTTACAACAGAACTTGTGGGCCAAATTACTTTTGCAGCAAAACCAAAATAAATAGTAAAGGCTGTCATGGAATCCAATCATAAGTCAGACCACAGCAGTTAACCACTTTTCGTTAAAATAAAATTTTATTGCTTTGAAAAAGTGATTAAAAAACACAATTAAAAACAAATCTGACCTAACTCATACAATTAAAAGCCAAGTCAACCTTGTAGGCTCCTGATGGCATACAATCCATATAAACCTACAGAACATCCGATTTTTCTTTTTATATTTTATTATTTCTTATTTTATTTTTAAGTAACTTAAGTTATCAAGTAACATACAAGATGTAGCTGATGCTTCCTATAATTGACAATTATTATTATTATTTTTTTTACATATCTTTGTGTGAAAATCTGCATTGGCTTTTACAATTGTATTTAAAATAAAAAAGATCAAATACATATTTAAGGTCACTTTACGATGTGTAAATGTTCAAGTGGGCAATGACATTAAAATATTTCAGGAAGGGGGTAGCTATTTCATCTGAGTGTTTAAAGAGTAATATTAATAGTATATATGTTGGGTGAAGAGAGTTGATGTAATGTTACAGGATAAATCTGTTGATCATCTACTGACTCCTGGACCATTTGACTGGTGAAAGAAGAACTTCTTCACTTAGACATAAATAAATTGTGATAAATGAGCCAGATTAAATTATTAGACCAGATTTTCAGGGTCAGTCATTAAGCTTAATATGATAAAAATTTAAACAACATGATTATTAAAAGAATACATAAGTACATTAACAGTGTAACACTCAAGACACAACTGAAAGAGAGGCAGGAAATAAAAGGTTTGTTCTTCATGTAATGTAGTAACTATTTTTATGGTGTTTTAATGGTCCGGCTGGGTGTCCAGTCTCAGTCTCGCAGGCTTTTAACACAATATTTATCAAGGGTTGACCAGGAGCTGGTGGAGGCCTGACATTACAGCCCTGTTTCACCTTTCAGATAAGCTGTTTAGTGTCTTTTCCAAAGGCTTGGACTTTTCTGATTATTTCACCAACACAATAAGTAATGAGCCCACTTTCCACAGCTGACCCTTTACCCATGATGCTCTTATTTTTTTGTGGGTTACATAAGATGTTTATGTTTCATCATGTTAAATTATCATGGTTCAACCATTTATCTGTGGTTCATTTTTTATGTTACTGGATGTCTCACCTACCACTTATATGTAGGCTAATTATTCTATGTAATACAATTTTATGCTTCTATTGTTGGTGTGTGTGTATGTGCATATATATATATATATATATATATATATATATATATATATATATATATATACAGCAAGAGCGCGCACGCAAAATAATGAAAATGCAATTGATTAATTTTATAATGACACAAATAGTTTAAAGTATGGTATATACAATACAGTTGATTTATTTGGATGTAAGAAGAAATGCCCTACACAGTAAATTTTGCAGTGTTAAATCAACACTTAGAGAGTTAATTTGGAGACAATGGGACCAAATACACTCTAGAAGAAGTTAAATAAACTCTCTAAGTGTTGATTTAACACTGCAAAATTAACTGTGTACATATAAAGCAGATGTTAGTTGACTTTTTATTCCTCAAGGTATATATATATATATATATATATATATATATATATATATATATATATATATATATATACATAGGCCTTATATTATTAGTGGTGTTTTGTCAAACAGTATAATAAATATCATGTGTTTTGCCTCTTTTGAGACACCTGTGACATTTATGCAAGGCTATACCTCAGCTGAATTTAATTTTTAATCTTGCATCTCATTTTTCCTCACAGATAAATCAGTTGATGTTGAAATGCAGAACATTTGTGAGTTTAAATGAGCACTCAGTGACGCTTTGTCCTGAATTCTTCATTTTCAATAAATAAATAAAACAAAAAAAGTTTAGTTCAGCAGCTTCTATTTATTTTAATAGGCTCACACACAACTCTGCACATAGATCTGAAGAAAATAAACTTGGAAGATAATTTACTGTAATAAAAATTAACTTCAGGTTGTGACTGTATTTTTCTTCAACATTTAGACAATTCTATTAGAAAAAGGAAATTAAACAAATGAAAATGTAGGAGCTAACTTGTCAAATAAGGAACATTAAGTTAAGATATTCTTGCCCAAATGTAGCTATTTCTTATATAGCTTATATCACCGTTGTGTTTGTAGGAGGCCTACAAGTAAGTCTAAAGGACCTAATTATATATATATATATTAAACTGTGTAGGTCTGCTGTTGTGACAAGGAGATTAAGAATGACGAGAAATGGAAAAGCAAAAAACTGTGATTTCATTTTATTAGAAGTAAAAAAAAAAAAAAAGTAATTTTTTTTAACATTATTTCAAACTTCTCGGTGCATTATGGTGTTGACTGACTGAATATCTGAGTCCTTCAATAACTTACAACTTGCACTGTACACTTTACTACGAGTCGGAATTAATATTTAGAATGTCGGTATGTCGGTGGAAGTGCATGCGTCACAGCCTGGAAAATGTTCCCTTTTTTTTTTATTTATTCCACTTTAGTTCTTAATAAAATCATTACATGACAATGTCTGGGGGGGGAACAGGCTCCCGTGATGCACTTTACAAAACACGCGATGTGTGAAAACTGTCATCAGGTCAAAAGTATGACTTGCCATGAGAAAAATAAACGTTTGTGCGGAAGAAAAAATAAATAAAATCGAATGGTTACAATTGGGGAAAAAATGAAATGAGTTCTTCTATATGACTTAAGTATATTAATTTTATGGAAAGTCTGCTAAAGGCCTGTGAATATAACCCAGACAACATTTGTGAAGGTTTAATCTCCTCTCATAATGCTGATTATACTGCGTGCAGTATTTTTATATTAAACAGTTTCAGTGCCAGTCTAGACTCATTTTGTTTGTAGGCTATATACTACTCCAAAACCATGCGTATCTTTGTGCATACTTTCTATAAGGGTGAAGTGGACCCTAATGTCACTACGTTTCAAGTTATATTTCCACGCCCGTCCGTGTATATAGGCCGTATATGAAGTATACTATATCTCCCCCAAACATGTTTCTACTCGAATAAAAATAGTAAATATATACAACTTATTTTTCCAACTAATTTACTATATTGAAATTAAATGAGGCCCAGCTGTTTTTAGTGTCGGATAATACATTGACCTACAATATGCTGTCTGCAAAGGACGGGTAACATCTACGCCCAAATAACTTCCCAAAATAAGGATGTACTGTAGGCCACCCCACCTCTATAGGCCTTTAATCAGTTGATCCCACGGATGACATATGACAATTTTAGTTTGTCTTTGTATTTTTGAAAGTGAATGTAAAGGAGAACAAGTGGATTCATAAACTCCAGCTGGTTCAGAACTGTACTGTCTGGATCATCACCAGAACACAGTCTTCACAACACATCACTCCTGTCCTTCAACATCTCCAATGGATCCTGGTTAATTAACGACTCAAAATCCTAATGTACACCTACAAGTCGACCCATACCCCCCCCCCCCCCCTCTATGACCTCCTGCAAATTATCACTCTATCCCGTGCCCTCAGACCCCCCTCCTCTCTCCACCTCATAGTTCCCACCGTCTTTACACCAGGGGCAGTTCTAGAGATTTTTCCCCTGGGGTGATATAGAGGTGGGGCAATGCTTCCAGAGAAGGTGGTGGGGCAGTTTATGGATGGGCAGAACGTTTAAAAAAACCAAAGTAGTCATAAAAAGACAGGAATGGGAGGATTTGTGGTCAATAAATCACTAATAAAAATATAAATGAATGGATATTTTAATATAATTTTTTTTTCTATATGAGTTTGTTTCTTGCTCATGGGGATTGTTTGTGGACAGTTAAGGCAGTGAGAACTATATGTGTTTGAGGGAACGCTGCTGTTTATGGTCTATTATGGTTTGTTTTTTGTCATGATTGCCAAAATATTTTCTGTTGTATTGTTTGTTTATTACATTTCTTTAGTTTTTGTTTAAATGCTCAAAAGAAAGTTTATAGATAGACATAGTTTATAGATAAATATAGATTATAGATAGAGGGATAGGTAGATTTGTTTCCCTTTTGTTTACTTATCCTTGTGTATCATTATTGATGCATGTTGTTTGATTTGTATAGATTTTTTTTTATTTAATTGTCGACATGTTTGAAATAAAAAAATAGTTGTTACCAACTCTAAAACTCTGCCACCATGTCCATCTTCAAATCCAAAGTCAAACCACACCTCTTCTGACTTACATACCCTCTCTAACTGCTTCACATGCCCCCCCCCCTTATTTATTATATTATATATTGTTTTGTATTGTTTATGTCTTTTATGTTGTTATATCCCTGTACAGTGACCTAGGGTGTCCTGAAAGGCACTTTCAAATAAAATATATTATTATCAGAGGTGGTAAAAGTACTCACATTCTGTACTTAAATAGAAGTACAGCTATGTGTGACAAATACTCTGATAAAAGTAGAAGTACTAATTCAATTCCTTAAGTAAAAGTAATAAAGTGCAACTTCTCAATTGTAATAAAGTAAAAAAAAACAACAACTATTTTTTGCCATTAAAGAACTAATACTTATTTAACCAGGAAAAATCTGAAAAGTTTCAAAAATATCCAAAAATAACACCTTTAAAAGTGAGTTATTGTGTAGATCATGTATTTGATCGGGTCACTGTACTCAGTTTCGTGGGTACAGGCAGGAAATTTAGAAAAATTTGAGAAAAAGGTAATTATTGGGAGATTAAAAAATAAAAAGAGATGAAAAGTCATAAATATGTAAAAAAAAATGCAGAATTATGAGGGGAAAAATATATATAAAGTCATAGTTTCTCACGTCCACTGATTTTCCCTCTGAAGTGACTTGTTCTTCATAATGTCACATCTGTTTAATTTGACAAAGTCACGAGTCTGTTCTGAGAATGTAAAGAGTATAAAGTACAGATATTTATGAACAAATGTAGGGAGTAAAAGTAAAAAGTTGGCAGAAAAACAAATACTCAAGTAAAGTACAGATACCTAAAAAATCTTGCTCTACTTAAGTACAGCAACATACTGTAGTACTTTTACTTAGTTACTTCCCACATCTGATGATGATGATTATTATTATCATTATTATTATTATTATTATTATTATTATTATTATTATTATTATTATTAATTATTATTATTATTATTATTATTATTATTATTAAGGCCACGTCCAACGCAGGAATAAGGTGTGTATGTCGCAGTTTGTAAAAATACTAAAATAAAAAAGGACAGCTGCTCACCTTCTAAAGTTTTGCCCTACATCCCAACAGAGGAATGCTGTGGCACCTCTCCAAATAAACCCAGCTCCGGTATTACAGTATTTTAGATCCGACCGGTAGGGCTTGTGTGTTGTGCTTCTGTAAACTCTATGAAGCAATGTCTCGCTCTGCTGCTTAATTACTAAGACATTTAAATGCTGCAGGACAGTAACAAGCAGACTGATATGTAAACAGGACGTCATTCTTCTCACCAGGCGGCATCCCAGAACCTACCTTCTGCTCCGTCCACAGGCGCAGCGACTTCTACAGTGTCGACGGCGGAACGCAGAACACGACCCACGACAAAAGGCACGTGAGAATATGCTCCACGGCCTTTGTGACAGCGTGGCGGGTTGCCTGTGGTTGCTTCACAAGATGGACAAGAAACAGCGAGTCGTGGCACGGAGAGAGAGAGAGAGAGAGAGAGAGAGAGATACACGCACGAGTTCAACGGCGCACGCTTCACCTCTGATGTCAACACGCACTGTGGAAACTCTGTGCACGTGCGCCTCCTTTTGGTGCAGATGGGAAATTGCAATGTTGGGTTCTATTAACAGGTAGGGCAACACTTTGGGGCAATTATAATGGAAGTCAGTGGTTAAAATAGGAAGTGAACGTTGCTAGAGTTTCGTGCGTCATGAGCATGAGCGTAAAATTGCGCATGGATGCTATGGGTCCATACCAATGTTTGGATGTTTGTAAAATGTCCATGCCAAATTTTGAATGGGAAATGACATGACATTTGGGAAACAAAAGGTAACTGTATTTTCTGGACTATAAGATGCACTTAAAAGACTTTAATTTTCTCGAAAAACCACAGTGCTCCGTCTGGTTGTGCTTAGTGACTGGGAAATGGAACTTTTTATCTAATGAGTTTGACTTTTTAGTTCATACTTCAGACTTTTTGTCAAATAATTTTGATGTTTTATCTAATAATTTAGACTTTGTATTTAATGATTTAGACTTCACTTATGGCACTTTATAATCCAGTGCACCTTATGTAAAGAATTAAAAAAAAACCCATTCATTGACAGTGCACCTTATAGTGACTAAATATTGTCATCAATGAACCTTTATCACGTGACAAAAACAAGACCAAACTAGATGTAAATGTCGGTCTTGTGATGATAGCTATAATTAAATATATAATGTAGATCTAGATGACCAAAAAACAACAGACAAAAGTGAAATAAAGAAATAAAAATATTCCTAAAATATCTCTTAGTTTTTGTTGACAAAAACAAAATGAGACATTATTTTAATTACTTTAGTCGTGTTCTTATTTATTTATTTATTGCTACTCACGAGGAATTTGTCAAATTATGTCCCCACCAATGGGGACCTAAATCATGTTTACTCCCCTGGTCGTGAGTCATGACAGACAAGATGTGGAACCTTGTCTCATTTCAAGTAGCCATTAGGTAGTGAGTGTAAACACATCTTCTATTTTTTAATGAAATTTAAAAAAAAAATAAAACAATTGAAAATTTTATTTAAAAAATATAATACATAAAATTGAAAGAATAAATAAATAAAAAAAATAAGTTACAATAAAATAAATAAATACAAAATCTGATTTAAAAGAAAATAGAAATATATAATATATTTTACTTTGCACCTGTTTCCCTCATTCTTTATGAGGACTTCCAGAAAAAAACAAATTCATGTATTTATATGACCACATCATTTGTATTTTACTAGCGGGGACCTTTATTTATATTTAACCCTCATGGGGACCTGAATTTTGGTCCCCATTGTGTCAGATGACCCCATGATGTGACTGTGTAAACATATCAATGTCTCCAGAAAGATAGGAATACAAGCACACACACACACACACACACACACACATGTCTCATGAGGACCAAGTTTGTAATCAAGTAGACATTGGGTAGTGAGTGTAAACATCTTTTTTTAATAAAATAAAAATAATAATGATACAATGTTTTACATTAATAAAATATATATAAATACAAATGAATTAAATATAAAATAATAAAAAAAATAAAAAAATAATTTCAATAAATCTTCATCTTCAAACCCTTGAAAAATACATGTTTGGCTTTGCACCTGTTTCCCTCATGCTTTATGGGGACTTCTAGAAAAAAATAATGTATTTATAGGGCCACATCATCTCTATTTTACTACTGGTGGCCTTTATATTTAACCTTCGTGGGGAGCTGAATTTTGGTTCCCATAGTGTCAGAGGTCCCCATGGTGTGACTGTGTAAACATATCAATATCCCCAGAAAGATAGGAATACAAACACACACCTTTTTATTTGTTCAGAGTTGATATGATGGAGGAAGAGCATGCAGATACTATTAAAAATGCTTTAATTTATATTTAATAAACGTTATTTCGAATATTTAAACAAAAAAAAAACTAAATAAAATAAACAATACAACAGCACAACATAAATATTACTGTACAACAGTAAATGAATCTGAAAGAAAGTAATAGTTTTACCTCCTTGTTTTTATATATCAGTTCATTTAACGTCATCCCCTTAGGACCAATTATAACATTTCAGCACCATGGACAGCAGCCGGTCCGTTTGGATCCAGTCTGCAGAGGTTTCACACCAGTGGAAACAAGGCTGGGCTTATTTGTATAAAGAAGATATTCCTCTGTGTGTCAACTGGAAGGGTGCATTTGTAAAGATTCATACATTTTTGGACTTTCTTAACATTGCCACTTATACATTACTTAGGTGAGTTGTAATGAAGCCATTTCAGTCTATTTTCCCCATATTTTACTAGTTGGAAATGTTTGAACATTATTTTGACGTCATAATTTTCTACATTTAAACCACTGCTGTTTGTTATACAGCACAATTCCAGCACCTGTGCTAACTTGCTCAGCATACACTGTGGTCAGCAGATGTCGCTCTTTGTAAATGCTCGCAGCATAACCTGTATCCGCATTCTATTTGACATTAACACTGGCAATAAAATCCTAACTCACTGCCACTGATCATAATAATTTGTCATGTCAGTATATCTGTACTGAATTATTTCCACATATATATATATGAATATATATCATACACAACTCTCA
Source organism: Siphamia tubifer (assembly GCA_020466265.1). Taxonomy (NCBI): domain Eukaryota; kingdom Metazoa; phylum Chordata; class Actinopteri; order Kurtiformes; family Apogonidae; genus Siphamia; species Siphamia tubifer. The sequence continues at coordinate 20,535,948 of CM035796.1, forward strand.
CATGAAGGCAATGTATTGTTAAAATAAGAGTCAGTATAATAATAACAGATAATTCACTCTTATCTCAACTCCAGTTAAATATATATGAGTTTTATTGAATCCTAATATTGCAGCAGTTTTGACTGTATGGATTTAATGCGGTCCCTCCACATCAGTGTTTTTAGAGGCAGAAGAGCGAATGTGATCTGAATGCAGGGCATGTCTTAATGGGATGAGACGCAAAACTCATTCAAAACAGTCTGTTGAAGAACCTGAAACGCTTTCGCAGCCTTAGTCATCGCAGCCATATGATTTCTCCAGACGCACTGGACTGTATGCGGCTGCATTTTTCAGTGTGAACATTTTTTTCTTTTTTTTTCTTTTTTTCTTTTTTTTTTCTTCTTTTGGAGTAATGCCTTGGCTACAGTAAGATGCGATTTTGAGGAAGGGAGAGTCATGGGTTTTTAGGGTTTCGTTTATTTCGTTTTTAACGTGAGATCGCCGCTGATAAAACACCATGGAGTGAGTGACATACAGTAATTGGGTTTAGGAGTGAGGAGATCGACCCTTTGGTCTATCGGTTGCCTGTATCTCAGTGCTCCAATCCTGCGTTTTTTGTTGACGGAGCCCCTTGGCAATCGGCATTATTTTCTCTCCGTCTGTGGCTAGTGGGGGAGGCGGAGAGAGAGCCTCGGTTGGAAGGCGGCGTATTAGCTTTATAGCTGCCGACCAGATATATTGTTTTGTTTTTTGGAATGAAACGTGGCTTATGTTTTGCGGCCGGACTACCAAACTTGTGGTTCACTGCAGCATTTTGCGTCTTTCCCTCCGCTGCAGATGATACAGAAAACCATCATAGCGGTACCCCACCACTGCAATTTTTTGGGCAAAGATAAGATTGGCGTCGTCTTGCAGTTAAGGCTACTATGGCAGCATAGGGGGGCATCTTCTGGAGGGGGAGAATCCGCCAATTCCTTGCTCAGCCTATCTACGATGCCTTATTATTAACGGAACGCAGTGACTGGAATCGAACCCTAACGTTATCCCGCGGTTTCCCCGTTTCAAAGCTGCTGTTTACCCACTGAAAATCACTCGAAAAGCAGCGGATCCCGATGGCATGGACACTTATGCAAGGTCTGCCGCGCTGCCGTGCTACTGGAGCCTGTTTGCTGTCTCTTCTTTTAACCCAGCTCCATCGCCATCGCCCCGCAGCCCACAGAGCCCTGCCGCAACGCGACCAGCGACCACCGAGCCAAAGCAGGCGGCATGAGGCTTGATTCAGTGCATTTATCCATGCTGGTCATCGGGGTCTCATTCGCCTGCTACTCCCCGAGTTTGAATTCCCTGCAGGACCAGGCTTACAAATCCACCGTGGTGATCGAGGGCAAGGTGCAGTCTACGCCGGTGAACGTCTCCGCGGAACCGTACCGTGTGAATGTCAAAGTGTTGGATGTTTGGCCCCTCAACAGCGGGGGTCTGGAGCGAGAACAGCTCGTCACCGTGGGGGAATTTGGATCTGAGGCACCGTGCACCAAAGTAAAGAAAAATCACAAGTACATTTTTTTCATGGACCCCACTGACGAACCCTTGGTTTTCAAGGCATCATACGCACCCCTGGACACGAATGGGAAGAACTTAAAAAAGGATGTAGGGAAGATCTTGTGTGAGGACTGCGGTAAGTTAATGTTTTGTGGATTACCGGTGAAGTCCAACCCGGAAGAATGAACGGTGTGTTAATAGCCCCTGGCATACGGGCTTTTTGGGTTACATGCACTCGGGTGAATGGTGCTTCTTATGGCCACAGCATGGTTTGCAGTCAGTGGGTACCAGATAGGTGCCTAAGGGGCGTCTATGCAGCAATTTTCGACAACTCTCGCAGGCTCTCATAGCCCACATGATCAATCAAACTCTCTTTCTCTCTCCTCTTCCCTTTTCCCGTGAACTGCATCAGACATGCGCCTCGCACTGTTGCTTGGGAGGAATTGCAGTTTGTATGTCTATCGAACTATCTGCATCCTGCAAACCCGCATTAGAGTTTAAACGTCTCGGGCTTTGCGTTCAGTGCGTCTTACACCGTACATACACATTTGTGGCGTTCTAAAAAGCCTTTTTCCCCTGTAGGAACATCAGGCTCATGCGCTTCCCGGACGAGGTACAGTTTCAGCACCAGGGACAGCGGCCTGTTCCACCGGTGTCACGTGTGGAAAATCACGCTGCCCTAAGCAAATTGGTTCCTCGGCTATATTTAGGCTTATGGCCTGCTTAAATGCTTTAATACGGTTAATAAGTCCCGTATACGCACACGCATGTACAGTGCAGCCAAGGCTAACAGCATGTGCTGTGCTCCTAACCTGGAACCGTATGGTGCTGAAAATAGACTTAAAAGTTCACCAGTTTATCTTTTCTAATCTCTTTGACAGTAGATATTAAAATGACTTAACGCACATTTTATTAAGCATTATGCATTTCTTTACTTTCATGTATGTGCAAGTGGTCCATGAAATTGCTCACTCACCCTTCTAGCACAATTCACTTATTGTCAGGTTTAGCATTTTCTTTAGGCTACTGAACCTATACTCATCAAGTACAATGCAGCATATTGTTGCACTGATGATGGTGCAGTGGCCTGCACATAAGTAGGCTAACTCCATTCATGTGCATGTGTGCATGGATGCACAGCCACACATGTATGTTTTTTACAGTAGTGCACATTGAGGTCTTTAGGACAGGCTGCTTTTACAACAGTGCACATCAGTGTCTCAAAGGCATTTTAACAATTCAGTGACATACACTTTCCTGAAACTGTATGTCAGTGAATTGTCTAACAACTGAAATGTCAGTGTGTTTGTTGCTTTTCACCAGGGTAACGTTATTCCTTTGTACTTTAATTATCAAGCGGTGTCAGTGTCTGTAACTGGATACTGTACTTCACTTCACACAGATAGTTCTTTTGTGTCTGTCCCAAGCTCATCATTTACATGTACACCTGCAAAAATATCTTATCTACTGTGAGATTTGTAAAATGTTGAGCCTATTAGCACAGATAAATACAACATATGATAAACACAGCAATGATAGTCAGTATATCTCCCCTCAAACGCCACACATGCTTTTATTTCTTCTAAAATATTGTGACCTAGAACAGGGCATGTGTCCTGGTCTGCTTCCTTCTTAAATCCTCTTAGTCTTTACTCCTGAGACACAAATGCTCTCTACTCTTCCTGATTTTGTCAGCCACTCCGCCTCTTAAACTTATCATCGCATTGGGAGAGGTAACATAAGATGGACTGTCACATTTTAAATACCTCATAGAACATTCTTTCTTTAATTCTTGCAACATTTCTTCTTGCTTTATCCAAGTTCTAACTGTATTACCTGACAGTTGCCACACCCACTTTCTCTGTGTCTTTACATGTCTTATAGAATTACATGAGACCAGGAACATAACTGATGTTCTGGATCAGTGTCATTGATCTCTTCATTGTCTCTTTCCCCACTCCTCAATCAGGTTATTTGTGAGATAGACTTTTATAAATGGATGAACAGCTGATCTATTGACATCCTGTTTTCCCTTTGAGCTTCCTCAGTCATTCATCCAGGACAATAGATCAGAAATAAGATTTAATTCAGAAGTTCCTTAAAGATGTGTCAGGGCTGTACATTGTGGGTCAGTATGTTGGCCTTGTTTGACCTTTGCTCTGCTGCACATATGACTAGGTTTGGCTAAAAACAGACAAAGTTGTCCAGGCATACTGAGCACATATGTCAAATCTAGCCTTGAATCCCTTTTGGGGAGAGGTAATAAAGCTCCCTGGTGTGAAAACCATGGGACTGAACTCACACCTAGCTGTCAAAGCAATGCAGTGCTCCTCCTTCTCTGTATTTTGTGAGGGCTTCCTGAAATGCAGGCTACTTACAATGCCTTTCCCAACATCAGGACGGAGCCTGTTAGAAGAAGAAACAAAAACAAGAAGAAATACAGTTCTTCCAACACTGATTAAAATGACAATATGCAAATGCATAAGCTACTCATGCCAACTAAATATATTCATCATACTAGCTGACAACATGATGTTTCATCCTGTCTTGTGAGATTGACTCAAAATAAGTGTTGCTTTATGATGAGTCATTAGTGACAACAAAACCAAAATAAATGAGCCATTATCTTTCCTTGTATGTTAATTTTTGCTGAAAGCACATAACATTAAGTATCTCGCAAATATAGTCCTGTTTTATACATTAAAGCCATTCACAAAGGTAGAATTTTATATATATAAAACAAGACCTTTCAGTTTATTTTAGACTTGAAAGATAAATCTTGACATACAGCCTAAATGTGCTTTTGTCGTGAGTGAGATCTAATCAATGCAGAAAATGAGTTTTAATTTTTCATGCAACTAATGCATCATTTTACAGGAGCAAGATGTTCTGGTAAGTTAGAGCATTTTTTTTTTTTTTTTACTTAAGGCAGTCTTAAGGTTAATTTGCTGAAATGTTGTATTATTGTCTCTGTGGTACTTTTTTTTTCTCAAATGAGGATATGAACAAAAGACAACTGAGATGACAGTGGTGATAATGACATCTACCTTAATAATAGAGGACATGTTTTAATTAGAAACAGAGTGTGACATTGCTATACTTCACATGGTAATTTAAGGGGTTTCACATCTGCCTTGAGCTCTTATTCTTTTGTCAGACAATAGGGTTTTTGTCCCACATGACACAGCAGCTATTATGGTTGAGCAGCTCATTTGGCTTTTTGACTCTAGATCCTATGAAAGGGACATACATTTTGTGTGTGATGCACTGTATCAGGAGGAGAAAAATCAGACAAAACCATATGAACAAATAGGTCACCTGAGTTCAGGGGAAGCACAATACAATGGGGTCATGCATAACTCATTTAACATGCAAAATATGGACAAAATTATCTGGGTACATTGTGCAATATCCTGATAAATATGTTCATGTCATTTGCCATCAGTGATTGTCACGATGAGTCAAATGGATATTTCTTTTAAAGGGGACATATCATGTCTATTTTACACAAGTGAACACAGTTCCCTGGTGTCTCAGTGACCTGTCTGTGACATGTTTTGGTCAAAATACCACATTGATGAAGAGATACAGCAGCCTCTTCAACCTGTAGAAACAGTCATTTTCAAAACACTCAGTTTCAGTGCCTCATGCTTTAATGCAAATGAACCAAAGCTGACTCCGCCCCTCTCTTCTGCATGTTAATAATAGAGGAAGAGGAGAAAGAAATGGGAGCTGAAAAAATTGAGGCAGAGAAAAAGAGACAAAGACACAGATGAAATAAAATCATTTGGAGAGAATCAAAGTGAACCAAGTGCTGAGTTTTACAGCCCTGATGCCTTCAGGTCCTGGTCCGTTAACAGCCCCAGTGTGTGTTCAGGTCCGGTTCATCTGACCTGGGCCGACCAGGTGAGCCGTGACACCACGGCTCGGCGCCACCCATGGACCAGCCTGATCCACCTAGGTCAGACCAACCGTGGACTCGGACGCACAGCAACCAGTGCTCGGACCCCGATGCACCAGATACAAATTGGGGCTACTGATAGAGAATAATGGTGGATCCCTGAGCAGAGGTCAGTGTTGCAAGAAAAAAACAAAAACAAAAAGCTGTTATTGGCTCTCTCTGAAAAGTCGGCAGAAGTCACTAGATAGCGTTGTAACGTCATATGTGACGTAACCACGCCCATATAGCATGTGACATAATCACGTGGTCAGGCGTAATTATCGTTTTAAGTGCTTCACCATATTTCACCATCAGATGGCGCTGTTTCACCACTTTTCACTTGGTTTGGTTTGATCTGACAACCCCCCCCAAATGGATTTTATTTCTTGTAGCATTCCTTTTTTTAAAATGTAAAAACAGGAAGTCACTAGGTTGTGATGCGTCATGATGTCACAACATCACGCACGACACACTGATCTCCAGAAAACCTGTCTGAATGTCTATTGGAGAATGCTGAAGCTAATGCTGAAGCGTAATGTGTACAGATCAGAGCTCATACACAGTACTTCTCACCAGCGAATATGGCCTATATGGAGCCGCAGAGTAATGATTTTGTCACAAGATAAGTTTAATAGTCACCAGATTCAGCCCAAAAGTTGCCAGATGATTTTTTTTGTCACTAGAGATGCCCAAATGGAGCTAAATCTTGCAACAAATTTGCTTACTTTGCAGCACTGGCAGAGGTCGCTTTGATCAGTAGGTGGGGTTACCTGAGCTGATGGGGTGGGGTATTCAAATGAATCTGTGTATGTGATGTAGGATGCATAGAAAATTCAAAACAGCATTTTCATCCCCCTCCAAAAAGAGATGGATCAGGAGAAAGGAGAGTGGATGTTTTTTCATAATTTATGGGTCTCCTCACACACAAACAACACATATTCGTGCTGTAAAAACATTAAAAAAGCATATTTTGCATATGTCCCCTTTAAGTTTAATGGCTGATTTTACTTCTCAACTGAGAGTTGAAGAGACAATACCATTGCTTGTGGTTTAAAATGTAAAATATATTAATAAACAAAACTCAGTATTGAGTAAAAAAAAATGTCAAGCATTTTCTAAACCTTTGAGACATGAGGAAAAAATGACTATAAAGACAAAATAAAAACATTCCTTGCAGTAATATAAATTACATTGTGATATTTGTTGCTCACCCCCTGTCACTGACAGACGTAAATGTAATGTCCCCATACATTTGCCCATTAATAGATATAATGAAAACAAACTAAAAGTAAAACGTTTATCAATTTTAAATAGTAAATCATTAAGAATATGTGTACAATAATACACAGTTGCAAGCTAAAAGTGCTATATGTGCAAAAACTATAGAGATGTATAAAACTATGACAATTTAAAGAAAATATACAACTGTGGTAACAGAAAAATTGCACTTCCATAATATTGCCCATTGTGGAACAACATGCAAGTTTTTATGGGTAATCTTAATATGTATGATATTCATTAGAAAAGTAACTTCATTTTAGGGCATCAGAACATTGTCTAAACGGATGTAGTTTAACCACTAACTAGCTACAATAATGTCCACTAGAGGAACATATTTTCCTGGTCTTGAAGATGTAGAACACTTGTAATTGATCACACTTCTCATGTTTTCACTTTTTCACAACATGCTTAAATTCTGTCTTTCTTTTTTGTTATTTTTTAACCAGCTGCACTTTTATTCTAACATTAAGAATTAAGCAAAGCAAAAAAAAAAAACAAAAACCTTCTGTAAGGAATTTGTCCCTTATTTTCAATTGGGCTGTTTTTGTAGTGTATGAGTATTTATTTACTGGCCACAAAGCTAATTTGTTTTGTATGAAGTAAAATAATATAACAATATTGTCAGTGCACACTCTGTCACTTACCTGTCACTGTGAGGTCCCATTGCATGCTGGTCGCAGCTGCTGCATTGAGGTGGTAGACAGGCAGAAGTTTGCTCCGGGCTATGTATCTCACTGTGAATTTAGAGAGCTCCTCAGAAGAGCTAGACATAGAACATGAATGACAGCTGCTGGTGGCGACTGTGTTCTGCTCTTACCCTGCATGTTTGTCAAACAGCAGTAACAATTAGCAGGCATCTACAGGTTGGTAAACTGTAGGGCAGTTCAGCGGTTTTTGATTGTGACATAGGTGCATGTGATCGCATACAAGATGTTTTTTTTTTAAATGATTGAAGTGTCTCAATAATAACTAACCTACCAAGGGCAAAGATTGGTTTTGACTCAGATTTTACTGATTGTTTTCCATGGTCACTGGGTCATTTGTTGAATTTCTCTGCCCTGCTGAATCTCCACTCTGCTACTCTACTCTGACAACATGACTTGATGTATATTTATAAGACATATGGCAAGGAAAAGAGGGCATGGCCATTTTCAGTAATTGGCTGCTCATTTTCTTCTCCTATTAGACACTTTCTCACAATCACTCAGACTTGAACTCCACATTTGAAAAGACAGAATCACAGAAGCTTTTGTTATGATGGAAGAGGAATCTTTGGTTTGTGTCTTGTGTCGTTACAAAGCCAGAAATTGTCCCAGGTCATGTGGAGCCAGTAGTGTTATGTAGTTTTCTTGTAGACTTTATGTCAGTGTATTTTAATATCCCTCAAAATAATGTCAGGGCATCAAGGAGATTGCTATTTTTTTTTTTTGCTTGGACTAAATAGTAGTTACATGTCTATTTAAGGAGGGAGAGCTTTTAATTTACTATCAGCATTAATGTACAGATAAGATAAAAATAAAAACATTGTTCTGTGCTTGGAATTATTGTAAAGACTGATGATCAGAATTTCAAAAAAGCACTGTATCTCATGTGGTATTGGTCAGAGTGCCATTCTGATGATTCATCAATGCAAGGCAAATTTATTTATATAGAGAATGAAATATAGAAATACTGAAAATACAATAAAATGAAGTACAAAGAACATAAAACAAAGAATAGGAATATTAAAACATTATTAAGGTGATATAAAGTAAGTACAGTGATTCTAATACACACTATCCAGCAGGCATCTTACTAAAGAACATGTTCACATAAATTAAATACAGTTGTCTTTAAGGATATAACATTACATTTGTTGACAAACCTCTAAAGTACTTGATTCACAGTTTGCATATGCAGACGTGTGTCAGATCTGTCCACAACCTTATATAAGGTCACAGGGGTCACTTGAGATAACACAGCTGATTACAAATGCTCAAAGTGTAGTTTATTTTTGCTATGTATTGCATCAGAGTTCACATTAAGCTAAAGGAATTACAAGAACAGGAACCAACTGGATGTGGTTTTGAGGATTACACACACTCAAATTTATAAAACTCCCAAATCTTACAACACAAAACAAGACTTTTGTTTTTAAAGCATAATATACATAAGATTTTACAGTACATCGTTTTAACAAATTGATTCCCTGCTGGTGAAAGACACCACTGTCTTTGACAAGCAGCAGCTCTGATCCATATGAAGCTCTGGACATGACAAAAGCTGTTATCATTCCTTAATTCTGCTTTAATATTTTCTACCACAGAACTGAAGTACCACCAGTTTAGTTCTACACGAGTTGTTTAACCACTCAACTGTGTTTGATATTTTCCACAGTTTTCAGTCCCTGTTTAACATGCCCTTTGATTTTACACGCACCAAAGCAATGCTTTGGATGATTATAAATTTCCATGCTATAATACAGAATTATGTCTGGGCTCATGGAGAATAATAGGCTTACTCTGGGTTCAGCTGGATAAGAACCACGAGAACAAGTCTGCCTTGCTGTACAGTTGAATGTTTTGAATTTTATCTTAAATGAATCAAATGGTCCATATAACTGTAAATCTGACCATGGGTTACCTTTCAAAGATAATGATGGGATTTATTTGATGGTTAAAGGGGTGTGGTCATGGAATAACATCCGATCCAGAAAAACTGCAGCTTGTGAAAAAGAGGTAAAAGCAAAGGTTTTTATTTTTTTTATTTTTTATTTCAGTTAAAATTCTTGAGAGAATATATGCACATCAGTGGCAAGATGGTCCTGACTGTGTGTGAGAGGGTGTCAGGGGTGCGATAGCTTATCCTGGGCACCAGTGGGTACATAGGGCTGATATATACAGACCACCAGCCATTCACGTTCACATTCACACCCACGCCCACAGATGATTCAGACTAATTACACCCATCATGTCTTTGGTTTGTGGGAAGAAGTCAGAGTATCTGGAGAGAACCCACAAACACCACATGAAAAGTCTCCGCCTGTCAGATCAAACCCAGAACCTTCCTTCTGTTTGGTGACAGCGCTAACTGCTTCACCACCACACTGGCCTCACACCAGTGGTAAAATATCTGTTATAGTGAAAGTCCTGTGTCTCCTCACATCATGGGTATTTTACTAACAACAGTGGTGAAGCCTTTTAAAATGACTATAACATGTATTTAATATATATTTGGTTCCAGTAACTCTCAGTACATTTATCACTAGTACCTTATTTCCACAAATATGACTTTATTCTGACTAGAACCATTACAACATTGCAGCTGCGAACAGCTGTGGGAAATCAGCTTTCAGAGGAGTGGAACTTGGTTGGCTGCTGCTCATGGGAATGCAGATTAATTCTACAATTTCTACTAAATGTCACAAACCATAATCTTCATTAATCTATTCTCAGTATCCCAAAAATAAGATGACAGCTGCTTTTCCATCAGAAAACCTATTTAGAATATTACCATTTCCTTTATGACATTTTTGTTTTAGTCTGGTAATATAATTTTAGGTATGAAATGTACAAGTCAGTTGTGATTAGAATTCAGCTGGTGAGGATGTAAACTTTTTATGCCATTTTACTATGAATGTTTTTTTTCTTTAGTGTTTATTTGATTCCATATGAATGCAACCCTTACCCTCATAGATGTCACAATTTGTACAATTCCCTAAATAAATTAGTAAAAAGAGAAAGATAATATGAAGTTTAAACTGGATTTACTCGAATCAACAATCACAACTTCACATTTCAAACAAAAGAGATGAAATAACTTTTGGAATATTTACTGGGAGACTCCTTATCATGTACATAGTCTGTTTCTTATCATCACACCATTTGTTTACACAGTTACAGCCATAGCAGACTTATAATGAAGTCCAGCTGAACATGACCATGGTGTCACATAAACATTAGTGTTAGGGCGTTTTATCTGCAGTCACATTCTGTCCCTGTCTGTCTGTGCTTTTCTAAGACTCAAGTCTCTGATTTTTTTTTCAGCCCACTGAAGAATGTTGCCTTCACCACAATGAGGCAGTATATGATCAGGATCAGGACCGAAAAGTTGAAAGGGATGAGTCCGTTGGGAATGTCACAGCAGTTGTTGGGCTCCCTGCCCCTGAGGCTGGAGCTGTGTCAAAAACACTCAAAAGCCCACAGTCCCTGCACAGTCCTGGAGTTATGTACAGGATAACAACTGTGAAAGTCACTGCCATATTGGATTTTACTTCGTTTACAAAGGGAGACAGTTTTTCTGGTGGTAAACCTTATGCAGTCAGCTTTATTTTGACCAAACTAACCTTAATAATGTGCCTTTAGGGAGAAACATTCATGTACAGTGTTGGACCTGGGTCAAAAAGATGCCCACTAGTGATTTTCAGCAGACAGCTGTGTGGAAGAAAACATTCAGTACAGCCACAATGAGGGGATTTTCTCCTAAATTTGTACTGGAGATTTGAGCTACGTAAAGCAAATGCTAATAATAAAATCAAGTTAGAATTTGAAAGACAAATGTAACTATATCCTAGATTACTTTAACCTTGAGACATAAAAATCATCCTCATTTTGACATGCTCATATTGTGCAGCTGCTTTCCTACTGCTTCGTTTGAGGACAGTTTAAGTTTACCCTACCTTTTGAATCATTCAGTAATTTGCAGCTATCTTGGGCTGCAATACTCGTCCTTCAGAGGCTGTAGCCAGTGCATGTAATTAAATATTTAAAGGATCCTTTTTTTTTTTTCCTTTGCAAAGCATGAAAAATTGTCAACAAAATTACAAATAACCTACAAATATAACTGGCTCTGTTAAAGTGAGACACAGGTCATCTACAGTATGTGTGAATGATGGTCTGCAGGTCTCCTCATTGAAAAACAATGCATTGTAGAAAAATCACCCACTCTGCTTTTATATTAATTTATAAAACAACCTACAAAAGCGTATAGCCCTAGCTGTTTGTCATTAATATGTTCTAAGTATAGTGTCTGTACAGTATAGGGTAACCAAATTAGCCCCATACTGGGTGGTCAATAATTATTCAATTGAATAATTATTTTCAAGGCTATTAGCTCCATTTCATATGTAATTGACTTTTTTTTGTTTTTTTTGTTTAGCATGTATTGACAATAAGCAACCCTGTTTAGTCCACTAAACCAGATTGAGCTCACTGCAAGTAAATGGCATAACTGCTAATAACCCAGGTAAGCTCGTTCGTCAGAGATCAGAAACCTAATTAAGCTGCTTGGTTTACTGAAGTATTTAACCGTGGCATGTAAAAACCTCATTTCATCAAGTTCTACAGCTTGTTATCTCAAGATACTCTAGCAACAAAGGGTTAGCGTCATATTTGATGGATACTTTTTATGAACAGTATAATTGCCAGTAACACAGGCTTGTTGTCAGTGAGTGTCAAGATCACACAAATTACTGTTGGGATCAACATTGTCTTGTCATGTTGTCGAAGCATCCTATGATTGCTCAGTCCAAGGGGGGAGGGTGAAGCTGGCGGGCACACATTTCAACGTAGCTTTGCTTGTAGATCTGTCTAGCTTTGGGCATAATGCCACAGAAGACACATTCCATAATATTCCACAAACTGGTTTATAGATGACAACAAGGATTTTCAATTGCAGGATACCAAAAGTTTGTGTAAACAGCTTAAGGCCTTCAATGGCAACTCTAACTTTAGATTATTTAAAGTGCAACTTCACCCATAGAATTAAAAAAAAAACATATGAACATTGTGAATCGCATTGTTGTTGGCATCAGGGTGCCCTTGTGGAAAAGGTTTACAGTGTTTCCTAGAAGATATTATAAAAGTATAATATGTGTGCATGAAGTTAGTACAGTGAAATAGATAACAGTATCTGTCAAAACAAAAGCTATAGTTTGATTCACTGAATCACCTTTGTTGGAAACTTCACTATGTTGTCAGAAAGCATGCAACAATTTTGTTGGAATGTACTTGTGTGGATTCCTGTAAATATTAAATTACAACAACTGGAGCCAAAACTCAGAATTAGTGCAGCTTGTTCCTGATACTATTGTTGTCCATAAGAAAGCTCGTGCTGAGAAGCATTGTACAATGCTCAGTGGATACTTTTGTAAAATAGTCTACAAGTGAAATGGTATGTGTATGTTTTTTTAATGCAGTCAGAGCTGCATAGAATACGCAGGTGAAGAATCAATTTATCACCACAGGTTCTGTGTGAAACTTGCTCATTAGCTATTTACTTAAAGCTCTGGGTGTTTTCTCATTGCAGCATCGTCTCACTAAGGTGTCAGGTACATTCATGGGAAACAGCATGACACTGAAGGACAGTGCAGGAGATAACCTTTCACTGCAGACTCACTCTCTGGCATTCATTTACTTTAGGCTCCAGGCTGCTGCTTCACTCTCATTATGCTCCAGTTTTTAGTTGTGTTCTGCATACATTAGTCAGTGTGGAGTTTTGATATTATATTTTTACCAAAACATCATGATTTACATATTGGCTTTGATTTAATTTAGTCAAATTTTTTGGAGAAAGGGAATAAAAATGTAATGATACTGATCACTGTAATCATAATTAAAATATTGCAATAACTTTTGTTTCTTGGACGTGTAGCAGTAAATCTGACATGACCATCTCCCACAATATTTGTGAACCTTTTGGCACTATAACACAACTCTATTGTTTCCAACGTTGGTATTGACAGACACAAGTCCTAACTCTTAGTTCTGTCAGAGGTCTTTGTTACTTAAATGTAAATATATGTTTCTCCGAATTTGCCGAGATGACTGATGACTCTGATTTTCTTCAAATACTGGAGCTGAACATTAACAGAGGCGAGCAGCTAGTGTACTGCTTATATTTTGGCACAAAACCACTTTTATTCATGTGATTCTTAAAGTAGGACCTTTATAGTTTTATAAATGTATTATCCAACTACAATCTCATCTATTTTTTTTTTTTGCTCGCATCTGGTTGTTTATGGTTTTTTAAATGCATTTTCTGTAAATTTCTTCTCAGGGATGGGTGGATGGTTCAGTGCATGGGTGTGTTGTTCTTTGGGTAATTGTCAGAATTTTTGTGTGCTTTTACTATAATTCTGTGTTGGCAAGCATATGCATGTTAGCTATGCCAGTTTGCAACTTTTAGATGTTTGTCTACATTCGTGCAATGATTGGAAGATGATTAGTGTCATCCTAGTCTTAAAAAATACATACATAGAAGAGTAATATAACTATAAGTTGTAAATGTCCATAGAAAGCTGCCAGTGTCCATGACAGGAAGTTCTACGAAATGATAGGGAACAAAAGGACCATGGGAAGGGCAACTGTGTTTGTGTGCAGCAGAAGTGTTGAAAAGAGGGGCTGCCGGCACTCCTGCTGGGCGCCTCCCGGTGTGTTTTACGGGACGTGTCCGGCCATGTTCACCCCACACACACAGTACATATCCTGAGAGAAGGTTTGTTTCCTCAGGTATGTTGTAGGTGTGGATTGATGTGTGTCTTAACATGAAAAGACTTTAAACAGAATGGAATGGCTTGTTGGTAGTGTTTGGAAGTGGACCAAGAGAAAATCATGTTTCCCTTAAGAGTGAAGGGGTCTCCTACTTTGAGTTAGAAAAAAAAGCACACATTCGTAGGCGAGAAGAGATGAATTGCCCAATTCTGTGGTCCATGATTGAGTATTACCGGCCTGAATGTAACACAGGAGGAGCTGATAAAAGATTATGACACTGCTGACTCACAGAAGAGTAAACAACTTGAAGAATACATTCCTGAATATTTGCAGTATGTACAGTACATTAATCACCCTCCTATAAGATTACTGGATGCTTGGTACATTGGATGCTGTACCCACCAGTGACTTGTTCAGGCTGTCTGTAGGTCACTAAACTTTGACATAAATTCCTGAATGCATAGTGAATGATCTTTCAAAGCCACAAAAAGCCACTAGACACCTTCATAAGACTTCAACGTACATGTGAATCTCACAACTAACATAACATGTCTGAATACTTATACTGACTGTTATTTCTCCAAATGAAAATATAAGTCTCAACATACTAACTCACTTAGACAATCACTGAGTATTAAGTCCAGATAATTAAAGATAAAAGGAAGTGTGTCTGTCTGCGATTGCTCTGATGTGTATGCGAGTGGGGGTGTGTGTTTTGGAAGTGGGCTGTTACTCTATCCTTTACCCTTGCTTTCTTCTGTCTTTCCACCAGTGCTCCTGCTCATTATTGTGTTGCTCTAATCTGGAGGGGACAGGACTGGGTGCAGAAGTGTATTTATCTTCCTGCACAAATAGGACCTCTTTCCGTCTGGTCCCTGCTCAGCTTGTTGTTGAAAGATAGTGAGCAGCATAGAGCAAGCTTCAGTGTGTGCGTGTGTGTGCGCGTGCACGGGTGAACTGAGATGTGTCCCAGCTGGCCCACAGACCAGCACACTAACCATCACCTCACTGCAGCAAATGCAGACAAAAGAGGAATATATCTCCCTTGTGATATTGATACCCCTTAACTCCGGGGGTGTTTTACCCTAAATGAGAAACCAACATTCCTCACAGAGGTCTGTTGTACTTGTAAAAGCCAGTAAGATCAGTGTTACAGAAAGTCCCTGTAGTGTGAGCCCTGTAGCCCAGTTTCCGCTTTTTCTCCATCACATCTGTTGGGATGTGTACTTTTGCAATGCATTGTCTAGGCATGTTTCCTTTCATTCCCTTGTTGTCTCCATGACATTAGGCTTGTAGAAGGCACTTATCATACTGCAAATGGCCACAAGCCAGGAAACCACTGTAGGCAAGCCAGCATTACAAAACAACACAAAACGAACCATGAAAACTAATTCAGGGGAGTGCTTCTCTTTCTCTTCTGTCAAAACCCTGTAACATCACCATGTCTTTTAGTAAAGACTTTGGTAAAAACTACTTGCTCTGATTTTGTTCTGTGGTCAGTGAGCTGGGATTGACCTGGGATTGCTCCCCTGTCTATCCATATAAATATGGTTTAGTGGCGTACTATTACTACATGGTATTTAGGCAACAATTAATACTCTGTTGGCATCAACTCAACTATTAGATTTTAAGCTAAAGCTTTGGTACTGTGCCTCCATGGCTAAGCTGCTCATTGGTGGGTTGCCTATTTAGACCTATTACAGGTTCAGCTAGCTTTGACCCTCTTCTTAGTCTAGCTTTTCTATCACTGGTAAATGTTGGTAGTGGGTGGAGAGGGTTTTTTGGGACTGTGCAGTCATCTTGTCAGTCAGAGATGACCCCACCATAGTCCTGGCTTCCTGTCACCCACGTCTGTTGTGCCAAAGCACAGTGTGAGTCCATCCTGGCACCATCGAAAGGGGCCACACTCTCGCCCACTTATCAAGCTCACTCAATTTCAGGCTGCCTTGATCTTCGTTTATGCCGCCAAGGCATGATCTAAGCTTACACATGCGTAGTGGTGTGTTTTCCAGGAAAAGCCTACATTTGTGAAAAACAAACAAAGAGATAAGACATACTTTTGATAAGCCTGAGCTCAGCCCTGAGAGGCCAAAGCAAGAAATGCAAATTATTTGACCAAGAAGCTGGTTTTACTCTGTGTGAAACTCCTCACACTGTCCTCATTGTGACATGTTTGTGCTGCTCTAAAAGCACATTCTGGAGATAAAGGACAAGTGCAGAGCACAGAAGGAATTTGATTTGATGTGAAGAATGCAAAGCAGAGAGCGGATGCATGTATGTTTTTGAAGGGGGGTAGTTGCTGATAAGACCACAGCCTTCCCATTTTTTCCTGCTTGTAAACTTGTATTTATCCACATTTTTAACTTCAGATCTGTGCAAACAAAAAGTTACATTATCAGTGTAAAGTGTTTGCTGTTGTTTTATTTCAATCCACCATTGAAAGACGCATTTAGATCTGTAGTCACTGGGCTTTTACCTGGCGAGAGGAATAATCTTGTATCTTTGGTGAGATAGTGTTAAAATGTGGCGTCATCATGTCCAAGTGTGCAAGTACAGACAACAAAAAATACCAATGGTTTTAGCTGTTTGTGACAATGCTTCTTTGTGAGGGTGAAAAGGTTTTTTTCTTTTGCCTGTTTGTCATCCATTTATGTCATATGAACATTTAGTCAGTGGTTTTCAGATTGATAAATGTGTGTAATGGGAAAAACCGACAACACTAATATTATGCTGTGATTCAGATGGGATGTCTTAAAAGTCCATTTTGTAAATGATGTGTGCCTTTATATGGGGGCATGGTTTGTATTAAGTGTGGAAAACAGGTCCATTTTGAGCGCATCAGTGACCCGTGTGCTTCATCTATTTACATGTGGATGCACCTGTGTGTTTGTATGTGTATGCGTATGTGCGTATTTGAGGGGTTATGTTTGTATTTGAGTGTGACAGTGTATACTTTGTCGGCCTGAGGACACTTAGATTGAGTGTGTGTTGTTCTCTCTGGTGAGAGCACACATATGTGTTTGCGTGAAGACCTGGTTCTATGTGGGTGTGTGTTTGATAAACTGTGAGAGCATGTGGGAGACTGTTTGTCTATTCATCTGGGTGAGAGCAGGAGAGAAAGAGCAGAATGAGGAGGTGGAAGAGATCTGCTTCCATCCTCTATCTTCAAGTCAATCTGCTCACAGTCACACAAACCTCTTTATCTCTCCCTTAGACAGAACAGAGGGAGACAGGCAGAGAGACAGACAGACAGAGAGCCAAAGACCCATGGAAAAATAAATATGTTTAAAAAGAGGAAGGAATACAGAGAGAGATTCAATCAGGCAGCCTTAAGAAGATAGAGCGGATTTTTTGTGTTTAAGAGGATCATCAAAGTCATGCTCAGACAGCATCTGTCATTAAAAATATTTGTGCTATTTCAGTATCACAGCAATAAGCCATTATTGTCCAGTTAAGGCTCTTTATTAAAAGTGAAGAGAAATATAACCACGTACGCATTATATCAACTTTGATGCAAGTTTTTAGCACTGCAAGTACACATTTGTTTTACAGTCTTTAGCCACAGTTGAAAATGAGTACCAGTTGACACCCTCTACACTTAAACTTATCTTTCTCACACACGTAACCAAATGTTTGACTGATGCCAAGCCGAGGTATCAGTGTTCAGTCATGAAACAGGAAATAGTGCACAATTGTATCATTGAGTGGGTGTGCCTGTCTGCCCGAGGAACAAGTATAAAGAGCAAAAAAGATAAATCAACTTCACTTTAATTGTAGGTCTGACACAAATGTATAGCTGTCCTTTATGGTGTTGTTCTGGCAGACGTCCAGATAAGGAAGACACAGAGATCATTACATTGCTGTCTGTGAGTGAGACTGCTGTAGTGCTGGCCTGTTATTGCAGTATCATGCCCCATTGGCTGATGAGTTGCTATGCTCATCTCTTGTTCCTCTCAGCCCCAATCAAACCTGTCACAATGTGAGTCAGCATGGCCATAAGTGGGGAACATGCCTCTTACCATTAGATCAATCAGTTATGAGACACATCAGTCAGATTGTGTCCAGTGTGGAGCTAAGTCTGAGGCAGCGAGAGGCACTGCTGGTGTGATGTGCGCATGAAAGCCGCATAGTGACAGATGGAGGCTGGAATAGAGCTTGAGAACTGAACAAACTGAGAGGCTAAAGAGCTGAAATCTCATTTTCTCAGTGGCCTTGAGAGTGGAGCATGCTCAGTGCTGATGTTTGTCATCTCCCCTCTCTCTGAGATGCTACTGCAGTGCTTCCCAGCAGGCTTGGCACAGGCTTACTCATGGACATCTCTCTTATGGAGCGATACAGTAGCCAGGCTGCAGCTGCTGCGTGGATACCTCTCTTTCTCTCTCTCTCTGTGTGTGTGTCTTTGTTTCTCTGTCTGTTACCCAGTTTTACTCTTCATCACTCTCCTGTCCTACCTGTCATTTTTTTTACCACCTCCCTCCTTCCTTCTTCCATTGTATTTCATACACATTATCTCCCGCTTTCTTGGTTGATGCCTTTCTTCTCTCTCTCTCTCTCTCTCTCTCTCTCTCTCTCTCTCTCTCTCTCTCTCTCTCCTTGTCTCTCATCCTCACTCCGCCCTTCCATATCTCTCTTTCACATACTCTAGTTGCTACCCTTAAGACTGTGGTTGCCATAGTGACAGCTATGTGCTGCGGAAACGTCAAAGAGCTGAATCCACCCAGGATCACTTCCTTGTTTAACTCTTATATTCTTCCTTGCCTGTCTTGTCTTTGAGTTTTAGGAGCTGTGTATAAATACCAAGTAGCCATGTGTGATTTCCAGTCCCCTCTGTATTTGCTGTGTAGTAAATGAGGCAGTGTATGTAATTTCTGGTCTCTTTCAGTGATCCTGAGCCCAGCTGTTGCTGAGCAGAGTTATTAGTAACACTCTGATTTGGAGTCTCAGTTGACCTTGGCACAGCTGACCTTGAGAAAATAGCCCCTTCCTCAGGCCTCCAGATGTCACTGGCATTGATTTGTGTCATGCTCTGCTTAAGGGGGCTTCACCAGCTTGCCCAATGACATGAGAGTTACTAATATTTCCTTTTGTTTTTCATACAGACAAACATACACACACTGTAATTGCCTTTTGCTACTGTATACATTTAATGACAGGTTGGCAGCCACACTTTGCTAAATTTTTTTTGCTCAAACCTGTGTTTTATGCAATTTTGCTTTCCTGGACTTGCAACTCTACCCGACAGCAGGACGAACAGCTTTTCATATTTGAAGTCAGACAGCCTCTATGCTGTTTCAATAGCATACCTCAGTGCATGGTCAGCTGAGAAAGCAGATGCATTGTTAGTGAATAAGGTGAATATCAGCAGGTGGGGCTGTTTTCTGTCATCTCATAAAGAGGACATTATTTTCTCTCCTAAATCTCTCTCTTTTTTGCACTTTTCACCTTTCGTCCTTGCCTCCTCTTCCTACTTTCTTCTCTTCTCCTCTCCTTTCCACTTATTCTCTTTCATTCTTGTTTCTCTTAGAGTTTTGTCCCCTGTCTCTTCCCTCCTACCCTTGCCTCACCTCTCACAGTAAAAACAACAGACATGCATTAAAAGCAGCACACTAGACTTTGAGACCCACCCCCCACCCCATGTACTTTTCTGGCAAAAAGGCAGATAGATCTAAACAACATAACCTAATGGCTGTTTAAAGCCATTATGTCTAAAAAAGATAAACTCTCATGCCTGTAAAAGGGCAGGAGTGCTGTTGAGCAGTATCAATGTGATGATGTGCAGGTATGCTGTTGTGAGTAGGGAGCTGCTCAGCTCCATCATACAGGAAAGCTGTCTTCCCTATTCTGGGGGCAGCAAGGAGGGATTAGGAGGCTGGCGGAGATGGGGCCTGTGTAGCATTTATGAGGAGGCTATACAAAGGATCCATGTCAGAACTTTTAGGGCTTGGCTCCTTTTTTTTGTACTTGCTGTTCAAGTCATGCTCCTCCTACACTGGCCCACTATGCCCCTCCACCTCCATACTATGATCGAAGGACAGCCCACGGCTGTTGAAAAACAGCAGATGCTTTCAAGTGGACTGGAAAAAAACTGAAAGAAGTTTAGATGCATGTATCCGTGACCATATTTGTATTTTGGTGTTGTAGAATGGCTCTCATTTCAAACCCCTTGTTTTGTTTTTAAAACATCTATTCACATACATATTCATCATGTAAAATTAATTTCCAACAAGGTAAAGTGAAATTCAAATTTTTACACTGACTATTAAACTTTCTAAATTATTCATAGTTCAGCAAGTTAACAAAAATTTTGGGACAAGCGCCACATCTTATAGTCCACATCCTCCTCAAGGTTAATGTTCCCTCAATACTCCAACTGTACACCTATGTCAAGTACACTCTCATAACTCATGTGAGCTAATGATAGTTTTTGCTAACTTGCACCTTGCATCTATTTAAAGATGATACTAGGTTCACAAAGGAAGAGGCTGACAAAAGTCAGGAGTCATACAAAAATTATCATGTCATCATGAAACTCACATTTCTGTTGCTCTGACGTAATAACTAGTTACTTTTGTGACACATCCATAAACCACATGCCCACCCACCAACACACACAGGCTGGGGAACAAGCCTCATCTTGTTGCATAGTGGAGGAGGAAGTGAGTGTTGAGATTGGGGGGAGATAGGGCCGCAGGGGCAGCTCTCTGACACACTGTAGCCCCTGCCAGTCCTCAGTTATCTCTGCTGACAGATTAGCTCATCGAGAACAACCACTGGGAAGAGAGGAGAGCAGACGAGGGAGACGAGAGAGCAATTATGGTGTTTGAAGTAGAGATAGTAACACACTGGACCTGATTGGCATTTCAAACCTTGGCCTTTGTTTGACCTCTTTAGTTTTCTTGCTTACAGAGGAGGCTTACTTTATTGAGCATGCTGACCTGTTAAGACATGACCCCTCTGCTGCCCCTTCCAAACCCTGCTGCTGGCAGCGTTAAGTGTTCTCTGAGGGCTGGATTCAGACAAACTCCAGGAGGGCCTTGCAGATGAGTCATCATTTTTTTTTTTTTTTTTTAATGAATGAGTTTCATTGAGTCACCCCACTATTGTTTCAACATATTTTTTCTTTCTTGTCACTTAGCAGAGCAGTGTAGATTCAGTGTGCAACAAATGAGAAAAACAAAGTGGCTTCAAATAATACTATGTTCTTCATGTACTCACATTTAATGAAATGATTAAGACATTAGTAGGATTTTTGTTGTTGTTTTATGGAGTTGAAGCTTCAGCAGATAAAAAAAAAAGAGCACAAAAAACCCTAATATAATTCCCTGACCATGTTGTATTTGAAGTGGACTGAGGGGAAACTAGACTACAGCACATACTCTAGGCTCAGTTTTTAGGCTTTATAAAATCTAGTCAGTGATGTCATGAGGATTTTCAAAAGGATGTGGATATTATGCAGCAAAAAAGAAGCATTTTATGTATTTATTTTGGCAACAACTATCTTCATCATTGTCATGAAGTAAAGACATACCCAAATCTGCTCATTTATGGCTGTAATATTGTTGTTGTTTTTTTTTTTTGTTTTTTTTTTAATCACACGATAAAGATAATAAAATGAAAGACTGAATGAAACCATTACAATAATTAGGAGTTTGTGTTAAATTGATGTCATATGAATAAAATAGTTTGCCTTCTATGTTTCGTTATCTAGACATTGAAGTGTTAATTGTTACAGTTATCAACTCATGCAACAGTCAGCATCCTGCATCGATGCTGTTGAGAATACTATTTTTCTTCATATACGTATTTTCTAAATACTGATTTATTCCCAGAGGAGCTTTAAAGATTCACTGTGTAAAAGTAGGAGCAGCTAACAGCAAAAATATGTACAGTATTAATAATTGTTTAGTTACTTGAAAATAAGAATCATTGTATTCTCATTACCTTAAAATGGCAGTTTATATCTACAGATGGAGCAGGTCACCTCTATAAAGTCCTTAATCTTTTGCTGCCATGTTCAGCTCGGAACAGACTTCAGATTTTTTTTTCATGTTCCCTTTTCACGTACTGTGTTTTATTGTGGACCAGAGTCAATATCCCTCTAACTATTATGCCCAGAATGGATAAATTGGGTCTGATAAGGAGCTGTTGTGTTGTTTTGGGGTTTTTTTTGGGTTTTTTTTGGTGACACCATTACAGGGTAGTGATGACAGGGTTTTTGAGTCAGGTGTAATCTGCAAAAATGATGCCACTATATATTCCTCACCCAACCCTAAATGTTCACAGGGTTTAACATTTTTTCATCATGTAAATTATGACCAAAAAAATAATATTCTCCAGCACTGTAGCCACCTATGTTTCTACTACTATTGCATTGCTTTTCCTGTTGAACTGAACTAAAAGCTCAATCCCACCAGCATCAATCATCAATCACTACATTATTAGAACTGATCTTCGTACACATTTATTCAGCTCTACCACACTGTATCCCATCTCAGTTTATCTTCTTCTAGTTTCCTTTTTGTTTTCAATCTTTCCAAATGCACCCAAAATTATAAAAGTAAGTGAGCTGGCCTCTTCTTGAGAGTGGAAAAAAAAAAAAAGAAAATAAACAGATTTGACTAAAGAGCAGACGGCCCAGATCTAATGTCATGTGCATATGCAGAGTTTCCTACAGATAAAATCTAAATGCATACAGTATAGCTGCATTGACATTGGTGACACCTGGCTAACAGTGACAGGGAAAGAAGGAGATGCAGCTACAAACATGTTAGGACATGCATACCATGCTCAGAAGGGTCTGACAGACAAGAGAGGTGAGGAAGGAGAGCAGCGAGAAAAGCCAGAGATGATTTGTATGTAATTTTTAGGGAGCTAACTGTCAAAGATAGCGATCTGACATTCAGCGCCTCACACACCACTTTCTTACACATATCTGGAGAATCTGTGCTCAGCAAATCGGAACCAGATGTGAAGTGTTTTGAGACCCCGACATCAACCTGGCAAAGGGCAGGTCTCCGCCTGCATTATCTGGGTGGGGTCAGCAGTGCAGAGGGGACAGCTTAACTCCACTTTTGTATGGGTCATTACAAGGCAGAAGATGCTCCAGGGTAGTGGAAGCAGACTTGGCCAAATACATGGTGATGGAGCTTAAATTGGCCATTGTCAGATTTTTGTGTGGATTTTTTAGTAGCTGGTCTTTCTCAGTCCTCAGTTGTGGCTGCGGGGCCTGGAAGAGCCACTGCTTATCTGATAGATCCAGTAAGGGAACAGTTGATTGCCTTAAAGCAATGGGAAATGCCTCCCTCCCTCCCTCCCTCCTCTTTGGCTCTGTATTCTCTCACTTTTCCCTTTTTAGTTTTCTGAACGGAGCCTCTCTACCTTTCTCTCCTTATTTTTTCTTCTAGCTCTCTCTCTCTCTCTCTCTCTCTCTCTCTCTCTCTCTCACTCCCTCTCCCTCTCCCTCCCTCCCCCCCTCCCTCTCTCTCTCTCTGCCCTGCTGTGAGTAGGTGGTTCCTTGCTGTACTTGATTGGTGTGAGTGAGTCTATATAGGAGGAGAGACGCTCTAACAGGCTCAGAGTCTGGTTGGGCCCACTTGCCACACGTTTCTAATAGGACTACCTATTTTTTTTTTAATTGCGTCTTTTCCTGAGAGGATTTACTTTGTTCTGACAGCATGGAGGAGAGCAAGAGGAAAGATAAGAAAGGGAGAAAGAAGGGGGGAAAGAAAGGACAGAAGGAGAAAAAGGGTGATCCCACAAAAGGTAAAAGTAAATGAAGGTGGTTTCTGTGCAGACATTTGTGTAAATACTGTCAATATATTTATAAGTGTGTGAGAGGGAGACAAACAGAGATGGACTTGGACAGAAACAACAGTGAGATAAAGTTTGTATTAGTGTTACGGAAGTATGGGACTAAGTCTCCCCTTGGCTTGTCAAAGCTTGCTACCAGGTTGTCACATGTATTGGTCTCCTGATGTGGACAGCATGTAAAGGCACATCTGGTTTTGACAATACATTAGAGTTGTAAGGAAGTCAATTATTATGACTTGTGTACAACATTTCCGACTGTAGACCTAACTGAGCCTCAGTTCTGTTTCTGCTGTAGGAAAACTAATGACCGGCTGTTTTAAAGGTTATGTTTGTGCTTCTCATGACTGTGTTTTCATAAATGCTCTGCCACATATCATAGTTTAAAATGCAGTGGCTTTTTTAACACTTTGCCCATAAAAAAGAGTTGACAGTGTGATGTTTGTACAGAGGGATGCAATATTTTATTACTCAGTTTTTGTCAGGGTTAATAATTTAATAGTTGCTACAGTGCTTTTACTGCTTATCTTAATTCAGTCCGTGGTGAATCATCTAACATGAACAGTCTGTCACTGTTTTTGCTGGAAGCTACTTCGACTTTGGAATAGCATGGCAGCTTGTCTTTCCGAGTCACAAACGTAGCAATGTGCTCGCTCATTGTTGGTTCCTACAAGTTGCAGCATGTCACTGTAGTTTGACCTCAGGTCATGGGGAAGCCCAGCCCCCACTTCAATGACACTTTCAGGACAATACCCAGATTATCACTGTGTGGGTACACAGTATGTCATTGTTGTCTTTCATCAGATACAGTATCATAGCATCTTTTAATCTTGGTAGCCATTTTATACCTGCTGCTGTCACTCCTGTCAGCGTCCAAACTCTTTTCAGATTATGTCTGCTACTGTAGTTGTTGGAGAATTTCTTGTTTGGTTTCATGAGGAATGAAAACTTTAATACATAAGTAATTACTAGTCCTCATTCCAATTTGATGGTAATCTATAAACGTGTAATATAAACAGCTCCCCAAAGCACACTGGACACAGTGCTTGCTGAACATTTTTTGGCATTACTGTAAATCAGTGAACACAGCTGCTCTTCATACTGAGAGGAACTCTGTGTGTAATGTGCATGTTCTGGGTTATTTCCTATACTTGTCAAAAGGTGACACAAATGAAAATAAACTGAAATAAATGTCTTTATTATCTTACCAAGATCTGTTTGACTTTGTAACTGAACGTGCGTTTGCTATTATAGTTCTGTGACATGTGCCAATCAACGTATCCTGTGACTCTGAAATGCTTATAATAGATCATAATCTGATTGTGAATGATTGTTTTATTTGCTAAAAAAAAAATTGTCGTTGATATTTCACAAAAATGGGTAAACGGGTAATCTGTGTGAACCTCTGGCTTACCCATACTAAAATGGAACTCTTAAAGTAGGTCGAAGTGAAAATATGCTCATGGGTTAGTGTTTGTTGTGTCTACACTAATGGCACCTCACACACCTCTTCAGGTGTGCTCTGAGCAAAATGGGTCATTCAACATAAAAAGACAGGAACCATCAAGGCTTTTAGTGATGGATCTCCTTCTCACTACTTAAGTCTGAATCTGGTTTAGTCGTGAATGCTACCAACAGCTAAATATCCACTACATACTTTTGTAAAGGTTGCGATGTATCAGTAATTCACATTCACAAGTCTGCCATCGTAAGTGGAACAACACATTGCCTATGTACAAATGAAACACATTTAATTGAAAAACATACAGTCAGAATATGATAGTTTGGTTGTGTATATTTACTTTGGAATATAATCACTGGTTCACTTTCTATCTCTCTAGATATGAGACACAGGTCACAGAACTATGTAACGACTCAAACAGTAGCTCCATAGTAGTCTGTGTGATATTGTGTTTACTGTTGCATAGGTAATGGTGAAATTTGGATGAGCGGGTTTCCTTGAGTGTTACATTTTGACACATGGACGTCAAAGTAAAATCAGCCAGGGCTTACCACAATGGGGACACGTGTGGAATGAGTAATTCTAATGGGGGGGGGGGGGGGATTGGGGGATTGGATTGGATTCCAGACATCCACTCAGTCTGATACTTTCCTTCAGAGGAAACACTGACGGGGCAAAAAAAAAAAGAAGAAACTTTACCCATAGTGACCAAAATGTCCCAGCATCAGTGATCATAAACATGATGTACTGAGGATTCCAGGTGGTCTGAGGCTGAAGCTTTCAGAGACATGACTCAGTCAGCCCCACACTGCTAATTTTTGATTGCAGCTGGTCATGTTGTACCGGGACTCATTTGTCATATTTCCCTGTTTTAAAAGAGTTTTGGCCACTTTATTTGAATGACTGTCAAAGTAAATTGGCCAATGCTTTTAATGGTTTGAATCATTCCATCTTATTCTGGAAAAATGCACTTTATCTTATGTTCAGCTGTGTATTTATATTGATATTGCAGCATTTAATGAGCTCTTTCTGAGTGTATGGGTACTTGGAGCCTATTTGTGGTCTTAGGCGTGTCAACATATAATTGTATATAATCTCGCCCATGAGCGTTTTACCGGGGAAGACAGACAGTATATCAGTCAACCATCACTGTCATCACAGAAACGAGACAATATGTAGTATTGTGTTGTGTTCTCATCTCATCTCCCTGAGAACATTGCTTTCCCCATTTATTTAAGCAGATTACTTCACAGCAGGTATTTCTCAGCGATAATTGCCCTTTCACTGACTATGACGTCTTTTGAATATGGACCAGAAAGGATTTCAAAATGTTGATTTAGGGCATAGTGTTGCTGCAGTGTTATATGATGATTTCCTTTCAGGTTTCTTTTTCCAAAGCTTTGTGCATTGTGGCTGAAAGTTGACACTCTTTAAAGAATGTTGCATGACTTTTCTAATGAAACTGGCCCTGGGTTAGAAAGACAGCAAACTTTTGCAAACTCTAATAAAAGCATTTGTGCCAAAATGCTTCTTACTGGAAAGAAAAAGGCACCCAAGGGACGGAAAACTGTATGACTTTTGCTCATTGTTCATAATAAAGAAAATAGAGGGAAAGCAAAATGCTAGGGGCACTTTATCAAATCTGTCATCAATGCAACACAACATGGATGCATGTTTTGCTTTTAACAAGTAGTTAGACTTCCCTGCACAGCCCGCCTGACCTAAATAAACATTCTCTCAATGGTGTTGACATTATAATTCATAAAATTCTACCATCCAGCTTATGTCAAGACAAAACACAACAAGTTCATTTTTGTATGAGTGGAGGTGCGTGCATCGTGAGGGTGGTAATACTTAGTTAGGGAAGTAAATAGTTGGCTCCTTCATTTAGTGCCAGATGCTCTTCATCATGTTCTATCATCTACCACACTATTGTAATTGAAATATCTTTTGTTTAATTACAAAAAATCAACAAAATGTTTTTATAGGTACCAGAAGTCAAAGGAGGTGATGGTGCATGCATAGACAAATCCTCCTGATCTTTTATCAGTTATGGGTTTAAAATGGCACAAAAACAAAAAACCAAACAGAAGACATCTGAACATGCAAAGAAATAAATACATAAGTGGAATTAATGAACCATTGTTTGTTTAAGCAGAGTTAAATGGATGCACATCCATTTGTTGGGATGGTTTGAGCTATTTTTGCCATTTACAGTGTAAGTGCTCTCCTAGCTTTTTCATTCTACTTCGCTTTTACAGCAGAAAATAAAAGGACATTTTTTTTATTGCTCCTTACAGATATAAAATACATTTTGTCACTAATCTCCCTGATTTTGCAAACCACTTATGTTTTCCTTTTTATCCTGTGTTTTCAGTATACAAAAGTATTGCAGTATCAGTCAAATATTAGAAATGGATTCAAGATCCATCACTGTGGCTATTTGTATTACACACCTGTCTGTAGAAACATAGGATAGGATTCACATTAGTTTAGGAAACATGGGTGCTCTCTGGCTTGATAAGTGCACCAGTTTATTTCTTTACAATTTTTTAACTAGAAGAGCACAGACTCCACCAAAGCATATCAGCCCCCACCCGCTTTAATCATGTAAATGAGTGATAGGTTTCATTGTCACCTCTGCAAGCAACAGTCTGCCCTGAATAATCGAATGAAACACTCACACACCTCCACCAATCACCACCGAAATGTAAGAATTTCTTCCTTGTACTAGTATCAACATTACCTGAAAATTTGAAATCTGTAAATAATTTTTTGAGTTATCTTGCTAACAGTCAGACCTTGGTGGAGTAAATATCTCGGCACCACTTTGACCAGGTGTACATGCAGAGTGTATGTACGGAGTATTAGGGCCACATGTGAATGTTAAAGTCGAAGTTTAATCTTGTCATATCAAAAAAACTGTTTTTCACACGTCACCCTAATACTCCGTTGTATGTATATGTCTATGTTTGTGATTTAAAAACATTTTTTTAATCAGTTTTAAAGAAAGAAGCTGATAAGAGCCAAAGGGGCCAACCATGGTAAATGGCAAACCAAAACAAAGCAGAGCTGAAGGCTGTATATGCACAGCGGAGTGTTGATTGCCAGGACAATCAGCTGTACCAGCAGTCTTTTCATATTAAAAGGAGTCTTTTTATCCTTGATTGAACATAAATGTTACCTGTCATGTCTAAACTGTCAACTGGAATTCCTGTAATGATGATTTTTATATGTGCATCATACAGCTGATAAATGTCAAGGAAACTGTCATTCTTGTCTTTTATTTGCATGCAGCTTTTATGGCACTGTGTCAACAGTAGCAGCAGCGTTTAGAAATACTTCCTTGATTATTACTAAACACTAAAACACACAAGGATATTGGTAAGAAACCTGTCTCTTTTCCAAATTAATTTAGTGAAAACTTACTACATTCTGATCGTGTAAAAACAATGTGTAACTATTGCATTTTTGCCAGATGTGATTGTGCAGTGGCCTTGTTTTTGTGTGTATTTTACAAGACAAGTTGTATTAATTTTTCAGAACATACTGAAGCACACTTCATTTGAGAAGTTGTGAGAAAATGAGTCACTTCTCAGTCTGCAATTCAGTTTAGCTTTGTTCAGTTCAGTTTAGTGTTCTTGGACCACCTACAGAGTGCGATCTAAGTATACAAGCAAGATGTGAGTGAACCAAAAGAGTTTTTGTTGACCACGTTGATTAATGTTTTGATTATTTTGTGTGCTCGAAATAACATTGAACATTGAACAGGTTTGCAAGTGTGTAAATAATCACTTAATTTATATAGTATCCTTTTCACACACAGTGTAAATTCCAATGTGACACAAATACACAATTTTCAACTGTTGTTAGTTTTGGCTGATTTTTCAAAATGCTTGATATTTTGTAGTTTTGTGCAATGAATTGCTTTCTGCATCCAGGGATGTCGGACCAGCTGGAAAACTGGCTGTAGACTTTTGTAAAAAGGCTAAAAATCCCCAAATTTCCATATTTATTTTAATGCAGGCAACACAATCTTTCATAGGAATATTTGCTCAATAAGAAATAATATAGAAAGTTTGGATGATCTTAGGTCCTGTCTGGTGGCATTTCTGGCTCATACTGTTATGACTACTTCACAAGTGTGTGTGTGTGTGTGTGGCGCGGGGGGGGGGGGGGTGCAACAGGGTACTTCTTTATGGAGTGAAATTTCATTTCAGTACCCTTTTGAAATTTTTACAACAAATGTCAGCAGTTCTTTTTAGGAAAGTATACATCTAAACTTTAACAACAGCAGTTAGATAAGACTTGTGATTATATCTTAACATGGTTTATTCTACGTTTGAGTATTAGTTGAAAATATAGTCAAAAGTACATGGACATTAGTAAAAAGGGAAAAATCCAAGTAATTTTTACATTAACCCCTTGATACAAGAATTATGACAACCTTACTCAAGATTTTTTATTCCTCTTTAGGCTGAAAAAAGCAATGTGATAGAAATCTTTTTAATGAACTTATTTTTTATGGAGTTACAAAATGTTCACTCAGATGGACAACATGTGTTTAAGCTTTGAAGCAAAGAAACATGTGTTTTAAAATGCAATATCAGAACTCTATGAAATAAAATATTTTTAATGCAAATTTTCTTTAAGAAGACTGTTAATTACAGTCTAATAGAATCAGAATCAGAATCAGAAAGAGTTTTATTGCCATTGTTCGTATAATACACATGTAGTATACAACTAGGAATTTGTCTCGGTGTAACGCTGCAACATTCAACATATAGTATATCAATAAAAGAAGAGAAAAAAAAGAATTATATATATATATATACATATAGTATAAAAAATAAAATAAAAAATATAATAAGCATGCACCAAGATAGAATAAGATAAAAATAATTATAGTAAAAATATGTAATGTGCAATTCTGTGGGGGCAATGTGCAAGTCAGTGCAAATGAGACAGAGGTTTTATGTTGGTCATGTGTCCAGTGTTGGCTGCTGTACTTAGTGCTGGGGAGTCTGATTAATAACACCAAACAATTGATTTACACGTAAATATGTTAGTGCAGATCAGGTATTAAGAACAGCCAAGTTACAGCAATGATATGAACTGACTGATATGGAACTAAAACAACAAAAGCCATGAATATACAAGAGAACAACTGTAGAATAACTGTCCACTGTAGTGACCAGTATGCATCAAAGGGTTAAATTTACTCCATAACGAACCATTAGCATGACTAATGGGTAGTTTTCTTCTTTTGGATGTAATTAATTTGGCTAATTCCTCAATATATGTACAGATTATATAGCATTGTTATATTATATTAATAGAATGGTTAACATAATTAATGTGAGCGAAATAAGGAGTTTTGAGTCGTATATAAACAAGGTAACAAATGATAATTATTTAGTGAAAGTATGTTGGTTGTGGGAGGCTGTTGAAATGATCTCTTTGAACAGATGTTGTGGTACAGTGACTAGTGTGCAGTGTCTGAAGACCATTCCCACATGCAAAACCCATTTCTCTCGCTGTCTCACCATGTAATTTGTCTTCTGACAACGTGCAGTGAAGTGACATAACACCAGAGTAATCAGGGATACTTTGTCTAGGAGGGAAACACAAAGGCATGCCTCAGATTCCTTTTCTAAGCTGCTGGAAGTAAAACAGAAAGGTTAACTCAATAATATGAGCAATGCATTGTTAATTCATCAAACGGCTTTGTTTTTGAACTCCTTTCTGGGTTGAGTTTTCCAACTGTTACCAAAAGCTTGAGCTGTTGACACGCCGGATAGGCTTCTATTCTCAAATTTGGTTTTTATAGTCCATATCTGCAGCTGCCCCTTCGCTTCAAAAAGAGTGAATCAGGCTGTTGTTGAGGCAGGGGTTTATCACTGCTGTCTGACACGTTTTCCGCTGCTGTAATGGAAAATAAGACAACCATTTGTCTCCAAGAAATGATTTTATCTACAGCGATAGTAGCCTCTTTAGTTTTCACTTTCAACCTAAATATATTCATCATAATTAGTAAATTTGACATGTTTGTATTGTATTGTAAATTGTCCTTATCGTATGTTGATAATGTACCGACCAAACTGTAAGGCTTTGTTTTCAACTCCTACTTTTAGGTTGTTTTTTTTTTTTTTGTTAATCTCTCATTTATTTTGTGTGACCGATAAGAGTTAAAGAAGATAGACAATATATATAACTGAATACATACAGTCTAATCTCTGTATCATGTTGTTGCACATCTGGATCTCCAAGCGTGTGATGCACTCCTGTGTCTTCATTATAACTGTATCCTGAAGGTAGAGCAGACCCTCTTACACATCTGGCTTAGTGGCCTAATGAGAAGTACAGTCCTGTGTTTCTGTAAGTTTTCCAGGCAAGGACAAAGAATATTTAATTTGCTTGGCAAGGACAGACCTGTGTCCAGGCAAAGTACTAAACATTTTTTTTTTTTTTATGGTGCAACTTCATTCCTGCTGTTCTCTGAGTATGACCGACAAGGTTTTCCTCAGGCAGTGTGCTGGGGTGAGTCTGGCAGAGCGGAGTGTGTATGGAAATCAAATGCAGTAGTTCAATTATACAGATTTTGGACCAGGGACATTGAGTATAGGAATGGAATATGAACTCAAGTTCACTTTCTCTGTCTAAACTCTGATTAAATCATGGTACGCAAATATTAATTCAGTTCTCATACAAGTTTTAAAAAGTTCTGTGCTGTCCCATAAGTTTTGGAAGTCATTATAGACCGTACGACAGAATTAATTTTCTAATTAAAATGTTTTAATTCAATATTCTTTGGATCAGTACATCGCCATATACATGTCACCTGCCTGTCAAACATCTACATAGTTTTAATGTTTGTGAAAGTACTTTGTTATAAAACATTTCTCATGCACAGTAAATTAACTCCATGTGCATTACTTTCCCCCATGTGTGGTAGATTTCCAGTAGCAAACATAATGTGAAAATCAGGCAGAGCAGTAAACCTTAGGGCATTGTTAGTCTGTTTTGACATCATTCCATTTCCCCATACATTAGAGTCCTATACCCTTATTCAAATGTAGTCAATGTTTTAGAAAAAGCATCACATCTTGTGTTCTTCATATACTACATTCCACCTGCAGGCAATCAATGAACCTTCACCACTTACAGAGTTGATTTTAAATGGAGATACATGGTATATATTGAGCCTGTATAATGTCATGGCTTTCAGTAAAAACACATTTATGCTTTACTGCATAAATGTGGTCCAAAACCCTTTTGGGATAGTACAATTGTGAACTAACTGCTTGAGCAATTGCAGCATGAGGATCCATCTTGAGAATAAGCTCATTAAGGGTACTAAGTATGGAGGTACAAAGGCACATCTGCCTTCCTTCAGATTCTTTGTCTTTATTTTCCAAATGCCATAAATGTCATCGCTCACATTTTCCAACAGGAAGCTGTTCACAGATAAAAGTCTTCTGTCTAACCAGTGACAGAGTAACTTTAATAACAAATAGCTTCTATTGAACTAAAAATACTTGCATTTCAATTGATCTGTGTTGTTTGTGAACTATTTTAAATTTGACATTTCACTATCTGTGCTTCCACTGGAACTCAGAACAAAGGGTATTTCAGACAGCTTCTTTAAATATATCTGGTTTGTAATTCGTTGGAAAAATCCCGCCTGTGTATAGCGGAAATAGTCCTTATTCTCCAAAACCAAAGTTCAGTGGAACTAAATTGGGAAGAATCATGTCATTTGAGATCTAGTTTAACACAAATAAGTTATTTGTTACTGAAATAGTCAGAAATACTGAAATTAAATAATTCAGTTATATGAATCACTAATATGACAATACAAATTAAATAAGTTGTATAGTGAAATAACATACATGAGAGTCTTGTTTCTCCCAATATAAATAATAATTTATCTGCAACATGATATACTAAAACTTTTGAGTGGGATATAAAGTAAAAAACTCACAAAGACTATTTTTTTCTATACCACTGGTAAAAAAAATAAATCAGTTTCAACCTTGGCACCAAAGAGTTTCACGACTGGGACTGAAAGATGTGACCTCTGGTTCATTTCAGGAGAATTAGTGCCAAGTGTTCAGGGTTGGAAGAACAGAGTTTTGGTGTCAAGGTGCAGAGGATGGACTGTCAGAGACATCGGACAGGGCAGACTAACCTTCTCTGTCACACAGTACTGGGTTGTGGTCAACAGAGACGTCTCTTTTATGTCTCAAACATCAAAGCTTTCAAGGCTTCACACAAGGCTGCTGTGTACCTGTGAATACTTGTATATGAGGCTGAGTCAGTGAAGTGAGGCAGACATCCAACTGATAATGCCACAGTATGCTTAGTACAGCATTTTTTGCGTAATTTATACATTTTATTATAAATAGTCACACTATTTTAGATGTAAATCTGCCAGTAGCCCAAATCTGTCATGGCTGTGTAACAAAATTTACAAAGAAATAAGAAAAACGCAGCATCACTTAGGTTTCTTTTTCTTTTTTTTTTTTTTGTCTGTGCAGACATGTCGTCTTTACCAGGTCACTGAAGTAGGACAGTCTCTCAAAAAAGAGGGCAACGGAGGATAAATCTGGTGCACCTCTATTTCACTGTTTAATTGAAGTCATTTCTTATGTATACGTACTTCATTTTGCTTGTCATGGTTTGTTTGTCTTCACTCAGCGGCTATCACTTTGACGCACAGCAAACAACTTTAATTTGTGAGACTACTTACACATGAAATTGTAAATGTTACACAAGAGCTAGAGTATGTTTGTGTGGAACCGAGCAAGAGAGGGGGCATCTTGGCTAGCCCCCTGTTTGACCCTTGTTCACCCCATCTCTCTTGCTCCTCCCTGGATGAGTCTTCTCCTAAACATGTGTGCAGCTGTCAGCTGGCAAGCATTTATGTGAGTGTGTGTTGCGTGTGCATGGATGTGTGTGTTTATACACATATCATTCCCTATAAACGCAGAGGGTTTTTTATTGAATGGGAAAGTCTGTAGAACCAAAGCTACTATTCTTTTTATAACATATAAGCCATAATGACACATTTAGCAAACACTCGATTATCTCTATGGTCCAAACTGTACTTGTGCTGAAATATTAGCTGTGTTACTGATATTTTATGTTCTCATCCAAGCAGATATGTTATCATAGTGACATTATGTTATGGCTTTTCTTATTATTCACCTTCCATTGAACTCATGTGTTACATACATGCATACACACTTTTGTGCTGCAGTAGATATTCCAGATCAGCTAGTGGATGTTTGCAAAATACTGCTTCAGGTGTTTTTGTAGTATTGAAGCCAAAGTCATATTCAACCTGTTTATTAGTCTGCTGCAAAACTGATAATGTCTCCGGTGACAACATCTGGTGGTCACATGAGAGTTGTTGGTTCAGTCCATAGAGATGATGCTGGGCTTTCTGTCTTTGTCTCTGTTGTCCCAAAACACATGTGATTATGCATGAACTGTGTAAAGGAAACTGTAATCAAGTTTGTGTCTCTACTTGTTAATAACATCAGTTGTTTCTCGTTCTGTCTTTTAGCTGCTGCTCCCAAATTAAAACGGATGAAGAATCCATTAAGAGTGGACGAGGGGAGCAAGCTCACAGTCAAGTGTGAGGCCACGGGATACCCTAGCCCT
The DNA here is from genome assembly GCA_020466265.1 of Siphamia tubifer. Lineage (NCBI taxonomy): Eukaryota > Metazoa > Chordata > Actinopteri > Kurtiformes > Apogonidae > Siphamia > Siphamia tubifer. The sequence goes on from CM035796.1 coordinate 20,571,094, forward strand.
ACCTACACATGGTTCAAAGATGGCAACGAGCTCAAGAAAACTAAAAATATCAGAATAAGGCACAGCCAGTAAGTACAAAGGGTATAGGTGTAAACCTGTACATGTACAGAAGTTTTGCTGCTCAGCCCCACAATAATGTTGACGAAGCTTCCTGTTGTTATCATTTCTGGGCTAACAGCAGTGACTAACACTAACAAATGTCACACTGTGATGCCTCCTGCCTCTTCCTTCTTTCCTCTTCATGGCTTATATCTACTAGCTCCACCTCTAAAACCTATACAGTAAATCAACTTCCATGACATGATAATATCTCTGAAAAATATACAGCTCTGGAAAAAAAAAATCAAGAGATCACTGCAATTTCCTCTGCATTCAGCGTGTCTGCATGTATGACAGCCAGTCCATTCCTGTATTCTATGCCATTCTATTCCATTGACCTACTATTTATGATTTGAAAATTAGCTTTGTTATTTTGATCATGCGTTGTGTTCTGCAGATACATGTTCTAAATAATAAGATTTTTTATTTAAAGCTGTCATTCTATAGTTATTTCATTAATATTACTGTGTTCTCCATTGTTATTGAATACATTGTGTGTTGGTTCTATTAAAAAAAAAAAAAAGGCCGGATTGCTTTATTTCAATCAGTTTTTTCACAGTAATAAAATGACTTTAGGTTGAACAACAGAGTTTACTGTTACTTCTTCATACATGTCGCGACCACAAGGCATTTCTGATTAGCCCAGAATGCATGAAGGAACACTCCCCCTTCCCTCTCACTGTGTATGTATTTAGCTTTACCCAAGTAGCATCCAGCTAGGTTTCGTGCCGTTGCTTGTTCTGAAAACATGCAGGGGAAAAAACAGGCTTTATTTCCACAGAGAGCACATGAACCAGTTTGATCCGCCATTTTTTTCCAGTTTGTGCAGCAGCTACTGTGGCGCCGTCTTCTCATGTAGATGCTAATGCTACAGTAATGCTACTTCATATTTGCTGCCGGGGATGAGCTTAACCCCACGTGGGTGATGCTAAAGTCCCTCTGACATCAGACGGACCAGCTTTTCTGGGTCCCTCGTTCCTTTTGTTGTTTTCTGTGAATGCAGTATGCAGCCAGTGGAGGTGACAAACCACTGTCAAAGGCAGCATGTGTTGGTAAGTCGGGGTGACCCATCAGATTCCAAAAGGAGCATGGAAAAATGGTTTTCAGCAGAATGACACCTTTAAAATTTGGGAGAAATTGGTTGGTTATAAAACAAAAATCTTAATTTTACTCCAACACATATCTATAAGTGAAAGTGATCATTTAGCAGTGGCTTCTTATTTTTTTCCAGAGCTGTATTCTCTCCATCTTTGGCTATGAGTTATCTTGTTTGAGTTAATTTATTAACTAAATTACATTGTATATAAGTATAATAAGTATAAGTATAATTATTGTTTTAGGGGTACTTTTGTATATTATTTTTGTATATATCGCAGTTATCACTTATGATTGTTACAGATCATTCCAGAGATCTATGCCTTATGCTTATATGTAGACAGAAAAAAAGAAGAAAAGAAACCAATCTAAACAGTAAAACAATAAAATGGATAATCTGTCAGTTGGTGCTAACAGAGTGACCCTTTAGGTTGATTATTTCCTGAAAAAGAGTAGCATTCCTCCATCCTTCCTAAAATTATATACACATTTTCTTAAATTCGTCTCAATGTTTCACCAGTAACCGATAGCATTCCAGTGGTATAATCACGAAATGTAAATTTGTATATGCATGTTACACTCCTGTTGTTCAGAGCGACAAGTTGGCTCATGTTGTTTCACACGTGATGGTGTTAGTGCCGACTTTCATCTTGACATTTATTGCCTGCCAATGCAAACTCGGATTGCACCTTAACGCAATCTTGTGACGTCTTCCAGAAAACAAAAACAGTCACACACTGTCCTAGTTGAAAAGTCATTAAGGTGGGTTTTCATACTTTGTTGTGTCTAATTGGCTCAACAAAAATAGCAACAGTTGTGAATGGAAAAACTGCGGACTGTTTACCTTTACTTAATCCTTTATCATTCACTTGGCACAGTTGTAGATTGTAGCAGGTACCTGCTTTAGCCATGTTTGTACTTATGCAATAAGCCCATCCAAGCACCAAGAGGCTACACACCTTTGTGTATTTATTGCTTGACTGTGCGATGTGACCCATCACCAACATATTAATGTTCCACAGTAAATAGGCCTGTGAAAAAAGAAAACTGTAAAACAGCCAACAATACATACACACCCATAGTCCACCTACACAGTTGTGTATGCTGTCTGACGAGACGTGCCTTGCCTGAGTGTATTTAAATGAACTTTAACAGACATATCTCTTACTGTCCTGATTTTGCTGTTGTTCCATTCTATGTTTTCAAGGCTGGACTTCTTACTGTGTAGCAAATCCACTGAGTTTTATCATACTACATAATCCAAAGTGTTGGTCCATCAAACTTCACAATTAATCTGATCGATCAGAAATGAGAAACACTAGACTGGATGTGCAGAGATCTTAAAAACAAAACAAAACTGGAAGGGTAATTGGGTAATTTAACAATTTGAGTTGTAGTAACTTTTTTCCACCACAGTTGTCACTGTTGAGTTGTGTTTGCTTTACATTTGCATTATTAGGACATGTACTACTCAACAGTAACAATCCACTGAGAGGATAATATAATTGTAAAATGTATATTAAACCCCACTTGCACTGTTAGTTTTTTCAGGGTTATATTAGGCCTGCATGAGCGATTCTCTGTCCCCTTGAAAGCAGTTGTTGCCATGCTGCCGTGTGCCCTGTTGTCTGCCTCTTTGTCCCCCATGTTCCCACTTGTAGCGTTTCCATGCTATTTCCTCCCTGCCCTGATTCCCCTGACTCAGCTGTGCAAGTGTTGTCTCCCACAGGAAAAACTCCAGAGTCCAGATCAGCAGAGCAAAACTGGAGGATTCTGGGAATTACACATGTGTGGTGCAGAACCTGCTGGGAAAGGACAACTCCACTGGCACTGTTAACGTCCAAAGCAGTGAGTACTCCGAGTCCTAAGAAACAAGTGAGGTGGCACAGATGTACTGGCGTTGTTGTTGTTACGACTGTTCTTTTGCCAATTGAGAGATCCAAAGGAGCCATCGCAAACAGGCATGTAACAGTGGTAACACGCATGGAGAACAACTGTCCACACATATGCTTTGGTCATTTATCAGTGGAACAGTACAATGCACTTGGAGGTGAATGGAATTTAAATGCAATGTATGGTGTGATCTCTTACTTTTTTTTCTTTCACTACATCCTGCTGGCAATGTGAAATACCCCCAAAGTGTACAAGGCCTCAGACCAACACCAGTACATAACAAAAGCAACAGACTTTAGAGCATTAAACACACACAGAACAGAAGTGGAACTTTGAAGGGGGGGGGGGGGGGGGACTCTAAATGTTCAGAGAGTGTGATAGAATTTAACAGGCTTGTTCAGTAGTAGTGTGTGCATCGCTGAGTTTTGCAAAGTAGTGTAGCAGATGAAAGAGTTTTGATAACAGCTGCTTCCATTTGGTGGGGTGGTGAGTTTGTGTTTGTTCCAAGCGATGCGGGTAGGGATTGTGCGGCTGCTGTGGGTAGCTTTTTGTTTTGTGAGTGGATAGAGCCTGCATAAAAAAAATATAAGGACCTAACTGATTCGATACAATTCGTGCCTTTTTTTTTCAAGGTGAACTTGATGTTATCTGGTGTTGGACTGTCAAAGAACTATACAGCAGGTTGTCTGGCATGGATGAGTCAGAAACTGCTTGATGTTCTTGAGGAATTGCAACTTCCTGCTGGCACATTGAGTTCACCTGCCTGCTCTGTCTGAAGCCTTCTGTATAATGTCTCAGCTGACTTTGATACTGTGCAGATACTGTGATTTTGAAGGGAAAGAGGCAGTGTGGGGTACTGTATTTATTTTTTTTAATTGAACATCACATATGCGACATGGCATGATTTAACTTTGTGCCATTGTAAATCAGAACACTGACCATATTTAGAATCACTATACTATATGCATTTTTGAAGAGTCACTGAATTAAGCAGTCTTTGAAGGTTCTTTACACAGCATGATGAGATACTTTTCTTCCCATGGCTGACCTTGACTACGGGGTGATTTTTTTTTTTTTTTTGTGGACATCCAACACTGTTATGCAAGATGTAGCTGATGAAGGAGAGGGAAGAGCTGGAGTTTAGCCATCACTCAATGTCCTTGCATTCACATTCAAGCACAAAAGTCACTCCCCCTTCTCTCTTTACATTTGTTAAGACTACCTTTTACTACTGTTGTTTACAGTTTGCAGACTTAAGCTGAGCAGCATTATTACAGAAAGGGCCCTTTGTGTTTAGAAAACAGAGATCCTTAGTGGTTCCAACATGCGGGTTTGATATCCTGCAAACAATTGTGCAAAAAGAAGTCATCCATCTTACATTTAAATGGGGCAGCATATTGCCTCCTTTTATTTTATGACAGTTGAAAAGCTCCATTTGAGTTTTATAGCCATATCTTGTGACTTAAAACCATGTGCTTGTGTTGACACTTGGACTAACTCCAGCACCGTGATATATTTCTTTTCAACCCTGAGCATGCAATATTTAAAAGATCATTGACCCCAGGATTCCAAGTTCTGCACATACAGTGTTCACATTTATGAAAAATTCATTTGATAAATAGTTATCCCTGAGAAATAATCATGCTAATAGCAATTATATGAAGTAGGTCAGTGTGTGCTTTGTATTCTGCAAAGGTTGGGGAATCCCTGGTGGTTGCACCTGTTTGTCTGATGTTTAATGAAGGCTTATGAACGTGTGACTGGTAGAACATGAAACTCTATATGATGATCTTAGCAGGGTAAAATGCGGGTTTAATATGACAATATCAAACCAAATCTAATATTACAAAGCAGTGAACAAGTTGGCTGAAAGTACAGTAGCTGAAATGGATAAAACATGGCTGAACAATGATATGATACACTAGAGTGTTTGGACTTAAAATATGATATGACTACATCTGGTATAATAGGCTGCACAGTGACACAGCTAGCATTTAAGCAGATTTGTTCCTGATGGTTACCCCTTGCTTTGACTCACACACATCTGTCCACCTAGGTGTGTACATATGCTGCACATCTATATGTTCTTTGTTCGTCTTTGTGTCTGTCAACACTGGCATTTCCTGAAATCACTCCTGGATATTCACACAATAGCATCACTGTAAGTCCTATCAAGTAGCATGATCACTAGATGTCTGTCTCTGTGTGTTTTTGTTTTGTGTATGTGCGAATGTGTTCACTGTTCAATAAAAAAAAAAAAAAAAAAAAAAAAAAACTCCCATTGTGTTACAACAGCACACCTCGTTCTGTCATGCTTCAGGGGAATAGGCAAGATGGGGCGAATCAAGGGTGGTATGTCCATAGGCTGGGGGAGGGCGTCACTCAAACTACATACGTCAATAAAAGGAAATGGCACCAAACAGTGTGTGTTGCTGTAATAATCATAGACTGATGAAATGCTAAAACATTGGGTCATTAAGATGTACCACATTCGCAGGGACCTTAGTGGCAGTAATGGACTTTTTGTGCTTTGTTTTTTCAGGGGAGGTTGCATTTAAAAACAAGTATTTAAGACAAATATGAAATTGACTTGATTAACTTGATTTTTTTTTTTTTTTTTGCAGAAAACATATCCTTGATTTAGTGCAATAGCAAGAGCAAAAAGAAGAGAGCATGGATAAATGGAGAGAAAATACTAAATGAGAGAAAGCATGACAGAAAGCAGACAAAGACATTAGGGTAGAGAGCAAGAAGGAGAAATATCTAGAGGAAGAAGGGACATCAGTGAGGGAGGGAGTGAGAAAAGTATGAAGTGGAGGAAGACGAGAGCCTTCTGTGTTGCAGAGGAGACTTTCACACCCATTTTAGATGTAGCTCGTGCTTACGAGTTTTGTCTATGGCACCGTACTACTGTATCTGATGCCTGGATGGTTATGTCAGTGTCAGTTTATCAGGCATGTGTACATGATAGTGTAACAGAGACATGAGGAAGCAGAGGTCTATAATAAAATCCACTGCCATCATGGTGTGTGATAAGCACAAAGCTAATGATTGGTAATGGAGTCAAACAGCAGCTCTGCACAGGAGCATCTTTGTACCCGTACAGTGTCGCACATGGCTGTGCCTGCTTGCTGTCTATTCTGGTGGAATCAGGCTTCGGGAAACCATCACTCAGCTCCACCACATGGCGAATGCAAGCCACCACAGCCAAGCTCAGCAGCTCCTTTTCTGCACCAGTCACTGATTTCATTGATTATTGTGCTTGTGTCAGATCTGAGCAAGCTGGCTATAGATTTATTTTACTATAATAAAATACATTTTATGTGGGTGGTGGTGGGAACAGAGGAGGCTTGTGGTTTTTCTGCATTGCTTTTCATCATAAATAATGCAAACACTGCATTAGTTTCAAATTTGCATTTACACTGTTGTGCCATGTTACAAGGATACAGTGAAACTCATTTTCCGCAAATGAAATTTCAGGTAGAACAAAATCAACAAAGCATTTTATCAACGAGTTTGAACATAGGTTCAGATGATATGCATAGTGTCAATTAGACATGGCGTGCAAGAGAAACCTGACGTGTGGCCTTAAGGTGTGATTAGATATTATTGGAGTTGTCTAAACACTGCTTAAATGAAAAGAACACACTGTTATTGTGCAGAATTTGCTTGATAGGGGAATATGCAGAAAGGAAGTAAATTGCAATAAAAACTAAAATGGATAAAAGTTTATTGATACTATATGGAACAGCTGCTAAATATGCAGTCTAATTTGACTAATGCTTAGTCTAGCAAGAAAAGAGGCATGTTTGCACCCCATAATGTGCAGCACAATGTGCACATTTCCTTTAGTAGAAAAAAAACAGACTGCGTGTTCATGGCAAAATCTAAACTCAAAGTGAACCTCTCATGCATTTTAAGGACACAGTACACAGTGGCTTCATGCCAGCCATTCAGGTTGCCAATAACATTGAATGATTGGATTTGTTGTGAGATTTTACTCATGTCACTTTGTTTGACCAGTAGAAAAGAAATGCACACTGTCAGCTGATTAAGTGCCAGTTACTGTAGAATTATTCAGCACAGATGGTTGGATATTCTGCTGAGTTGAATGTTTAAGGTGGTTGTTATCACTATTTCTTGCCTCAAGACTTATTTAATACTCTCTCCTGCTCAGATTTTGGCTACTTTTGGGATTGGAGTTTTGAAACATGGGATCAATTTTACATTCTTTTCATAATTCTCTAGGCCGTCTTCCATGTTTTATTGTTTGCTTTTTGCCAATCCTGGCATGATGACAGAATGCACAACAGTACACAACATGTGTGTGAGGGAGTGTGTCCTGGTGGTCTGCAATATCATATGTCCTTGTAACAGTTTCTGTAACAATTGCCGCCTTTTCCAGAGCGGTGTTTTCAGCCTCATGCCCAACCCCCAGTGTGGAGGACCAGGGACCATTTGTTGTCCATGCAGTCTGACCTCTACCCTGTAATCAGTCTGGCATGGTAAGACCTGGTGGCCTTCTGCAGAACGGTGTAGTATATCATCGACTGTTTTCTATAAGACCAGTGTGATGGAGCAACACTAGTCAAAGTTTGCTTGGCTCCACGTGGCTTCAGATTAAGGCCTCCCATTATCCTACGGGCTGCTGTGTTGTGATAAGCGCTTGTGAGGCAGCCATGTGTCTACAGGCTGCAGGTCACATCCTTGGGGGGTGCTGTGCACAGCTCCACTGAGAGAGTGTGTGAGCGTCCAGGAATGTGTTGATGGAAATCACAGCTGAACATATGATTGCTCCAACCTCAGCAGTCATGCTGGGGCCCACCAGCAACAATTTCGCGCATGCACGCACGCAGGCCCACACATACACACACGCACATACCTTTACATGTTTTCACTCACCATCCTGAAGCCAAACACAGTCACCCTTGTCATAGAACTAATGCTTAACCAACTAAAAATGACCTAATAACTCTTAAAAGCCAGTGTAAAAAAAACAACATCTTAGCACCCTAGGCTAACCTTAGCATGGTCAGTTTGTTGAGATAAAGGCTTTACAAGGTGTCCCTTAGGCATACTAGTCATTGTTGAAGCCCCATCATGGCCCATATGTGCTCAACCAGACTTCAGGCCAGTGTAGAGACAGAACTCAATGTCATTTTATCCCCAGTATTGCACAATATTTAGCTAACTATTAAACTACAAAAAAATAACTTTCAAGCATTAAAAGATGCATCTGATTAGCACTGATATTTCTTGTTCTTATTACATGATCCTTTATTAACAGAATCACAAAAGCCATTAAGAACCACAGATTAAGGGAATTAAGTGATACAACAAAATAAAACGCATTTCTAGTTTATCTAGACATGAATGATTTGGGGAAGTGTAATACTTGTTTTAAGATTTTAAATCCAAATATACTCTGATTTAATCTTTTCATATATAACAAAAGTTTAGTTTAATTTAGTTTAGTTTACTTTAGTTTAGTTTAGTCATAAATCAGATGACGCAAGTAACATTTGTTTGTTATTCTTTTTCTGGGAACAGAAGTGATTCACTGAAAAAACTGAATAGATTAATGAGTAACACAAACTAATTAATATTTTAAATATAAGAGATGACATTAAACTCTTGCACACATTGCATTATGGGATTCAAATGACACTATCAACTTAAGTTCAACTATTAAGGCAGATGTGTCATAGTTCACCAATTGTCAGCTCATATCCTGTCCTGATTATAGTAGATATGTGTGAGTCTTCTATGCCTATGTTTGACATATGTGTGATTAGTGTTATTTCTTGTCCTATCTTCCAGATGTAAAGGCACCGAGTGTAAAAACATATTAAAAGTTACATTCATTCTTAATTTGTCTGATGTGATTTAGCACATTTTCAGTACAATATTTAAAAAAAAATAACCATTTTAACAAAAATAACACTTTCTAAAAAGAAAAAAAAATTGTAATCATTTTACACTGTTAAGTGTTATAAAATATTCTTAATTGTAACGCAAAAAAAAAGCAGGATGCAAAGAACTTCCACTCATTTTTTCCAGTAAGTCATATCTATCTTACGTCAGTGGATAAGTTAGTATGCCTCTGAACTACATAAACAACAACTTCCTCCACTCCATCTATTTCTATCTTCAGTCTGAGTAGTAAAAACAAAACATAGTCACTACCACTACGCAAGCGACAAGATAAACTCATCCCGAATGACGCCACAGGATGTTAGCCGTGGCCGTGGCTGGATGTGAGGTATCTGTTAAGCCAGTCAGTCTCATTGATTGGTGTGGGTAAGCTGCAGCAGCCATGTCTGAGAGCAGCAGGCCCTCACATCTGCCGAGAGTTCTGTATTTACGGGCCACAGGAGAACAGCTTGTCAGATTTCGTGGATCAAACTGCTATGCTATTAGTCATGCCCACTTTTTCAAAATTATCCTTAGTCCTGGGGTCTGGACACAGACATTCCTCTGAGATGGTCGTCTGATTGCACCAGAACTTTGGGTCTTGTCAGTTTGTGGGTTTTCACCACAAAATCAGGTTCCAGTTATGCTCTTCGGATGTTGTAATGTAAGAGACTCACAAAGCACATAACAATTTGCTGATAGCAAGGACACAGGGGTTTTGCTGCTGAGTGTGTGCCATGTTAGATTAAGTGTGATGCAAGAAATTGATCCTGATCTTGGCCTCTTGGAAATAAAGCCGGAAAGTATCTTGACATGTTGCAGTCACCTTCATGACCACAAATTCCTAAGGTATACAAGGTATTTGTAACAGGCTCCAGGCAGATTTCAGAAACATGTTATCCTGAAGATATAAAGTACAACGACATAGATCCAGATTATTTTTATGACTACTTTGCGTGACAGAAAACACCTCATTTGTGTTTATGTGGAAAAAAACTTCATCATATTACACTAAGAGAGCATGTTTAATGCCATCAGTTCTTTTTTTTTTTTTTTTAAACTTGATATAAATGCATTTTTCATGAGGATGTTTTTAATTCTGCCTGACATTACAGTTGAGCACATGACAGGTGGAGGGTGTAACAGTTTAGATCTTGTTTTCAAGTTCACCCACAGTTTTATTTAGTTGTCGAAGTAGTCACAAAGCCGTCACTTCACCCACACTGCATTTGTTTTTGTTTCGCATAAGGGACTTTCTGCATTAGTGGGCAGCATCCGACACAGTGGGAAGATCCAGAGTAAATGGAAGAGTTTATTTCATGAGCAGATGAACGCCCACAATGTTGTAAGCCTAAATCATGTGCTCACGTAGCATCGCTGTGCTACCGGGACGTAGCGTGTTGCTTCAAGCCAGTTAAAGGTAAACATACAAAACAGGACTGAGAATAGGATGATCATCATGCAATGGAATAATACAATTAAGAAGAATATCAATGGATGCTCATACTTTTAGCATATGACAGCAGTAGTTGGATGGTATATGCTCGTTACACCCTGCATATTTTAAAAAAATGTAAGTCTGGGCATGTGCAATTTAATTGAGCATGTAATAATTTTATTTTCCCTCCTTGTATATGTTTATATGAGTGAAAAACCTCCACAACCACTGAAATGTGCCTTCACATTTTTCTAGATGTATTTTGAGGTTACAGCGTCTCAACTCCAAAAGCCTCAACTCAACCTGCCAGAAGACGAGTAATTTAAGTGGTTGACACATAAAACATAAATCACGTTCCTAATATGTCAGTAATTCATTGCTTTTGACAAGAGCTATGCATGGTAGGAGTTATTGCCTTTGCCAGATTTGTACTAATGTATTAGAGAAGAGGCAGCTGCCGAGTAGCACCGTTGTAATACTTCATAAAAAAAAGAGACAAAACTGAAGTAAAAAAATAAATAAATTTAAAAAAAAAATAGACATTTAAGATGATACAATCCAGGAATGTTTCGTAAGGCATCATTATGATTTGTTTGCCTTCATAATTCACCTAAATCCTGCCAATCCAATGTGATAAGTGGACACTCGTAAAATTCTAAGTTATTGAAAATCAAAACACATCTTACATCTTATCATATCCAATAATCTCACTGTGTTATGGGGGACGGTTAAGCCCTCACTGTGAATGAGTGAGGATATTGCTATGTGTGAGGAAGGAAGCAGCTGTTACACTTGAAAAGCTGAGTGATGTGAGCAGGAGGTGACACGAGGTTTTGCTGTGTGCAGGGCTTTGTTAACTCTTCCAAGGCCTGAGACAAAACTTATTTGAGACTTCATTTAATAGCATAATAAAAGATTATCTTTCAGCCCCCTCCTCCAGCTGTCTTGGTGGTCTTTCCCTGATGGTGACCCCAACTTTGGGTGACTGTGCGGGTCTTCACTTGTCAAATAACTCTACCATTGTTGATAATTCACCAAAAGAAGAATTATTACTTGAAAATCATGTCATAAAAGCTTGTGTGTAATGAGTCAGTAATCACAGCTCCTTTGAGGTCGAGCCCACCGAATATTAGTCTATGAGTAAACTGTTGTTCGCTTACATCAAACGAAACCTCAGCTCCTCCTGTTATTTAGCATTTTTGGGAATAAGATAGACAGACCTTACACTTTTCAAAGATGTCTTTGAGGACAAGAGGAACATATATTTACCATTCCACCCCTTAAAAAACAAGCCACAGCTGTCTCTTGTCCTAAACCTCCTATTACTCCATCACGGTGCTTCCTTTTGTTGTTGATTTTGCAGCTGTATTCATCACATCACGTCTGTTGGGGTGACTAAGTTGTTTCCTGAGAATCTCTTTAGAGTAACGGGTATGGGGTTACCATCAGCAGTGTAAGAGCCATTTCCATCTTCGTGTGTAGGTGTGAAGTGTATATGGAATAGGCCTTCCTTTAAACACTGATACACTCAGGGTGAACTCATTTCTTAGTTTACAGAGGCCTCCATTGCCTGTTTTCAGGACCTACAGCGAGTGTGGGTGGGTGGGAGATGGTGTGAGTGTGTATGTATTTGTCAGAAGGAGGCCTGCATCACACACATACAAGCAGACTGTGTGCTTTCTGGCTTTCAGAGGGAAAACTTTTAGTCCTTGCAGCTGGCCACTGGCTGTGTGCGCGAGACCCAAATATGGAGTTGTGGTATATGTCTTCTGTATCTGGTACAAGGTTACAAAGTCTGCCCTTCCTCAGAAATGAAGGCCAGCTGTGGAAGATAAAGGACGATGAATACGTGTGGATAACTCACATTTTGTCCTTTTATAGTGATGAGAATATCTATCTTATTATTGTTGTTGTAACATAACATTTGGATATTTGCATAAAATAGCGCTGGAGTATTTTTGCCACATCTTTAGCTGTATGGCATTGACTAGACTACTAATGGAAAGTTGCTGGTCTGTGTTGTCCTTCACATGCTCCTGTTGCCTCCTTTGATTATCTAATATTTATGTTTTAATGTCCTTCAGCATTGTGCGCTTGATTTTAAGAGAACAAGACATTATGCATTCACATTACATGTAGTATTTATACTTTGACATATTCAAACATTGCCTTAAAATATCATTAGTGTTTTTAGAATACAGAGCTCTTAAGTTCTGACAAATAAATCGGTAGAGAAATGAACTGAATCAATTTACATCAGAGATTCAGCAGATTAATAGAACCACTAGAGGGAGGAGTGAGCCACTCTGCTGGTCTACAGGGGTGAGGATAAAAACTACGGGGTCTTTGACCAAAGCATCAGAAGTGATGAGACGAGATAAGAACCAATAAGAAACTAATTTTAAAGTTAAAAAAAATTGACAAAGTGATTAAAATATGGAAGCACTTTTGCTGGATTCAGCTCTTAATGGGGAAAAAAAAGAAAAGAAACCACTGTTTTTTTCTACATGGGGGAGATTGATTTTGAAACTTATGAAGGTATAAAGTTATTATGTAATGTTATATTTTGCACTTTCTCTGTTGATCCACATTCCAGACTAGACTGTTCTGACCATGTTTGGACCATCCCAAATGCATGTTAAACGACGCAATTAGCAACAAAAACCAGACAGGAAACAGAAGTGATTGGTGGCTTTACTGTGAATGTTTTCTACCTAAAAACAGATTATAGCTCACAAAGCTATAATGTAAACTATCAGCTCATGCAGCACATGAAGACAGTCTTATTTTTGACTGACTGATAAAATAAGAGTTTTGGTTTGAAGATGAAAACCTGACAATGCCATAAAACAGCTGTGTAAACAATAAACTTCATCTTTAATTCAGTGACTGACACAGCTTTCTTAGTGGTCACAGATTCATCCTGGTGTTGACGGTTTGGAATAACAATATGATAGATAACCCCTTCAAATGATATCAATACATCAAATCAATTGTTAAGTTATACATTTGTCAACTTTAATAGGTACATATCAAGACTTGTGACATCAAACAATAATAATAATGGATTTGATTTCTATAGTACTTTTCTTAGCACCCAAAGCACTTAACATTCGTGCCCCATTATTCATTCACTGTCACATTCTCCCTCTAACGGTGGTAAACTATGCTTGTAGCCACAGTTGGAGAAGTATGGGAGCCAATTTATGCCAAACGGCCCCTCTGACCACCACCAAACATTCATACACCAGTGTGAGTGATACTGGAGGCGAGGACGGCAAAGTGTCTTGCCCAAGGACACAACGGACTAACTAGGACAGAGGAGGATTCGAACTGCCAACCCTTCATTTATTGGACAACCTCCTCTATTAACTGAGCCACAGCCACCCCACTCAAATAATCACAAAGGGACTGAAACATGATCTAAATATATGATAAATCAACCCCCTATCATGATGAGTCAGGACTATGAGGTACTGGTGATGACTAACCTTCCTCAGATAGTACATTTCTTCATGTTGTCTTGAAGCTGCTCAGAAGAAGATGTTGTCATCTTGCCACATATCACTACAGCAGATAGTGAAAGAAGTGTTTGTAACTGTTTTTACAAGCTCTGGGATGTGACACTGTAACTTATAACCTTAGCTCACAATTCTGACAGCGTTGTTGGCCGAAACCGCAGAAACCCTGCAAGTCCAAAAAGTTTGTTACATGATGTAATGCTATATATGTTGCATTTAATTCCGACATTAAATTTTGACCAATAAATAATAGAACATTTCATTAATTACATTCCCGATTGGAGTTTCAGAGAACATGTTTTTGGTTTGTCTGCCACTACCAGATATCCTTCAAATTAACACAGTAACTTGAAAGATATTCAGTTTGGAAATTCCATGTTTTCTATATCAATGAATATTGTGGTGGGGAATTTTTGGAAGATTTATCATTTCTAGATTGCCCACAAGGTGCCACTCAAAAGTTTAAAATCACTATATGCTCTTTTGTTCATATCTCTGGAACTATTTCTCTAACTAACTTCAAATCAAGTACAAACGAAAGATCAGGGCCTGAGGATGCCTCATGCCATGAACATCATAGCTGTCTGGTTAAGGGTGTTGGGTGGCATTTGGGGATATATACCTAGCCATTGTTTCCAGTGGCGTAAAACTAGTTTTCAATCATTTAAGATGAGACAAGATATGAGTTTATTTATCCGACCATAGGGTAATTTCAGTTACTAGAAAATAAACAAGTTCAGGGAAAAAGAGAAATTAACAAGCCACAAATGACTGAAAAAAAATACAGAGAAAGATAAAAAAAAAAAAAAAATTGGCAAATATTTATAGAAATATAAAAAATTAATAAACAATAATTAAAAATTTACTGCACTTACTGTATGGTCTAAACTTAACCAAAACTTGCAATGTAAATTTAACTTTTTGTTGGAAAAGTTCTGGATTTGGTAAATGTGCGTCAGTTTCTTCTTCATTGGGATGATGGAAAATAAAAGACACAGCAGATCCTTCAGTGATATATTACATTTTCCTATAACAAAATTAAACCACTGAGTAGTACTCACTGGTCGTACTAAAACATTATTATTATTTTTTCATTCATGCAGTATTCCTATATAAATGTAATTTATGGGACATAGTATTCCTACTGTGTCTGTAAAGCCTCAGCTATTCCTCTATGTCTGTTGAGCTTATGTTATACAAGATACCATCTCATGCATCCAGTAAACACATTTTTTTTCTGAAGTAAGCGTGCAGAAAGTGAAAGCAACTGGCATCCCCAGGCTAAAAAACAAGATAGCAGCAGCGGTGGCAACAGCACACAGCTTAAGTTGCCTCTGAGTTGGGACCTGCCCTGTCTGGGACTGTGCTCCACAAAACACCATGTGTCACTTTATTGCCAACTGCACACGCCATGGTGCCAACCAGTGGCCATACCAGCACCCGTTTCTGCACCCGCACTATACCCTGCCCTGCCTAAGTGCACTTTGCTTCTTTGCTGTGCATGAGCAGCTGTTGTGCAATCACACACTGGGCTGCTCTTTGATTTTACTTCAGTCCTGAGACAATTGAGGCAGGCAAGACCAGGCATATCAGCTATGTGACTGAAAAATGGTAATAGGAGACAAGAATATAAAAGAAGACACACTGGTTGTTGCAGTGGCAGTCTTACTGAAGAGTGGGTGGTAGATTAATGTTCTTGGCAGGCTCCATTTTGTTCATTTCTAAACATTCCTTTTTCATATCATTGTTGTATGAAGTGTGGATAATTTTCCATTGAAGAAAACCTTAAGTGCACTGTTTTTTGTCTTTAAACCAGATTACCAGTGTTCATGTGCATTGTAAAGTCATTGCTTTTGTGCATGTTACCTCCAGTAAATAATAATTTAATTCATTTGACATGAAATCCTGAAATCATGCTTGCCCCAGTGAGTACAATTACAAAATGCTCTAAGGCATAGATGTTGAATATTGCCATTGATTGGGTGTGCCTACTGAACGGGTGGAAGTAGAAGTAGGTACATGCTTGTTTTTTGTTGGCTTTGGCAACCTGATATATTTTCCAACTTAAGATCCTGATGACAACCACCTTTTCTTAACCCTCCTCTTCCACGAATAACTCTTGTATCCATCTCTTTCTTTTCATTTCCTTGTGTTTATCCTGTGTTGCTTTTATTGCTGCAACGTATGCCTGGGCTTGAGCTGTGCTCAGTGGTTTTATATCAAAAAATTAATGCATGTATTATCATGTATGACTAGAATATTTCAAGTGTAATAAATATACATCTTTCTAAACTATAATAGGAGATATTTACATATATGGATGCACTCGACAGGCTGTGTGTGATGTATGATTTAGATATTTACTTTACTGCTACAGTTTGTCTTCAGCTTTAGTAATCTATGCAAGTATAATGCAACCATTCAGAGCCTGTACAATATTAAAAGATTAAAGTCACAAAAAGAGTATTTTCTTCTTTGTGATGCATGTTGCATCTCTACCCTCAGTGCACATCCTCTTTTACCACATCAGACCTAGCTGTCAGCAACTTCATAATATTTGAACCAAAACCGCATTTCCCAATTTGTCCTTTTGTACTTCTCCCTTATCTGTTTATATAACTCATTCATACCTTCCAGAATAGATGGATTTGTTAAACTGCAGAAGGAAAATGGTAGCTGTGCATAATGCAGTCTGCACACGTAAAGGAAGAATGCATGTAATATGAATTGGCCTTTGGTATAAAGATAAAGGATTTCAGTCCCAGCTGTAACAGGAGACATGTCAGACATTCCCTGCCAAGAGTCAGGAGGAGAGGGAAGGGAAGGAGGGGGCACTCGGAGCTTTTTTCCTTATACATAAAACTAACTTGTGGAAAAGCATGCCTGGGTGGCAGAGCTATTACAGGTACTTCCCTCTTTATGTGGCTGCTAAAGGCTCTGTACTTAACACATATATCGCTTCCCCAAAGATTTTTATTGGCCGATTTTAATTTTTCTCAATGTTTGAAGTGTGAGGCTTGACATGACCTGATAAATGAGTTAAAGCCCCTGTTTGGCAGTGCAGTATGGTGCCACCTGTTGACACGCCACTGTCCAACACTGTGTTTACTGGCTTTATGACTTCTCTGCTCATTTTTATCTGCCTTGCCTCACTGCAGAAAAACTGTCAGAGGTGGACATGGTCTGCATGCTGTTCTCCCTCACTGACAAACTCCCAAATAGGGTACATAATTTATACTTTTATCCTGATAACATTGCTTTTTAAGAGTGAAAACACAAAGCTATAACAAAGTCCAGATGGAACAGACCCACTGCTGGTTGAAAATCTGCTTTGGCTTTTCCCCCCTGTGCAGAATCAGATTTTGTCGTGTGTTTTGAGATGGTTTTCTGTTCAAATGCAGTGAAACAGATTAAGCCAAGCCGCAGTAAATTATAAACATTTGTCATAAATTAGCAGGACATATGTAGAACTCTGCACCATAGACAGCCCAACTGAAAATGTATTTCATTACAAAATTCCACATTTTGAGCTGGATTGTGAGGTGCAGGGCAGGGCTGCGATTCAGTGTGAGCGCTTTTCTGTTTGCTGCATATGCACAGGGTGCCTCAAGAGGAAAAAACTGTGCAATAGGGACCTCTCTTTTCATTTTTACGATTTTCCTAGAATCCTTTGGAGAGCGTGGAAAGACAGGCATGTTTATGAAGGTTTCCAGATGGTCTTGCTTGCACCCCCAGCTTTTCTTTTCAGTTCTTGGGCCATGAAGGATTAATCAAAGTCAGTGGCAAGGGCTGATGGCTAAACACTGTGGCTCTCACTAAGTCAGAGGAAACCTCCCTTTAACTTCAACTCCGATTCAGCCCCTGGGCTCACAAAAGAAAGTTGAAACCCGAGGTTAAAAAGCCAAGCAAACTTAACCAAACTGTAGTTGAATATGCGTTGATAAATGCACCCTGTCTTTATAACCCTGTTTAGCCGAGCAGATGATCTCCTTGGGTTAAAGGAATTTGTCAACACCATCCAGCAAAGCAAAAGGTAACCTTGACAAATACACCTTATCTCCAGTCTCTAGAGTGAGGAGGGGGATTTTGACTATAGATGGACAGGACCATATGGAATGTTTAAAAATGCACCAGAACAGATGAATAGAAGTTGAAATGATTTAGACGTACATTGCATATTTATGGATTTCTGTTTAGACCTTGTTGTTCTTATTGAAATCTTAGACAAGTGGAAAATGTCCAGAGTGATGTGATCAAGCTAACCTGTGCTGTCAACCATTTTTAGCCTCTTTCCTCTTGGGAAATCATGTGGATTAAAATGCCATCTCTGGAAAGATGATGACAGCAAATAAAGGAGCATAAAGTGGAAGTTAAAACAAATCTGTTAGTTTATAAATAAGCCTCAACTATTTTTATTCAAAGTTATGCCCAGGGTTATAATGATCACATCAGAGAAAACAGTCATTCAGTTGACAGGACTAACTGGAGCAGGTGAAACAAAGTATCTTGATTAACACATACCACTAACACATTTAAGAGAGTTTGCAGTGTTCTTCAAAAATGAATATTTCAGAATATTTATTTGTTTTAGATTTTATTTTACTCTTCTATGTGTGAAAAGACAGCAGCTGTACAATGATGAACACACCCATGATTCACTGTACAAGTTATTACACTCACACAGTCTTTGCTTTGGTCGGCAACTATTTACAAGTCCACTTACTGTAAAAAAAAAAAAAAAAAAAAAAATCAGTAACACATAAACACATCACACATGTCTCTGTTCAGTTAGTCTCCCTTATATTGTATGTAATCTGTCATCAGGGCATAATCAAACTGAACACAGTCAGCTGCACAAAGTCCACACTATAACCTAAACACAGTCATTAAAAATGAATTTAGTTACATATGGCACATATAAAGGTTGCACATATAGTCCCCCAAGAGTGATGCATTATATATTATCACACACATACATCCTGTGGAGATTTAGGTTTATAGCATCAATGTGCACATTAAATATTTAAATATGAAAAAAAAAAAAAAAGAGTTGAAACAGCAGGCCAGTAGCGTGTGTTTATGTCGAGCAAAAAATTTGATTATGGTTAAATTAAAGCTTTATGTGGAAGGTTTTGAATTTGGGTGTTCAATCATTCAATGGATGAAATAATGCAATATGTATGTGTAGGTGCTCATTAGCCCAGGTCATCATTCTTCTTCAACTGCACTGGTCAAAAAAGGGCTGAAACCAGTCCAGTTAAACTGAGAAAAACAACCCAGAAAAATGATGCTCTCATTTCCTATTAAAGGAAACCTAGAATATACTGTTAAAATATTTTCCGCAATTAACACTTCAGTAAAACATGGGTATAGACATATTTTCAACACTATTTGTTGGTTATAATTATATGCAAACATTCAACCACAATTCTTCATCAGCATTATACGCTCCTAAATAAAATGCTCTTCTGTTATTTGTATGTGTATCCCCAGCCATGTCAATACATTTTTGGGTCTTGTCATTAGTTGTAATCTCAAGTAAACATGTAGTACATCCTAAGTAAACACTGCTTTGGCTGAACTAGATCACCTCAGACATGGCTCTGGTTCCCTCAGTGGGATGGGGTCTGAGTGGACCTCTCCTTGTATGGCTTTTCAAATAGATGAGGAAACTCTCTATTTTCAAGTCTGCGTCAGTTTTGTTTCCAGGGAATTTGTTTTGATTATTCTTATAAATAATAATAATAATAATAATAATAATATTTTTTTACAGTAAAATGGAGCAGTGTGACTCAATGTAACGAAAAAGCTTTAGGGGAGAGAGGAGGTGATAAAATATGCAGATCTTGAGTTAATTGCACAATTTATTTTTTCTGACAGTTATTTGGGATTGTCTGACTGAATGGATTTGAAAAAAAAAAACAAAAACAAAAAACAACAAAGCATCAGTGACTTTCTGATGGTCTCAGTTTAGGACCACATGTTGTGCATTTTAATCCATAAAGACCCAAAAGAAACCACTAATCTTATCAATACATGTACATAATTGAAATAAAATACAATTCATGATCTTTTTTAAGTTCAACATATGTGACTACATAGTGAATCACATAAATACGTCATAATAAGTTACTGATATTTTTCCTAATATTTCTGATTTAATGACCCTCAACTTTTTCTGATCATTACATGATCAGTAATCAAATATGGAATAGATATATATATTGTATTTCATTAAATATAGGAATACCTCATTTTCACAGAAATATGACTATTGTACAATAAAGAGTAATACATTTCTTAATAAAAAGAAAAGTAAAGCAAAAAAAAATATTTGGGAGTTGCCACACAAAAGTAGCACTGGATCTTTACAGGTTAATGTTTTGTGAAAAAAAATAAATCTTACTATTCTGTGGACATTCAGTTTTGGCGTGACATCAGGTTCAGTGTAGAAGCAGAAACTGAATTTAGTGTCAAATGAGACGACAGGCCAACCTCCTAAACCTAACCCTAGACCTTTTACTGTTCCTCAGCAGGGTTTTACATACTTTTGTCAAGTTTTACAAGTTTATTATCAAACTTAAAGTGGATGCACATGTTTGATTTATGTTTGGTGCATCCGTTTAGTTGCAGTTCCATCATTGAAGCCTCCAGGTGTTTGACTCGATGTAACTATAGCTTTAACGTTTATGCTCAACATATTCCTTTGAATCAGCCTGCCTGATGATTCATCCTTCACTGTCAGGTTTTGAAGGTGTGTCCAAAACTGTTTTCCTCTGTATCTTCCTTATGTCATCAACTGAATTCTGGCCCTTAATATTATGATTTATCCTAAACAACATCATCTGAAAACAAGTAAAACTGGTTTATACAAGGTATGGTGTAAAACCAGAACAGTTCTTCACCTCAGTGTCTCCTTTGAATGTGTAATTATAGGACATAAAGGGAAAAGGGGAAAATAGCAACAAATAAAAGGAAAAAGTGGGACATTTGCTGAGCTGTGTCATAGACTGGACTTCACTTGGTGACCAATACATGTCCTCACATTGATGGGTTTTTTTTTACTATTTGGAAGCACTCTATTATCAAGTGAAAATGGTAGCAGCTCATTCACTGGATTTCTGGAATTAAAATTTTTTCTAATGTAACTTAAAAAAAACTTTAATAAAGGATAGCAACGTTTTGGTCTCCTGGACCTTTAATTTTTTTCAAAAAGGTCCAGTGGGCCGAAATGTTTTTATCCTATATTAACATTTTTTGCAAGTTGACTGGACAGTGTGAGGATACCTCTTTTTTTTTCTTCTACATTTGAACCTCATGCTCCTATGTACCTGGCCCTTGAAGAGTTTTTAGGTGGGTACCAGCTTTCATTTCTTGGAAACATCTTTCCAAAATGTGTAATGTTTTCACAAATCCTATTTAACACTTCAGGGTCTACAATAACATGCTCTATTAGAGACAAACATGCAAACATCCAATCTGACATCCAAAACTTTATCATTTTAAGAAGGTGTTTGGCACGTAGCTGATCAAGGTTTTGCCTCAAGACCTTTTAGGGACAGGGTCTTCTATGAAACATAAGCTATAATGTGAGTTATTTTACACTTGAGGTATTATTTCATTTATTAGCAGAAGGTAAAATATCTATACTGTAGGAATGTGTTTTCTGGCCCTTCTAGATGCTTTTGATCACCGACATGCCATGTTTGTTGTTTAGGCAGTTGAACCTTTTCTGCTGATGGGGAAGGTGTGGGCCTCTCCACCTGTGAGTACTCAGCAGTATAAAAACACAAAACACGTTTAGGACGCTCACACTACACCTCTTTGAGTCTGGAGCACCAGGATTCTTCCAAGACCGCAAGACTTCAATTGGTGTGCTCATCAATATGTCATCTTCCAAACAAAGGTTCAAGTCATTTTTGGACTGATGGAGATGAAGTTAATGTTTCCAATTTGCCCGAGGGTACAAGGGATGCAAGCCATTCCAAGTACTTCCCGTGACTCAACCCTGATTAAAATCTTACCATATATATGCTATATCAGTGTCTGAATCGTACATGTGGTTCATATCAACATTTGTAAATGCATTTGTGTCATATCAGTGTTTTAATCATTCATGACATTTCTCCATTCCTTAGAAATGTTGTTCATATGCAACTATTTAACAATATTTATGGTATGATTTATGCACTGACAGTAGCAGAAAAAGATTTCACCCACAATCCACTGAATAAAACTAAACCAAACCACAGTATTTTTTCTAACCCTAACCAAAGCTCTCTTTGTTTGCCATTTAATATACAGAAGTGGGAAAAAAAAATGTTTTTGAGAACCCTCAAAAGTTTACGTAATCTCAAACATTATCATGGAATATTTTAATAAAAATATTTTTTTGCATTTCAGAAGGCATTGCTGCATCAGACAGACACAACTTTTTTTTGTCAATTGTTAATAAGAAAAAAATAACAAAACTAAATTCTTGATACTTTCAACATGTCACATCCTGGATGTATTTCATTATATACTAAAACATCCAGGTTTGACCTTGATAAAACACTGCACTAGCAGAAGGGAGCATGTGGGTTTGGAGAAGGGAACAATACTTGGTAGTGTGACAGGTTAAAGTACCTTTTTTAAAAAAAAATTTAAAAAAATTAAAAAAAAGAGATGCACTTCATAGTAGAAGTTAAGAAGTTAAAATATTATGACAGTTTTATATATATATATATATATATATATACATACATACATATATTTGTAAATAAGTGACATGGTTATTAAAATTAACATATTTTGTTGACAAAATGTTTTTGTCTGATCGATTAATACTATGGTCTTAAAGGGAGTTGTTGTGCACATGTGCATTGTTGATTCTTGCATCATTATTGCAATGGCTGTTGTTGAATAAACTACGGATGAGTGAGAGCATGTAGTTCATGGTCTTTTCAAAACCCTACACAATGCAGCCATTTCTCTCGAACAACCGGGCGGAGAGCGCAACAGTAGAGTTTAATGATTGAAGAGGGATTCTTGATGTAATACAGTACACATGTATGGGGTGTCCACCACTGTAAAACTATACAGATGTCCTGAATCCTGGATGTTCATATGAATGATATTTTTTTCATGAGAAATTTAGAGATTTATAAAAAGATACACATATAACATATTTTTTTCCCAGAAAATAGATTGCAAAAACAAAAAGTAAAACCCCAAATTCCCACTGGATATGTTTTAACAAAAATATTATAATGCTGATACACATGGTGTCTTTGTATTGAATATTTAATAATTGTAAAAACCTTAATATGGAGATTGGGGCCCATGGAGCCACAGTATAAAAATAAAAATGTGGCCTTAAATATGGACAAATGTAGGACATGCCCCTTTATAAAATATTAGATTTAAATCATCATTTAATGCCAAAAGAGCAGAGTATTTTTATGTTGTTGTAGGATAGTGTGCACTTAGTAAAAAAAAAAAAAAAATGTCATGACACAAACCTTTGAACATGAGGAAGTCAAATAGATTCGGCATGACCAGTAGCCAAAGGATCTTTAAGAGCGCAACATGTCTAGGGTTCAAGTATCAGCCTTGATCCTTCCTGCGTGAAGTTTACATGTTCTCTGCCTCCCTGTGCGGGTTTTCTCTGGGTCGTCTGTTTTTTTACGCGCAGTCCACCCACATGTAAGCCAGGTGGGCTGGAGACATATATGTCCATGATTGTCTCTGTACTACCTCGCTCTGCAGAAAACTAATGATCTGTCCAGGACATTTCTCTTCCTTCCACCGGTGCATTCTGGGATAAAGTGCTACCCCAGAGACTGTCATTTTTGTTTTGCATGTATTATACTTTAAAACTTCACAAGGTTTCTATTTTGAGCATTGGACATCTTTACAAGGATTTAGGGAATCTGTGTCTGATCTTTTTACCAGGCGTTTTACACACCGACACTCCAGTGAAAGGTCAGGTGTGACAAAGAGGTACTTCTGATGAACTGGAAAATGTAGGAACTTTGTGTGGAAAACTTTTGAAGTCATGTTGTTTGGGTGCTTTGTTAGACTAGAGATATTTGAATATATTTGGCAGGTCAATAACATGACAATTTAAGAGCCTGCCAGAGAAACAGACAACCATAAATTATAGATCATATCAGCATGTCTTGCAGACACAAAGACTACAAATGAAGTCATAAATCTATGCGAGATTGAGAGTCTTATTAATTATGACGAGCACTTTAGATCCTTTAATGTCAATGAGGAAACAGAATGACATACATGCTGTAAATTTGAGAACAGAAAACAGCGTAGATAACATTAGGAAACACTACACACTGGGACATTTCATTGAGACAGTGACGGTGCAAAACCACCTGAGTGGGAAAAGATTGACAATAAGATAAAGACAATAAGATAACATTGATGAATGATTACAAAAACAACACTGCATGTACTTTCAGTTGGAAACGAGACATGAACACTGGTGTATTTGTGTTGAGTCTGACATATGATCCCAAAAAGATGATCCCTATTTAACATATCCACACTGAAGCTTTTGTACATGGACTTCACTTCCATGGTTGATTTGATTAATACTAAACATTTATTATTTTACTTTGAAATATTGAATTCAGTATTTGCATTGTGCTGACTCATCTGTTCAGATCAGCCAGTGCAGCTTTAACTGATGCCGTCTGTTTTCCTTGTACAAATTAACACACGGGTTAACCTCTGTGGTTGGAGCTTAACTCGAAATGTGCTTCTGAGCGACACAAAGTATGCTTCTTTGACACGCGAGGCTAGTTGAGTGGATGTCTTCAGGAGTTGTGAAATCTTTTCCCTTGTGGCAAACAGCCTACTATATGTCAGAACCAGTGGGCCGGCTGAGTAAAATCTTGTCACAACACAGCGTGGCATGAATATTAGACAGCTTTTATCAGCAGATGTATCGTGATTATGAAGGCCTTTGAGTTGGAATCTCTTGTATTCCTACTAACAAGCTGTCACGTTCTGTTAAGGCGCTAATAAGCATCTGACACCAGGTACAACATTTGACATGTAAAGCTAACTCCGCCCTTGTCAAGCCCAGTCCTGCCGCTGTGCACCTCTCTCAGTGCACCCCTTAATTCAGTAGGCTCTGTTTTCCACCTGATAAGCAGACTTCATCCCAAACATATTATATCTATTCAGTCTGGGGGATTAAGTGCAGATACATGACATTTTAGGCCATTCCAAGGACCTGAGTCAATGCATAAACAACTCCTACACTGTGTGAGGGAAATATTTATCTTTGCTCATAGAACTTCTTGAGATAGTGTCAACACTGCTTAGGAACACAATTACATTTGTGGATGGAAAACTAAGAGTCCTCATGGAAATACAAGTGTATAATGTGAGTAAAGTTAAGAATACTTATAGAGATGCAAGACCATTAGACAGATAAAACACAAATGTCAGATTATTGGTTTCATGATGATATATTAGGATTCTTCTTTATTTTGTGTCTCTAATTTGTGGTTGGTTTACCCTCGAGGCTGCCAGAGGAGAAAGCAGTTGACATAAAAACAAAATACATGAAGTGAATTTCAGATCATAATTTTTTTTTTTTTTTATTTTTTTTTCCCCCTCAGTACCCACAACGCTATCTCCAGGCTCAGGCCACGCCAGACGATGCAACGACACAGAGAAGACCTACTGTGTAAATGGCGGCGACTGTTACTTCATACATGGTATAAATCAGCTCTCCTGCAAGTGAGTATTCTCATCTGGTTTTGGGATGTTATTTGGAAACTGACTTTTGGTTAGAATTTGTTGCATATTTCATCTTTTGTTTCTGAAAAAAAAAGTGTCTAAGCATATGAAATGAAAATGTATTTCCACATATCTCTATTAATTTTCTGCAGGATCCTAACTGTACATTTTTATCCTGCTGTTTATTTCCATAACAGTGTTCCAGTTCTTCTTCTCTTCAGCAGCAGCAGCAACACATCACGGGAAAATGCTGCCAGTCTGCTTAACAACCCACCTGTTATGCTCATTTTTGTGTATTTTAACAGTAATAATGGAGTGAGGCGGTGGTGGACTCATCCTTTTAAGCCATGTTTAGTGTACAGGAGGGCTGAACATTAAAAGCCTTTTCAAAATGTCATGAGTCACTGGTTTAGTAGTGAGCAAATATTTATGCCTGTTAGAGGCCCCCAATGAGGTAAATAGCATCATTGCTTACATTTAAGGTCCTTGGCAAAGGGGATTAGGACCCATGTCTACAGTATCCAGAAAAAACAATGATTCTTAGCTTGTCAGGAAGGAAACAGGTTGACATTAACGTGTTTTTTTTTTCCATTGACATTTGAATTGTGACCTTTTAAAATAAGGGTATGTTGTTGTTTCACACAACATGTTAAATACTTACATTTAAAAGCACTGTTGGCAAGAAACGATTCACCCAAGTGCTGCATTTCAATCTAATGTCGAGATATTTTCATTTTATGCAACTTTATACTTCTATTCCACTACCATTTAAAGGGAAATATTGACTTTTTTCCATTATTTCCCTGACAATGTTAGCCCCTAGTGTCTTTTAACATGAATGTTTGCTTAATGGATAATATAAGTAACTCTTAAAATACAATACATTGTTAAGGATTAAACCAGTGGCTTTCTGACCTTAAGTAGCATGTAGCCCAGGCTCACATTTCAGATGTCTGACTTATTAGCAGCTCCACCAAATAATGATTTAATGATTTTTTTCCCCCTGAAAACTTCTCAGATGGATTCAGTTCAGTACATGAAATCATCTATTATGTAACCAAAAATTAAAGATTACAGTTTAGAAAGTTTAGAAAAATAAGTACATAAAAATGGAAACAGATTTATGCACTTGAACTTTTTTTCCTCTATTCTCTTATTAATCATGTCATGACCCCTCATATTTGTCTGATGTCTTTATAAAAACTGGATAATGTCAAAAACAACACCCGGATTTTGCACAGATGCTTCACTATTAATAAATTATTAATGTTTAACATAACAATCAGAAGGAGCAACGTTATTTTACTTACTTCTTCTACTTGAACTGTTTTTCTGTACCTTTGACTTCACCATATTGATGCTTTTTATTCTACTTAAAGGTTCCAAGTACTTCTTCCACCACAAATGATACTAAACAGACCACTAACGTCTGTAATCTATAACTCAAAATATGCAGATTGCCTTTTGCCATGGCTGTCAAATATTGTGTTGCCTGTTCTGTTCGACCATATGTCAACATAGCACAAGTCGTTTGGATGGTTTGATACAGAGCTGAAATATTGGCGTGGCTTTCTGTGCCCAGTTGGCCCAAGGAAGAATGCTCGACAAGCAGCGAAGACATGGCTGCAACAGCCGTTCAATACGCTGTGTACAAATTGGAGGCAGCAATAACTCAATTGCTGCAGCTAATTCACTCATGGCTGGGGCATGGGTCCAGAAAAGTTGGATAATGCAGTGAAGGCCTGCAGGGATTTGTTGCCCCACAGCCATCTCATTCAATATAGGCCAAGCTTCAGTGGGTATTACTCACAGGCTAAACAAGTCCTGCAGACAGCTAGTCCTACTTTTATGCCTGGCTGCTGCGCTTTGTTCAGTTTGACGTATAAAGTTTGTTTTGGAGACAGACAGTGTTAACAAATTAAGGTAATCATGCTTTTCTGGGGCTTTATTACACATGGGCTGATTTAAAAAAAAAAAAAAAAAGGAGGATTCATCTTAAACTGCAATTATCTATATCTATGCTACCACTGTGTAGGATAAAAATGTGCTGTCCAGTGACTTTACATTTGATTTTGCAGTTGTTGAATTGAACCTTAAAGTGTGCATAAAAGTAGATAGTTTTTTCAGTGGTATTTATTGTATTTCCAATGTGCATTATATATTGCGCATAAAATTTACACATGACTTTGTTTACGTTACGGAAGTAATGTTAGTGTAAAAAAAAAAGGTAAAGGTGGCGGATTTTAGCAAATTTTTGTCCATAATTTAAAAACAAGACACGACTTTTCCTTAAACAGATTTTTTTTTTAATTATTTCTTTATTTTTGTTAAGGCTACATGTCTATTATTGTTAGACTGATGAAACTGCCTCTTTAACTGAAGATAAAAGATAATACAATTTACAGCTGTGTCAAACTCAACTTCTGCAAGCTCATCTGATTTTTAAATTATGGAGTGACAGTATATTTTCTTTCATCTTTCAGCTGGGTTTCCCTGGTCTAGGTGGTGCTATTCCCCAGTTAACTAGCATCACTCAGGATGAGTAATTTAACGCTGAATGTTATGGTGCTCCTGGGAGACATTGTCTGTAACCAGTAAATCATGAGCAATGACCTTTGTTGGAGTGGTGGTCTAGTTGTGACTGTGAGAGGAATGTTGGTTTCCCCCTAAAACACCAACAGCTCATCCTAATGGCCTTATAATGGGGAAATATGGTTTAGCCCAATAAACCGAATTGTGACGGTGGTCTGTCTTTGATTGTGAAAAAGTAAAAGAAAATGTTGATTTTACTTTGACTGACGTTTCAAAGCCCAAGTTAAGAGTTGTACAGTCGCAGCTCTAGTGGAGAAAGCCATACAAAAAAAACCCCATAGTTAATGTATTCCTTTACATAAAGTCTAAAACAGAAGTCCTACTGTATTTCTGCTTCATTTGACTTCCACTCTGTACCTCTGTGTTCTTCAATATCTGTCATAACTATCAAATTTGGAGATTGTGAACACAGCTTTAAAGCTTTAAGGATAAGAAACATCATTCAGTCATTTTTAGCTTTGCTTTACATGCTTTACGCTTATTGAATTTAATTAATGTATGTATTTATATTGATTTTAATGTAGGTCTTAGTCTCTTTCACACATAAGTATCTATTTTTCTACAAAAGCTCCA
This sequence comes from Siphamia tubifer, assembly GCA_020466265.1. Classification (NCBI taxonomy): domain Eukaryota; kingdom Metazoa; phylum Chordata; class Actinopteri; order Kurtiformes; family Apogonidae; genus Siphamia; species Siphamia tubifer. The sequence continues at coordinate 20,599,969 of CM035796.1, forward strand.
GGTGCTAATAACTCCGTAGTCTTTCTGAATCATATGTTCTGTTAATAAAAAAAAAAAACCTTCTTACTGGCATACTTAATATTTAGTTATAAGTAGGAGTAATATTTATTAAATGCACTTGTACAGGTAATAGTCTGTGTTAACAACTAAACCGTTGTCTGGAGTCTGAATAAATATAAATATTTCAACCAAAATATCTGCACTGCTGACTTCGTAAACACATCAATCAGTTTTGACACTTTTTGGAAATTAATATGCCAAGTTACCTGTGTTTTGACTCCCCCCCCCCCCTCCTCTTTTTTTTTAACTGTTGCTTTATGTGACCTTTAACAATTGCATGTGAAAGCAGTTCAGATCCATAATATTTACAGTGCACCTCACTTCCTGTGTTTTCCTTCTCATAACACTTGTCTACTTCTTCCCAGATGTCCGGATGGATACTTTGGCCCACGATGCTTACAGACTGAGCCGCTGCGGTTGTACATGCCCAATCCTTTCAAAAGTATGTTCACTTGATATGAGCAGCTGAGAACAGAGACACAGTTGTCAGTGGATTACCTCTGTGGACTCCTGCTGACCCTCCCCCCCTCCCCCCCATCCCCAGTTCTCTTCCTCTTTCTCCTTCTCTTTCTCTTTCTCAGGTCAACACACAATGAACTGTGCACTACACCATGCACATGGTGGTGTCATCCATGGGAACACTCTTCTTCTGCTGTCTGTAGATGTGCTGTTGTTCTAACTCTGTGTTTCTCTGCCTCCCTCTCTCTCTCCCTTCCCCTCCCTCCCTTCACACAAACTTCTTTTTACTCTCTCTGTCCTTCTCTTTCTTTCTTTCTTTCTTGCTTTCTGTCTCACTCACCCACCACCCTTCTCCTCCCTCTCCTCTTGTGGCTTTTGTTTCTTTCCATCAGGTGTCCAAATGACTTTACTGGTGATCGCTGTCAAACCTACGTTATGGCCAGTTTCTACCGTATGTCAATTTCCTCTTCTGTCACTCTGTCAGACTGTCCTGTGTCGCGCATGCATGCTGGTGTAGAGAGCGCATTCATTTCCTGTTGTAGCATAATAGTTGTGTCTGTGCTGTCCCTGATGACTCATTCACAAGTTGGCATAGCTGACTGGAGTTAAACATGCTGAATCTGCATGTGTTATTGTTTGCCCTTTAATTTGCTGCATTTTGCATGTGCACTGTCCAAATAGGAGCTAATAGTTCCATTGCAACAATTTAGTTGCTTTGTGAAAGTAGACTTTTACAAAGATAAATGCATGTTCCACCTCAATTTAGTGGCACAGAACATACTGAAATGTCTCTAATACTTATAATGTTTTTATGCAATTAGCTACAAACACAAGCACGTAAGAGAGTAAGTCAGGTCTGATCAATTAATATGAATAGACTAGACTAGAAAACTATACAATACAATACAGTGAAGTACAGTGCGATATGATATGATTATGATATGATATGATATGATATGATATGATATGATATGATATGATTATGATATGATATGATTATGATATGATTATGATATGATATGATATGATATGATATGATATGATATGATATGATATGATATGATATGATATGATATGATATGATATGATATGATATGATATGATGTGATATGCCACTGTCACGGGAAAATAAAAATAATTTTTGCAGCTCTTTCTGTTTAGCAGCAAAAAGAAGACTATAAAATAAAAATATCACACAAATACTGAAAATTGTAGGCATATGTAAAAACCTACCGGATAAAATATGAAATATGCATTTGCTACTACAGTACTATTAAAACTACTCACATGTACAAAAGCTAACACTATGCTACAAATAAGAAAAATGTACAACAAATAGGGATATATGTACGCAGCAAATATATGATGTATAATGTACTTATCATAAACAAAGTATCTCCTAAAGGTTCAAAAATAAAACAAATGAAACTGAAATTTTCATCTCAATTAGCTTTTCTAGTTTAGCATCTCCAGATTGTGATGTATAAAGTAAAGATGTGCATGACAGCAGGGACTACACAGTGAAGTAAAACTACATTTCATCAATCTCAATATCAGATTAAAATGCAGTGATCCCAATAACTGTATAAGATCCAATAACCAGTCACCCTGACCCTTTACTGTATCCATCTTCCAATATGATAACTGCACTGTTGTCACACATGGTGCTTGCTGATTTATTTGGTTTGATCCTAATGATACCTGGGTGGTTCCCAAATGTCCAATCATTTCCAGTAAATACAACTCTGGAAAAAGTTAACAGGCTGCTCCAGCTTTCCAAACCAGAACCCTCTGAAAACTTCTGGAATATGATCAAGTGGAAGATGAATGGTCACAAGCCATCAAACAAACCATGGCGGCTTGTATTGTTGCACCAGGAGAGGCATAAAACACACAAAAGTAAAGTGGAAGACTGGTGGAGATTACGCCAAGATACATGAAATCAGGGTTATTCTATAAAACATTGATTTATTTTGCGAAGTAAAAATATTAGTAGTATAGCATTTTACAACGAGTAGTATGTGCAAGAAAAATACTGCACTTTTTGTTATTATGACCAGCTGTCATTTTCTGCATATAAATACCCAAGAAGAGATTTATTTAATAAACAATTTAATGTTGCCAGTAGTTTCTAAAACCTAACTTCACAATGTAAATCAGTGATCTCTTCATATTTTTTCCAGAGATGTGTTTTAAATGCTCTAAATCTCTGGTTTTAAACACAGGAGAATACAGAAAGAATACAAACTCAGCATCTTTTACAGATGTGTTCCGCTATTGAGTAGATTCTTTCACTTTAAAATGAGTTAATACTGTCCTTTTAGTGGTAAGTTGAAACATGTTGAATCCACATCAGGACAGTAAGAGTTGTTTTTACAATACAAAATAGAACCAAAAATTCTGTCTCCAGGGTAGAGATGCTGCTCTCAGATGCCCTCATAGGGTTCATGTACCACACTACATCTTTTCCATCCTGGGGAAAAAGAAATCAGCCCTGCACCACACACTCTGCACAACAACATCATTAAACACATCAGTTGAAAGCTGAATTTTAACTATATTAAATGAAAGTTTTGTGGAAAGTTTCCACCTTCCACACAGTATTGGATCAACATTATCTTATGTGATCAGCTTTTATCAAATCCGCCCTCAGTGCTATTTTGTGGTTTACCTGTAAATGTGTTAAAATATAAAGAAAATATGTGTGCTAGCTTTCTTTAATGACATATATTTATTTCAGCATTTTCTCATTCAAAACCTTTGATTTAAAATGAAACCCTCACTTTGTGCTCTGACGTAAAATCTTAAAATTACTGTACAATCATCTTAGTGTAAAATTAAATATCAGGCTTAGAATTCTTGTCAGATAATGGCAAGGAATCTTCAGTAGATTTATGGCATATTTGTCAACATCGTGTCTTTGCAAGCCCATGTGGTTTCAATATGAAATAATACCGCAGTAAGAAAATCACTAACTGCATCTGCTTTAGGAGTTGCCTGATGCTGCCTACATCGCTGCAGCCAGACGTCTGGAACGTACACATACTGTTTGTTGTATGTTGGCTCAGAGTATAATGTGAAAAAATCCTGTCTTAACTACAAGTAATTTCATCTCACATTAGGTCGCAATGCACTAGGCAGAAATTACTTCTTTTCTTGGCAGAGCAGACAGTGGTGTGTGGGAGCTCTTTTTCCTCCACTTACAGCTCTTTCTGCATTGTGTTCAGTGCAGCTGTGCAGCAGCATCAAGGACGACATTTATTTCCTCTTTGTATTTAGACACATAAAGAAACACGATTATATGTTATATCCTCAAGAGAATGATCTGGATTTATTTGAGAGCATTAAAATCAAAAATGTATTCATTTTTATAACTCAAATGTAAAGAAGCTGAAACAAACATTGATATCTGTCAGCTCATCTTCATTATATATATATATAATGTCCCTGAGTAGTATCCAGAAAGAAATTATGTTGAAGAAGATTATCTGTGTAAATGTTCTACTTAAAATGTCTGTGCATTGATAAATTATATGATAAGAACAGTGGCCTATTCAGATCAAATGACACCAAGTGTTAAAACAAAAAAGCAACAATATTATAAAATTTGATGCAGATGCATGGATACAGATCAAATAATAAGTCACAGTAAATAAGGAATATAGCGATGAAATAGTGATGGAGCATAAAAATATAACTGCATGTCAGTGGCATTTGTTGAGGTGGAAAATAGCTTTTATCGCAATTATCTGAATATACGCTGGATTTTCTTTCGAGTAAGACACATGTGCTCACACTTATTCCATATACCAAAGACCCGCCTCCTTCAGGCCACCTCCCATCCCCAGGAGATACTAAAAGAAAGGAGGATGGCTCCTGCTCCTCAGCCATAAGAGCTTGGCTTAACAAGAGTATGTTGTCATAAGAACAGCTGGGACTCGCTTCAACCCAAGTAAAGCAAGTGAGCTGCCAGAGATATGGACTCAGCTGGTTGGTGCAACCTCCCCATGGCCTCACTTTGCTATATAATATAGAATCCAACTCTAATTCTTCTTAGTCAGTGTGATTATTGCGATATTGTGCAGATACACTCCTTCTAACTTGCCTGTTCATGTGATGGGTGTGTTCGGGAACAGCGAGTGTAGCATTTTTAGAAAGCCCAAAACTGAAAACACAGGTAGTCTCAGCTGATGACACATACTTTCCCCCTACGTAGTTAATGACGGTGAAAGTTTTTTTGTTTTATTTTGTTTTGTTTTGTTTTGTTTTTGTTATCTAATCAAACTGCATTCACTGGAAAAAATGATGTCTTTATTCAGAGGTATAAATGTTTTTTGTTTTGTTTTTTTAATCTGTGACACTGGACTGCATTGAGAAAATACATTAGATACAGTAGATAAAAATATCACATCCAAATGCACAACAGTAGTTTGGATTATTAAGAATGACAAATCTGTTTCAGTTTCCCTGATTGTGGTTGTATTCTCTTGTTGTTTTGTCGTCTGCTTTGATGTGTGATGTTGCATGCCCTAAGTGTGTTCTAATGTCTCGTCTTTACTGACCACATTGTTTTAAAAACTGCCGACGTACAGTATTTTAAGTGTTTGTGTTGTGTTATTGCCTTTATTTGTTTGCTCCACTATATGTTAGAAGGTGCCTCTGTCTTAATCTGGTCTTTTGTTTCTTTTTTTTGTTCCCAACTCTCAACCCTCTGCAATGGCAGAGCATCTTGGGATTGAATTTATGGGTATGAAACAATCCATTTTGATTCTCAGTTGTAACGTAGATACTAAATAGATGTCCTTCATTTTGACATGCTCCCGCTCGTCTATGGTGTGAACTGTGAATCACATCATTCCTTGATTAACCAGTCTCTGGATCAATCATACCGTGACTAATTAGACTGAAAACCTTGTAGTCATTGCAACTGATCAAACATCATTAACCTGGATGTCATCACTGGACCGTCTCATATATTTGCATCAGAAAAGTAGAACCATTTACTGAGATTTTGTTTTACTCACCATCATATTTTTCTCCTTTGACTGATTTTTTTTTTTTTTTTTTTTTTTGCTCTTCATTCCTTCTGTAACAAGCATGATATATCATGTTTGTAGCTACCAAACCTTTCCTCAATCTTCATCTCATCTCATACCTCATAGCCTCATACCTTCCGATTCTGTCCTTTTGATATGCCATCTCACTCCTTTTCCTTGTGTGATCATGTCCATGTTTTTTGCATCATGCCTTTAGTACATCTGTTTAAGACTTTAAAGGATTAAATATCATTTCTGTTACTGGTCTGAATTATCCTTCAAGGAGTAGATGCTGTGATGTGAGCATGCGATACTATTTCAAGAATGTACAATGTTTTATTTCCTCTGTCTCCTACTACTTCTCTCCTCATCCTTTAATTAGCTCTTGTTTTCCTCTACCTTTTCCAGAAAAGTACCTTTAGTGGTTGAGGTGTGAAGTAACAGCTCGTAATTACACAAGTGCATCTACTACACACATACCATGAGGTCACTTTGTCAGCAATTAGCACATAGAACTTTCTCTATTGTGCTTAATTAGAAATAAATAGCAAGTGACAGTGGTGAAATATTACCATGTTACTATAAATAAACACTACAGACTACAGTGATTTATTTATGGTGTCTGAAAGTGGTGTGATAATATAAAACAACTGATGCTGCTGACTGAAAATAAGACACCTTCCCTTCCAATAATACTTTTTCATCATGTCAACGTAATCTACCTCAACCTCACACCAGTTCTTTTCTGGAAAAGTGAAATAGATATTGATAATGATATTTAGAGTAAAATGTTTTTAAACATTATTTTACGAATGTGGTGTAATTGTGCTAAATGTCTGAGTAGCTGAAAACTTCTAAAGATAAGTAATAATGAACATTGAAAGACAAATTTGAGAAAACCATTGAAAAAGTGTAAAATTTCAAACTATAATAGCATCATTAAAAAAAACAGAACACAATAATATTAGCGATACAGAAAAGTACAATTTTGGGTAACACTTTATAATACCTTCACACAATTCACTGTGTATAAACCATTTATTACCTATTTTTTAATGTTTGTTCATTATGTATTAACCATTTGTTACCATTTTGTTAATGGTTTATTCACACACAATTTATCATAAGCAAAGTGTTCATGCTACTTTTCTATTAACAAACCATTTGTAGCCATGTGAACAAATGCTTTATGATAAATTATGTATAAGCAATACATTAATAAACATTAACAAAAGGTAACAAATGGTTAATACATCATGAACAATTTACATATGGGTGTCGAATGGTTAATACATAGTGGATTGTATGTATTTATTTTAATATAAAGTGTTATCAAATGTTGTGTTACTCAGAATTTAGCCATAAAAAACCTGTAATATAGAAACAAGAAAGACCATGCACATTCCAAAAAACCTGACTTTTTTTCTCTTATTTTTCTCACTGTGTGTATGTGTTTGTGCATTTGCCGGTGTGATGTTAACAGAGGCAGAGGAACTCTACCAGAAGAGAGTCCTGACAATCACGGGTATTTGTGTGGCTCTGTTGGTGGTGGGCATCGTATGTGTGGTCGCCTACTGCAAAACCAAGTAAGTCAAAATACCAATAAATAATTTTATCCTCCAGCTACTACTATCCAGACAAATATTCACATATAATTACAAAATATTTAGTGTTGCCTTTTTAAATCCCAATATGTGAAGTAGCTGATTCAATAAAAACGACAGACTTCTTATAGACATGGCAGCCATTGTCCTCTGAAGTCACACTCAGAATGGTTTACAAAACATTATTATCACACTGCTGCATTCAAGTACACTACACATCTGTTCAAACCTCCAAGTAATAAAGAAATTGGGGATTAGGAAGCTTAAAACATAATTTAGTTCACCTACTACTTCAAAAACATTGTCTGATATTATGTTTAAGATCCATAGAAATGCACACAAAAGCAGTTCATCTAGTGCAAACACAAAATTATAGTTAAATATTTTGGAATTTGTTTACTCCTTTTGTGCCATAATTGACGATTCCACAATGATGTTGACGAAGAAGTGGCTGGATGCTAACATTAGCATTTAGCAAACTGTTTCAAACACACTACTACTACTACTACTACTACTACTACTACTACTACTACTACTACTAATTATTATTATTATTATGAAGGTTAGACACACTTTATTATCCCTTGGGGGACATTTCATGCTGATATACAGTCCCTGGCATTAGTGTTACAAATTAGTATGAGCAATTAGCACATTAGGAGCACTAAAGACAATTAACATATGTATGTAACATGTCAATTGAAGTGATAGTGATTTATGAAATGTCGTGTCTTTCAGTGACTTCAGTGCATCATCGTGACTATATCACTTGGTAACGGCTTGAGCTTTATATCAGAGGAAAATAACTGAAGTGTGGATATTGTGAACAATATCAAATCACAAAACTAAAAATGTGATATTTTCCCAATGTCTTGCATTGCATTGCTTCTGTTCAGTTGAAATGAGTATACATATTTGCTAGATGCAGCAACAAAATAGAAGAATATGTGTACAGTGCTAAGAAATGGACAACAAGTCTGATTTAAATGGCTTCTACAGCCTAAAAAAAGTAAATGGTGAAAAAACAAGCAGTGAAACAACAGAAAATGTCATGTGTTGGATATAATCAGCAGAGAATTAAGGTATTAAATTTTGTAGTATTAATGATGTGTCAAATATAACGGGATGCCATACAATATTTGACACCATAAATTCTGTAGCCTATATTTTTGTTGCTCCTCATCCTTATTTATTTATTTGTAGGCTATGTATTTATTTATTTATTTATTGCTTAACTTAAGATATTTTTGTTTAATTCAAATAAAAAATATGCCAGTAGAACAAGTAAAAAATTGTCTACATAAGATTTCTTCAACTAAGGTTTTCTAGATCAATTTTCCCAAAAATAAGTTCATATCTGGAAAGTTACTCTTGAGGTGATTATTTCTTATTTTAAGTGTGATAATATATTTTGATTACAAATTGGAAAAATACACTCATATACATATACATTGAGATTTTTTCAGTTCTTTTTCTCAGTACTGTAGCAGAATTTTTGCTTGTCTTCTTAGGAAGGGACCAAAAGGGAATAAACTTTTGATATCTTTAACAGGAAACAAAGAAAGAAGATGCACAATCATCTGCGACAGAATATGTGTCCAGAACACCCCAATCGTAACCTAGCTAACGGACCCAATCATCCAGGACCAGGCCCAGAGGAAATCCCTATGTTAGATGTGAGTGTTTGAAGGAATTTTTACTGCCCCTGAAGTTTATGAACAGAGGGATTTGCCAAATGTTTTTATGTGTATGTAGTTTTTTCCCTTTTAACCATCTGCCAAATCCATTTTTTGGACACACAGTACATATCAAAGAATGTCCCTGCAACTGAACGAGTCATACGGCCTGCAACAGAGGGATCATTCCCAGCCAGCCATGCCTCTTCCAGATCTCACAACTCTTCCACACGAGCCCATTCATCAACTCACAGGTAACGTGTACCAATGAGGTATTTATTTTTTTTACCTTCTCACATATGGCACCATATGAACAGACGTGTCATTTATATTGGCAGTGACTCTTATGAAGAAGACAGAGGTATTTAAATAAATAGTAGAAAACCAACCCTCTGCACATCCAAGTTTGTGGCAGTGTTGCAAACTTTCAGTCAGACCCATTTCAGGTCATGAACATTTGACAAGTGAACGCACCAGTGCTACAGGTTGAAAAGACATCATTTGAATAGCCTGAAGCATCATGGGAGCTGTAGTCCTGGATTTAATGCTGTCTCTGAAATCACATACTGGATACTACATCCTGTATTCTATAACAGCATGCAGTAGATTATGCTGAATGCAAACATTAATATAGTGTACCACAGAGTCAAATGACCACATAAGCTTTTTTTTTTTTTTTTAACACCAGATTGTTCCTTAATTGTCTATACTGGCCTATGTAATCACATGTGTTAGCTCGATTAAATGTTTCATACAGCAAGAACATGTCTTTTTTTTCTCCCCTTTTTTCTCTCTCTTTTTTTCCTGCAAATGATCATTTGAATGACACCATGCAAATTATACCATAGCAGTTTTATGTTCTTACGCATGTACTCACTTGTTTCCCCTACAGCACATTACATTTCCTCATCTGTACACCCATATTTAACCTCCTGAGACCCAAGAAACTAAACGTTTTTGCTTCTGTACATTAGATAATTGTAATAACTGGAAACAGCATTATCCAACCGTTTTTTTTTGTGTTTTTTTTTTTCTATCAGGGTTTTTCAGGGTCTCAAGACTTTAAGATGTTAATGTGTGTAAATAGTGAACGCCAACGGAGCACATGATTGTAATGCACCAACTGTAACCTGCCATTAGACGAAAGAAGAATAGAATGACCATAATCTGTTGTAGGGTGCAGTATATCATGAAGGTAGCCCTAGTGGCCTGCTGAGTCATTTCTCCATTGCTGTATTCATCTGGATATCTTTGGAAGACTGAAGATTTGTATAGATAGAAGATTTGAAGAAGTGTATAAGACCTTAAAATTGTGTAAATCAGTAGAGATAAATGCATTGATCCTACCTGGGTCATTTTAACCTCTTGTAGTGATACATTAATTTGCTACATCTGTCTGTCTGTCTGTCTGTCTGTCTGTCTGTCTGTCTGTCTGTCTGTCTGTCTGTCTACATATTCATATCTTGGAACGTTTCTCTGATCAAAAGCGTACTAATATGATGCATGATTTGTGAGGGGCATTATTCAGTTTAGTTAATTTTCTGATCATTTGGGGAAAGACAGTAGAATAAGGAGTCACACTTGGTCATGTTGGGGTGTGTGCATGTGTTCACACTTTTTTATTTGTCAGACATGAGGAACGGACATGGAGCCTGGAACATTCGGACAGTATCCTCTCTGACTCGCCGGGAATGATGTCATCATCTGTGGGGACCAGTAAATGCAGCAGTCCTGCTTGCATGGAGGCACGGGCCCGGCGCGCTGCACACTGTGGTTACACTGACCCCCACCGGTCGGGCCTTCAATACGGGGACTCCTTCGACTCGCTGGGAGACTCTCCACACAGCGACAGGTGGGAACCAGGCTCATGTGGCTGATAATGGGACTAGGTTTGTCATGAACATTTTGAGAAGTTTGCTTTCTCTGCTGGTTCTCTCTCAGCCTCGAGAGGCCAGTCAGGGCACTCAGAGAGACTCAGTGGAAAATGACACACAGCAGGCATGATGATGAGGTGCGCTAAGGTAGGCACGAGAAATGGTGCTTATTTCAATGGGAACTCTGTGCAACCAGGTACTATAGCATCATAGACCTGGCCAATACTTAATTTTGATTGGCTAGTATGTTCCCTATAATTACTCTACAAGAAAAGTAGCATAATTTGGACATTTGTTTGCCATCTTGCTTTGTGTCATCGATCTTCACTTTATCTTTACACAACAAAACCTTAGTACTAAGGTAAAACGAAATAAGTAATTATTCTGTACCTGTCAAATCTGGAGAAAATACATCTTTAACAAATCTATCTATATTTACCCAGCACATATTCCTTTACTGAAGGCACAAAAATATGAATCTTATGTGACTCAGGGTAAAATGGCAAACAAGCATATTTCACAAAGTGTTGGACAGTTCATTTAATGAGTTATAAGGCAGCAACTCAATCACATTGCATTTACCCCAAGTCATGTGCTTCCATGACATCTTCCATAAGTTATTTATCAGTAGTATTTTGGGATGTCATTCATGACCTGAACTCTGAGTTATATTTTATTTATTGTTTTATAGTTTAATTTAGTTTAGTTTTTTTCCCTGATATTGCAGTGGGACTTCAGCCGAACAGTAAAATAATGAATTGGACACGACCTACATAAATTATGTAGACTCCAAATCTTGATGTACAGTTAATCTATACTGAATATGAAACTTAATTTCTCTGAAAAAGTGTTTTTCCATTGGATCAGAGTGCATAATGACCTCAGATCATCTGGAGCAAAGGTGGTACCGTAGGGACATGCCAACTGGCAGCAGACCTCTGGCAGAACAAAGTTCCATTAGCTGCACAGTTTTTAAGTACACCATGTCCAGACCTGCAAAACAAAGACAATTTCATGTGTACAGAACAGAAATATATTTTACCCTTCAATGTGGTAGAGGTTTTCAATAATGTGAAACAGTACCAATACTAACACACACTTGCTTTGAAACAGTCATAAGCATGTGGACTGTAATATGTCCATGGCTGCCAACCGTTTATAATGCACATCCAGACTGCATAACCAGCATCCCGTCAGAGTCACTTGAGGTAACGTGCACCTCTTCCATCATGGCAACAGCTACTACATCAGCTGAATCAGCAATGTTGTGGGAATGTCTCAGGCTTGTGTCTCACATAGCCAATTGAATTTTTCCTCTCTGAATACTCTGAAAATGCTGATGTGCAGTGATTTACCATCAGTTACGTAGATTTTAATCAGTGTGCTTTTCATTGTTAAGGCAGTAACTGTTGAAACATTCAGCACGTCACAGTTTCTGCAGGAACAGAGAAAATTCATGGCATAATATGACAACAACACATACTATAATATGCAAAGAAGACATGGGCAGTAAATTGCAAAAAAGAATTGTAGTTGGAGGAAGATGTTGTGTGTTTTAGGTTGTTCAAAGCAGGATGTAAGGTTGGCTGGGCAATGATGTTGGGCAGGTTGGTTCAGAGCCTGGAGGAGGTGAGGAATCTGATGGGCAGCCAAAACCACCGCCTCTGTTCGAGGACCTCAGGCAGGGTCTTGGCTCAAAGAACACGAGGAGCTCAGTTTCAATAGAGGCAATCGTCCAAGATCTAGTAACACCGTGATCAATAATAACCCATTTGTTTTTATTTTTTGTGTGTGAAATAGTACACATTTATTAACCGTGAACTTAATACTTAATTGTGTCAAGTATTTCATGAATTTGCAACTGCTCTGACATGTCTGTTTCTTTAAATTGCACTTTAAAGAGCATGTCTTGACTGGGCTAGATGTGGGCCCAACAACAACAACATTTTTTGAGTCAAGAGTTTTACAATTGTAATGGTTTGTATAATGTGAAAGGAGTGCATCCAAGGAGTCTTTGTTCTGCAGACAGAAGGAAAATCTGTCATCAGCACCATCAGAATGCAAAATATATTCATCACAAAGTTAGCAAATCTGCTACATCTTGCTTTGGAGAAGACTGGTTTAACAAAATGTTATTACCTTGGTGGAAAAAAGCTTCATTAGAAAGAACAATTGTTTTTTTTTTTCAGTATGTACTGGAAATGGTGAAGAAAATGGGAATAAACATCATCTATTGTTCCAACTGCTTGTCTCTGAAAAGGGGCGAAAGTTCAGATCATGTGAATATTGATACAATATGTTCATATGGATTCCTCCTGTAAATACTTAAGTACTTAATCATGTTCAAAGAGAAAATGCCTACAGCCTTTTTCACTCTTGTTTGCCTTTCCTTACTTAATCATTTCCCGTCCTCTGTTTTCATCATAGATACGTGTCAGCCCTGACGACACCAGCCCGCCTCTCACCGGTGGATTTCCATTACTCATTGCCCCCGCAGGTGCCTACCTTCCAGATCACATCCCCCAATGCCAGCCATGCCATGTCTCTCCCTCCTGCTGTCCACAACCCTTACCCTCTGGAGGATGATCAGCCTCTGCTGCGCCGCTACCAGGTGCCCCTACATGATGCCCAGTGCCAGGAGCCCTATCGGCAGCAGCGTCGTACCTATCTAAACGACAGCAGGGGAAGCCTGCCCTCCAGCCCCTACCGGCTGGCTGAGGATGAAGACTATGAGACCACCCAGGAGTATCTCTCCTCAAGGGAGCAACCAAAGAGAAGTGGGTCCAGTGGATCTGGCAGCCGGCGCTGGCGGAGATCCAGACTGAATGGCCATGTGGCCCCACGTGGATATGAGGCATCTCGGGACTATGGGTCTCGAAGCTGCCTAACAGATAGTGAGTCAGAGGAGGACGGTGAGAGCACACCCTTCCTTAGTATGCAGAACATGAATGCCGAGCCTTCCACCATCTACAGGCCGGTGGACAGTCGGACTTCTCACTCATCGGGGCGGCACAGTGGGCATGGAAACATGCATACAAGACTTACACACTCACGCTCCAAACCGGACAATACACCCCATTAAAGAGTGAAAACGAACAAACAAAAATCAATATAGTATAGACCTGCATCTATAAGAAATATTTTTATTTTATATAACTGACAGATATTCTAAACAAATGAAATATTTATTTTCATTTTAGCAAAAGTTGTCTACTAGTTAACAGCAAAGACTTTTTTATAGGGAAAACTCTATTTATATGTACATTTTGATTTACAGCATAAAAAGATGTGCCAGTTTTTTCACAACGTAAAAAAATAGAGTAATATTGTGGTGCCTTTTGCTGTATGCCGATGCCAGAGGGCCAGTGGAGGTTTTTGTAGCCTTTCTTATATGGACGCCTCATTTTTTATACTCGTTTGTTTTGTTTTTTTTCTTCTCTGGTTTTCTGTTTTATTTTCTTTCCAAATTGCATTCTTTGAGGAGTCTAGCCCCACTGGAACAGAGCCCCTTCCATATCACGCAATATAAACCACTTCAACATAAAGTGTATGTTTACATTAATATGAATCGCCTGTAGGGTTTATGATTTGGGATCTAATAGAACGCCTGATCAATACAGTGTAGATCCTTTTTGCCCTTTGACTAATGTCTACACAGAGAGAGCGAGACACTGTACTGTTTGTGTGTGAGTGTGCACGTGTGTAAATGCCTGTGTGTGTGCGTGCGTGCGTGTGTGCGTGTGTGTGTGCGTGTGCGCGCATGTCAGTTCGCTTGCATGTATTTGTGATTGTTAGATGAATTTCATTGTTTGTTGTGGTAACATCAAACGTGTTGGTCTACTGATGTCTCAGCAGAACTGACAGAAGATGGTGTTGGAAATTCACAGAATAGTCCTTTTATCAGAACAGTGACCCCCAGTAGGTGTAGGTGGACGGGTGACGCTGCTGTAGGGTTGGATGTTTTGTAGGTCATTGCTTGATGTGTTTACAGCTATTCTGCCCCTTTCCCAGCTTGCCCAACTTAACTCCCTTTCTTCTCAGCAGGTTTGCCTCACATTAGCCTCTTTGCCTGTCTGTTACGAGGCCAACAAACACCGAGCCACTTGGCACGGGTTGACCCCTGCCATCGGAGGTGGTGGCAAAACAAAAAGATTGCATCTTTTTTCTGTCTTCTCGCTCGTGAATCCCAAGCCTCATCATCCTTCTGTGTCCATTCTGTTTATTGTGGCTTGAGTTAAAGGCCACACAGTGTCTCAGGATTTCCACATGCCCCCTCCTTAAACCTTGTTCACCCTCTTCCTCAACTTAAGGTCTACCTAAGACTAAGGCTCTCCCGTATTGAGAGTCAAGATGTAAACATAAAGTCTACCAGTTCCCTGAACACTCCCATACAGAGAGAAGGAAAGCCAAGTGGAAGCAGCTCAGTGGAGAACAGTACAGATCATATTAAACAATATAAGTGAAATAGCTGTGAAACTTTGGAGGATCATACAATGCAAAAATATGCAAACTTTCTATTTTGCTGTTTGATTACATCATTTTCTAAGAGGTGACTGTAGTGTGTTGTGTGTGAAAAACTATGTGATGCCTAGTGTAGAATGAAATAACATGATATAAATGCATATTTACATGAGTTATTTTTAAAAGCCATTATCCAGCCATCTATCCAGTGATCAGCCTTTCATGTTCATTGAACGACTGTGTCCATAACTTATTTTATCACCTGATTTATAGATCACTTAACATGCACACTTTCAATAATGTCAAATAGCATCTGAATAGTGTTTCCTCCAATAGTACGGTGTACTGCTTTGTCTTGTTGACGGATCTAGTCATTACACATTTAGTCTACAAACAATGATTATAAAATGTGAAAAAAAAAAATCATTAAAGCCCTCTGTCCTCCACTGAAGGAACATAACAAACCTTTAAAAGATCATATAAGCACCTATTAAAAGCAATTCAGTGAGAGAAGACGGCTGATGAGATTTCATCGCTGTTGGTGTGTTTCTGCTCCTCATTCCAAACTCGAATGCTGAATTGTCCGATTATTATTGAGTTACAAGGAAAACCCTAAAAACATTGATCTGCAATTGTAGCTGCTATGTGGGAAATACACAGTGGCATTGTTATAGAGAATGGTCTTTGGTCACATGTCACTTGCAGATATTTCATTCAGTTTCTCTCATCTGGGTCTAATTTTGTATGTCTGAAAAATGCAAAAGAAGACAGTGCTCCTCTAGTTTAACTGTGGTACTTCCTTCACTTTGCCAGTCCTCACCCAATTGAGATGCTACAAGGCACGTCCTGCCAGTCTCTTCTGTTTAATTTTATGACTCCCACCCCACCTAACCCCACCCTCGCTTGAAATGTTTGAACACCTCTCCTCTGCATGTCCTTGTGGTCAAGGTTAGATGGGTGCATGGTAAAAAAGCAGCAGACAATTCTTTTCCAGTCAGTGAAAGTGTATTTCATTTAACATTCAGCAATAAAAAAGAACCTTTTTCCCCATGTCATTCCTGAAATATCCTAGAAAAAAAGAAAAAAATGCGATTGTCATAGATTGTAAAATAAAATGAAAAATGAATCCACCTGTTCATATGAGAAAATAAATCTTTATTCATATCATTTTATGATGTAGTTATTTCTGTAGAAGTCTGCCCTGCATTTTTATTCATGGTTTACTTTGGCTTAAGGTTTTATTCGTCTAGAAAAACACAGCACACAACACAAGTACACATACTGAAACTGAAAGTTCATAAAAGATTATTTAAAGATGTGTTGATCACATAAAAGTTTATATATCACATTTAAATTAGTACTTGATAATAATTAGGAGTTTGTGATTTTACTATTTATAAGGCATCCTTTTACTAATAGACATGGGTCTATTTCATCATTGAAAAAAAGAAAAATCTTGATGGTACAATATTATTTTTCCTTTATAAGAACTACTGCTTGATGAGAAATAGAACTACATTCGGAAAATGATGATGCCAATTTGTTATTTTTACAGGAATTTTCCCCTGACTGAAACTAATACACCAGGAGAACAAGACATAAATGCTCAGTAATGTCACAAACGCTGCACTAGATTAGAGAAAGGGCTTAACAATGCATCACAGTTTGTCATTGAACTTTAGGAATTTTATGAGTCACAGACCAAGAATACCAACCCACTTGTGGTCGATGTCCATTGATGTGCACACATGTACTGTACATAGTTTTCATATTTCTTTATTGTAATGAAATCACCACTAGATGGTGCCATAGCAGGAAAATCATCACAACAGTTTAAGAGGATTCCAGTCATTACAGTCTGACATTAAAGGATCAAATCACAGGTAAATGAGGCTACATGTGACTGAAGTCAAATCAGATAACTTTATTGTCATGATATAATGATGTCCATGTATGTTTTACAAGGAAATTAATACAATGTAGGTACCATCACAACAATAATGGACCATAAAAAACACAACTGTTTAGTTCTTTAAAAAACTCAAAAACACATATAAACAGCTTTGGGAATAATCATTGCTTAACAGTAACAAAGTAATGAAAAACACATTTGTCTTAAGTGGGACATATATATCTATCATGGTTTTCTTGAGTGAAAATATACAACAAATAGAAATATATAGAAATAAAGAGCATTGAAGGGTAACACTTTATAATAACGTCACATAATAAGCATTAATGTGCATTAAGTACTTAATAAGGTTCTTATAAGTGCTAATTAACAATAATATGTTGTTATAAGAATTGGTAAGTACTTAATAAGATTCTTATAAGTGCTAACATGCTTATAAACAACAATATGGCTTCATAAGTGTATCACTACACATTAATAGTTTCATTATAGTATAGTTGTAAGCGCATTACAAGAGTTTTTTAAGCATTTATAAGATGCATTTAACTGCTTATTGACATTAAAGAAGAAAATGCGATGTCTGGGCATTTTGTGACTCTTCCAAATGATTATAAGATGCATATTATATGCTTATAATGTTATTATTTATATTAACATGTTTGTAATGAGTGTTAATAACCAATAGTTAGTTTGTAATAAGACACTTAAAAGTGAGTAAAATATGCTTATTGACATCGTAATAAATTAATATTATAACAGGGGATTATAGTGTAGTAATAAGCAGACTATAAGGGCTTTATGAGAACATATGTTACTTTTTAACAGTTTGTTGATGCGTGTTTATACATCGCTTCTTATTAAGTTCTCACTAATGCTTATAACCACATATTGTTGTTAATAATCACTTCTGAGGACCCTATTAAGTACTTACTAAGTACTTATTATGTGACCTTATTATAACGCATTACCCATTGAAGTTAATGACAACAAATTAATTCATCATCAGGGCAGTGGATACATAAAGGTCAGATAGATTATGTCTCAGAAACTATTCAATGTGTTATTTTTTCTTTGTCACACTGACAGCTGAAAAATCCATACACACCTTTACAACACTTTATGTTTTTCAGAGCACTTTTATACAGATGTATAAGTGTTAAATTTAGTTTCCTTAGTTGGTGCATTACTTTTCTTTATTTAAGTACATGCAGAAAACCAGAGTCATTCTTAAATATCTTAAATAAAATACCCTTCTGTCCTCAGTATATGTTAAAAGGTCACGTTATCACCGAGTTCAACATTGAAAGCAGAATGACAGTAAAGACAAAATGGTCACAGATTCACAGTACAGTCTAGTACATCTTAATGTCTAAACTGGGAGTTAATATTTTTCAAACAGCTGCGCTCACATGAGCAGATGCATTTTTCCAGACACAAAGGTTTAATATTTAAACATTCCCTTTTAGGAAAAAAACACTAACCCAAAAAAAAAACCAAAAAAAAAAACCTGAGTCTAGATCAAAGGGTTAAAAATGTGATGTTAGTGAAGAAATATATTTGTGTGATTTTCATGATGTAATATAATTTTTTTATACATGACTTTTTACATATGAATTAATTTTATTATCTTTGTTTTTTAAGACTTTGGATATGCAATATTGGTCAAAATGTTAAAACCAGTTGAAAAATGTCAAGAATTCAGATTAAAACTACTTTACCTTCAACCTCTTGCTCCCCATGGATCAAATATTAGTCTGATATCAGAATAGATAAAATAGATATCAGAAAATTTATATCAGTTATCTTTGTGAGATTAAGATTTATACAACTGTTAATCCACATCCACAATTACCTAATATAATTATTATTAGGTTATTATTATATCCATGTAGATAAATATTCTCATTTCATATATCAGTTCATATATTAGTTATTAGTTTGTTATACTGTTGTTAGACCTCGGGGTCGATCCAGGACACGCTGGAGGGATTATATCTCTCGGCTGGCCTCGAAACGCCTCCCCTGGAGGAGTTGGCTGAGGTAGCTGGGGGGAGGGAAGTCTGGGCTGCTCTGCTGAGGCTGCTGACCCCGCCACCCGGACCTGGATGAGATGACGATGTGATGTCGAGGCCGCAGGTTCAGATGCTTCCATTTACAATTATGAGCTACTACCTCCGGCCCATATATGAGCCAGGCGCGCAGATAGCGGGGGTGTCAGGTGTGTCATGACACACCCAGTTTTGAATGCCCTTAGATCCATCCCACCCACTTTTATTTAAGAAAAAAACATGTTACTTCTTCTTTTTACTTTTTTTTTTAAACTTTTACTACTTACTTCTTACTTAGTCAAGCATCACGAAGAAACCAAAATATGAATTAACATGCATAATAACGTGACTCGGTTATTGCGCTGTGCGGCGGCATCGTAGTTAACTTTGGTTGCCATGGTTACAAACAGTCTGACAGGCATTACTTGGACAGCCAGGGTGCACGTTCAGGAGGACCCCAACACGGTATGGAATAATGAGGCGAGCTAAAAAGCAGAAAACGATCATGTGGTTTTTTTTTCAAAGAGCAACAGCTGTAAGTAAACTGCTACTTTACGTTACCACCAGGGCTCTAAATTAACACCCACCAACCCGCCAAATGCGGGTGAAAATCCATTTTGGCGGGTAAAAAAACAACTTACTAGCCACTTTGGCTGTTGGCGAGTGCAGACCCGGTTGTAACAATCCTCTATGGGGCACCAGCATATGACCGTCCTATTTTTTTTATCCTTCCCCTGTCTTTTGTTTCCTGTCTTGCTTGCTTCGGCCCAGGCAGCGCCCCTATGGCAAAGCCAAAGTGTTCACATAGCCACGCGTTGTGTTTATTATATCACGTGTTTACAGAACGCGTTCTGGCAGCGCACTGGTGCGCGCAATGGCACGTACTAGCACGCGTGCCATTGCGCGCGCCAGTGCGCCTACAGCCTACTTGTGTGTTTGACAGGAATGCTAATAAGCCCAAATGAATTGATCATAACGGGCTTATATGAGGATTTGGTGTTATCTTTGGTCAGTTGGTGAGTCCACAAATAGGCTAAGGAAATGAGATGGTTTAAGAAAGTTTATAACAACACCAAGATGTAATGTGAGTGTATGTTTACAGTGGGGACAGTGGAGATAAAAAGTAAAGAAGTTAGGAGTTAAATGTGAAAATGCAAAAAATAAAATAAAAATGTGATCATATGTTTGAAGAAATGATATGGGGACTAATTGAGAAAATGTAAGAGCAACAAGATGTGAGTCTATGTATTGTATAAATTGTAATATAGGTGAGAACAGTAAAGAAGTGTTAACAGTGAAAGGTGAGAAAATGTAAAAGCAAGAAGTTTTAAGAGTTAAATGTGAAAATGTAAAAAAAAAATGATCATATGTTTAAAGAAATGAATTATTTCAAGAGGAAAAGGTTAAATAAAATAATTTAATGAAATTTGGTCAGGGGAAAAATGGCTAGTTGAATTTCTGATAGGGGAGTAAGATAAAAAATCTACTAGCCACATTGGCTGGTGATGAAAAAAGTTAATCACCTTGCAATTTCTGTTCAAAGCAATGTCGCCGTGAGAGTAGGAATCGTACAAAGCTGGCCAGAGCCAAACTGTCACCTTCTTCTGCCTCCACCTGTACATGCCCCAGACATATATTCAGGGCAAGGATCGGAGGAGAGAGGTTTTTGGATCCTTCACTTAATCAGTTTTGAGACCATTATTGAAAACTCTCATGGAGAGATCTTATTTACAATTTAATTTGTATATGGAGGCTGTGTCCTATTTTGTGTTTGTTGTTAGTGTGTTAGAAGTTTTAATTACATTATATGTTTTTTACACTCCTGTGAAATTTATGAAAGAATCAGTGTGCTGAAAGTCAGTGTTAAAATAAAACAGTTTTGCAAACAGCATATGGTATGTTTAGTGAGTAATTTGAATTAGTATCAGCATTAATAAACTTTATTAAATAATAATAATTTATCTAATACTTATATAATAAATAATTTCTTCCAATGATGGGTAATTAAGTTTGACAGTCCAAATATACACAAACAGTGAGCAGTCATGTAGCACACACACACACACACACGCACACACACACACACGCACGCACGCACGCACGCACGCACGCACACACACACACACACACACACACACACACCCATATTGATCATCCTGTCATGTCAGTGGTATATAGCACTTGAGAACATCAGACATCACAATTAGGTAAGATAATGCATTTTTCGTCTTTGAGGAGTAATAACCCCCCCCCCAATCAGAATGGTGGGGCCGGGGGGTGTTAGCTGGCATCTTCGTCCCCCCCAGTTTCAAAAACCTATCTGCGCCCCTGATATGAGCTATTGGAAGCTTAAAGGGTTAAAGAGAGAAAGCCTTTTGTCTTTGCTATTAGGTGGTCGTGACATGACATGACAGTGTGAACGACACTGAATCCACATTTTTGCACATGTTTTGGCTTTCAAAAGCTGTGTTTTTAAACTTTTGATCAGCTGATGAAGAGCCTATTTCAGTAGGTTTTCAATAAATTGCTTACTCAATTTTTTTTTTCTGACCCCCATTTCTTTATGCATTTTGAAACTCTACCTAGAACCTTCTTAAAGTCCAACAGTGAAAACGGTGAATTCATGTAAATTTTCAACTGGTCTTAATATTTTGATCAGGTATGTATTACCAAATTGACACTGAACAACAGACGGGAGCATTTATTGATCCATTGGTGCTGTTGTATTAGTTTGTTTCCACTAGATGGAAGGATTTTGCTTCAAAATTTAAACCCCTCCCATCTTGTCCTCCTTGGACATTTTATATTAACCTTATTTCTTTCACATAATTTATCTGACAGTGACCTGACACATTACAACTAAAAGAAAAAAAAAAGGTGGGGGAGGCAACTGTTTATACAAAGAGAAGCACAGAAAAGACACAAAGGAATGGGTGTTGATTTTATTGAATAAAATAAAGCATTCATGTTTCAAATGCAAGGTTGTGTACAATACAAAAACATCAGTGAGAGCATTTTAACTTGATATCAATGATTTATTTCTAATACAAAACACAACTGTCCACATAGACCTCCTCAAAGCTGTATTACATAACAATAGGTCTGGTTGCCTGTAGTTATTCATTTCACTGTATTGACCTGTCCAAAAATAACATTACATCTCCATTTATCCAGCATTCAAAAGACACAATACACATTTCATGCAAATCAGATAAATACACAAGCCAGAGAAAAAAGCCCACTCAATTTTCATTAACATGTCACTATAACACATTTCCCTCAGGCAGTCTGCTTTAGCAAACTCTACTGAATGTCTTGCAAGATCACAGCTTCCTTTTTTGACTTTTTGGACTTCTTCCCAGATTCCCTGTTTTTAAAAATGAAAATGGAACAACATTAATTTTTTTTTCTCAAACTGTGTGTGCTTTAACCCTTTGATGCATCCTGATCACTACAGTGGACAGTTCTTCTACAGTTGTTCTCTTGTATATTCATGGGTTTTGTTGTTTTAGTTCCATATCAATCAGTTCATATAATTACTGTAACTTGGCTGTTCTTAACTGCACTAACATGTTTAACTGTAAATTAATTGCTTGTTGTTATTAAACTAATTACTGTAACAGAAACTGTTTTCAAATATTTTATTTCATAATGTTCTGATATTGAATTTTAAATACACATTTCTTTGGTTCAAAGCTTAAACACATGTTGTCCAGCTGAGTGGACATTTTTGTAACTCAAAAAAATAGGTTAATTAAACATATTTCAATCATATTGGGTTTTTTTTTTTTGCCTAAATTAAATAAAACACTTAAGAAAAAATCTTGACTACAGTTCTCATAAATCATGCATCAAAGGGTTAAGGATGAGTTTTTTTTCTTTTTTCTCACTGCATAAATCTACAGAATCCCTGTTTATTGTGAAATGGCTGTAAATGTAAGAAAACAACAACAACTGTGGCAGTAATAGTTGGTGTTTCTAGTCTTACTTGTTTCCAACATCTTCTATGGTTTCAGGAAGAGGTGAGCCAAGTGTTTCTGGGAGAAATAGGGCAGCTATTCCACTGAGGATTGGCGCGCCTCCATAGATTAAACCTGGCAACCAAGGTAAATAATCCCTGGAGAGGAGCACCATGGGAGATACCATGGCACCTCCACGAGCTGACATGTGTGTGAAACCCAAGCCATTCTGACTGTTGGACAGAAAATACATATTAGATCCCCAGAGAGCAACAACCACACTCATATATGCATGTTGACCTGTCCTTTCATAGACAAATGTGTGACAGACAGAGGCGGTTCCACAGGGTCGCACCAACTACCACCCCGCTTGCCACCCCATTTTATTTCCAATAGTATTTCAATTAAAATATCCATTCATTTTATTTTATTTATTTATGTATGTATTTTTTATAATTTTGTGATTTATTAACCGAAATTGACTTACTCTCACTCCTGTCTATTTATGACTACTTTAGAAAAAAAAACGTCCAGCCCCCATCTCTAAAATTTCGAAATGGTTTCAGCCTGCCCCCCTGACCTGTCTGCAACCCCAGACACTCATGCTCATGATTCCACCATCATTCTTCTCATGTATGAAGAGAAAGCCAGATTTTCAGTTGCAACTTCTCTGATGTGAAAACGATAAACAATGAAAAGGTGAGTCAAAATCACACACACTGCCCTATCCTGTCCTGAATCACATTTTGGTATCCAATTATTTTTAGCCCAGCTTTCTAATCCGTAAGTAGTAGTTGGCGACATGGTGGCTGAGCAGTTAGCGCTCTTGCCTCACAACAGAAGATCGATTCGATTCCCGGACTGCACAGGCCTTTCTGTCTGTTTACATGTTTCTCTCCCTGTGCCTGGATGGGTTTCCTCTGGGTGCTCCGGTTTCCCCCATCACCCAAAAACATGTTTGTTAGGGTAAAATCCTTCAGCCAGGTAACTGACCATTAGCCTGGCTCTACAGCTCGACTGGCCACGCCTACACACAGGTACACCGAGAATGTGACGCACAAAATGTAATCATGTACAATGACGTATAAAGCAACCGCCTATGCTTCCATACAACAACCAGAGCATCCATATCAACAACAACATGACACTTTGCTTTTTAGACATGAGTCACACTGCGAGGTCGAGCTCAGTTTAAAGTGTTACACATAGAGAAAACATTGAACGTTACAGGAACTTATGCTGCTAAATATGGTGAAAAAACCCCTTAGCGATGTCCACCAGCCCAGAGTCCTGCACGGGTTCGGGTGACCCGTGGGTGAACCGCAGATTTTCACGAAACGGGTGAAAAATGTTGTGCCGTGTCGGATACGGGTTCGGTTCGGGTCGGACGTGGGTGATCGCGGGTCTAATTTGCGGTTCATAGGCTAAAAACTGTTCTTTAGTTTGGACTTGTATAGCTGCCTCCTGTCGGCTTCCTTCTTGATGCGTTTTTCAAGCATGTCTGTGTGTGTGTGTGTGTGTGTGTGTGTGTGTGTGTGTGTGTGTGTGTGTGTGTGTGTGCGCACGCGCAAGTTCACGGATAAACATAGTTTTTGAATTTATTATTTGTCTGCTCCTGTTTAACATTTTTATTTGGCTCTGCCTTGGCTATGTCACTGTTCAGTATATTCGTGGCAATACATTTTGTATTTAAGTTTGACATTTTGTATTTAAGCTGACATTTTCTTCCGGGTTCGGGTCGGATATCGGGTTCATTTATAGCGGGTCGGTTCGGGTGCGGATTTGTAATTTTTTTTTCGTCGGAAAACGGGTCGGATACGGGTTTGAACATGACGGGCACGGGCGGTTGTGGTTTGTCAAAATCAGAACCGTGCAGGACTCTGCACCAGCCTGCGTCAGTACTGCACAAACTCATTTTGCTGTAGTCCACCCGTCATATCATTTTAAGTAGGTATGTCATATGGATAACACAACTCCTCCATACGTTTGGGTTTCATGGTGGCAACTTGCCGTCTCAGTCTGTAGCTGCTACTGTAGCACTCAGAGTTCTGTTAGCTCACGTCAGCTTTGTGTTTTGTTTGTTTTGAGTAAACTTTCTAAACTGGCGCAAAATGGCCGTACGTCATAGATTAATTGAGTTCTGCATGAGCTCTTTGTTTGATATTAATAAATTCCATCTTGAGATTGCTAATGCTCAAATTCATGATTTTGAATGATATGCTATGGAGCGATCACAAAGCTTCTTCTTTATTGTCTACACTACAATACAAGAGAGTTTGTGCAGTGGAATAATGAATGCAGAATGTTTTTAATCAACAGCAGAAAATTATGACCAGCCAACGACCAACCATCGGTGAAATGGTCATCGGTTAACGTCCCTACTATGGATAGCATTGTCTTTTTTATCACTTTGTCCTGTTAGTAGAAGATACCATCGACATTAAGAGAGCCATTTTAGGGTGGTTCCAGCCACCCTATCTTATGTCAAACTCATCCTATAATTTGAAAAAGCTTTCGAAAAAACTTTAATAACCTTTGATATGACATTTGAATGGATGTTGATCAAATTCGGAAGGACTTGTTATGCACTGATAATTTTGATTATGTGGTGGAATCATATTTCATTGATTTTACACACTTCCCTTCTCAATGACAAGTGAGTTATTTTTCATCCATAAACTGCCCCCCCTCTGCACTTATTACCCCAATTCTGCCACCCCAGGGAAAAATCTCTTGAACCACCCTTGTTCACAGATATGCAGAAAAGGTTATGTTTGTCTAAATATTTTAAAATGGATGATATTTAAACTTGTGGTGTTTGTTGTAACAGTCCAAAGAAAACAGCCTTCCAGACTGTGGTAGACTAAATAAAAATATGTAGTAGTTGGAGTGTTTTCTATTACTAAGAAAGGGTAGTATTTAAGGGCCACAAGTGGAAAAAATTAAATAAAAGTATGGCAGTGTGTTTTTGTATGGTGTAACTCTCCAAGTGACTATACTACACAGTGTGACAGGCCATAATAACCTGAAAAATTGCTCCTGACTGCCTGCTGCTGATTGTGGGGTCACGAGCCCCTGAAGAAATCCTCTAGTGTCTTGTTAAATTCATGTTTTGTTATTTCAGCATGTTTTGGTAGCATAGGCTACTTTTTATGAAACAGGAATATGTAAGTAAGTGGTTGCAAAGTTTACAAGATTTTTCACAACTCAGGCTCTACTGTATGTGTTGGAGGTGGAACATGACTGTTTTACGCAGTTAATCTTTATGTACCCTCTGACCTCAGTGTACTGACCACACACCACTTAGCTTGTCCTGGCTGTTATTTTTGTCTTCGCTTTAGTTGGGCTTTATTTTATTAATTAGGCTGTCAAAATGAATTAATTAATGCAAATTAATCCAGCATAGGGTTAATCTGATTACAAATTTTAATGCAATTAACCCATCTGCTGCAGAATGACTAAACAGCTCTACCAACGACTTTCAGGCTGTTTGTCTAGTAGAGTTAACATGTGCTAATGGTCAGTTGATCCCATGGTGGCAGACAGTCACTGATAAACATGGAAGACACTAAATAATGGAAATACAAGGACAAAAAAAAACAAAAAACGCTGAGATGGAACAGTCAACCTACATCAAGTATTACCGTAGACACACTCTGCTGGAGGGAGTTTTCTATTCATCAAAGCAATTCAGGTTAAAATACTACAATAACACAAAGCATATATTAGTTGGGGACTCTGGTAGCACCAACTTGGACAAACACAATCAGTTTACTCATGCAAAATAAAAAGCAACTGATATAGATTAAAAAAAAGGAATGAGATTTAATTGTGATTTGATTGTGAATTGATCCACAGCCACCCTGCGATTAATCCGATTTGAAATTTTTGTCATTTGACAGCTCTATTTATTAATGATACAAAAAAAATTATATGAAATTTACTATTAGAAAAAGCTTGAAAATTAATCTATCTTTTGTATAATTACTACGTACCGAATAACAGTTGGAAACAGTTCTGTAGTGTACAGGTAGCAACAGCTGAAGGAGGCAGCAAGGAGGCCTTTACCAATCACAGCAAGACAGGTGCGTGCAATCTGTTTATCTGCACAGGAAACAAACATCCATCATATTTCATGTTATTTGTAGGCTTGACTATATTATGTTGCCTTTGTATTTTAACATACCATATGGCACAAGCAGGTTGAACAGAATGCAAACTCCAGCTAAAATAAGAGACCCACTTTGTGATGGCCTCCGTCCCCAAAAGCTCATTGACACTGTTGCCAGAAGTTTTGCAGGAACATCAACAGCACTAAAGATCACTTGAATCAGGTAGATGTCCACTCCAAATCCTTGTAGATCCATAATGAGACCATAGTAGGCAAAACTGGTAGAA
Organism: Siphamia tubifer; assembly: GCA_020466265.1. Lineage (NCBI taxonomy): Eukaryota > Metazoa > Chordata > Actinopteri > Kurtiformes > Apogonidae > Siphamia > Siphamia tubifer. Next base: position 20,627,456 of record CM035796.1, read on the forward strand.
AACCTAAATCCATGTTTAAAAAAAGTACACATTTGTGTTCAGTTGCCTTTTTTTTTTTTACATAAAAGACACTTAAAAATGTGAATGAGCCTTTTTTCTGCATTGATGATATACCAGACAGCGCTGAGGCATATTGCTATATTTCTCATTATTCGTGTTCGGAAAATATCCAGGACAGAGTAACTTCCCTGTACAGAGGACATCTCCTTCTTCATCAATTCCTGCACCATCTACACATAGACATTTCCCTGAGTCTCAGTTCATTTTATACACAAGTACACACAGCAATAACATAAATACAGAGCAATCTCTTACTTTAATGTCGATTTTATCTCCCTCTTCACGGCGTCCATTAAATTTAGCAACACTTTTAAGATTCTTGATGGCTTTCTCAGAGTTATTAGTCAGGACTAACCATCTTGATGATTCATGAAACCACCTGTATGAGGCATTTATACAGTTTATTAAATGTTATAAATGTCTCAACCAGTAAAAGTGAATCAGAAATTGTAACTTGCAACTCTAATTTTTCAGTTTAATAATGAAATTCCTCACCAGGCATAGAGGAAGCAGATATAGAATGGCAAAGAAATGGCCATCGTTAGCCACCTCCAGTCCCTTATGAAGTATCCTAGGACTACCAGGAACAGCTGTCCCACTGTGTAGATGAAATTTGCAATTGCGCCGATCACAGTCCGCCCACGAATGGGAACCCACTCCAAAACTGAGAAATATACAGAACATAGAACACATTAGAGGTGAAGTGTGTGATCTCCTACTGGACAGGTTTCAAATATAGGGTTTTTATAATTTAAATATTCATGTCAATTGCTGTCAAATTAAAAATCTCACGGAAGGAGGAGCAGTTCATTAAGATGCCAGACACAGCCATTCCACAACCAAACCGAAACACGCAAAAAAGCGAGAAAGAGGATGCAAAACCAGCACATGTCCCTGAAACTGCAATCAGCAGGTATGAAATGAGGATTACACTGCGCCGGCCATACCTGAGAAGCACATCACATCAAATGAGGTTAATAAGATCAGAAGATACATTTGTCCTTGTAATGTTCTGTTTGTTTCATGTGCAGAATGGGAATATTTTCCTTTTTAACAGATTTTTCTAATTATCATCTATTACATGAATATTACACTAATATGTGTAATATATTATATAATATTATAATATCACTTGTCTCCGAGACATCCAAAGAGAACAGCGCCCACAAGTACACCTCCCATATACACAGTTTGTCCCATTTCCTTCAAAAAGCGCTGATCACACACCAAATTCCACTGGCAAAAAAAAAAAAAAACACAATTAAACTCACAAAACACACAAGAACACAAGAAATAAACTCAGTAGTGTAGGTAAAAGTGAAAAAACCTACATCTGAAATGATTGTGGAGGTCCTCTCAGTCATATTGAAGGACCATCCATCCAAGCATCCCTGCAGATCAACATCAGTGTCCTCAATGTCTCCCTGTTCTCCCACACCAGAGATGCCATTTTTATCCAGAAGGTGCCACTGTGGAACAACATATCGTTGACATCTCTGCAGCTTTCCGCTCTCATCAAGTGGCACTGTGATCAGCAGCTTTTCCTCAAGGCTCAACTGAGTTTGAGATACATTTGCATGCGCGTTGCAGTAGTGAGGAGGCACTATAGCCACAAAGTTCTGCAGCAGGTTGTGGCTAGGTATAATGAGGACAGGTATGCAAAGGAGGGTGACATGCAGGACCTGAAAGCGTCCTGTGCTACCGACCAGCTCCAGGAGGTCACCAAAAGCCATCACTTTGCACAACCACAGTGACTCAACGTAGAAGATAAATCCTGATGTCTTGAATGCACAAAAGGTATGTTGGAAAATGTTTCAGAACTACCTGGAAAATATTGACATGAGGAAAGAAGAAATAAAAAAAAAAATCAAATAAAAAAACATTTATTCACATTCACTCAGTAGACTTACTTGATAACAGTGTTTTCTCTAATTACACATACTGATCTAAAAACAACACTCGAGAATCTTGGATCAGAAATACATAATATAATGCATTTAAATGAAATCCAAGAAAATAAATTCGGAGAGGATCCTTAAAAAAAATACAAAATAAAGTTATAGTCTTGCCAAGCAGCGTACTGAAGTGAATAATTGGCTCTTGAATTTCATAGAACTCATATGTTGTACTGAGGCGGACTCACTGCCCTTTATTGGTGACCTAACAATGAATGACAGAGTGATAAAGTGTCAAAGAGAATGTGTGTCTGTGTGTGTACACCTGCACAAATGTATGTGAAGTCAAGTGACGACAACAACTAAAAAAACAATTTAAAAAAGTTTATGTCGAAATACTTCAGCAAATTAAATTAGGGTTAATATTTCAGAACTGCAAGTAATATTATGTGACTTAACTTATGTATTAAAAATTTAATTAATAATAATTACATATAAATGTTAGAAATAAGAATACAAATTGTTTAAGGGCATATCTATACATCTATCTATAATTCAACAAATCTCTGTCTGTAGTGCGTCCTGTTTGTCCGTGGAAACAGACAAACACCTGCACAACTCCACCATATGATTTAAAATGAGGAGGGGGACTTTCCAGTACTAGGGTGGATTGCAGTGCAAAGATTTACGCCATCATGACATACAACAACAAATATATTAAACTCATTTCATTGCTCTTTCTAACTTTACCGCTCTGGGAGTTACCGTGCACATTGCCTAAATCCCGCCCCCTGATTTGGCTACAGCTGCACCGTAGTGCATTACTAATGACAACCAGTGTTGGGAAAGTTCACCTTGATTAGGAACTAGTTCAAAGTTCAGTTCAAGTTACCCAATATGAATTAGTTCAGTTCATCGTTCATTCTTCCAAATTATGAACTAGAAGTTCATGGATCCCAAAATGAACTTTTTCGTTCTTTTTGTGTTATTATTGTAAACTTATTATTAACCATTCCTGACATTATCCTGACCGAAGTCAGGAAATCAGGGGAAAATGCCGTCCTCCTCTCGGACGGATTTCTCCAGGGCCAAAGTAAGTACCTTACCCCAGGGTTAACTTCCCTCTGCAGGTTCTTAGAACACAAGGAGTGGTTTCAGTGAGCTTTGTTTTCAATGTTTATTTCCAAGAACGGGACAACACCTGCTCCGGTCGCCGGTCACACTCTGTACATTTAACTCTTTTTCTCCGCTTCCAAAAACTCTCTGCACCCCACTCTCTCTCTCTGCCCCACCCAAAATGCTTCTCATTAGCTATTCCACAACATTATGCCAAAATTTGTTCAGAATAATACAAAAATGACATCTATGATAATGCTGTGTTTTGATCCCATTTTATGTGATAAGAATGAAATATGAACTACATAAGAGCGCAGCTCAATAAATGCCAGAATAGCTGCGTTCATTTGGCAAAAGTGAACGAGTCGTTCACATTCGTCAAAAATATGACATCGTTCATGAACGATCGTTCATTGAACTCGTTCAGGTACAACACTGATGACAACTAACTGCTGTTATGGACTTTCACAAGGTCTCTATCATCACAACTGTGTTACATGCAGCTAACAACTTGAGACCCCCAGGAATTCGCATACATTTTTGTCATTGTTGCGGCCACAGCAAGTCTGGTTGAGACTGAGGCTATTATTCTGATGCATTCACACGTTAAACAAGGTTCGTAATTTATTGAATGAACAGGCGGAACACCTGATTCACCTTCAACTTAACACTGCACCAATCTCAATAACTGTAGACTAAATTACTATCCGGCTCATCCACCGTTCAGCTTTTCACTTCACTTTAAGACCTTTTCATTTTTGGTTTGTTTGTTGTTAGGTGTAGTTTAATACGCAGAGCAACATCAGCCAGTTTCCTGCTTTTTGTGCATTCAAGTCTGAAAGTAGACAGTGACATTTGAGTGTGGGATGAGCAACTGCCACAATATATCTTGCTAGGTGTTGATTGGTGTCACCTGCGTTAGCATGACAAACCACTACAGGTGATAGGCTGTCTCCAGCCTACCACAGCCTACATTCCAATACACACTTCCATAACAAGCCTCAACAAATTATTATAGTCTTTCTTTCTGCTCCTTTCAACTCATTTCACCCACTTCCACAACACATTAGTAACAAATAATCTCACATTTTCTATGGGCTCTACACTAGTATATTATTGTGTCATAAACACATAATTGCAACATAGTTTGACTCCATACTCAGCGGAGTGCTGACATGTTCTGAATGATTTAGTTTGAAGTAAAAACTGTAACGATATATGGAGCAGAAGAAAGCAATGCTGGCTGATGAAGCCAAAGAGATTAAAAAGTCGTTTGACTTTTTAACTGAAGAAGTTTCTGTTATAAGGTTACAGCGGAAACATATTCTGGATCTGGTGCAGGAAGTGATGACTCTACGCAAAGTAAATGTTGTAAAGGATAAACACATCACAAATCTAAAAAGAAGAATCATAGACCCAGAACAATATATGAGGATAAATGATGTGATCATCACTGGCCTCCGCCTTAAACCCGGATCATGTGCTCACGCAGCGTCCGTGGGGAAGGCAGGGGAAAACGGGGGTAAACCCATTGACTCGGATGTCCACGGTACAGAACAGCAAGTGGCAGCTTTCTTGCAGGAAAAAGGGATCGTAGTGGACTGCAATAACATCGAGGCATGCCACCCTCTGCCCAGGAGAAAACCCAGTGATGTCCCTGCCATCATAATGATGTTTGTAAATAGGAAACACAAGATCACACTTCTGAAGCAAGCCAAAAGTCTTAAAGGGACAAATGTATACATCCATGATCATCTTACAAAACACAATGCAGACATCGCTAGGGAAGCACGGTTACTGATGTAAAAGAAGAAAATCCAAAGTACATGGACAAACAACTGTAAAGTGTTCATTAAGCTGAATGGTTCACCTGAGGAGCCCAAAGTACTGGTCCTCAGAAACTTGGAGGAGCTGGAGAAATTCCAGTAATGATCTCAGCATGACGGTACCATCCACACACAACCATGACATACACAAACAGAATTCACTCATCTTCATCTGGACTCAATATGAATTATTTAACTGAGAGGATAAGTGATTATAATCAACTGCAACTGAACACTTTTGACTTCACCAAATCACAGGATATGGAACAGAATATAGACCCGGACAACATTTTTTTCTGTAATGTGGACAACAATTGCCTTCATAATATGATGATAATAAAAGTAAGGTAGCTCAATATATATATATATATTTTTTTGCAAATGTAGGACTCAATCTTGCAGAAAGTATCTCTGATCCTGGAACACATGGACCAATTATGGATACATTGACAGAAATAAATCCAAATTCAATGTTTCTCACACCAGTTTGATGAGAAACAAATACTCAAAATCATAAAAAAAAAAATGCAAAAACAAAAAGTTAACTGATTGCTATGATATTGGCATGACAGTAGTGAAAGAAATTATAGAAGGAATCTCAAAACCATTAACATACATGTGTAATTTATCATTCCATACTGGTTCATTTCCAAACAAAATGAAAATTGCCAAAGTCATTCTGTTGCATTAAACTGGGAACAAACATCACTTCACCAACTACAGGCTGATTTCCTTATTACTAATTCTCCAAAATACTTGAAAAACTCTTTAATAATAGATTTGAAGAATTCCTAATTAAACATGAATTACTCAGCGACAGTCAATATGGTTTCAGATCAAACAGGTCAACATCACTAGTAATAATAGAAGCCATAGAGGAAATCACAAATGCCATTGAACAAAAGAAATATGCCCTTGGAATATTTATTGACATCAAAAAAGCTTTTGATACAATCCATCACAACTTACTAATAACAAAACTGGAAAGATTTGGCAGCAGAGGAATTGTGTTAGACTTGATAAAAAAAAAAGTTACTTATATAAGAGGCAGCAGTTTGTGAAGTTGGGTGATGTTTGTTCACAATGTTTGGACATTGTCTGTGGGGTCCCCCAGGGGTCAGTGTTGGGACCTAAATTATTCAATCTTTATATTAATGACATTTGTAAGGTTTCACAGGTACTGAGGTTGGTGTTGTTTGCAGATGACACAAATATTTTCTGTTCTGGGGGTGACTTAAAAAAGTTGCTGGAGGACGTCACAAAAGAATATGGTTTGTTAGAAATTAATTAGCATTAAATTTAAATAAAACAAAAATAACTAATAAAATATAATAAAATAATAATAAAATAAAATAAAAATAATTACAGAATTAACATTCAGGTACAGATGCAGATAGATGGGGTACAGATAGAGAGGGTTTATGAAAATAAATTCTTGGAGTCATAATATATTAAAAAAAAATCACTTGGAAACCACAGATCAATTATATCCAGACCAAACTATCCAGAAGCATCTCAGTATTAAACAAAGAAAAAAAGGTTCTAGATCACAAATCACTCTGTATCCTCTACTGTTCCATTGTCTTATCATATTTCAGTTCCTGTGTTGAGATTTGGGGCAATAATTACACCAGTTCAATAGCTTCACTAACTATTCTGCAAAAAATGGCAATATGGGTCATCAATAATGTGGGTTACCTGGATCACACTCACACACTCTACTTACACTCAAAATTACTGAAATTTACAGACATTGTAAAATTCCAAACTGCACTAATTATGTACAAATTAAGAAACCACAAAATATACAAAACCTGTTCATTAAACACCAGGAGGGTTATCGTTTAAGAGGGAAACATAACTTCAAAGTCATTAAAATTCACACAAACAGGAAAAGATTTTGCATTTCATTTTGTGAGGTGAGGCTGTGGAACAGTATGGGTGACGAACTAAAACAATGTCCAAACATAATGCAATTTAAAATTAAATATTAAGAATATGTTTTCATGGGATACGGGGATGAAATGCAGAGGAAAAGACACGAGGTGTAAGGATGTGTTTATTTCATATTCACTTTTATTTTTATTTATGTGCATCAGCTGGTCCTTTTCTGACCATTATGTTCATTTTCATATGTATTATTTTTTATATTATTAGTATTAAAATGTTTTGTAGTACCAGTACTAGTAGCAACCTGGGAAAGTGAATATTTAAAAACTAGTAAAGGAGGAGGGGTGGGAGTAGATAAGTTTTGACTTCTTCTCACTCATTTTTGAACATATTGTTGCATTTATTTACTGCATTTATTTTGTCTCGTTTTGTTCAAAATAAACTTCTATCTATCTATCTAGGTTGAGAAATATTCAACTACTGATTTGCATGCTATGACATTGTTCTGTCAGCTTGTTTAGTTAACAGTCAATGAGTGACTATATGTTTCAGACAACTCTGTAAGTCACGTCTCCCTGATGGAGTCAGAAAAATCCAATAACTGCAGCTTTTGTCAATTACATTTCTTCATTTTTATTTCCAGTTCATAGTAATGGTTTCCAAAATAATGTTTAATCTGAGTTTAGTACATGCAGCTAAAGACATTCTTCCTGGTGTGTGTCCTGATGATTAGTTTTGAGGAATGTGTGCACTTGTGTAAGGAGCAGCATGAGATGTCAGGCTGAATAAAGCTGCAGGTGCCAAACAATAAACTGACAGTTTTTTTCCAGCTGTGAGGCTACAATCTGGAGGCTGTCTTGTTCAGAAAGAACACACAAAAAAAAAATGTTAAAAGAAAGCAAAAAAAAAACAACTTTAAAAATCTAATCCAAATACTTACATTTTAAGTATAATATGCTTCCTGCAGATTGCTGAAGGTTGTGGGTGTTTTGGCAAACAAGCAGAGGTTGTAAATGAGGATTTCAAATACACGCATAAAATGAAACAGGACAGAGGTGGCATTCTAAGAAAGGTGAAATTCATGGTTTACAGACATAATGTTGTGAGATAACATGAAAATCAGAAATTAACTCTGCTCATATACACTGGAAAAAATGCAGCATGGAACTGTTCATTCAAGCTACAGTAATAATTATCATTGAACACATTGTAAAATTGTTGATTTCATTGTGAAAATCTACCTTTTTGCATTTTGAAGCGTCAATTTTGATTTAAACTGAACTAAATATATTTCCAAGGGGATAAATCAAAGATTTTGACTCCTCTCAAAACATACTTTAAAAAAAAGAGATCAGTATGTACTATTTTTAATTTGTGTCAAACATGAATTGTGCATGCACACTGCACACACTGTTAGATCAGATTTCATATGTAATTACAAAATAAATTAAAATTTGCTCACATAATTTCAGTTTGATTGTATGACTTTGCAAGAAGGCCAGGAACATCAACATTGATCCCACACACCCTGGACACGCCCTGTTCTCTCCCCTCCCCTCTGGAAAGAGTTACCACTCCCTCAAATCCAGAACCACAAGACTGGCTAACAGTTTCTTCCATCAGGCTGTTAAAACCATCACCCCACCCACCCGATTGACTTTTACACTCTGACATCATCACACACACCACACTATATACTATGTGCAATAACCCCCACCCCACCCCACCCGCCTCATTGCACTATGAACCTGAAAGGACTTACCGGTTTATATAATATATATCTATATTATTTATAGATATTATATTTTATACTGTTTTTATTCTTCTGTGTTTTACTGCCATGTGGAGCTGCTAAGCAAATTTTCACAATATATATTGGCAACAATAAAGGATTCTATTCTATTCTATTCTTTAAAATGTGAATATGTGATCCTTGTGTTCCATAAAATATCACTTTATAATAGTATAATAGTTTTAGTTTGACAGTAATGCATGTGTCAACAATTTTACATAATACTAGCTTTAATTTAAGTATTAAACCTGATCACTTGAATTCATTGAGTAATGCTTTTTAAATTCTGCATTGCATCATGGGAAAGAAGAAATACAGCATAAACTCCAGCCACTTCAGCTCCTAATAACCAGTTGTTACCAAATATCCACATTGCATTCTACTGTAGGTATTTGATAATTGTGTGACGTTATGAGCAGGAGTTAATTATGGATGATTAATGCGTTACTTACTGTTAAAATGTTAGTTTATGTGTTTAATTATAATTATTTGCTGTTTTGTATTAGTTTGTATGTTTTTAAGAACAGCACCATGAGTGAGGATTGTAGGTACAGCAATGCCTTTCCTGCCCTCAGCTATTAGAAACTAATAGTTTGTAGTAGTATCTCCCATTGAGCTAGTTTTTCAGTCTAGAGTTAACCCACTGAAAAGAAGTACAAGTTGTTAATATCAACTTTCACTGAGCAGCCAAGAGCTGACCCACATTACAATGATGGTATGAGTTGTATATTGTTTAATAATTAACCAAGGGTCTGTGGAGTCATTCTCACTCCTCCTATAGAACCCATGATAACCTTGTAATGTTTGGAAACTGTCAGCTGACTTTTGTTCAACTCATTCAGGGGGACCTATTCCTGCAGAAATGAATACATTTACACGAAACACCAGTTTTCACTCTTGACTTGTCAACTGATTGGTTTTAACCATTACAGGCAGCTCTGGAAAACTGTTCTGTGAGTTAAATAATAAATCCTGGTCAAAGATAATACCTAGATTCCTCATGGTGGTTTTGTAATCCACAGTAACGCCAACCATGGTGTTACCCTCTATCTCACTCTGCTCTTTGCCCCCAACAGACAATCCTGTGTGATTTTAGTCGCCAGCTAGAGCACTATGGGATTGTAGTGGTTCTCTTTTAAATAGTTAGTTTGTGAATCAGTCCAATTTCTGGTAAGGGAGGATGGCTCTTTTTGTTTCATACCCCCCCCCCCTCCCTGTTTTTCTGTTAAGGAGTTTAGGTTAGTTTAGTGTATTTTATTTATTGCATTTATTTTGGAATTGGAAATTTAGTCTGACATTGAAGAACACTTTTTGCTTGTTGTTTTAGCTGCACCCTCCCCCAACCTTCATTGAGTTGTTTAAATAAATACTTTGGACCTTTTTTTTTTCTTCTGGCAACTGTGATTGGGAGTTGGGAGAAGGAAATCTTATCATCTACATATTGGTAAACCCCTAGGCCAAGATTTAACAATAGGTCTGTTGTAAAATAAAACTACAGGATCAAGACAGTTTTTTTAAAAAGGTTTGATTACATTATTACATAACTAATATTAATTTTAACTGACATTATATATTAATATTATTATGTTTTCAGTATAATTAAGAGTAGTGATGCACCGAGTGAGTGTTCTATATGTATGAGTTATTCTAAATATTCAGAATTCTGAACATACAATGGAGAAAAACAAAGCACCGAGTGAGACTAAAAATAAACACTTTGGGATTTGTTTGTTTTTACTAAGGTTGACAGTTTTGTTGTGATTTTCCTCCACAGCAGCTTATAGGACAAATTCACAGCAGCACATTTAACTGAAATAATGTCTGAGGAGTTAAATGGTTAAACTAGATCAATCAATAAACGGGATGGGAGAAGACTGCCCGTGATCCACTAGACAGCTTTGCGAACTCCACATTGCACCAGTCAGCCATTTCTCTGACTCTTGAGGGAAAGAAATAGAAAGAAACTCCGTCTATTGTCTCCTTGCGATTAGTACAACCGACGGCACAACATGATTTACCCATCGTGGGACCAGGACTGTCTTGATTTTCATATAATCGTGATAAAACGGCAGCGTGTTGTAATGTCAATGCGAGGTTGTTTTCTTGCAGTCCAATATGGCGGCACAACTACGGAATCATGGGATCGCGTGACGTCAATGCATTCCTTCTATTCATTTCTATGAGAAGCGAATTTATAACATATATCTGACTAACATTTATATTCCAAGATTCCGTGACATTGACAATACATGCTATTTCTGTAAAACTGAACCCAAAAATCTAATTCACTTGTTGTATGGATGCTCATTTAGTAGTCTATTTTGGAAAGAATTTGAGAAGTATACACTGTGCAAAACTACATATAAGACTATTTTAGAAGAAAATAATATCTTTTGTTATTTTGAATTTAGAGAAAAGAAAATAGACACTATTGTAAATCTATATATATTATTAGGGAAATTTCATATTCATAAAAGCACATTTCAAAACTCAACTCCCTTATTTAAATTATTTTTAGTTAATTAGTACTTTGAGCCTCTGAAATTGAGTAAAAATAAGAAATGTATAACAATGGTTGATATCTACTCTGAACTCTCTAGTAATGTACTATTTAGTATTGTTATCCTTATTATTATTTTCCCCCTTTCCTTCTTTTTACAAACTGAATATGTGTACGAAATATGTCTCATATATTTTGAATGTACTCTGGAACTGGAATGACTTACTTTTCATTTATATTTGTCCTTGTAAACTTGAAATTAATTTTTTAAAAAGGAGAAGGGAATTCCGCTCCCGCAAAGTATTCTGGGTATGCGGCGAGAGTTGTTGCCATGCATCCAAAAAGTTGAGCAGAGCCCAACTTTATGCAAATGAATCCATCGACCGCGAGTAATATCACGAGAAATATCGCGAGACTCGTATCCAATAGGGTCCACAACGTATAATTTGCATATTCCCCACTCCACCATCATGGCGGACGAGAAATTAATAATTGTGGTGTCCAGCAACTTCCCTTCCCTTCCCTTCCCACAACACCACGAAGCATGGAAAAAAGTAACAGATTGTTGGGATGATGGTAAGTAGGCTAGTTGTTCATTTGTTTAAATTAGTTGGCCCTTATAAAAACAACTGCTGTGTACAGGAAAAGTGCAGTTGCAGTGCAGCAGTTGTTTTGTGTCAAAAATATTGCATGAACGGCACTAATACCGTAGTTGTTACCGCCCAAACAAAGCTGCGGCGCTGAGTTTACATCGCTGTCTAGTGGATCACGGGCGATGGTAGTCGTGCATTATAGAGAGACTAAGTCTCCGCCCTTTTCGGTTGGTCCATTGGGCCTAAATTCGGAAAAATTTAACATGAGAGTGGATGAGGAGAAAATAATTATTTTCTGGTCCACTTTACTTTATGCCCTGAATAAAGTACTTAAATTAAAATCATAACCAATGATGTGCGTTTGGAGTTTCTTTGATACGTGATTTATTAGCGTGTAAGAATATGTAATTATTTGGACTCTGTTTGGACTACATATCAGACGTCGCATAGCTGACGTCACAGCAGAATCTTTCCCTTCAAACTTTTCTAAACCGTATACCGCCTTTTCTATTTTTCATTCGAAAATGCCTGTGTGCTTTGTGCCCCGGTGTAATCACAACACCGTTTCCACATGTTCCCTCTACCGCTGACGAGAGCTTGTCCCGCATGCTGGCTCTCAGTCGACCAACTATCTCTCCCCCGGAGTAGCTGCCACTTTACACATGCCCCGATTTAAAGTAGTTTTCTCCACGTCTGATGCTCTTGCCTTCGTCCTGAAAGAAGGAGGTGAAGCTCGCCAAAGTCACAGCCATTTTCAAAGAGTTTGATAGTGAAGCTTGGTGGTGATGTCATATTTGTGAAACAAACGTTGTAGTCCATTACTTACTCTCACATAAAACCTAATGTAACTTTTGATGCCTGTCCAAAGTTAGTGATTTCTCTATGTGAAAATGTATCTTTAAAATTCACAGACACCATATGTTAAAACCGTAGCACATTTCAAACGGGACCAGAAAATTACTTTTATCCCTCCATTGACTCGCATTCATTTTTTATGGCACTTAGGCCCCATTGCCCGGAAATAGAATTGCGTCACATAGGCTCCTTATTATGGCAAGTGATCCACTAGACCAGGGGTCTGCAACCCTGGTCCTAGAGAGCCGCTATCCTGCATGTTTTAGATGTTTCCCTCTTCCACCATACCTGACAGACATTATCAGTCTTCCACACAGCTTGATGATAGGCTGATCATCTGAATGAAGTGTGTTGGAAGAGGGAAACATCTAAAACATGCAGGATAGCGGCTCTCTAGGACCAGGGTTGCAGACCCCTGCGCTAGACAGTGAGGGGCTTCACAATTTGTCTGTTTCTGTACAACAGGGGTTTCCTACCCTGGTCCTAAACAGCCACTATCCTGCATGGTTTAGATGTATCCCTCTTCTAACACACCTGATTCAGATGATCAGCCTATCATTAAGATCTGTCGTCGTCTTTGTGCTTTTGTTAAACCCAACAGTATTTGCCAAGGGCCTTGTTTTAGAGTGCCAAAACAAATGTTAATAATAACTGACTGTCAGATGTGTTGGAATAGGGACACATCTAAAACATGCAGGATAGTGACTCTCTAGGACCAGGGTTACATACCCCTGCTGTACAGCAATACCACATAAAAATCATCATAAAATTCAATTTTGCTAAAATTTATATTTTGGATTTCTGTGTGTTTCATGCAATGTCAATTTTTTTTTCAATCTCTTATTTTTATATTTTTATATTTATGGCAACAAAAAGTGTTACTATCAACTACACAGTGTGTAAGTGCAGTTTTTAGTCAATGTCATTCCATCACCTGAAAATAGATTTTGTTGGGATTATTTCAGAAATTACTTTTATGTGGTATTGCTGTACAGAAACAAGGCAAGGCAAATTTATTTGTATAACACATTTCATGTACAGGACAACTCAAGGTGCTTTACACAAAAACAGAAACGGAAGAAAATTAAAATGATAAAGATGCATTAAAAGACAATTAAAATCAAGACATAAAAACATTTTAAAGCAAATAATAATCTAAGTACCGTAAAAGCTCCAGTGAACAATAATGTTTTCAGGCCTGATTTAAATGAACTGACAGTTTGAGCAGACCTCAGGTATCCAGGTAGTTTGTTCCACAGTTGAGGAGCAGAGCAACAGAATGATGCCTCACTTTGTTTCGTTCTTATTTTTGGAACACACAGTAAACCTGTTCCTGATAACCTCAGGGCTCTGGATGCTTCATAGGGAACCAGTAGTTCTAGGATGTATTTGGGTCCAAGGCCGTTTAGTGCTTTATAGACCAGGAGTAAGATTTTGAATTCTATCCTTTGACCCACAGGAAGCCAATATAAGGATTTGAGGACGGGTGTGATGTGTTCCAGTTTCCTGGTACTGGTCAGGACTCTGGCAGCAGCGTTTTGGATCAGCTGTAGCTGCCTGATTGATTTTTTGTTTAGACCAGTGAAGACACCATTGCAATAATCTAACTTCCTGAAAATGAATGAATGAATTAGTTTTTCTGTGTTTGGTTTGGACAGAACACCCTTGATTTTAGCAATGTTCTTTAGGTGGTAATAGGCAGATTTGGTAATGGCTTTTAAATGTTTGTTAAATTTCAGGTCAGAGTCAATAATTACACCCAGATTTCTGGCTTGGTTTGTGTGGGGTTTAGTGACATGGACTCAAGGCGAGCACTGACCTTTGACCTTTCTTTTTTGGGGCCAAAAACAATCACTGTCACACAATCACACTTCTTGCACATCCACTCAGTGATTTGATGAATGCATTTACTCAGTGTCAGTAAGGGACTGTAATCGAGTGATGACACGGAAATATAAAGTTGTGTGTCATCAGCGTATGTGTGGTAAGAAATGTTGAAATGCTCTATGATCTGAGCCAGGGGCAGCATATAGATGTTGAACAGAAGCGGTCCCAAAATTGACCCTTGGGGAACCCCAGACAACATCTTTGTACTCACTGACGTGTGATTACCAACTGAAACGAAGTAGTTCCTATCTTGTAAATAAGATTTGAACCAGTTTAACACAGTGCCCGTAAGCCCCACCCACTTTTCCAGTCTGTCAAGCAGTATGTCGTGGTCAACTGTATCAAATACGGCACTGAGGTCCAATAGTACTAGGACAGAGGTTCTGGATGAATCATTATTCAGATGAATGTCATTTAGCACTTTGATCAGTGCAGTCTCAGTGTTGTGGTATGCTCAGAATCCAGACTGAAAGTCACTATAAAGACTGTTTTGCACCAAGAAGGCATGAATTTGCTGAAAAACAACTCTTTCAATGATTTTTCCCAAAAATGGTGCGTTTGATATGGGCCTGTAGTTACCTATTACTGAAGCATCCAGATTAGGCTTTTTTAGAAGAGGTTTAATTACTGCAGTTTTCAAGGCCCGAGGAAACTGTCCTGACTGAAGAGAGCTGTTTAATATCTGCACTATATCTGAAGCTATACAGTTAAAAACATTTTTAAAAAATTTGGTAGGCAGATGGTTAAGGCAGCAGGTTGTTGACTTTAACTGTTTAAGAATTTCCAACAGTGATGTGTAATCTACAAGGACAAAGTGTTCCAGATGATAAGAAGGTACACGTGACAAAAACATATTTCCTGAGCTGGAGCTACTGACTGTCTGTCTTATCTTTAATATTTTATCTATAAAGAAAACAGCCAAGTCATTGCATGACTTTTTGGACACCAGGGGACTATAACTTAGTAACTATGAAATCCATCAATCATCAAATCCACAGGTCTGGTCTATGGTGTCAACACCAGGTTGGCACTGAAAGAAGAAGCATGATTTAATGATTTGTGCAGTTATTACTCAAAATTTGACCATTATGTGTATTTGTGTAAACTACTTGACACCTTAATTTCCCCCTGGGGACCAATAAAGTTACTCTACTCTACATTGTCTCTTACAGTAGAGCAAAGATAGGCTTATAGCTTTTATTAAGACTATCTAGTAACCACAATTTGCAATACCTCCCTGACAGTGGACTAACCTCTTTACTAGTCTGTAGCCCATTTGCTGCTGTTTATTTTAGTTTTTATATATTTTATTTATTCATTATTCATTACTAGGCCTTGTACATACGTCCTTCTCCCTTGCTCTTTGTTGTACTTTTGAAATTGACACTTGATGTTTAACCATGCACATATTCCATCTTCTATGCTTATTTCACACCTGTCACTTGTATTGAAGATTAAACTGCATTGCTATTCATCCATTGTTTTACTTCGCCATCTAGTGGGAAAACATGCAACCATGCAGACAGCCCATTTGTTGCAGTTATATTAGCACAACAAAATAAGAATTAAAAAACAAAATACAATAGACAACGTAAAGTGGAACAAGATAAATACAGTAGACTGATTAAGGAAAAGTCAAAATATTTAGCAAAAATTAAACGTCTTGAGTGAATGCATTTCGCTTGCAAATGGGAAGATCAGTTCTCTACTATTCTGGTGTTGGCCAGTGATTGGCTGAAAGCACTACAAATTTATTGGTAGAGAAAATCAGTGGGAGGAGATCATTACCATGTAGCACAATAGCACGCGTTCCATAACGCGGCCTCTAACGCAGGTGTTTTGAGCTTTGTGAGCATACATCTAGATGCACGCGCCTGGATGTGTGAAGCAGATGTAGCCTAATTACACTACCTTGGTACATTTGCTACAAATAATTACAACACTGAGGCTACATGCTAACAGATGCTAATACTAACCAGTGAGCAAAAGAAGTTCAGAGTCCGCTTTGACGAAGTGCCATTGAAGTGTGGATACGTTCAGTTCAGGTGTTGTAGTAAATATGGCAGTGCTAGGCTAATGCTATTTAGCCGTGGGCACACTGTTGTCTGCCTTACACAGCGTAAAATGGTTTCCAAACTTCTACTATTAATTAACTATATTTTAAAAGTACAGAAACAGTCCCTTCGGGTTCGAGTCCCTTGTTAACCATCTGTGGAATGTGTAATCTGTGTCTATTGTGTCATTTATATGTTTGTTAGATGTGTTTCCTGTAGTAAGACGATGCTTGCCTTTAAATCCTGCTGTTAATTGAAAATATCCAGTCTCTTTTCCCCGCCTGGTATCAGTTCCATGAACATTCCAATAGATAAACGTCTACGGAGCTATGACATGACTTATGTTAGTGCTACATGATGCATGCAGATGTGCTTTATTCCCATATACATGAAGTACGTGTGTTGTCGGGACAGTACTGTGTCATAATATATTGATTTGTTTCATGCCACAGGGTCAATCAAACTAATTATGCAAGCCAGAGTATTTTGTAAAAATGACAGCTGTTGCAAAACCACTTTCAATTTAGTTTTTCTGGTTCCACATGTAATGCCAAAGGACAGAATGGGTTACAGATGAAACCTGGAATGAGACTGAGAGTCTGATCTCTGGATTAGAAAAACCACAGATAAAAACAGCGTTTTTATTTATTGTTGTATTTAAGATCATTTCAAGCCATTTTTTCCATATCAGATGCACTCACACCTACAGTAGGTAGCTTTTCATGTCCCAATTTAGTCTCTTTTTTTACCTCAATATTTTATTAGAAATTCTTTAGTTTTGAAATGGCCCAGTGTAAGAGTGTACATTTGTTTTTTTTGTTTTTTTTACATTTATCTGAGGTCATCATTTGGTACAACCTGGGGGGAATAGTCTAAATTTCTCTTTTATTATTGTGTCTAATAAGCTGCTAAAGTGTATATATGCCATAGAAGAATCCAAATATATATTTTTAATCAAAGGAATTCTGATAAATTAAAGAAAACACTCAAGCTGTTATATATTTTATGGATTTTATTCAGAATGGGTCTTAGTGGAAATGCAACAATATCTTTTGACATAAAAAAATATAACCAATAAAATCACAAAACCCAAACACGTAATCCTGTCCAAACTATCAGTTTCTGCTGTCATAAGTACTTCAATGTTTTTACGGAACAATACTTTTATAATTTGGAGAAGCTATCATGATGAATAGTAGGTTTAGCTCAATAGTTTTGATAAGAGACAGTCCAGTAATGAAAGCAGCATTCAGTGCTAGTTGACAGTCAGGATTGTGGGGGCTTTTAACAGAAACATGATCTACTGTGTAGATGTTATGACCATTTGTGGTGTAATGCTAGCAAGGAAAAATGGGGTGCAGGTTTCCATGTGTCTAGTTCAAGGCTTTCTCATCAGGAGCAGGGAGTTTCTCAAGTGTGGGCTCCATGCCCCAGATCTCACGAGCGTACTGGGCGATGGTACGGTCACTGGAGAATTTACCGCATCCTGCAATATTGTGAATCACCTTCTTGGTCCATTCTTTGGGATTCTGGTGCAAGGATGAAAAGAATGGACAAAAGTTAATAAGATAACTAATCACTGACTCAGATTCTTCTACTATGCACAATTGAATACAATGCAGTGAAAATGTCATTTACAAATGTCACTAAATTAGTTTTGTGTACTTTAGTCACCTCTTCTTTTTAATTAGACAATGGAAATAATACAAATGTATCCCAACAATAACATTAAGTTGTATTTTTAGTGAAGAGAATAACATAAACATATTGAAGTCATAGCATTTATATTGGGGACAAAATATTTGTACACTGTATTTATGTAGTACTTGTACTTTAAAATATATATTTTTAAAAAAAGACCTAAAATTGTCGTGTTTGGAGTAAAACATTTGGATGTTATGCCAAAAATACAAATTGAGTTTTATTGTAGAGATATGCACTAAAGTTCAGTGTTCAGTATGAACATATATGACCCTTCAGCTAAACACCAAAACTGAAATGAGTATGAGAATCAGTCAAGAACACGTTGCAGGTGAAAGAAAAGTGCTGATAATACTAATTGACTACTATAATTACTATTTTAGTACGATATAATATTACTATTATTACTTTCACTGGACAGTGATTGAATTTTGAGCCTGAAATTGCAACATACTTTCTCTTTTGACACATTTCATTATGAACTTTATAACGGCATTGCAACACTGCGACAGTTTTGACCTTGTTTCAGTGACTCCAAAAATATTGTTATTTCAGCTATTGACAACATAAACTCTACAGAAAATGTAGTGATTTGGGTTTTACTGTGGCTGTTTTCTGTCTGAAAATAGAGTTGCACTCTCAGATAAACAGCTACTATATGTTATGCCATAATACATGTATGAACATTTGGTTTCAGACTAATTAGTGAGATTTTATATAATCTGTGGAGGCGGAGCCTTAATATATTGATGATTCTTAGAGCTGTTGGCAATTTACAATATCAATACTGCAGATAACCCCTTTATACTGTATATTTACAGCATACAAATGGTCCTAACTTATCATGCTTCACATCATGTGTGCTTTTCAAAGTTGACATACAGGTATAAGTACATCTCATAAAATTGCTGCTTGAATTTGTGCTGCAGGGTTTGTGAGTGGTGTAAAATTCTAAGTTGAACAACTGAGCATGACCATCTTCTACTCAGAAATGATACCAAATATAATATTAGAACCATCTTTTTTTTTATATGAACATACCTTGTACAGAGTGTTGACTGTCTCCTGGCATTTAATATAGTCTTCATAGTCAGCAAACACCTTAAACCTACGAGGATACAATGCATTCAACACACACATAATACACAAAACATCCAGTGCATGTATACAATGTTATATGTATACACTCAGAAATAAAGGTACAGTAGGGGTACAAACCTGTATCCTAATGTTTAATAAACACCAATGTACCCCCAAAGGTTAATATTAGGACCTTTTCAACCTGTAAAAGGTACGAACTCGTTGTCAAACAGTGCAAGCCCTTCTTTAAATGTACAATTATGTACCTTTGAGTGCACTGCCGGCGCGACAAGCCTTTGTACCCCTAGAAGTATAATTCTGTACCTCTGTAATATATTAGTGTGAATGGAAATTCCAATAAGTTAACCTCTTTTTTTCTGGCATAGATATTCAAGTTCACACTCGTACAGCACTTATTTGTATGTATGCGTGTGTTTGTGCCTCAGGCTGCTTAATGTAAGATGTGTCTTTACCTGTCATGATGCATCAGCATGTTGACAATTTCCTTAAACAGGTCAGGCTGCTTTGGGCTAAAGAAGCCTCCAGCAATCTGGTCAATAGCCTGTTTCAGCTCTGGCAGACGGTTGTAATATTCTTCAGCGCAGTATCTAAGCAAGACACATTCAGAAAAACACAAGTGCTACTGTGTTGCCATAGTAACAATCCATTCATAATGGCCTAGTCCAAGTCCACACAGAAGCGTGGGTTCTCCACTGCCACACCTATTTGTGCAGAGAATATAATTTTGTTGGTTGCCCTTGAGTATGAGCATGGAAATGCTATGTTATGTTAAAAAAAAAAATAACAAGAAAACAATAACTACTAAAACACTTATTAGAGACTATAGAGTTATCTGTGTAGATGGATGTACACTGTGCATGGCTGTTTGCTGAAGTACTCTTTTTTTTTTTTTTTTTTTTTTTTTTCCCAAATACTACTCCAAATGGACCTACAAAAGTACAAATAAACAAGCAAGGGGAACAAAAAAAATCAATAACTTGATGGCAATAGAGGCAAAGTCATAAAAGTGCAAGGATCATTACAGTCCATCTACAGGGAACTGTGAATGTCTACTTGGATGTTTGCGCCATGAATTATTTTGTATGGACGGAACAGAGCAGCAGGCTGGAACAGCATGATTTGGAAACAGATGCATCTTTAGGGGTTT
Organism: Siphamia tubifer; assembly: GCA_020466265.1. Lineage (NCBI taxonomy): Eukaryota > Metazoa > Chordata > Actinopteri > Kurtiformes > Apogonidae > Siphamia > Siphamia tubifer. Next base: position 20,647,873 of record CM035796.1, read on the forward strand.
TGGTTAAGTTCTATGTACTGTTTTTGAGTTACAGAATCATCATTAAAGTTAGGAGCATTATGATAGACATGTCAACACCCAGCATTTGCCTTGAGTTTACATATATGTATATATACCTTTCATTAGAATAACCCGGTTTTATTAGGTACTATGACTCAAAATGTGTAACTGCAGTTAACCTCCCCTGGAAAGTACAGGAAAGACCCAGAAAAGTACAAAATGACAGTTTATTATGATTATGATTGTGATTATTATTATTATTATTATTATTATTAATTATTATTATGTATAAAGCTATACAACTCTTGTCAGAAAACCTTTAGCTGGGTCTTAGGTTAAAAGAGGAGGTTAAAAATATAGTATATGTATGGGGAGTTGGAAGATGAAGATACTCCTTACCCTTTCCTGTCGAGTGCATCAACATCATCCACCCTCATGCCAAAAATGAAAAGGTTGCCTTCGCCAGCCTCTTCTGCCATCTCCACATTGGCTCCATCCATAGTGCCAATAGTCAGAGCACCGTTCAACATGAACTTCATGTTGCCAGTGCCAGAGGCCTCTGTACCAGCTGTGGAGATCTGCTCTGACAGGTCAGCTGCAGGGATGGCTAAATGGAGACATAAGTAGGAGGCTAATCAAACAAGCATTTTTTGTATAATACGCAACTGATATTGCATATGAAAAAAGTCCTGACAGGTGACATCTTTGGTGAAGAAAGCACCATGGATGACTAAAACAGATACAAGCCAGACGACAGGGTCTGGGCTCAAGGGTGACTTTTGTGAATTACCTTTCTCTGCAAGAGTAACTCTGTAGTTCTCCAAAAAGATGACTTTAAGACGATCTCCAACAACAGGGTCATTGTTGACCACCTCTCCAATAGCTGTAATCATACGGATAATCATCTTGGCAGTGTGGTACCCAGGAGCAGCCTGCAAGAAGGGACAAGCAAATAACTATGTACTATCTGATGTTGGAACACGTTATTGTGTGCAGTCTAGGAGAGAAGTAAACAAACCTTTCCTCCAATCATAACGGTTCTTGGAGTCCACTGCTTGTTTGGCTCCTTCTTGATGCCTATAGAAAACATTAAGTGGTTAAATGACTGATGAGCTGTGTTGTTTTACAATGTGAACCAGAGGATTTAAAACATACGGTTATAATAGGTGATGATGTGCAGGCAGTTGAGCAGCTGGCGTTTGTATTCATGGATCCTCTTGACTTGAATATCAAACATAGAGTTGGGGTTGATCTTTACCTTGTAGTGCTCCTCCAAGTGCGCAGCAAACTTCAACTTGTTCTCCTGCATTTTCAAAATATTCTCTTTATTAGCTCAAAATTAATCCATAAAAATCCGAACAGTTACTGGTGACAAAAATCAGCTACTGATCTAAACTTCTTAATACATGTTGGTCCACTAAACATATCAATGAATGTAAATAATTGGTGTAAAACACAATTTGTCATATTTTCATGGTTATCACCTCTGACTCATGTGGACCTTCAGATACTCCATAGTTACCATGGTAACAGTCATCTTCTACAACATTGATTCACAACTAAAACCCATAGTTTGATTAATGACAGTGGTCCAACTGAACACTTGTTTTTGGTTCAGTTATTTATATATTTGCTGAAAAAGTCACTTTGTCTTCAGTTTTCTCTGTTTCTGAGTTAATCACCCTCCATTTTAGTCTATGCTTTCCATGATTTGCACTGAAAAAAAATGCAAAGAAAGTAGGATAATATTACAATCAATGGTGATAAATCCTTTAAGAAAGATTAAAAAGAGAGTACTGTGACTGTGAATGCCTCAATGTTGCACATGTCAAGAAAAACAAATGATGAGGTTTTAGTTCACATGCCAACTACATCAGCAAATGAACTACAAAAGAAATGGCCACAGAGAAATAAAATAATAGCCTTTTTGCCTGTGGAGCCTGTTAGAAGCACTGTTGTGTATTACTAAGTCATAGTGTGTGTGTGTGTGTGTGTGTGTGTGTTTCAGGTTGAGGGCGCTTGGTGTGGAGTATTATAAACTGCTAGTGTGTAACTTAGATTTGCATACCAAGCTCTGACAAGGACAGGGGAATTAACTCTTCATAATGTGTCACATTGAAACTGTCAGACGTTCACGTCAGTGTAAGCATCAGACAGACACTTAAACTGCAACGTTGAGTCCAAATACAAATAATTTCCAAAGCTTCACCTGCTTCACTTTGGCGATATCACGAATGAAGGCGTCATCGTTCACAAATTTGCGAAGAGACTGCAGCTGATCAAGGTCACGAATGTAGTCCTCACCAATCCTCTAAACAAATTCAATTGAACAAGGTCGGTCAGTGAAAGTGAATCTCTTTTTTTTATTAGTTTTGTTTAATGTATGTATGAGATATTGTAAATACAGCTGACCTCGGCGATGACCTCAGCCAGACCAGGGTTGCACATCACCAGCCAGCGGCGAGGGGTGATGCCATTGGTCTTGTTTTGGAACTTATGTGGCTCCATTTCGTAGAAGTCCTTGAAACTGTTGGCAGATTGAAGCATCACATATGACATGACACAGCAGCACATGAAAATATATAGGATAAGAAAATAGAAGTGGGAAAAAAAAATGACATGCATTATGATTCACTGTGGAGGTTTCCAGGCAGATGTCTTTAATGCAGGAACATACATGGTAGCTTTGAGGATGTCAGAGTGGATCTGGGCCACGCCATTCACAGCATGGGAACCCACAATGCACAAATGGGCCATGTTGATCCTCTTCTGTCCACCTTCCTCAATGAGTGACATACGAGCCAGGCGACCAGTATCACCAGGATATTTTGCAGCAACTCTCTGTCAAATTTCAGGAATATGTTTTTTGTTGCGGTCAAATTGTAGATTTTCTGTTTTAATGGCACTGTGTTCTAGCACATTAACATACCAACTACAGTTGTCAGAGTATTTCCAAAGACAAAACTGCCCAATCTTTATTATGCAGAATTTACAGCTGATAAAACATGTTTTACATCATAAAAACCTAACTTTCTTTCAGGTTAACTTAAATCTGACAGGTATTGCAATTAAACACCAATAAACATAATTTGGGCTTCATCTTTTACAAAACTTACTGTCCTTTATGTTGTAGTTCCTATCTGTATTGTTATTTTGTTATTTCCTTCATTTAATGAATTCTGTTGTTCCTCTTCATAGAAACTTTCAAAAATATCAAAATACAATGAAAACTAGAAGACCCTCAACAAATATATGTTATGGAACATCTGTAATCTTTCCTTTTTGTATTTAGTTTTTGCCAAAAACCACTCATTTAATTGGAAATATCTGAATGTCTTTGCATTATATGCATATTTTATCCTTACCTGTGTTGAATCAGGAAGATACGTTACATAGGTAGGCACAGATTTGAGTTTTTTGTATTAATAACCCTGTGGTTCCCAGCCTTTTTTGGCTCATGAGCCCTATTTTAAGATCACAAATTTATGGTGACATCAGCCATTCAAAATGGAATTTTTTTAATAATTTACTATACTACGTTGCAAATAAACGTTAATTATAGATGACATTTAGTCTATATAATGTATAATATTATGGACAGAGGCAGAAAATCCAAGTGTAAATTTTACTTTCCTTGGTCAGGATATGTATAGTCAATCCAGCTTGTATTACAAGACTGACAATTAATATTGAACAAAACTCAAACTATGAATTATGAAAGAGGTGCAGCATCTAAAATTGACCACAATGAACATTTGACAGATAAACGGTACCATAGAGTTTCGGATTCACAGTTTGTCATGTCTTTCATGTATTGTGATTGTTTCTCTCAACTCAACAGATGTTTTTAATACTAAATTTTTGTTTTTTATTTTTAACACTGACTAGAAATTTCAAGTGACCCCACGCTGGGTCCCAACCCCAAGGTTGAGGAACACTGTAATAGCCTGTGCTGCAACAGCTATGTATTATGAGGACACATTTCATGCAGCACATTATGGGTATTTTAACAAGTTGCAATGTGGATTTCTAACCTCCAGGTGGCGGCGATTGATTTCATAGACAATTTCCAGGTGGCGAGGCAGCAGATGAGCAAACAGGTCAACAGGCCAACGCTCCAGAGCTTCAGGGAGGACAGTGTGGTTTGTGTAGGCGCAGGTACGCACACAGATGTCCCAGGCCTCAACATCAATAAAAACACATGAATAAGTTATCTTATAACACACAAAATAGTTTAGTGTCATATTAAATAGTCTTAAAAAATATATCTATATATTTTTTTTGTTGTTGCTCACCATGTCCCAGCTAAGTTTCTCCTCATCAACCAGAACCCTCATCAGTTCAGGAATAGCCATGGCTGGGTGAGTGTCATTCAGCTGGATAGCAACCTGAATAAGGAATAAACCTCATTAAATCTCTATTCAGAATGACACTCTATTCTTTGTTGTTAGTGTTCTTTTGAACTTCTCTCACCAGATACAATAAAACCCACATATATAGAGTTCAACACACAGGCAGAGCCGGTGCAACGGAGGCACAGAGGGAACATCAGGGGGAAATCATTTCATTTTTGACAGAATCTATTTTGTTGAGTTTTAGCTTCACCTTGTCAGGCAGTTTGCTGAAGTCTGTGCGAGCAATCTCCCTGGAGCCAAACTTAGAGACCTTGAAACGACGGATGATGTCTTGCAGGGTGGCAGAAACCACAAAGTACTCCTGCTTCAGACGGAGCTCCTTCCCCTCAAAGAACTGAGGATAAAGACACATATTTGTCTGTTTCTGTTCTTAAACCAGACATGAATACATGAATGTTAATAAAATAATTCAATGTCTTTGACTGGGTAGAAGAAAAATGGAGTAAAAGTACATCTACAGGTATGTCTGTAAACTTTCAATGGAAGTATCCCATTCCTTTCATATTCAATGGATCATAGATTTAATATGTAAATGTAGTCTTAATGTAGTACATTTCATGTGTGCATATAATTTAACATTTGCTTTAACCACATTAGAAATTCATCACATAAAAAATATGCAAATTAGGACAGAGGGAAATATTCAGGATGAGATTTTTTTACAATTTTTTTTTTTTTCTTGTCCTCAAAATCAGGCAACACAATAAAAATACAAAAATAAAGAAAGGAGAAAATGTTCATATTATCAGTTTGGGGTAAATCTGTTTGACCAGAACATGTTGCCTTCAAATGGTTTTGTGATTTTTTACTGTGGAAATGCCTTTGCAACAATTACAAAGTTAGATCAACCGATGATCATTCTGCCTTGTTAATATACAGCAGTAAAATAGCTAATAGAATACACAACAGAATAGGACAGATAATATGGACTACACAAAATATCAGAGGCACTCTAGTTTCTGCTCTCACTTGCACGGACATAAATTACAAGAACTGACTTTGAGTTAAAGCTCAAGGCTAGATGGTTATCAACCAAATCCTCCTTCTTGAGCCTTCAGGGAGCCAGCACATGGTGGTCAGATAAAAAAGGCAGCTTCAGAGGAAGCCAGAAGAGCTGACAGTAGCTCTAGCAGAAGACAAAGGACAGCACTATGGCTGACTTCCAAATTATGGAAATCCATTTATTAGCCAAGCTACAATACCTGCCTTAACGACATTGTATTATCTTACAGCTACTCTATAGGGCATAGGAGCCATATAATGATATAAGAGCCATCCAGGAGTCATAGAGTCTGCATGATTTTATATATATATATATATATATATATATATATATATATATATATATATATATATATATATATATATATATATATATATATATATATATATATATATATATATATATATATATATATATATATATATATATATATATCATATCTTCACTTTTAAATACCTTGCTGTTTTCCCAAAGCTAGGTGCCCAACTGAATGCCTACCCATCATTATAAGTGCAGCTCTAATTAAAATCTACCCATGATTTCTTACATTGTCGTTGGGATACAGCACACGAGAGATGTTCTCAGCCAGATTTCTGTCCAAGACAGCCTGAATGTAGCCACCCACATTGACTGTAAAGGGAAGAAAGAAAGCAACTCTTGTTTTTATATTTGCTTGTTTTCAAAGGTCTTTGCATTATTTTACAAGTTTAGAGGTTTATTATGTAAGATGTAGTGGCATTGATCTGTTAAAAATGCTTGAGAAATGGAACAAAAAAATCGAACTCCTCAATAAAAGTTGTTGGAAAACTCCTCTATTGAGCTAGTGTTTGGTTTGGTCATTCTGGGCTTTTCTTTTTTTAAAGAAATAACAACTGCAGTCAGTGTTTACAGGTGGTGTCAAACCCATTGTTGTTCAAGGGACACACATTGTACAGCTCAAAATTATCTCAATTGGACTCGACCAGTAAAATAATAACGGTGGGAAAAAGTCAAATTACACCTTGGAATTACACCATAACATTAATGTGAATAACATGAACAATGATGAACAACCTGAAATTTCTCGGAAAAAAAACAAAGGAATTTTTTTAGCAATAATCTCACCTTATCATTTAAGCAGATTACAATTTATGGATCACAATGAACCACAAATATGCAAAATGTAGTTACAGGCAGAGTATTGTTAATATTGCACTACTTGTAAGACATGTCAGGTTGTTCATATTTTTATTCAGATCATTCCTACTTTACCTTGTCACTGTAAAAATGTTAATGTTTACATTTTACAATACAAAAATGTTAACATTTTGGACTTGTCATTATTTATTATAGTATATTATGTGTCTGATTCACTTAAGATTAAATTAGTCAGTTTCCTGGCCCCAAACTAAAATAATTTTGACACCCTTGATTGTTAATATCAGTGTAATTTACATTTCAATTAATAAAACAGTCTTTGAAAGTACATTTATATTTCACAATTTCATCCCACAGGTAATGAAAACACAACAATTCTTATTTTCTGGTAATTAAACATAATTAGTATTGTGTCTCTGCATTAGATGTTTAAACATTTAAGCAGGTAGGTCAATTTAAGAGTAGGTCTTACAGACTGGATCATAAAATACTCTTTGGGAGATACGTACAGTCTTTAAGGTTGAATTCGCAGGGTGCCTTTGCAGACCACAGCCTCATGGTGTTGACAACATTGTTTCTGTATCCAGGAACAGGTGTGTCATATGGAAGAGCCAGTACCACCTGCCAAAATGATCACAGGATGAGACATTTAACACGTAAAATTATTTTAACTGAGAAAATCTACCTTCATGACCATGAATTCAAACATAAATGAAGTATAGAAATGAAGCTTTGTGTAATCTCACCTGTGTGTCAACCCATTTGACGCCATCAGGGTGATGCTCAGTTCTGCCATAGAAGCGTACAGGACGCATATATTCAGGACGTGCTTTCTCCCAAGGGTTGCCATAGCGCAGCCAATCATCAGCCTCCTCTACCTAGATAATGACATGCATTACTCAAGACTCATTAAGTGACTAGATTCTGAGGCAGACACAGAAAATGATTGACCCTGATAATTACTGACGAAGCCAACTCCAATATAAAAGGAAAAGTACACATACGTACGTAGACGGGTAAAAACTTTTTAAACACAAACCTGCCAACCATTGACGATTTTCTGGTTGAAGATGCCAAATTCATAGCGAATACCGTAACCATAGGCAGCCAGACCCAGTGAAGCCATGGAGTCCAGGAAGCAAGCTGAGGACAGTGAAGGTACAATCTGACTCAAATGTTAAAATGATAAATCAGTTGACAAGAGTGAGATTGTGTTCAAGTACAACAAGAACTATTTGAAAATAAAAGTCCTTACCAGCAAGTCTGCCCAGGCCACCATTACCCAAACCAGCATCTTCCTCTATGTCCTCCAGTTCTTCCATGTCCAGACCCAACTACAAACCACAATATGAACCAGTCAAACTGGTCTTTTTATACATTTTTAAAAGCATAGATACATTTACATATACATACAGATTTAATGTCCTGGTCTTACCTGGTACATGGCCTCATCACAGGCGTTCTCCAATGCAAGGTTCACCATGGTGTTCTGAAGGGTGCGGCCCATGTAGAACTCAAGGGAGATGTAGTACACCCGCTGTAAGATAAGGAAAGGGCAGGTCAGTGCAGGTACACATTTATTTACATACATTAAGTGATGCTACATGGTAATGTTATGACACCTGCTTTTCCATGAAATGTTTTCAAGTGGGGAATAAATCTGTAAAGTGATAAATGCAAACTAATATTAACACTGCGCATGTCATATATTTGATTTCTCAGAGAAAATAATGTTTCCAGCACTAAAACATGTTTCTTTTTATTAAAACACAGCCTTTTACTGATGTGGTCAGCTTGACATATACTTAAAAAAACAACTTAACTTCCATAAAAGGACAAGTATTTTTTATCAAGACAAAGAGGTGCCCAGTTTGAGATCCTGTTTTTCTGACTATCCATTAACTTTAACTCGAGTATTTGTTGTATTTCTATTTTCTTTCTATGTTGTTATTGTTTTAAGTGTTTCATTCTCCTTCCTACGATAATATAATACATGTAACGTATCTGTATAGAAACATATTGTGTTTATTTACTAATCTAACACTATTACACACTGATGTCATGACTGAGGTAACAGTATGGGCTTACGGCAGCTCTTTACTGCAACATGATGGCTACAAATGTGACTGAAACCAAAAACCACTGAAATCATATGCCAAATGTCAAGGAATACTTGAAGCTTGCAGATTTATCTTCATGGTCAGGGGTCCGCTACCTGAGCCTGTGGTTTAGCCTTTGCCATTTAGTTGTTAAAGGGTGGTTTGGTTTTTTGGACATGGTGAAGGGACACAAGCTGAGGAGGAAAGGCAAAAGAGAGGAGAGAAGAGAGGCGACCACAGGGACAAATTGCTTTGGGTGTTACATAACACTAACATTTTGGCTCAGGCAAAAATAGCTCCTGTAGAGGTCGCTGTAAAGGTCAACCTGAGCCTGATACCCAGTCAATTGTGAGTACAAGTCTGGAGCAACAAAAGTGTTTCAGATAAATGTGTATAATATTAATTAATGAGTGGCAGTCATACTGTATCACTGTGCAGCTTTATAGGCTTTCATGAATTATTTATAACTATATGCTCCAAATGTGATCCAACTTCAATCGTTGTATCATCTTCTATCGCTGATTAGCTTCTTTTTCAAATATTCATTTTAACATGGTGACAAATAACAATTTTGAAGAAATTGTAGCTTAATAGGATCTTACATAAAGGGCAAAAATCCTGTAGTGTGCTTAAATGTCTTCCCTGACCCAGGATTCCATGTAGACCTTTAAAGGATGCACCTTTGACCTTTTAGTCTAGAGCAAAAAAAAAAACAAGGTGACACAATCATGAGGTTGGAATTAGAGGGTTAGCCCTGTAGCCTTTGCATAAACACCTCCTGGATACAAGTTTAATATACAAAATAAAAGTGTCCTTGCTGAGATTAATGTATAATGGCTTTGGCACAGTCCAAAGGAGGAAAAAAAAAAGAGCAATAACTCTATAGAGTATGTTAAGGTGTGCAAGCAAATTTCCTACAATGTTAAGAAAAGAAAAAAATATCTCCTCTATTCAGCAGGTTATTAATTATCTTATAAAGACTATTTTTGCCACTAAGTGAATACATGTCTTGGCAAAGTTTAATGTTGGATTCCTAACCTGCAGTTTCCTTTTGTTCTTTTAAGGCCCCTTTAACTTGTATTCATTGTTTATTCAAATACTTTACATGCATTGAGTTGATTTCCAGATATACTGTACTGCTCTATAGCAACCAGTTCTATAAGGGTAGCTTTATATAAGAACATATTTGCCCTTCAAGGCATGTGCTCATATGACACAAGTAAAGGCTATGTGCTTTATGGTGTAGTCAGGATGGGCACAGAAGGTCATGGAGCAGTTTTATGTTTCAACACACTATAGGAATGTCAGCATGCCAAGCAGAGTGCTAAGAAGTCCTTGTGAAGTACAAATGCCATGACAGGGCTCTAGACTGGCATCAGGACATATGCAAATTATTAGTATGTTAAAGTGTGTTAAAATATGTGTAAACAGTTGATGTATTTACTAAAACATCCAGGTTATCGAACAGAAAGTAAGAGGGAGATCCTTATAAGCAGTAAATATGAGACAAATCGTGTTAAGTTAAACATGTTTCCAGTATTATAACATAAATTGTATGTGCTTTTCTGTGATTTCAACTTACTTTGGGATCTTTCTCATAGTAGTGCTGCTGGGTTCTGATCCACCTGCCAACCAAGTGATCCCGAACGGTGTTTGCAAGAGCAAAGTAGTAATCCCTTCTTGTTGCCACATTTCTGTCTTTGACCAGCGTAAAGTGGAGATGTCTGTTGAAGTTCTGCTTCAGGTCTGAAACATTTTCAACACCAGCAAGGCCTCGCACTGAAATCTGTTTTTTCTTATCATGGTCAGACAATGGTTTAGACATGGTGGCAGAAGTTTTGGAAGCTCAGGGCTCTGACTGAACGTAGAAGGAAAGACAGCCGACGCTCACCACCACCAGGGCCAGACACAGAAAGACAGGCACCCAACTCACAGAATCACTCCCAGCATTTTAAAGGCACGGTTATAAATATTAAGCAGAGGGTGGAGCAGAGTGTACTTTTTGGGCAAAGGGCGGGACATTGACATTATTTTCATTTACACATGCTGACGTCATTTTACTGTTTCACGCTTTAAACCCCATCAGACAAAAAAAAAAAAAAAAAAAACATACACCCATCTCAATGAGGCTGCATTTCTTATTTTTCTCTTTTTTTCATTTGATTTACATTCATCAAAATCCCAAAAATGACTTGTATTCAATTGATCACCATTTATTACCTCCGCCAAGGAGGTATTACATTCGAGTCTGTTTGTTTGTCTGTCTGTCTGTCAGCAGGATTACGCAAAAAATTCTGAATGGATTTTGATGAAACTTTCAGGAATGATAGATAATGGGTCAAGGAAGAAACCATTAGATTTTGACTAATAAAGGTCAAAGTTCAACGGCTAAAACACGTAAGCAGTAATATCTCAGGATTCAGACAAGATAGAATCTTGCAGTTATTTTCATTCACATCGTTTCACCTTCAGATATCAGATAGGTCAACACCTATGGCTCGATCACATCATGTTTTGACATCATATGACGCGAAATCAAGCCTTGGCGGAGGTCTGCTGTCTCTGACTGCCTTGTTTTATTTTTATTGAAGCCGATCAGAGCAGTGACAACAAAATGAACCTCCATCTCTTTTGTGAAATCTTGATTGTCTTCATCAGCCTGAACATGACAATTACAATGTTGACATCCTGCACTGATTTAAGTGATTAATCATTATTTTAGAAATGATAATGACATGGTATAAAAATTTAATAACCTTCCTAGACATGGTGCATAGCTCTTTTGTGTGTAGTATACTTTCTGATGTGATGGAGGGGAGGTGGGGGGTATGATGTTGATGATAATATCTGGCAGCGACAGGGGCTAACTTGTTTTTCTCTTAATAGCTGGCAGGTCTGCTCTGGACAGCAGATGGTAATGTACATGAAATGATATTACGAAAAATAAGTGTTTTGTTACTCAAAAGACGACACACTGCAAACTCAGCTAATTATCCTATTTTTGGAGGCAATATATTTCTAAGTTGCTGCATTACATGACAGCTTTAGGGAAGTCTTTTGTTAAAAACTCAGGATAAGGTTCCACTTGTACCTTCATCTGCTCTTAAACACAAACAGTCGCACTGCAGCATTTAACATTTCAATGCTACTGTATCACATCATTGGTCATGTAAGTGGAAGCACAGTATGTTGTTATAAACCAGCAACTCGTCTGTGTGAAGATCACATCTGTGCAGGAGCCTGGGGCAATGACAGACACCAAATCAGCTGTAGAACAGCTACTAAACCCACTCTATTTTCAGTTATCACTCCAGCGAGCCAAACTATCATGAAGTCTTGACCTTCTATAAATAGTAACTGTGACCCAGTCCCAAAGGCCATGATATTTGAAAGGCTATCTTGTTAATGTCAGCAAGAGCTCGCAGACAACACTAGTATATTACTATGAGCCACAGCATAAGTCAGACAGCAATGTTTGCAGAGCTTTTCATAGTGGGATGCAGTGCTTATTATCCTATTAAAGAGAAGCTTCTGACTTTTGGACTTAAATTGGTTAAAAGCTGGGTAAAAGAGTGACTGTTAGTGTCATGGAAAGCTGTTTCTTCAATGAGTGTTGGCAGGAAAACTATTGGGGATAAAATTAACCTGTCTTTCTAATCATTTACTATTCTTTTGCATGATTGGAGAAGATACAAAAGAGGGGAAAAAAAGACAAAAGAGGCTGCTGTCAAACGCCACAACAATTGGACAGCAGCTAAATAGAAATCACATTGCAGGAGTTAGTTGAAGTAGCTGGCAGTGCTTCATGGCCATTTTTGCTTCATTTGAAGAATTTTTAGAACTTACACAGTGTATAAATGCTGTCTACACCATTTTCTCTTATGCTGTCTTTAATGTCCCTGCATGCAAAATGACCCACAGAAGAAAGGAACCATCACACAACAGATGACAGAGATTGAAGCTGGCGTGCCCCTGATTTGTCCATTATGATGAGCAAATTATGTTCTTACATGTCTACTGGCTGTTCTGTCAAATGGTACATCAAGCATTTCAAGACCACACTGAATGCACACTCTGATGGAAACTGTGAAAAAAACAACATTGCTCTCAATGTGATGGCAATTTTTTTGCGGCAAGTGTAATTGTTGCGACAGCCCAGACACTAAACAGTCTACATGTTCCAACAAAACATAGACATTCTCTCTATTATACTACATAGATCTCTTTATATTCTGTGTGAATTGTCCTTTCTATAACACTCTTGAGGAAACAGCAATTTACACTGACTCTATCTTGTAATCAAAAGGGAGCGTGAAAGATTAATTAATGGAAATTTAAATTTTATTCCCTGGAGTAGATTAAGTCAATTAACTCAGATGTTAATGAAAGCTGTGATTGGCCAGGAGTTAAATGACTCCAGTGCTTTCTGTTCTGCCTGACAGTGAAAGGCAAGACCTGGAGATTATGGCTGGTGTCCTGTCAAACAGATTGAGATTCAAGTGTTTTCTTGCATTTTTCTTGAATTTAGAATATAACCTTTATATTTACACTTAGTTTCCAACTAAAAAAGCCAAATTAAAACAGAACATAAAAAGATTCTGCATGTCTTGTTTGATGCTCTCTGTATCTTTAATTACCATCTTCAGGGGATATATTTAGTATTCTAGACTGTGGGGACATTATGTAGATACACACTGCCTTGTCTTCACTTAACTGTCCAATATATATCACCATGCACATAATGATTTGGTTTCCTGGCCTATTTTATCAGAGAACAATCCTTTTTTTTTCTTCATCAAAATGAAATTATTAATGTGTAATGATTTTATTGTTATCAGTATTTTGTTCAAACAGTATGAGGTCGCTCTCTCAAGTAGCAAGTTTAATCTTCTGGATAAAAAAAATACTTGATCAATAATAAAGAAGAATATTAATTTTTTTATTTTATTTCTTTTTTATTTTTCATTCTTCTTCACAGTAAGACCACTGGGCTGAACAATGAGAGCTGCTGTGATTCATGCCTTGTTCTTGGAACTGACATAAGAAATCCTCCCTTTGTCTAAATCTCTGATCAATCTCAGTTTCAAAAGAATAATGTGCCACATTTACAGGTGTTATCTATGTCTGGCACCTCTGCATCCTCAACAAAACACTTTAGAATAAATAATTTTCATAAAAGGCAGTGGTTTTTTGAGAGGTTTTTTTTTCCTCCTTGACACTTTGTCAATATTTCTCATTTGGCTAGTGGGTGAGTTCAGGTATTAGAGGAAAGAAAGAAAGAACTTTATTTCACAGTATCAAAATTTAGGGATTATGATAGATAGAAAAATAAACAGGGAATGCCAAGGTCTTTGCTAAAACAAGCATATTCAGCATTTAGGGATAGAATAATTTTACACTGAATGGAAGCAAAATAAAGTGGTATCATATGGTGTTTAATTTGTGTCAATGAGGTCAACAAATAATTTTAAAAGTGCAAGCAAAAAACAAACAATTCAAATAAAAAATATCTGACAACAATGGAAAAAAAAAATCTACAGATCATGTAAAATATTTGTCTTCACATCTTTCTCAGTTTTGGTTGTAGTCTTTTTCCTTTTTTACGACTCTAGCCTTTTCATTTGTGCTCCCTGACTTTTTGATTGTGCTTTTGACACAAACATGGCTGGTGGGGGCGGGTTTTCCTTTGGTGGATTACTATTGGATTATTTATATTTGACGGACAGCTAAACAAGCATATGAAGCAGCTCTGGCCACAGCAGCTACTCTGCTTCTGATTGAGTCTAAAACGTCATCACTGGTGCGATACTGACCAAAATACAACTGAACACAAGAAGGTTCTAAATGGTCTGTGAAAATAGTATTTACTTCTGCTACAATGTATATTAGAGCATTAATGGAAATGTCAACTAGTCGACAGGTTGACTCCCGTAACACAAGTCGACTTAAATTTGGAGGAGTCGACAAGTCACATGTTTTTCTTTATCTCTCTCTCTCTCTCTCTCTCTCTCTCTCTCTCTCTCTCTCTCTCTCTCTCTCTCTCTCTCTCTCTCTCTATCTATCTATCTCTGGTGGTCTGTCTCTCTCTCTCTTTCTCTGTCTCTCTCGCTCTTCCTAAGTTGTTAATGGCCTAAAGTATACAATAAGTTAATTGCGAACAAAAAGGCTGAAGTCATAATAAAGGAAAAAGGCAACAAACTAAACTGAGAAAGATGTGAAGGCAAATATTTGACACGTTCTGCAAATTTTTTTCATTGCACTCTGATATGTTTCATTTCAATTACTTTTATTTTAGTTTGACTTTTTTATTTGGTATTTTGAATTGTTTTTGTTTTTTTTTCACTTTTAAACAATCTTTGAAGTTATTGACACAAATTAAATACCATAGTACTGTGCTTACATTTTGGAAATACCATGTGAATACAACTCTGTGAATAAGATTTGAGATTTGAATTGTAAGTAAGAGTAAGGAGAAAACAACACATATTGTAGAAATGTTTTTTTTTGTGTGTTGTCTTGATGCTCTCGTACTTGTTGTCACCATTAGTCAAAATCATGAAGGAAAAAGCCACTGCTGCTGAGGTATATAATACAACATGTAGACTGGCAGTAATTACAGGCTCAAGTTGATGGCTGTTCTTTTCTATTCTTGTCTCACTCACGCATTGACTCCAAGACATTCACATTGTTATATACAGTCTAGTGGTGATGAAGTGGTTTGTTTTTCCAATGTCTGTAAAGAGTTGTTTACAGCTCAACAAAACTTTTGGTCTGAAGGTGATGTATCTACACTAGTTTCTGCCCATTAAGCTGCAACAACCTCTTGTTAGTGTTTCCTCACTGTATTAAGGTGTTTTATAGTCAGTTGTGTATAATCTTTTGATTCAGTGTGTGTGTGTGTGTGTGTGTGTGTATGTGATTAATTTTTTTTCTAATCTCTGATAGTGGAGAAAAGCACTTAATTGAATCCAAGCTTAACATTTATGTTGTCTAGAGTTAAATGGCATTGTGTTAGCTGAATACCAATCAGCTGATTTGCATTGAGGTTCTTTCTAATACTGAATCATAGCATCATAGGTTCAAAGGCATGTTGTTAAGTTCCAGTGTTTTGCCCTGGTCAAATGCTGCATTTTGTCTTTCCGTGAACCTCTTAACTTGAGGGTAGCACAGGAGGAATACTGTCACCTGGTGGTACATGTGGAAATGTCACATTAACAATTAAGTCTCTGCAGGACCAGGAGAGGAATACACTGTACAGATACCGACATGTCAGGAAAAGGCAATGAAATATGACATGCAAGCAACAAAATATAACATTACCTGTTGATTGATGACATTTTGCAGCAATAATATTAGCTCTTTATGTCTGAAAATGTTTATTCCACATTCTGCATTGATGTGATCATTATGTTTATCATCTTTTAAAAGGCAGAAATGGTTTCTTTAAGGTTTTTCACAGGCACAACTCACCCATGCTGGTGTTTTCACTCTCCATTCCTGATGTGGGTGTGAATAGACTGGACTTGATTGACATCTCCTTCACTTGTAAGATGCAATGTCAAAACAACAACTTGCATCTTTTCCATATGTTGACATTCCACAGTTGTAAATATGTCTCTGCCATCTTCACCCAGAGCTTAGGTGTGATGGATCAGAATAAACATCAGTGTCGCTGTGCAGGGATTTAACAGGAGTGAAGACATGACAAAAAATGAAGCAGAAGAATGGAAACTGCAGATTCCTGCTCAATATGTACAGTACATACGACTATATTTGTATAATGTATGTTATACGAATATATTACTGTACTGCACAGCACTATTCAACTGTTCATGGCTTCATGGTTATGTGTCCAAGTGTCCTTGGTCAAGACACTGAACCCGAAGTTGCTCCCAGTAGGGACAGGCAGCGCCATATATGGCAACAGCTGTCTACTGGTGTGTGTGTGTGTGTGTGTGTGTGTGTGTGTGTGTGTGTGTATTCCTATCTTTATGGGGACATTGATATGTTTACACAGTCACACCATGGGGACCTCTGACACTATGGGGACAAAAAATTCAGGCCCCCACGAGGTTTAAATACAAATAAAGCCCCCCACTAATAAAATAGAAATGATTGTGGCCCTATAAATACATTAATTAGTTTTTTCTGGAAGTCCTCATAAAACATGATGGAAACATGTGTAAAGCAAAACATATATTATTCAAAGGTTTGAAGATGTGTTTACTGAAAAAAAGAAAAGACTGGAAGTCTCGTCATCTGAACCCACTTTATCCTCGCTGTGAGGCATGAGTGCTAACCACTGCCCCACCGTAGCACCCCTTAGTTTTATGTATTTTTTCAAAAATTATTTAATCATTTATTTTTAATTATTCTTATTTATTTTATTTTAAAAAATATGTCTTTAACTCACTAATCAATGGCTACTTAATTACAAATTTGGTCTTCATGAGACATGGAAACAAGTGTGTGTGAATGGTTGAATGTGTGGGATTCTAAAGCACTTTGAGCACCATGGGGACATAAAACACACAATATAAACTCTGCCCATTTACCATTTCAATAAATTTTATTTTACCAAATTGAACATATTTTCCCAATCATCTATATTTGTCTATAACAATACTAGCAAGAAGAGGAAAACAAATATTCTAATAACTATATGATGCATCTGAAAAGTATCCATAGTGCTAGTCTTAAAACAATACACACACACACACACACACACACACTTACATTCTATACATTCTTATTCTAAAATAGTATGAATTATTCATTCTTCAGATGTCCCCACAGCCTGGTTAGTTGGTTGGACATGGACTGTCTATATGAGGTCTGATAGTTAACGGTGCATGTCAGAGTACAAACCAAATCATCATGTCTGAGGAGTTGTTTGTAGACTTCTGTGGCAGGATTGTACCAAGGCACACAGAAAATGTCCAGATGAACACAGTGGAATCCATGTGTAAACAGACGGACTTTGGAACCACTTGGACTCTCCTAGAGCTGAAACATGGTCAGTCTGAGGGAAGGCAGGGAAGTGACCAAGAACCTAATGGTGATCCTGACAGAGCTCCGTCACTGTGTGGACAGAGGAGAACCTTCCAGAAAGACAACCATGTGTGCAGCACTCCACCAATCAGGCCTGTATGGTGAAGTGTCCAGACAGAAGATTCTCCTCAGTAAAAAGGCACATAAAGCCCACCTGCAGATGAACAAAAGATACCTGAAGGACTCTCAGACCACGAGAAATTAGATTCTCTGGCTGTATGAAACAAAAATTAAAGTCTTTGGTCTGAATAACAAAACTTATGTCTGGAGGAAATCATGCACTGCTCATCACTGTCCCATTATCTGTAACAACAGAAACTGAGAGGTGATTCAGGGTCAAAGGAAAGATGAACACAGCAATATACAGAGACATCCATGAAGATGACATACTCTGGACCTCAATCCAGGGTGAAGATTCATCATTCAACAGGAAAATGACCCTAAACACAACCAAGAAACCCAGGAAATGGCGTCAGGATGACACTGTGAAAGACCTTGCCTTAGGAAAATTAATCATAATTAAAATATATATATATATTTATGGCTCATGAGCGGTTGGTAAGAATTAATTGTTTTTACATTATTTTAATAGCACAAATCTAGTTTATAATTAATATTGCAGTTTAAAAATTATTCTAAAGTTATTATGTCCTAAATTAAAAGTCTGAGGTCAGTCTCTCATCTGAGTACATGCTACCTGGGAGGTCGCATGGCACTAAAGGTTGTTCCTCCAAACATGCATTAAGTAGTCGACCCCTCTTCCATGGTTCTCTTGGCTTTAGGTGTCGACTTCTGGAGAGTTGGGTTTTTTTCTGTTCCTCTGTGTCCCTTGGCGAGAGGGATTTCCATTGTTGTCCTAATGTAAATGACCCCATCCCCTGCATTCCACAGGGCCTGTGTCTTCTAAGTCAACTCTCCTGTTAGAGCTTTGTCTAAAAACTGAAAACCCAAGGAATACAAACATTTATATAAAACATTACATTACATTGTATTTATATCTGAAAATATTGTAATTTCTACAACAACCTGAACCTTTTGAACATCTGTGAAGACTCTGAAAATGACTGTACATCAACACGTCCCATCCAACCTGATGGAGCTGGAGAGGTTCTGCAAAGAAGAATGGAGAACCTGCTCAAAAATATGTCAACCAAGCTTGTACTCCAAAAGGTGTGTCAACAAAGTATTGAGCAAATTCTGTGAATACTGGTAGAAACATTTTGGACATCTTATACATTAGTGACATATTGCATTACAAATCCTTTTTAAGTCATTTAAATCTGCCAAGTATTGTTCCCTCCTCCAAACCAACATGTTCCCTTCTGCAAATGCTCTGTTCTCTCAAGGTCAGAACTGGATGTTTCAGCAGAAAAACATCCAGGGTATAACTTGCTGAAAGTGTCTTTTTTTTTCTTATAAACAAAAACCAAAAAATAATTTGCATCTGTTTGTTTGAGGCAGCCACATCTTTTGAAACAGAAATATTTTTTTTCTCCCAATATTCCATAATATTTGAAACTGTAAAATTTTAAGGCTGTGCAAACATTTTTTTTCACTACTGCATGAGTTTGCTATTTTTAATATATTTCAAACATATTTATTTTCTCTTTGTCATTATGAGGTATTGAGGTAAAAAAAAAAAAAAAAAGAAAAAAAAGAAAAAAACCCCAAACAAGTAGTTTTTTTAAAAAAAATATCTGCAACACAAGAAAATCTGGCACTCTCAGAACTTTCCAGATGTACTCTATGTGCAGTAACACGTATCAACCTGAATAACTAATAACCTTGGATGCACAAAGAACAATAAGCGCCATGAAAAAACATAATTTATACCAGATAATGTTTATATATTATCTGGTATTAAAAAAATAATAATTTTTGTATATTTATACATACACACACACACACATATATATATATATATATATATATATATACATATATATATATATATATATATATATATATATATATATATATATATATATATATATATATATATATATATATATATATATATATATATATATATATATATATATACATACATATATATATATATATATATATATATATATATATATATATATATATATATATATATATATATATATATACAAAATATACTAGAAATATCACAAACATATATTTTTTTGTAATATTTATAAATTATATTATTATCCAGTTTATTTAATTATGTAATTTTATTCAGTGATTCAAATTAAGCAGTTTTAGTCATTTTAATTTTCCCAAGCATGAAGCACTGTCTTATATTCTGTTCTTTAGGTCGAGCATGGAGCTATTTTTGCTGAAAATTATGTGTCCATGTCATGTCATGCACCTTGCATCAACCAAATAGTGAAATTTTGTGACTAGAAGCTAAAAATTTAATATATATATATATATATATATATATATATATATATATATATATATATATATATATATATATATATATATATATATATATATATATATATATATATATATATATATATATACATATTAAAAAATTGGTGGTGTCTAATACAAGTCAAAGATGAAATCCCTGTTAAACTTGTACAAAAATGTGTCCAAAAGAAGTCAATATATTGTTACTGTATTATGACACCCCACTTCCTTCCGTTGGAACCATTTTTTTTGTTCTGATTGTAAATTTTTTTAATGCTACTAACCTATAACTGAACCAAGCAAATGGCTTGAATTACACAGTACAGTGTATTGCAAAAACTGCAAAACCAGAAAAAATGTTGCTTGCTGTAGGTGACTGTTCTTCAGTTTTCTGCTGTAGCCCAGAAAGTGGATTCAATAACATGCATGCTTTACTTAAGTCCTGGGGGCTTTCTCATAATACGACTCTTGCTCAATATTTTATTGCAATTGTGGATATGTATCTTGCTGCAGAGCAGATGAGCACCTCTATTTCCTCACACAGGCCACAGAGCTTCTCTCTGGCTTCGACCAGAACAAAAATCAATAATTGTCTAAGATGGGTCACTAAAACACACACAGAGGTACACACAGCTTTTCGGTAAGGTGGTTTTTGTGCAGAAAAACCAGAAGACGTTCATAGAAAACCTTGTATCAGTCAGTGTTTGAGTGTATCCCAAAGCAGGGGTGCACACCATACCTCAGATTCCAAATGGCGTCAGAGCATTACAGTGACAGATGGCTAGAAAAAACTCAGACTGCCTCACTTTAAAATGTCCACACCTTTTGTGCTATTATTAACATCTTTAGCAACTTAGCAAAGATGGGTACAAATTATGAATGTCTATGCAAAGTCACATGTATTGCTGAGATCACGTTAATAAATCCTTTTGCTCAGTGTCTTAACACATTCACACTGATAACATTCACGCTCCTTAAAGCCTCTAAAGAAAATGTAAGTAAAAAAAATGTACTGCTAAAAATGTTGCAGTTTGTCGCGTGCAAAACACTTAACAAATAGTTGTGACAAAAGATATTTGAAAATCAAACTACTTTCAAATCATTTAATACTCTTCAACCTTTTATATTCTCTTTGCTGATTACATTTATTGAAATACAAAAGGATGAAATGAGAAATTCAAGGAAAGATAAGACAGAATCCATAAGCACTCAATTGTTACATGGAGTAGAATTAACAAACCATCCAGACAATTAACCTGAAAAATGTGTATGAACTTTGCTCTTCAGAACAGGGTTTGATGAAATTGGCCCAGCATCAAGCACAGTACTTGGGTTTCAGTACAACATCTCTGCTATGTGACTAGCAGACAAATGCATTGTGGGGATGTTTCTTCAGAAATGAGCTGGACTCTCTTTTGTTTGGCTGCTGTTTTCCTAATTTATAATAATGAAGCATGCACTTATCAATGTAATTCAGGCATTTCACTCATAATGAAATCATTCATAGCTGCACAGTTGTCCACCCACAACCACAGAAGCCTGTTTAATCACACTGGACTGAGTATTACAGTATAAAAACTATGTTAATTTTTAGCAGTGGTGTTTTGAAATGTAGCTGTAGTCAAGTATTCAACCCCATTTACTTGCTCGGGCTGAATTGTTTCACAAGCAAAAACATTTCAGAGCATTCATTATTCATACATCATCCTCAGATTCAAGATTGCTTTGATTTTATCTGTGGGAAGGAAGGCTTAGACCTATACCAGCTCACCTTAACAGGCTTTTAGAAATTTGTGAGTCTGCTGTCATGGTTAAGTCAAATCCATTTTTTACTTGGCACTATATGCTGCACAAAAATCCATTCACGGGTCAGTTCTTACATGATTCATTCACATAATGTAAAGGTTTTGAAAAGAACACACGTTTGTGAATTATTTAAGGTACTGACATCACATGATGTCACATGATGTCAGCGCTGTACCAGTCGGTTACATTTTGTCATAGTCCAAACTTAGCCTGGAAAAGCAGAGGTCATGTTCAGGATGGAGACAAAAAGAACAGAAATTTGATTTCAAATATTCCAAGAGACAGTTTTTAGTGTAATAAGTATTTATTTTTGTGTTTTTCGTGCATCATATAAAATATAACTTCAATACTATGTTTAAAACTCTTCTTGCCTTGTGCACAATAGCCTGAATAGAAAAAAAAACTTCAGTGCAGAGGAAGCATTTTTGATAGAACCATTTTAATATTTAAGGACATCAAACTATAAACATTTAATGAAGTTAGAGTTTTTGTGTAAAATTAGACAAAAAAAATACATACCAACATTCATTCTTTCCAGTCTGAACCACAACATCTTTTAAACCAAGGTTACGTCCATAGTGAGAATGGTTTCTACATTCATTCAGAAAGACCACTACAACTATGGCTTTTTATTTTCTTTCTTTCTTTCTTTCTTTCTTTCTTTCTTTCTTTCTTTCTTTCTTTCTTTCTTTCTTTCTTTCTTTCTTTCTTTCTTTCTTTCTTTCTTTCTTTCTTTCTTTCTTTCTTTCTTTCTTTCTTTCTTTCTTTCTTTCACCACCAGAGAAAATGCAGAAACATAATTAATTCCCCCAGGTCATGAAGATTTCCCTTGAAGTTATGGATTACCCAGAATAATAATAATAATAATAATAATAATAATAATAATAATAATAATAATAATAATAATAATAATAATAATAATAATAATAATAATAATAATAATAATAATAATAATAATAATTAATAACAACAAGGCACTCAGAGACAGTAGACCTCCGCCAGGGCTTAATATGGCGTCATATGACGTCAAAACATGACGTGATCAAGCCATAGATGTTGACACATGTGATGTCTGAAGGTGAGACAATGTAAATGCAAAAAACCACCAGATTCTATCTTGTCTGAATCCTGAGATATTACCACTGATGTGTTTTAGCTGTTGACCTTTATTGTGACCTTGACCTTTGACCTTCATTGCTCAAAATATAATGGGATCTTCCTTGACCCATTATCTTTCATTCCTGAAAGTTTCATTAAAATCCGTTCAGAATCCTGCTGACAAACAGACAAACAAAGAGACTCAAATTTAATACCTCCTTGGGAGAGGTAATAATAATAATAATAATAATAATAATAATAATAATAATAATAATAATAATAATAATAATAATAATAATAATAATAATAATAATAATAATAATAATAATAATAATAATAATAATAAATTGTCAGCACATGCATATATTCATTTAAAGATTGCTTTCAAAACACTAAAGGACACCATATGGAGAATCAAATGGTATGAATATGTATGAAATCCAACAGATCAATAGTGTATGTGTTATGTGTACAAGGAAAGCAAAAGAAAACCAATTCCCACTCCAACAAACATTTCCCATTGTATATTGTGAGTCGAGCAGTGCTCACCTTGTGCAGTTTTTAATTTTCTGTAAAACAAACTATTAGACCGTTTTGCAGTAGCAGAGTCAGTGACTAAGGAATTATGAATGCTTCGAAAGTGTGGAGAATAGTCCAATTGTGCGTGTGTGTGTCTGTGTGTGTGTGTGTGTGTGTGAGAGAGAGAGAGAGAGAGTGTGTGTGTGTGTGTGTGTGTGTGTGTGTGTGTGTGTGTGTGTGTGTGTGTGTGTGTGTGTGTGTGTTTATTCCTCTAGATTGTAAAAAATGTGTCTCATTTGCTTAATTGAAAAAAAGTCTCAAATCGACTAATAGGGCTCGGTCAGGACTGAAACTATAATTATAAGACATTACTACAGGGATCAGCCTCATTTGCTCAAGGACACTTCGGCAGCTGGATGAGAGGGTGGGAGGTGGGGGGTGGGGTGGGGGGGTGGGGTGCTGATGATGACACCTTGAACCCATTAGTGCCTCGGGTCAGCGTGCAGAGCTATGAATAAACGCCACACCTATATGTACAGTATACTGAGGTGTGGTGTTGCAGCTTCTCCTTTGACTTGAGATGTAAAATAAGATAAACGTACTGACTTTACTTGTGCAGGTTTTTTTTTTTTTTGGTTTTTTTTTTTCAGTTTTGTGTTTAAACGCCGATCTTAATCCTCCATGGCAACGAGGAAGATAGTTTTGATAGGGAGCAGGATTGGTCAACAGCAGCTGACCGCGCCCTCAACCCATATAAGCTACCTACCAAACTATTACCATCAAATGTCGAGGGAATGACGGCTCTGCTGCTGCTGCTGCTGATGCTGCTACTGCCGCTGATGCTGCTGCTGCTGCTGCTGATGCTGCTGCTGCTCTCAGTGCGGCGGAGGAGAGAAAGCATCTTTGTCTGACTGTATACGGAGAAGGTCTGGGCTTCCCTGCCTGCATCGACACAGCTACATCTAAAGATAAGAAGACTATCACTCTGAATACAAAGGTCGCAGATTCATCTACAGCATCCATCTCTGCTTATTTTAGGATCCCCCCCCCCCCCCCCCCATTTTTCTCCTCTGTTTTTTCCACCCCTCATTTTTTTGCCTGGCTGGATTATTGTGAATCCTCGCTGTATCCATGTGTCGGATCGCCAGATGATGCACAGGTAAATGACACCACACACAGACGACCTCATGGACGGTGGGAAATAGCTTTAAAGCTTCTCTGCAGTAGAAAAGGTACAAGATAAACTGGAGTGTATTTGTGTGTTGTCTGTGTGTATGTGTTTTTTTTTTTTCAATGTCAGTGGTCCGGAAATGTTTTGGATTCAATTGTTAGGTTGTGCACACCAATTATTGACACTTCTATAGAGGTGTCTCGTGGAGAAAGAAAAAAAAATATATCACTTCACGCTACAGGAAAATATCAGATGTGAAGGCAAGCTTCTTTGTTTTCTGTTTTTACTGTCAGTTGAGGTGGGTGGAGGAGAGGTATGCTTTCCAAATTCAACACGGTTGCGGATGAGGTTGCTTAATTGCGTGCCGGAAGACATGCCCTGTGGTTGGGCTACAGAACATACAGTGGTGGCTTTTCCCTTCAATAAATATACTGCAGCCTGGGCAAAAAAAAAATACAGAAACGAGCTCCACAGTCTATTGTTTGGTTTCCCCAGATGGCACACGCCGGTGTTGTTTTTTTTTTTTTCTGTAAATAAAAGTGAACTTGAGGGGTCTTACGGTGATTGAACCACACAGCACGTATGGATGGGCCCATGTCTGAGAAATGCTCGAGGTATCTTATTTATTATTGAGAGGGATTTCATGTTATGTGCTAAAGGACTGGCCAGTTTAAAGATAAACGGAAGGAGAAAGAGAGAGAGAGAGAGAGAGAGAGAGAGAGAGAGAGAGAGAGAGAGAGAGAGAGAGAGAGAGAGAGAGAGAGAGAGAGAGAGAGAGAGAGAGAGAGAAACAGCAGTTGGTCTGAAAAGCCAAGGAGCTGCCACATCATCAGCAATAAATACAGCTTCACTGCTGGCTCTTTGTGTCCCTGATACTGCTGAAGAAATGAGGAAAAGTTGAAGTGTGATAAGAAAAAGGTCTCTTACCTGTGTGGTAAGAAATGGGTCTTAAAATCTGCAGGCAGATATCCACACCCCCATAGGAAGCTGCTGCGTCCATACAGCTGAGTACAGTGAGGGTTGAGGAGGTGGTGGGGCTCATATGGAATGTGCTCAGATGCAGAATGTGAAATTAACTAATATCAAGCAGGTCTTCACACTAATTTAAAGCATGTTGATCAACACAGAATGACTGTTTGCTTAATCATTGGCTATTGTTCATTGATTGAATCCAAATGTGGGTGTATTATTGATTGCAGCATTTTATTATCATAATCCATTTACATAAATTGCTCATTTATTTGATTGTTGTTGGTAGCGTCATAGCTTTAAATGTGAAAATGTGACTCAAAGCACATAACTACTTGTATTCATTCCTATATCTCTCTTTTTCAATTTAAAAATGAGGCGGTGCCAAAGGTTCAGAGCTACACCCCTGCACATCTCACATGCACTGCTGCCCTTCCTGCACCTCCCGTCTACCCATTTGCTTTGCAAATTTTACCTCAACTGTAACTCGGCCTATTTTGTTGCCTAGTTCTCAGCATAGTGAAGTTGAATTCAGCGTGCTCACAGAGGAGGTAAGAGCATTACAAGCTCTGATTTCCTGTTCACCTGAATTAGGTGACCGCAGCAAGTTGGCTACCGTTGCATCTTTCAGCACCTCATTTATGGACAGCACAGTGTTGCATCTCAGATCCATTCCACACTCTCATTACCACATGCTGTTTGCCTGTACTTTTAAATCCCTGCTGTCAGAATCATTTAAATGCCATTGCATTCTTTAGTAATCTGCATGGGTTCCTAAATGAGAGCTATGTTGACACCAATCAAGACATAGCAGCCTCACTCTGAACATGAACACTGAATTAATGCATTAACAAACATGACTTTTTAAGGATATATTAGAAAACAGCAGCAGGGTGTGTCACAGCCTTGGTTTATGTTTCCATTTTTCTCTCTTTGTTATGCTGCATTTTATTTTTCCTTGGTCATGCTTCATTTGTATTTTCATCTCATGGCAATTCGCATATTTATTTTTGTCCTTATCAGCTCTGTTTTGACACAGGATATGTTATTGCCAAGATTTTCCTCACCACCTTGTATTTTTGGTGCCTTCGGTGCCATCTTCACCACATTCATGTTGCTGTAAACGGACTCAAAAGACATTTGTCTCTATAGCTGCTTCCAGTGAGATTTAAGGCTCTGGATAGTGATAGTTATGTAAAACAGAAAATGTGTCACTGCTGCAACAAAGAGAAGTGAAATAATATGACTAATGATTGAACATACTTTTAGGAACAAAACTGGAGATAATTTTGTTGCTCTTTCTATAATTTAGCTGTATGGTGCAGCATGCTGCTTAACATTTGAAGTTTTACAGTGTATTATCTTGTAAAGCTACTCTTTGCATATACAAAGTATGCAAAGACAGATGGATGAATGGATGACATGAAGGAGGAGACTGCTCGAAATAACAACAGGACAGGGTTGACGGGGTGTGTGTGTGTGTGTGTCACAGCTCCAATAGCTTCAGCATGCGTACAGGGGAAGTGGAAGGTTACAGATATTGTGTGGCATGGCGAATTGTGTCGCTTCCTCTCGATCATACCCCATCAAGGTCATATCCACAGACTGAAAGTGGTGGCCCTGGCCTTTTCCACTCCTGGCTCTGGCAGAGGAATGGGGCCCGCGGACCACTGCTGCTTCTAATCAGGGCTGACGCGTGACTCAGTTGCATGCCAGCTGCACAGCCGAACAGGGATTATGTCCCTGGATGGTGAAGACAAAAAAAAGGTCATTGTTGAGATCTTTGTCTCTCTGGACCTTTAGGGAGTTTAGGTTATTTAATTATTTGTGAGTTATCTCTGATGCACTTTACTTAAATAACTAAAACAAGACGCTTAAATCACTAGAATCAGGCACACAATAGCATACAGTACATGGGTGGAAATTGCTGGAAGCCTTATAGTCAGGACTGTGACACCAGCAGTGCACTCTTGGTTAACTTACAATGTGGGTCATTGTGCCACTTGTAAAAAAAAAAAATGCTGGAAGTTTCGTAATTCAGAAGTAAAACCTAATCCAAGTCCAGGTATGGACTTTTTCCTTTGTTGCTTTTTATTTTTGTCTGGAACTGCTTGTACAGCAGCGCCTGATTTCAAATGCTTGATTGATATTGTTATTTATTGGTGAAATAATAGTTGGTGAAATTGCCAGTTATTTTCCCAACAGGTGGTAGAGTAGGTGGAAGGGAAAGGAAGGTGGTCTGTAATTTTCTGGAAGCAGAAAGCTCCCCAGGATTCAACTGAGTCTGATACATTGGAGCCTGTCAAACTGGCAAACATTTAGAAAAAAAATGTTTTTGAAAAAGCTCAGCTGCGTACATGGCAGTAAAATTAGTTTGATGTATTGCAGCTGTTATGAAGAAATCCCTTCTTTTTCACTAATAACGCTTATTTTTCTCCATTTATTTTACAGTGAGACCAAAATTTGTTTTTGACATGGCATTATCAAGAAAAACAGCATTTTAATGCCCCATACTTCCATATTACTAGGGCTTAATTCCACCAGTAAATTTCTTTCTGTATAACTGTGCTGAGGGTGAAATGGAAACCAAACTCATGATAGCATGAGTTATTAAGTCTTGTGGTATGATAAGAGCCACACAGAAAACAGACAATTCAGGGTCTTTCTTCCCTCTAGCAATAATGGTAAATTTGCTGTGTCTTGACTGATAGTGTTTCATATATATATATATATATATATATATATATATATATATATATATATATATATATATATATATATATATAAAAAGTGACATTCTAACAAATTGGTTCAAATTGATGTCCTACTATGAAAAACACATTTTAAAATACAATTCAATATTTAAGTTTTACATGTGCACAAATATAATATCATGGTCTTATTAAGACAACATATGAATTAAGATAATACAAAATTAATTGTATTTAAAAGTAATCCTTTATATGTTACTTTCTATTGGAAGGTGGATGTCCCAACCTCTCACCCCTAAATTTACACTCGTACAAATAATATTAAAATGATTTTTTACCACTTTCTTCAATTTAGATTTTCAATACACCCATTTGATCTCTTTTATGTGGAAGCTGAAATAACGAGATTGATTGTCTGGATATTTTTTAAAAATTAAAATACTTCATTAAAAGGCTGCTGTCTCATATTTTCATGTCACTACCAAAACACAAAGTGTTTTAGTCTGTAGGTGGAGCCTGGTTTTAGCCATGCCCTAAATCTTTTATTCATAAACTGGCACATACCTGTTGATCCGCTGTGTCCACCTACTGAGTAATAACTTTACATCAGTCTGAAGTAAATGTCTGAAAAAGTCTAAAAATCAGCCTGTGTTTATTAAAAGAGCCCTTACTACTGAAACACAATATTTTGGCAATTAATCAAATGCTTCTGTTTTTTAATGCAATTATTGTGTTTTGATATGTGTGCACCTGTTCAAACATGTTTTGTAGCTATATTTAGCCTAGCATTGTTGACTTAATGTAATAATTAGCTAAAACAGTCACTACCAAAACAGTCACTACCCAAATAAAACTACCAAAATGTTTTGATAGTGATGATGCTTTCAGTATTTTTCAGTATTATATATCTCTCTCTCCCTGTTCTTAATAGTTAATGATAGTTGTCTAATTGTGCTGAGCAGGGAGTAAATATGGAGCAGAGTCTGAACACTACACTCAAATATTCTATCTGCATTTATATTTTCATTGTATAAGAACCCATTCTATGTTGCTTCATTATATTTGTCAGTTTTCTGACTGAACTGCAAATTATTGTTTGTCATTCCAGATAAATGGAAACAGAAAATGAGACCAGTTGTTGTCTTTTATAATGAATGATCATATTCTATTGATCCTGTGCTTATTAGATTTCCAGCGTAATACATGTTGAGTTATTATTTAGAGAAAGTAGTTCAGAATTGTTGTACTGTTACGATAATGACCATATCAACTCAATGCTATGGTCAGTATTGAAACAGTGCTGCATTGACTTAAATAGCAGCTAATTTATCAAAACTAAAAGATAATGAGTGATCAACCTGCACTTTATAGTAATGAATGGTTCGGTATACGTGTAATTTCAAATGTCATTGAAGAAAATAGTGTTTGATTTTGATGCATCATAAAAATTCAACATAAAAAAATATGATATAATAGAAAACCCCTGCATTTTTTTTTTTTTTAAATAGGCTGTACATTGGGGAATGGAAAACATGTTTGTAGATTAATCTAATTATTTTAATTCTAAAGGGAGTATGATGTTTCAGCAGTGACAAATGTTGACCTAGGATATGTATTTCAATACCATAGGCAAATAAAAGAATACAATTGACTGAACCTTTACTAAATATTTGTTCTTTAGATGTAGTGCAACATGGATACGGTCAAAAGTTTGGCAAAATAACATAAAAATTTCACACACTTTCCAACCCTGAATTTGAACCAATTCTGAAGAATGGCCCATATACTCTCTCTCTCTCTCTCTCTCTCTCTCTCTCTCTCTCTCTCTCTCTCTCTCTCTCTCTCTCTCTCTCTTTTTTTTTTTTTTTTTTCACTGACAGGCTCATTGTGCTGTCATTGTGGTCGTTCTCTAGTATAGTTTTTAGAAAGGGTGTATTGCAGGACATGAATACCAGGGACAATTAGACAATGAACAAGAGCTTGTTTTCATAATTGTACAGTTTCTTTCATATTCAGTGAAAACAGCATCCAGAGTAGTGAGTTCTCAGAGTGCAGATAAAAGCCCTCAAGGTGATGTTTATAATAAGCATTCCTTATTAAATATATGATACATGACCAAGCAGTTTGAAACAGCAGGCTTGTCTTCCTGTTCCATTCAGGTGTCTCCTGCTCATTCAGAAGTGTTGCATTACATTGCAAATGTAAGTATTTCAGCTCATCCATTGCTGTTACAGCGTGACAGCATGAGAAAAGTAAGCTGAAACTGCACTGTTAACGAAAATGTGCCCAGGCAGCATAATCAGTGCCCTTAGAGATATAAAACACAATATCACCCTGTCAGGGTATACATTATGCAGTTACAGTGCTCAGAAGACGGTAACACAGTGAGGCCTAAATCTGCTACACAACACTGATAGCAAAAATGGAGAGGAGGAAGAGAATAACAACTACAATGATTGTTCTTGTTAATTTTACACATTAAGTCTACATTTTCCCTTAATATAAAGACAGATGGATAATGTCTTTCTTTATATCCTCGGGGACTCTGGTAATTGTGATATAGTGATACTTATAATATGTTTTCCTAAATTAAATGTTAAGCAGCCCAGATTTAGGACCTTATTACATTGCAAGTGATTCCTAAAATATCAGTACTTATATATTATCATCACATATTAAATTTTAAATTTTATATTTGGCTTTTCCACCCTTGAATAAAACATATACCTCATAAGAAAAAAACATCATCATAAAAAAAATTCACATTAGTATTTGAGACACCAACGTATTTATGACTTTTAAAACAATGGTAGAGTTGATATACTGTTATTGCATAACCATTTATTTGCAGTTATTCTGAGCTAACTGAAGTTATTTGGAATGTGTATGAATATGTGAAAATTCTCTGCATTCGTTTAATCTGTAAAAACAGATTCAACTTGCAGATGTGTTTAATTTCAGGCACTATTTTACACCACTGGAGGTCTGAATTGCTCTTTTAATGACCTCATCTGGTTACACTGCCTCCATTTCATTGAAGGTCTATTTATGCTTGTTAATATTTAAAAAAAAAAAATGTTTACAGTTTGCAGGCACATAGTTTATTTAATTTATAAGTCATGTGCCTTGTGCTATTTTTGTTTATGAAGCCTGAAACACAAAGAGAAATGCAATTCTTACTTATGTGCTCTGTTGTTAAGCATAAATAAATATTTCTGGTTGTAGGGGCATGAATATGCTATTGTTAGTCGCATACTATGATAAGAAAATGACATTCATTATTTATGTTAATCATCATCTAAAAAGCCCTGTAGTCTGAGAGCCAAGATCACTCGATTCTCTTACCTACAGTTTCTCCGTGTTGGATTTAAATGAATGTATCTTTGAGCAAATATTTGACTCAAACATCAGGGACATAAGCAAGGTCAAGGATTCATCTCGACTGTCGCCCTGATAAGACACTTTATCTACATCACCTGACACAACATACAACACTGAGCAGCTGTAACATTCAAGCTAAAAGAAAAATCCTTGCTACAGTTTGGCTGGTTGAAAGACTGTGATTGAACTTGCATCAGATGTGTTGCCAGAGACTTCTGACAGGGCTGCTGGGGTCTTACACTATCTAAGTTGCAGATCGCTCAATGAATCTTTCTCTTTCATTCTCTGCATTATCCTTACCAGCAATGGCATTCATCTTTCCAAGGTAACATCCACAGAAGGAAGGTAGCTTTTCTATATAAAAACTGAGGAGAAAACCTGGCCAGCCTTTGTAAAACCCACTGTTGTAATAAGAGTTGAGGTTAAAAGGGCGCAGACTTGTGAGCTCTCCTTTTGCTTTTCCTTAGCCCATCACATTATGGTGGATGGCAGATTTACATGGATGCAATTTATCAGTGAGTGGCGTTAATCGAGCTGGGTGTGAATGAAGAGAGTTTTAGCAGCTGCCTGCCTGTCTATCCATCACACCGCTGGTCTTGAACCAGTCCTGTCACACTTAGATGGTCAGCTGACTGCAGCATGGGGGGATGGTGTGGTGGTAAACACTGGGACACTCATTTATTTCAATTCACTCTGTGTCTGCGGCCTCTCTTACAGGGAACAGATTCATGCTAATTTGTTATAGTATGCATCGGAAATCTCATCTAATGCTGCATCACAAAATCAATCTCATCCCTGCCCCGGGGCTGCTTCTTCTTCTGCTTCTAAAAAAGCGTTTGTCTTGCATGTCCTACCTGTGTGAGGAGGCTCCATGCCGTGTCAGTGTCGGCATTCATTGGGCTTTTGTGGAGTTCTCTGATCATGGCCAAGAAGCTGTTGCCTGAGATTAACCCAGGATTTTCTGTTGCATAGCTGTTGAAGAATGTGTGTGTGTGTGTGTGTGTGTGTCTATATATGTGTCTGTGTCTGTGTACATGTGTGAAAACGAAAGGAATCAGAGTAGGACGCTTGCTTGCTCCCACTCACTGCTTTGTCTGGTGGCATCCTCCTCAGGATGATATGTGACAGCACTGGATGATCTAATCATGGATGTCATAGCATAGCTGCTTATTAACTGAGATTTCAAGGGCAAACATTTCCATCATTAGCAGTACACTGTATTAATGGGAGAGCCTCATGAGCAAGTGCAGTGCTGAGTGATGGCTCCTGGTAATGTGGCTGAAACTCAGGAGGGTCTACGTCTCTCATTTCATTTTTAAAGGCAACATCTTTATCTGGATCTAATTTATAGAACATGCATTGATAGTATTTTACTACAAGAGGAAAGCTGGGCTGCAATATAAGAACTGTCATATATTGTAAAAATCACTTGATTTCCTTTCATGGTGGTTATGTTTCACAGTCTTTACATCGCTCGACAAGGCATTCTGAAAAATTGCAGATTTCAGAAGTTTCACAGTAACAGAAGGGCCTCATTGATCTTTGATAGCTGTAAATGTTCTCTCTCTGCCAGTGAGCTCTGCCTTAATTCTTTTGCAATTGTCTGTTTTGACAGATGATTTAATAACAAAAAAAACATCTTAATGATTTTATGTAATTTTTCAAATATGTTTGTCTGCACTATATAGTTGGTTATGTTTCTGACTCTTTCAGAGCTTCTTTTTTTTTTTTTTTAGATCTTTCAGTGCAACAGAGTATATTTACAGTGTTCCACATTCTGCATTTCTTCTGAATCAATACTTACAGTCCTTACGAATAGGTATAAAATTGGACCAAAGTGCATTCTGTTACCGTGCTGGTCAGACATGTCTGGAAAGTAAATACACAAAGAGAGTTCTGTGTTTAGTACTGGAACATATTTATGTGGGAAACATTCTCCTAGAATCTGCTGCTGTTGCTGCAACATGGTCAAGTTTGCACAGTCTCCCAGAATGCAGTGCAGCTCAGTCTGTAAGAGCAGGTGAGCTCATTTGTGTGGGTTCACCTCCCAGTTTGCCTGGATAGAGTTCAGGTCGCATTCTCACCACAAACTAATTGCTGCAGTTTGTTTGGGGATTGTAACAAGACCACCTCTTCTAAATGGTCTTGGTGGAGTGGTTTTGGTCAGTGGTCATTGTGTTCACACCTGGAAAATGAATCTCACTAAAGAGGAAAATCAATGAGTGTTCAGTCAAATGGAGTAAAAACTGCAAGTGTGAAACCATCTTCAGTTAAATACCCCTGTATTTTCTGTCTAATGAATTGAGCAAGATGGATGTGCACACTTAAATCTACTACTTCATGTGGAAATTAGGCAGCAGCTAATGTTTGTTTTCATGGTCTGTTAATATTTTTGTGATTAATCAATGAGCCGTTTGGTCGATAAAACACTAGAAATTGGTCAAAAATGTCAATAAGGGTTTCCCTCTGCTGTTGGTGGGCAGCCAAACAAAACATTCAGTTTAGCCTTTTCCTTAGCCCATAAAGACCCAAAGATCCACTGGCGACCAAGTCATTTACTGACATTAAACGTTAAATAAATGTTGAGCCACTCATTCTTTTAATACATCTAAATAATTGGTGTAAAATGCAGTTTATCATCCTTTCATATTCATCAGATATGACCCATTTGGACATTCAGAGGTTCCGTTATGAACAAAGTCATCTTCTATAACATTGATTCAGCAGTAAAACCCATGGAGTTGAATCAATGACACTCGGTTTTATGTTTAGTGAATGATACATTTTATTGAAATACTCACTTTTTACTCTATTTTCACAGTTTTTGATATAATAATCTGTAAATAAATGATTGGAAAATACTAAATTTTCACTTAAAAATGAAAAATACAGAGCATAATATTAGAAGAAGTGATGATAAAAAAGTAAAAAAATAGAAGTAAAAATCATGTAGGAACTGCCATAAAAGTAGCACTGTTTTTTTTTATATTAATTAATGCACAGAAAAAGAAAAATACTCGATACAGTACATGAGCAATTTTCAACAGATACACATGAAAGGGAACCCCAAGGAAGGAAATCAGAGTTAAAAAATCTGATGATTATGATGATTATAAAAAAAAAGTTGCTGATTGTTCAATTGCTGACAACCAAGAATTATCTGCTGGCTTTAAACAAAAATACGTTGTTATTATTATGTCCATTACCAATCATTTATCATGTCTTGGGAAATGTTGGCCTGACACCACACTGCAGGCTCATATAAAAAAGCCATACATAGGGTTTTGGGTTTAAGTGATCCTTGAAGTCATACATACTATATACAGTAGTGGAGAACACCCTTAAAACTTTACAGTTTCCAATATTATCATGAAATATTTGCAGAAAAAAATATTGTTTGCATTTCAAAAGATGTTGACAACTTCAAAATTTTATGTTTTGGATGTTTTTCTGCTGAAATATCTTCTTTTTTTTTTTTTGTTAATTTATTTTACTTTGGCAGAACAAAGCATGTGCAGAAGGAAGCCTGTGGGAACATTACCTGGCAGATTTCAATGACTTCAGAATGATTTTAATGCGATATATTACAAATGTACAGGATTCCAAAATGTTCTTTTTCCACCACTGTACAGTTCTATATTAGTATTTTAACAGATTTTAACCACTCATTAAGTATTGTTGACAGCCAGAACACATTTGCATAGAGTCTCACCCTTACACTTATCTTTTCACACTAGCTAATTAACTGACAAACCACCAACATGCCAGAGGGCCATGTTGTAGTGTAAAATGACCATTACAGTTTAACAGCATCATTTGCTAGTCCATCGATTTTCAGTGTCATTTATTATGTTAGCATACGGTCAACAACCTAATCGATTTTACTGTACCAGTGCTTAACATCTAAAAATATTGACAGATCATGCGTATCCATTGGCTCAAAATGTTTGATGGAAGTAGGTGGCTAAAATATTTCCCCACTCATTCTCAGTTGAATATACCTGTGTGAGACTGACAGCAGCTGGCCGTATGGTGTTCCATGCCATTGTCTAGTAGTCCACACACATCACTCATGTTATTATGCGCTGGAGCTGAGTAGAGTGGGTGGAAGCCAGAGGGTGCCAGTCTTTTTAAAACATATCTCAGACACATAGCTTCTATATTCAGTGTGTCCTAGCATGTTCTGTTTTTCCTCCAATAGATTGAGTGAATATATGTAATGTTGACAGCTATACTGGGCCTAAGCTTTGCCTAATGATGTTTGGGTGCCTTTGTGCCTCAGCCTGAGCCCCTGATAGCCACAACACGACCTCCACCCCAGAGAGCGATAAGGTTAGTGCTGTGATCCGTCTGGATTGGACTAAGAAGGTGATTACAGACGGCTCATTATGCAGCAGGCAGACGTACAAGCTGGATGATGCCTGTTCTCTTGTCATTTAAATCAGTTTCTTCTCTCTTTTTTTTTTTTTGCACTGGGAACCAAAGCAAATTGCATTTCACAAACACGCATTGGAAATAGTTTTGCAGTTGTAGTGTTGTAGCAAGCAGATGTGCATACATTTTTATGTTTTCCTATGACTACAGTTCATTAATACATTTACTTAATGAGGATGTCGGTGCTCTGTAACATATTTGTGCTTGTAGCCGAGGTTATGTTGTTTGCTACCTAATTACCTGGTTTGCTGGTTTGTGAAAATGTCAGCTGTTCTACTGCCCTGTGCCACATTGAAAATGGAAACTCCTGTACTGTATGGCCTACATACTGTTCCAGTAAGCACATAGACACGGTAAATTGGTTCTGCCTGGTCGTAGTTCAAACTAAAACACTACATCTACCTATTGTATCAGTGAGCATGCTACCAGCAAAACAAACTGGTGGTTTGAGTGGGAAAACAAGGCAAACAGTCACACCACCAGCATGACCATTGCCACAATGACTACAATAAAAGCCCTCAATGCAGAGTATAATTGGCTGCTGGGATTTTTATTGCTCACAATTTACAATTATAATCCATATTTCATCACCCAGCTTTCATGGCATAGATAAAAACAGTTTCTGACAAGAGTACAGGTACACACATTTTGAGCATCACAGTAATTGGTAGGGTTATGCATCTCTCTGGAAATTATGCAACATGAAAACCATCAGGACAACACGATGCAGCAATAGAAGTTAGCGGTCAAGATGTGGTTCAAGTGGATGATGATGAGGATAATGACGGCTGTGATGTGGATGATGAAGACTATGTGCCTGATGGCGGAGTTGATGATGCTGCTGATGCAGATGTTGATGAGGGCACTGATTATATCACATAAGCTTGCAGCTGAAGTTAAAAGCATCACACCAATGGAAAACATCTGTGGGAAAATATGCAGAGAAGGCAGGATTTACAGAACAAATGTTTACAGTGGGATGTTGTTTATTTATGTGATTCCAGTACCTGATTTTCTGTTGTATACTGAATTTTTTTTTCTCTTCAAGGGGATCTGGTCATGTATCATGCAAACATGTAAAATTAATCCTTGTTTTCAGCGATTATCCATTCTAATTAAAACATACAAATAAAACATGCTTATTGGTTATTGACTTCAGGTGGCTTTTCAGTACATATTTATGCTTGTTATTAAAGGCCACTCAACAGTAATCTGCTTCTGATAAAGAGC
The DNA here is from genome assembly GCA_020466265.1 of Siphamia tubifer. Classification (NCBI taxonomy): domain Eukaryota; kingdom Metazoa; phylum Chordata; class Actinopteri; order Kurtiformes; family Apogonidae; genus Siphamia; species Siphamia tubifer. Next base: position 20,685,288 of record CM035796.1, read on the forward strand.
TAAATTCACAATTATATATTATATAAACTAGGTAAAGAAGAAAATATGAGTGTGATATAGGAGCATATCCAGACTGAAACATGTTCAGATGGTCCATCATCGATGTATTTCCTACAAAGAACAAGTGAAATAAGTCTAATTCTTTTACTGCTGCTTGTTTATGGAGCTTCTAAAGCCGGGGATGTGCATTTGCTCGGTAAACTCTTTGAACACTGATCCAAGCAGAGTGGGCTTTGTGGAGGGGGGTCAGGGCTGTTTCTCTGTATTTAGTAACTAGTCTATATGAGATACAGTACATTGAGGTTTTTTTTTTTTTAATGCAAATAATGTAAAGCTATTCTACAGTGTTAGAATGGAAATATAGGCATGGAAATGTGCACAATAAATCCAATTCAGGAAAAAGCTGCAACACTTTCACCAAATATTCGAAAGGTTGAGTGTAATATAAGCAGGAGCAGTTATAAGAGATTTAATTTTAATAATTTACTAGTTTAACTAGGACTTAATGTTGATCCAGAAATATATGATTAAAGGAGTCATTCCATGGTTATTTATTAATATTACTGAGTTCTCCATTGTTATTGAATACATTGTGTGTTGGTTCTAAACAAAAACATCCAGATTGCTTTGTTTCCAGCTGTTTTTGCACGGTAGAAAAATTACTTGAGATTGAACAACAGAGTTTACCGGTACTTCCACATACATGTCCATGACGTGGTGATGAGGCGTCTCTGATGGGCTCATAATGCATGAAGGAACACCCCCTCTCTCACTCTTTGTGTGTCTACCTTTACCAGAGTAACATCCAGCTAGGTTTCATGTTGTCGATTGTTTTGAAAATGTGCAGGGAAAAAAATTATGCTTTATTTCCACAGAGAGCACATGAACCAGTTTGATCCCCCATTTTTTTCAAGTTTGTGCAGCAGCTACTGTGGTGCTATCTTCTCTTGTAGATGCTAATGCTAATGCTACTTCAGATTTGCTGCAATAGGAGGTAGGCTTAACCCCAGGTGGGTGCTGCCAATGTCCTTGTGACGTGTAGTGGACAGGCTTTTTCTGAGTGGTTCATATCTCTGTGTTGTTTTCTATGAATGGGAAATACAGCCAGTAGAGGGGACACACCACACAGCAAATGTAGCATGTGTTGGTAACTCAGGGTGACCCATCAGATTCCAAAAGGAGTGTGGAAAAGTGGTTTTCAGCGGAATGACACCTTTAAACTAAATGACTAAATGTTTCACTGCTGCTTTAATGACTTTCTGTATTTATTAATCATCTACTGTTTGTCAGGAGTGAACTAGGATTTGAACCCAAACGCACGACTCAAAACTCAATGTTGATTTGATTTGATTTGAATGATTTATTTCGAACATGTGCAAAGTGCAACAATAATCCATACAACAATAATAATAATAACAATGACATGTCCCAAAAGGAGTAGGATGAAGCATAAGCTTATTTAATCCTACCCCTTCTTCACTTCCCCAATAACCTCAATTCATCTTATAGCAATATAGTGCATAATGATGATCATAATAAAAATAATAACAATAACAATAATAACAATACCAATAATAAATAACTGAAGTACTAAACATATACATATATACATAAAACAAAACAAAAAAACAACAACAAAAAACAAACGAGCAGAGAGGAAAGTAGGAAACAAATTGTTTGTTTGTTTGTTCAAAAATAAACCCAAGTTTAATAACAAAGTACAACAGAATAAAACACTCACACAGAGGATTTCTAACAAATGTCAAAAGTATCAACTAAAAATCACTCTTAAAGCGGAAAACCCATAATAGGCAATGACAACGTATTAAATGAAATTCATTCACCTGGATGAAAAACTGTTATGAGACAAAGTATCAAAAGAAAGACAAAACTAGACAAATGACAAGGCATTGAAACTCTTCTAGACAGAAGAGTCTCGATGCCTGTGACTGGCTTAGTTCTCTGATAAAACAGTATGAACTAGCAATGGACGAAGGGAAAACACCTACTATACACACACACACACACACACACACACACACACACACACACACACACATAAGGGTGGGTATACAACAAGACACAGGTGACACACGTCAGGACAAGGAACAATCAGACACACATGGAGAAACAAGGGTAAAGATGAAACAGGACACAAAAGGAAATCTATCAAAATAAACAGGAAGTGACAGACAAACATCGAAACAAAACACTAAATAATACTTACTAATTTCTTTGATATGACACTGTCTTAGCCATTTTTCACTATTCAACTCAAATCCAATTTGATGACAGTTACATTATTTACTGTATAGGAATTGCATGGAAAATATGGATATATTATATGGACACACTTAAAATACCTTCACACTAACACCTTGCCTATGTACAAAATCATTGGTATAAAAATAAATAAATGTAATTTTCACATGATTAAAGTTTCAAGCCTCACACTGCTGTAGATGAGTGCAATGCCACCATGAAAGATTGAGTGATTCCAATGAAGATGCTGCCAAAAAAAGAATCAGAGCTGAGGAAAAAAGAAATGGAATAAAATGTAAGATTCATAAAGTGAGAAGAGTGAGTGAGAGAGAGTTGTTTGCGACATGGCATACATCTGGATTATGAGACAGTAGTGCTGTGGAAAAGCAGAGCTTACTAGAGGCATAGAGCGTCAGGCAGATGCCCGTAGGACACATCAAATAACATCAGTGTGGTTTTTAGTTTATTAGATTGACTCATGCAAAATACTGATGAGTCTGTCTGACACGGCAGGTGCAATGAGTGTTTGTGTTTACCCAAGGAATCACACCTTAGACAAAATCTAACAAAAGACAAGGTGACATAATGAAGAGGATGAGTGTCAGTTGAAGTACACAATGCTAGCGGAAAAAGCTGTATCATCATAATTTATGATGCCTAATTAAAAGCTGACATCATTTACAGCAGTGGTACATGAGTAAAAGTTAAATTAGTTGCCCTCAGGGTGTGGCCATCAAAAATACATTGTATGTATTTAATTCAGAAGGCTATTTTAAAACTGTCTCACCTTCAAGGACTGAGATAGTCAAGATACCCCATAATGCCTTCTTAATGTGTGCACAGCCATTTTTGTCGCAGTATTTGTGCAAATTTGACCTGTTAATTAGTCTGTTCCACCTAAAATGTGCCACCCATACGGATGTCAGCTGCCTAATTATAACTGATCTCAAATGTCACCATAAACGCCATCGCTTCTATTTTCTTCCTCCAGTCAGTAACCTTTTTCTTCAATTTTGTGTACTTTCACAAGGAAAATGGATTCTGCCTTAGGATAAGCATGAATTTTTTACTTGAGTTAGAATATTTTCAGCTGATGTGTGAATGTGTCCTCACCTCACTGGATGCCGTTTATATAAAATTGATTTCAAATCGGTCATTATGTTCTGTTTTAGGACTTTGTGTGACCTCTATTTGAAATGGCAAAGGTAATAAACACAGATGTAAATGTAACATAAATAGTTAACAGAGCTACAGTACGAATATATCCAATCCAAAAATATATGTAGCATAGCATATGTCAATGGGTAGATACTCTTTACATAAAGCTTTAATGTTCTATTTTGCCTTTTTGTGTGTGTCTTAGAATGGATTTAACTTAAGTATTATTGTTATGATCTGATTCCTCAGCTGCAAACCTTTCTAAAAAGTTTCCGATTTATGTTGTGAGTCAAGAAAATCTGACACATAATCATAGAACCATGTTCACAAAACCTGACTTTGAAAAAGATGTGCGTGTCTCCACTGAACTCCAGGAACTTCAGAACAGAAGACGAAAAACAAGAGAAAACAAACAATATCTTTGTCAAATTACAAGTTGGTACATAACACCAGTAACCTTAGCTGACAGTTGTTAAAAACAACAACATTGCAACACAACAAATTACTTTCACCTGACCTTTTAAAAGAGATAGATACATTATTCCACACAAAATCAAATGTTATCCAGAGGATAATTCATTTGTACAGATGAGATTCTTAAAACATTTTGAAACCTGTATAAAATCACTTATGCAAAACAGGGTTCATACATTTTACACCATTATTATTATTTAATTTATGAGACTGAGATGAGATGAGACAAAGAAATAGTTCACACAGAAATAAAAAGTCATCTTGTCGAGCACTCAGTTAACAGCATCTGACTACAAGTGTAGATGTATTAAAACGCACTTACAGAAAAACACACAAGGATTATTTTCTGCTATGTATGTATGTATGAGGGTTTTTTTGGTGGCTGGGGGGTTCTATGTTTATTTAAATGTTTTTTGGCTCTTTGCAGGTAAACTGTGATTGATTCTCTTAATGTGTGAACAGTATATAACAACTAAAATGGAATGGGATGTGTTTAGGGCTGAAGCCTTTCCAGTTTATAATGGGGTGTTTTGCCACCACAGAAAATACATTTTTGATGATAGAGAAACAAATAAGCTGTCCTAAATGGCTCTCACAAATTCCTTTCCCTTTTCTGTGCTTGTCTCCTCTAGGCATGTGCAGAGTGTCAGTAAGTGATTTGAGGATAGGAAGAGCACTAAGTCTGTTTTTGTTGAATTCAGATGTTCCAACCTGAGGTTTAGCAGCTGTAGTTTCACATACATATTTGTCTGCATATTGTCATTTCTAATGAGTTTCCAAATATGAATTCTTGGATCCCATATAACTCCACCTACACGTTACCGCTTTATAACGGTATGTAATCAGCATGCAGGCATCACAGACTGAGAAGATGTAGTCACACCATGTGAACATTTCAGAGAAGGGTTGTCATTTTTCCAATCTGCAGTTGTTCTGCTTCAAACATTTTGAAATTCAGTGTAAATGTCTCATACCTGCTGTTAATAGCTGCATTTTTAGATAATATGTGTGCTCAGTGCTTCACCGCTTCATGATTTTTTTCTTCTTCTGCAGTCTCATTTGCAGTCTAGACCTGTTAGATATTCATACAAGGAAAATAGCAGGTTCCGCTGAAGCATCTGCAGAGTAAATAACTAGTCTGTAATGGATGTGGTGTCTTCCACCCTCAGAGGCCATGCGTCCTGGCTCTTTTTGAAGGAATCTTCTGTATCATCAGCCAGCCTAGTGTATATGTTGTGACTTATTCAGCCTTGAAAAACAGACTTCAAAAGGAGACGACTCATCATAGGACACCGCTTGTAATATAGTACCAGTCAAAGCAGCCACTTCTGTTTAATGGGTACTGTGTGGAAGGCAACATTAATTAATTAAAAAGAAACGACTCTTGCATCTAAGGCTTGGTGATCTGACCAAAAGATTGTATGAAAATCTTTTGAGGTAGAAACAAGAGACATGAGGCACACATTTTCCTACCCAATTTTCTTTAAGATTTAAGTTTCTTCCTCCTGATATATATATATATATATATATATATATATATATATATATATATATATATATATATATATATATATATATATATATATATATATATATATATATATATATATATATATATATATATATATATATATATATATATATATATATATATATATATATATATATATATATATATATATATATATATGTATATTATAAGTGGGGGGAAAAATCGTTTCACATATGTATCAGGATTTTTTGTTTATTATTTTTTTTCGTTCTGATTAATTATAAGCCAGGTGGGGAGAAAAATAGCACTTGTCTCCAGCAAAGGGCAAAATGCTTTTCTTCAACCATCTATGATGTTATATTCATTTCCAGAAAAACTTGAAGTGAAGACAGAATGGCGGACAACTGGCAAAAATATGTGGTAATAAAACCCCCTCTATCACATTTTAAGTCAAAAGTGTGGACACATTTTAGATTTTTTTGCTTTGAAGGGAAGAGCAGAGCTGGAAAACTATTTGTAACGTTCGTAACGCACATGTGGCACACTGCAGAAACACCACAAACGCACACTGCGCATTTAGCAAGACACCATCCTGAGGTATATGCAGAGCAGGAACAGCTAAATAAGCTAAATAAATACTGGAGAAAATATATTTTATATTGTACATTTGTTTGTCTCTTTTACATGCAGTCCAGGCTTTGAAATGAGTTTCAGTTCACTTTATTATGAGGTATGTTAATTTAACGGCTCCTATTTGTATTATTTGCAGATAAATGTTGCAGTTTACTTCCCAAAGTCTGCTTCAAATATATTACTGCTGAATAAATCTGAACTGACTCATATATATTTCCATGTTTTGCACCAGTTTCAACAAAACATTTGCTTAAATCAGACTACACACCAGAGACCTGCAGCTGGACCAGTGGCTCTGCCATTAACCACTAAGTCATTTCATCAGTCTTTTTTTTTTTTTCATGAATAGCAACAAAACAATGCATCCCCCAAAGTGTGGAACCTTTACTAAATGAACACTTTCAACGCAGACAGCTGCCGGGGAAATAAAATAGAAATACTATTCTAAGTTCTTTAGTCTCTTAACATTAATGCTACAAAAATGCAAAAGTGCAGTTTTAAAGTACTTTAAAGTACAGTAATTACACTAGCACATTTATAATGAATGCTTAGCAGGTGAGTGTGTATGATTCAACAGTTCCTCTGAAAAGTTAATAATATGGCAAGTTAAAATATACTTTGCATACTACATATATACGTACGAGGGAGCGATAAAGGGGCAATAAATGTGACAAATCTAAGAGTCCAGCATTTCTGGGGGGCCTATAGAGCAGTGGAGGGGGTCCAGTGGTTACAAGAAAAATGCCACTGTTAATTTAACACCCATGGTGTTAATTAACACCCATAAAGTGTCTATATGTGTTCACACTATGTAGAAGAAATGTAACCCCTTCAGACCTGAATTATGTTCCTAGTTTTTGTAAAATATTATTACTATAACTATTACAATATAATTACTATATAATTACTTTTTCCCCTCCCCAATGCAACCAGAAATGAGAATCAATCTTTTTTTTTTTTTTTTTTAAATCAAAACTCTTTAATTGTTAAATATGTTGTCCATTGTAATGGACATTGGGTCCCAACAGTTGTTAAAATACCAACATTGTCACATTGACATCACATTGAACATGAACTTCAATAGTTAATATATGCTTTTTTGTAAAGCCCAAATTGTTTTAATTGTTAATCTCGCCCAACATTGATTGGCAGAGATTAATTTAGTCAGTGTGTGTGTGTGTGTGTGTGCAGAGACATATGCTATAACTCAATAAATATTCGAGATATCACCATGCATATAGCTACTGCACATCAGATTCAATGATCCATTTGCGTAAAGGTCAAAGGTCAAGGTTGTATTTAGCAGAAAGGTCAAAATCACATTATTGGCTCTAATTCAAGAACAGGTTGTCATAGAAACTTGAGATTGGCACAAAACAGGAGTGAGATTAGGCATTCTCTGAATACTTGTTTTGTTCTTTTGTTTAGTTACAATTTACAAAAAACAAAACAAGCATGAAATCTCTAAATTCTGTCCCTTTAGCCTTATTTCTGTGGGCATCTTTGAAACAATTTCTATGTGACACAGAAGTCCACCTTGCACTTGTCACAGTAGACATGCATTTTTCCTGAACATCCTGGAAATGTGCACCTTGTTGCTTCCAACTCTTGGAAATCTATCAGTATCTCCATCTTCCTCATCACTTCCAAAAATGTCAATATCAGAGATATTTCCATCTCCAATCAGTTCAAGGGCTACACATCCTGCATATATGGAATATTTTCAACTGATTATAAACTCATTCTTTTGTTTTGAAATACTGTTTTTATAGTAATAAGATCATTCATCAACAACATGGTTTCTGACCTAGTGTCCATTATAATGGACAACATTATTTGAAAAAATCCTGTGTAAAAACAGTAATACATTTGATATTACACATTAATTAATACTATTCCATCTTTCAAGACCTTGGCACAAATATCTATAAATGTGAATAAAACTGTTGAAAATTATCCTTACTTCAACAATTAATTGGACTTCATGGTTCAAGTGATGTTAAATGTTGCAAAAGTAAAAAAAAAAAACAAACAAACAAAAAAAGGGTAATATTTGAAAGTGTTAAAAATGTAACACTCAGTTTTTATTGGTTTAATGCCTCAATGCCTCAATGGGTTACCATGGTGATAAAGTAATGGTGAGTAAAGTAAAGTACATGGTAAGCCGCATGACTGAGAGGCAGGATTGCAAGAGTACATTTGTATACAAGGCATTGCTCCTAGTAAACAGAAGAGAAGGAAGCTGCAAATATGGAGGATACGCAGAGTGATGACGTAACCATCCCAAGAAGTATTTTGCAAAAGTATTGTGAGATCTCACAATGGCCTACTTACTATCAACCCCAACAACCTGTGTCGCAAAGACAATGAAAGCTGTTGGACACCGCAATTATTAATTTCTTGTCCGTCATGATTGTAAATGGTAAATGGACTGCATTTATATAGCGCTTTTCCACCTTCATGGTGCTCAAAGCGCTTTACATTAGCCTCTCATTCACCCATTCACACACACCAGTAGGTTTCTAAGGTCTATGGTAAGTCCTACTGGGGGCCTAAGCCAGGGTTCAGTGTCTTGCTCAAGGACACTTCGACATGTGGACAGCCAGAGCCGGGACGCGAACCGCCAACCTCTCGGTCATTGGGCGACCCACTCTATCAACTGAGCCAACTGGAGTGGGGAATATGCAATGCACCGCAACAGCTACTCTCGCCGCGTACCCAGAATGCTTTGCGGGAGCAGAATTCGCTTCCCATAGAAATTAATTGGGGCGGTGCTATGCAGAGTTCGCATCGTTTTCTAGTGGATCACGGGAGTTAGGTATACCAAAGCTAAAGTAATCTTTGAAGAGGACAAGTAAGCACCAAGACCTATGTAAAGAGATGTGAAATTCTATTTTGAGAGTAAGACTGGGATCAATTTGATAGGAATATGATATGGAATATTTCTAAATTTATATATCTCAAGATTTTGTAATATATTGAGATTTTTTATACTGGGACACTGTATATTGTTTATTGAAATAAATTCTTTTGGGTTAGAATTATACTCCTTACATTACTCTCCAACCCCCATAACCCTCTTCTCCTTGTTTGCCTCTCATTCAGCTTTATTGTACCCTGCGTCTCTCCATGCCAGACCCACTCACCTAGCTCTACTATGCACTACTACTAATAATACAATAGTGTTAGTGAACAGTAAGAGTTGATATCACTCCAAAAAAGTATGAAAAACTACAGCTACTCTCTCTTGATAGTCCAATTTCTTACTGAGTCACAGAGCGGTAGAATCACAGCTGGGTCACATCTGCCGGAATTTGAAATCAACAATTAGCAATTACAGCTGTCATTCACATAATACATATCACATATCATATCTACCTACCTTAACAAGCCTATAATTAGATAGCAACTGTTTAGGCCACAAGGTGAACCTTGAAAACGTGTTCAGGTATTGAATCTCAGTCCAAACATCTCTACATCTATATAACATTGACTTCATAAAGAAGATCTATTTACATCAACCTCGGCAGCTAAAAGTTCTTGTCTGATATTCCTGCTGATTTTTGTGATCATTGTTTTAATGCAATCCTACCTTCATTCCCCTAGAGCACTGGGAAAAATGCCTCTCTACAAACAAGTTTGAAAATATAATACACAATGTTTTTGCTTGAATTAAACCAAAAAACAAAACATCTGCCAGTGATACAAGTGAAAATGATCTTGGCCAGAGTTCGTGAAATATTATTTTCAAGATCTGTTGTCTAGAAATAAGTTCTTTGTATCTAACTGAAAAGTTACCCATTGGGTATTTATGTCTTATTTTAAGTGTGATGAGATATTTTGACTAGAAATGAGAAAAATACACCTGGTAAGATTTTGAGTTTTCCTCCAGAGTGGTGAAGAAGTGGTGAAGTGACCACTTCTTAGAAACAAAACATGGCTAAAGCAGCAGACTGGAACAATGATGCAGAAAAAAACAAAAACAATTCCTCCAAAAATTAATGGAAGAAATTCTATACAATTCCATATGTGTCTTAGGGCTATATGTTTATAATATCTGACTGACCTAGTACCAAATTAAAACAACAATTCCAAAAAACTGCAAGAATACTAGAGAAGAACTTTTAGTTCCAGACCTAAAATGTGACTTTTAGTTGTCAGGACACCATGTTGGCAGTAAACATGACGACCGCAGCGCCACTGTAAACATTACAGCAGTAAACATCTTCACGTCATCGGAGTGCACATCTCATTTCAGTTCATGTGAAATTCTGATTTATAAGCAGAAATTGGGCAGATTAAATATGATGGACCCATATAATACCTCTGTGGTGCTTTTAAAAAGTATCTCCTCCTCAGCTGAAGAAGACGTCCCTGATTTGCAGTATACTAACATCTACAGCTATCTCATCAGCTTCCCATCAGTTTAGTCAAGGAACTCTCTGAGAGCCTTCAAGAGGCTGGAGGTTTACAAATGGACTCAGTCTGGCTTTATTTCAAACATTCTGTTGTGGAATATTAAATCCAAAGACTGCAGAATAATCACTGGAAGGGTACATTTTAAATTATCCCTGTTTAATAGGAAGTATCTTGTTTGCATGTTTGGTTATTGTCTGTGCTAGCTACATCTGACAGCAGCTTCATAACCTCGGATACAAGGGCTCCTGGAGTTTGTTTCCATGTCGGAAAAGAAAAAAAACTCACACTGTTTTGTTGAAACTTCTCATGTCAGTGGTGAGACTGACTATGTCATACAACAACACAACGTCCATGAACCATTTTAACCAGCTATGAGTGAAATAATAACCGCAGCACCTTTCGTATCAGCTGACCATTTGTCGGTTATGTCCCTGATTCCGACAATTATGTGCACTGTAACTACATATTCCTGAACTTAGTTACAAGTTTCTATTTTTGTGATGTCTCTGCTACCAGTGCCTGACAATCTACCAACACCATTAGACGACTACTACTTTTGTCATGTCATGTGACCAGCCTATAACGTCATCGTCCAGAGCTCTATACCCTGAAAACACAAGCTAGGGACCTGAGACCTGAGACCTATCATGTTCTCTCATACCATATAATTTACAATGTGCTGAAAGGCAAAGATGAGATTTTTTTTGCTCAGTGGTGCTAGAATTTAAAGTCAATCACTTCTATTATATGCTATTCTATTCTATTCTGTTCTAATCTATTCTATTCTATTCTACTCTATTCTATTCTATTGCCTGGCTTTATTTTATAGCTGCCATGTACTGAAGGAACATTCTGACTCGTCACTCCTAAGATGGCAATGCTATGTCTCGTAACGACACATTTCCTACCTCTCCTGTACATTTATATTGCAGCGTATGAGCTGTATACTTCTGAACAGAGTTGCTTATTAGTGATTTATTACTTTTTTTTCCTGTAAATTTAGAACCACTTCCATTATCCAAATTAGTGTTTGTAGGATACTATAAGAAAAAGCATAATTTGAAAGCCCTCCGCAACAATATACTATCAGAAAAACCTGAATGATAAAAGAAAACCAGGGTTTGGACATCTCTTAAAAATAAGTTAATGAAAAGTATTTTTCTTAAAGCTGGTACAGCTTCACTGAGGAGTCACTGACAGAACAGAGACAGAATTTATTCAATCCCAAACCCCAGCAACAACAGCTCACTGAGGCTGCATTTATAGGCTCCTAGTAAACAGTGTAAGAAGCTTCAGCTGGGCCAGACTGAGGGAGCAGCTTGTTAGAGTGATCCCACACAGCTGAGCAGCCTTCTGTGGCTCCATCCTGGGTGCTGTAGGGTGGAGGGCGGGTACTGTCCTTGTAACTGTGCTTTAGGTCCCCTGGCAATATCATGGTCTGAGTGACACCCCCCCGCTGTTGCTACTGCTCGCCTGCTTATATTTGCATGCATATCCTATTTATATACTCCATTTTCAATGCAGCAGAAATGATGCGTAATTTTCTTTTTCAAATGGCCGGAACCACACTTTGTATGAACATCTTTGTAACTACTGCAAACCATGAGCTATGCTGAGATTTGATTTAGTAATTTAATTAGTCTTTTCTCAAGTAGTGTATTTGTAAGATTAATACATACAATATAGCATGATGGGGAAATAAGTTTTTTTTTTTATTACTTTAGTGAGCAGTTTGAGATTATTAGTGTTTTCATTGTACTTCATTGCAAATTCTGCAAAGTCTGAACTATGCAAATATTTAATAAAGTTGACAGTTTTTCTTTTGGAGGCAAAAATGCTGACAGTCTTTGAACTAAAGGTGTGGTGGAGCATTAAAAATCTCCTGGTCACTCTCTTTGTCTGCTATGCATCGGTACCTTCCAGTGTGCTGAGGTAGACGGTCCCCCGTGAGAAGAACAGCTAAGAAAAAAATCTGTATAAATTGCAGTTTTATACCAACTCAACGAAACAAAGGGAAATATGGTTTTAAAAAACATACATACATACATACATACATACATACATGCATACATACATACATACATACATACATACATACATACATACATACATACATACATACATACATACATACAGTACAGTACATACATACATACATACATACATACATACATACATACATACATACATACATACATACATACATACATACATACATGTGTGACATTTGAAGAAATCAGTCTCAATGCTAATTATGGAAACACAGATCTAAAACAAAACTTTTTTTTTGTCTTCATCAATTTAACCACTAATAAAAATGCATGCAAAAATGTTAGAGCTGCAAAAATTTGATTGCATTAAGTCAAATGGAATAAAGTAACATTGAGCTCAGAGAAAAATGTTCTGAGGCAGCGGCCCTTACATGTGTCTTTCATGCAAAGTTTCTACCAAAGGAAAAGTAGGTCAAACCAGTCTTTGTTCCATGTCACGCAATGTTAGATTTAACTCCAAAATTAGTTAATTAAAAATGTGTAATATTATAGTCCTTATTGTTTCCATCTGTAATTCTTACAAATCTTCTGTTTTAGAATCAGTGCTTTGCAGATTGCTTTATTCATCTGTGATGTTTTCACTCAAAAAATTACTGTATCTTAATTTAAATCATACAAAAGGACTGTGAAGTTGACAGGCATCAAACAGGCAGCTTTTAACGGCCTGTGGCTGCATTTTCCCATGATTAATAAATTATAGGCAGGCACGGTGGTGCAGTGGTTAGCACTCGTGCCTCACAGCAAGAAGGACCCTGGTTCAAATCCCACACCAGACCTTTCTGTGTGGAGTTTGCATGTCCTCCCCGTGTCCGCGTGGGTTTTCGCCGGGCACTCCGGTTTCCTCCCCCCATCCAAAGACATGCACTGATAGGTTAATTGGTTAATCTAAAATTGGCCATAGGTGTGAATGTGAGAGTGATTGTTTGTCTATGTATGTCAGCCCTGCGATGAACTGGCATCTCATACAGGGTGTACCCTGCCTTTGCCCATTGTAGCTGGATTAGGCCCCCAGTGACCCCGGCGACCCTAGTGAGGATAAAGCGGGTTTGGATAATGAATGAATGATAATAAATTATATTTGGCTCTACAGCAAACCATTTGCTTTTAATTTAGACATACTCATGCTTGGATACACTGTCACACAAATACAGATAATCTGTGAGGAATTTATACAAATTGAGGTTTGTTTTTGACACCATGTGTTGGTCTCTTCAGCATTTGGGACACATTATCCTGATTTTTCTCTTTTTTAACAACATGCAGATCATTAGAGTTCAGTTATTCTCTATCAAAAGTCTAAATCTGGAAAATCATCCACCTTTAAAAGTTCCCATTTTTTCCAAATTCAGAGGAGGTATTTTCGGACAGTTGTGTCTCAGAATGCAAAATACAGTCTTAAACCTTATTCACACACATTTGTATTCACATGAAATAACCAAAGACTGATTTTACTCAGACGTTAGTGGTTTTACTGACATTATTCTTTATTCAGTTGGAGGCAACTGCTGAAAGTTAGAAGAATGTTCCTTCATCGTGTTATCCATCCATCTTCTCAGATATTTATAGCAGGAAGCAGGAAATGACAGCAATAGTAAGGAGGGGGAAGGGGAAGTTACAAATGAGATGCACCTTAGAGCTGTGTGGTGGGAAATAAAAAAAAAAAAAAAAAAAAAAAAAACAGAAATGCCTGGAAGAGGGCAGATAAAAGGAAGAAGTGAACAAAAAAGAAAATAAGAATTCAAAATGAATGTAACCATAAATGAAGAATCTAAGAGTGGACCAGTGTGGATCTAGGACTCCCTGAAGCAGGTAGACCCATTCCTGCTGGGGTTCAGTGGCTGCTCTCTCTCCAGGTCAGACAAAACCTACAGGCAGTTAAGTTCTTATTTTTCCCAAACTTTCCTTCTCCCCATGTCTGGCCTGATAATATTCCTCCTAACAAACACACATACACCCCATACACCTTTCCACAACTGGACCCCATTCATCTTTTTTTTCACCCACATACACTCTCAGATGAACCTCTGCATTTATTATAGATTACCAAAAATCCACAGGTAATTCTATGTATATGCAAGTAGGGATTCAGGTAACTTTTACTTTAATTATACTTTCAACAAGAGGACATTTAATTGCCTTCTACTTAACCTGGAAAAAATCACTTTCATAGAAATAAAGTGTAACATTTCTGAAATTAGAGAAAAAGTATAATCATTGACCCTTCTCAGTAGAAGGATTAAGGTCTCTGTAGCACATTTACTTTCTTAGAAATAGGTTTCCCAGTATTGGAGAGTTTTTTTTTCCATAACGTCAGCAGTCTGTGGAGATCCCATGTGTTCACATCTACAGTAAAAGCCAATCCCAAATGGCAAAAAAAAAAAAATACAATATATGTTATATTTGTGCCTTGCCTAAGCAGACAGCATCTCAGAATTCTGCAGTGTTTAGCTTCGGCATCACTTTGAATATGAGGCTGAAGTGTGATGAAAAGTTATTACCTGCAGCGTGAGTTTTACTCAGTGCAGAGGGCCATGACAGGCCCATACTTCTAGTAGATTGGGCGTGCATATTGAGCGGGGTTTTCCTTACATTGGCTCCTACAGGCTTTTGGAATTGCTTTCATAGTCTTGCAGGCTCCATTTAGAGAATGGGGGGCAGCCAACCTCCACTGGTCCTCGAACGGTAAAATTGACTGTTTATATAAGCATGCGGTACATTGGGTAGAAATGCTCAAATCTGATCAGCTTGGGTAAACTGTAAGAAGAATGATATGGAGATGCTTACAGTCCACTGAAGCAGGCATCCAAAACTAAGGTATGAGGTCTATGCTTTGTAAAGACTAAAAGAGCATCTATAAATATATCACCTGAGAAAGCACTCGAGCCCAAAATGAGGGGAAAAATATGTACCAAACCAGTGATTGTGTTTGTGTGCACCAGTATCTTGCTCATTAGGCATATCCTAGTTTTAATCATATTCTTGGTATGATGTGTATGTGGAACATCGTGTAGGTCTTCATGTCCCTGTTGTCCCTGTTATTGATTACTGTTTACAACAGAAACTGCCAATTTAATCTGACATTTTGTGAATGTTACCCTGTCCTTAAATTAATTACCAAGTATGTTGTCCAAAAATGTTCAGAGTTTGAAAATTGCCAGATCTTTGGCTCTGACATTTGGCCACATATTAGTATTTCTGTAGTGTTTTTTACAAAAACAATACACATATAATTATATCACGCACGGTGTATTTTTTGTGTACATTCTATGGTTATGATGACATCTTTATTCACATCTAAAGAATATCTCAAAGAAATGTATCAAAGTAATGTTTGAACTACATCAGGGGTATCAAATCCTGGTCCTAGAGAGTTACTATCCTACATGTTTTAGATGTTTCCCTCTAAAACAGGAATCTGCTGAGCTTGATAATAGGCTGATCATTTGAATCAGGCCTGTTGGGAAGAGGGATACATCTAAAACATGCAGGATAGTAGTTCTCAAGGACCAGGATTGGACATGATACAGTCTATCATGAATAATTTACAGAAAACAGTGTGTGAAATTAAGCTGATTTAATATTTCCACTATTAGGCTGAATATTAAGAACACTTGTTGAGCAGAATGTTTAAATGTGAGCAAAAACGGTTGCTGTTTGTTTTATTTTATTTAACATTTATTTATCCAGGTGTGTCCCATTGAGATACATGATTTAATTTTCAAGGGAGACCTGCCTTATCAGTGCATGTTTTTGGCTATGACTATTCTGACAAAGAATTATGAAGTTAAATGAAAACCCAATAGAAAACACTAATAAAATTTGATCAAATCATCAAAGAAAACAGGAACAAAACAATGAGCTGCCTCTGACATACTCTGTTCTCCTGGAACAAACACAACAGGACACATTGGCTGGTACAATACATTTAGATTTTAACAAAATATGGTACATGACTGTGCAAACTTAAAGCAATACCTCTACTTTAACAGTTCATTGTTCTGAATTCATCATCTGAAATCAGTGACGCCCCATACATGATGATGTGACTTTTCAGTGGAAGCAAAACATGTTACACTAAAGCTTCTATGTTAAAACTGATTAATACAACATTTTTGGTGCAAAAAAAAAAGATCATATCAACAGACTTTGTTAAATCTAGGAACCTTGCTGCATTAATGCTACAAAATGATGCAATGCAGGAGGCTGTTTTCCTTTAAAACACTGGAACTCATTTTAAATTGATGTGTCTGTGAGCAACAGAGTGAAACAATCATTGGTTAAATACATGATGTGGTTTTTTTTCTTGATAATGGCAATGTGCCTGTTTATTTCATTCTATGCAAAACAAGCAATGATATGATATCACCAGTCTATTCCCACTGTGACCTGATGTGCATGACTGGATGTGTTGGAAAATCTGCATTGTTGTGTGTGTTTACTACAGATGTGAATAAAGAATAATTTTAATGCATTTTCCTGCCTAAAAATCAGCCAATACAATTTAATCACTGAAAGGCTACCACTCATCAAAAACCATGTCTTCTTTACTTCAAAGGGTCTGTGGTCTGGGTTTGAATATTTGTATGTTTTTACCCAACTAGCATTATCAGGTTTGTCAAAATAGGTATCAGGGCTTTTACTCTTTTACATGTACAAACTCAAAATCTATATCCAAATGTATACCATGTATACATTTGTACATATATGTGCTATACACTGTAGGTAAACCTAAGCAAACAATCCTTAGGTGATGTGAATAAATCCTTGAAAAGTACAATATGGTCACCTTACTAAAAAAACACAAATTATTTTTGTGTGTAAATCACCAAATACTCCATTTCTGGTGAAGTTTTTTTCCCCCTAAAAAAAAATAATAAAAATCAAAACAAAAAACAGACTTTTTAGGAAGTTGATGGTATATAACATTTCCGTATTAAAACTCAACTAGGCCAACACTAAATATTTTATCTTGTGGAAGCAATGTTCACAATATTCAGACACACATATGTTAGTCTATGGCATTGTATCCTGTTTACAGTCATGTTATTTGCAGCTATTTTATTTCAATTAAATGGCATGACTGTGTCACTAAACATACTGTGAATAAAGCTTGACTCATGCCTCACAGCAAAAAGGACCCTGGTTCAAATCCCACACCAGACCTTTCTGTGTGGAGTTTGCATGTTCTCCCCTTGTCAGCGTGGGTTTTCTCCGGGTACTCCGGTTTCCTCCCACCATCCAAAGACATGCACTGATAGGTTAATCTCTAGTGAGGATAAAAGCAGGTTCAGACGACGAGACAGTAAGTCATCTGTAAACATGAATCATCTCAAACATGCACTGTAAAAAAAAGACAATTGGTATTTGTTCAGTTGAGACAGAGTGAAAAATATTTCTTTTTACATCAGACCAACAAAATACAACCATTTGATGGCTATGGGGTTGGCAGTTCGAATCCTCCTCTGTCCTAGTCATCTACTGTTGTACCTTTGGGTAAGACACTTCATCCTCTTTGCCTCTGGTGCTGTTACTCACACTGGTGTATGAATGTGAAAGAATATTCGGTGGGAGTTAGAGGCGCAATTTGGCAGCCACGCCTCTGTCATTATTATTATTATTATTATTATTATTATTATTATTATTATTATTATTATTATTATTATTATTATTATTATTATTATTATTATTATTATTATTATTATTATTATTATTATTCGTAGTAGTAGTAGTATTTGAAGAATACAAATCTATTGTTGTCTCAACGAATAATTCACTGTAGCAACATACTTATATATCTTTGGGACAACAAAATAATTTACCTTGGTACTATGAAGTGCAACCTTGTTGAGAGAACTTAAAATCTTCACTGCAGAAGGTTGCTTTAAAATGTTAAAGTATCTCAACATTTTCTTTTTTACAGTGTATTTTAATGATGAAAACAACAAGAATTAACTCATGACACTGATGTTGTGGTATTGTTTTGATTGAAACTACCATACTGTGGGCTGAGATCACCACATTTTTCAGAAACATTGTTGAATATCACTTTGATAGTGCTGTTCAATGTCAGTCATGGATTCAAGCAGGAACCACACTGTCCCCTTTCCTGCAGTGTTTAATCTCAGCGTCTGGGGAAAAAACTCTGCAATATCGGCACACAAACAATCTGTAACTGTTACAATTCCAGCCCCACCGCCTTTCCCCTTTGCCCTCCCCAGGAGAACATGTTGACTTGTACTGCACCAGTAGCAGTTTCCCACTTCTGCTGAATCTCCTAAGCAATGTATTTGCTGCTCCTGAACAGATACATAGATCCTGGGGATATTTCATCTGAGGGAAAATACTCCATTTTTCTGGGGTCACTCCCTGCAGTCCCATATATCCAACTTTATAGTAAGTGCTGAAGTTGCTTTAAGCCTCTGATTAAAAATAATAAAAAATAATAAATGTGAAGGTGTATTGGCTTTGGCATTCCACTTTCCTTCTTTAGCTCTTTAATCTTCCTCACCAATTACTGTTGTGAACAAAAGTATTGAATACTGATTTCTGTGACTGACTGTTATATTTACAAATAGTCTGTTATCATATTTAAATGTACAGTAATTAAATTATGTTAATTAAAGCGCTAAGCAATATTATCCCCCTTTCAGTGACAGGAAAGGCTTTAATTTTGACTAACAGTGCAGTGTTGTATATTTTATTATATTTTTACAATTTAATGACACTGCGATTGCTTTTGTCCATCTCTCTGCACATGTGGCTCATAAACTACATCACTAATATATTTCTGGAGATAGTTAGAGGGTACTTTTGTGACATTTTTGTGAATTTATGGGAAATGAAGGCAGTTAAAAATAAAATATATGCAGTTAGGGAAGTATCTGGTGTGATTGTTATAGTCTAAAGGGGTGCAGGTCTTCAATCATATTACTTATCTGTCTTTATGTTAAAGATTAGTCCAGAGAAATACACATGTTCTAGGTAGCAGGTTATATTCATGCTCATTGAATATGTCAGTGTTATTTATGTTGTTCCATAAACATATGTATGCACAATAGCTCAAACATAAAAAGTAAATGGGGACAGTTTTTGCACCTTCAGTAACGTTAACTCATGTTAACACGAGGTGGAGTTTGCTTTACAGTAGATATTTGTAGTGATGGATTCTTAATGAAAATGCATATAAATATTGATGTTACTACTAGGAGTGTAATGGTACACTCATTTCTAACGAACCTTTTCGTTTTGGGGCCTTCAACACAATATGGAGGTGTACCAAACAAATGCAGCAAACACTCACATTAAAGGAGTCATATGTAGGATTGTAACCAAAACTGGTCCTGCACTTATGTTCTTATGGCATCCCCTGCAACACATTTGCTGGTATTTGGTCAGCAAAATTACTTGTTCATTATGCTGTAAATCAGGGGTGTCAAACTCATTACTTTCAGGGGCCACGTTCAGCCCAATTTGATCTCCAATGGACCAGGCCATTAAAATAATAGCAGAATAACCTAGAAAACAATGACAATTAAAAATTTTTGTCTTTGTTTTACCTCATGAAAATGACCTTATGAAAATACTTACTTTAAAAAAAAAAAAAAAAAAAACTGTCCTAGAAGAAAGGTGTGAATAACCTGAAAAAACTGAAATATCTCAAGAAAAATACCTGCAATTCTATTAATATTATTTCTCAGTGGATCACATCTACTACAAAAACACTAAATTGTTAAAATTGTGCTTAATCTTCTTTAGAAATTTCAGGTTGTTCATATTTGTTCAGGTTTTTCACATTTTATTGTTACAGGATAGTTCATAAGTATAACTATTTTCCTAATTTCATGTTATTTTTTGCACTGTAACAAAGACAGAGATTTGAAGTTCTCATTATTTATGAATATGATGTAGTTTATTTTCACATCAAAAAGAGAAGAAAATATACTCATTCTTTTTTGTAGGTTATTCTGTTATTATTTGACTGTAGATAATATTGGTCTGTATGTGGAACCTGAATTAAAATTAGTTCCACAGCCTTGACTGTAGAATTATTGACCTTTGCAAAGTCATCCTATGGGCCGCATTGGAACCTTTGGTGGGTCACATTTGGTCGCTGGGCCACATGTTTGAGACCCCTGTTGTAAAAGAATCACACTCACTATTTCCTTGTTTCAGTTTAAGATAATTTCAATAGCCTAGCTGCACATATCCCCATTCATTTGATGTACTGTATGAGTCTAATCATGTTTCATAGACAAGGGAGACTGGCTAAAAGGTTGTCTTTCAAATCCCTCTGTATGCAGTAGGACGGTACTACAACCAATCAGTGTAATCTTTAGGATGACATAGTTACTGTAAAGTGCCAGAAAGTTAATGGAGGAGCCCGGAGAAAGTTACGAAGGACTAAACAAAATTGTGGATTATGGAACTTAACGACTGTTGTCACTTCTTTAAAAAAGAACTTAAATATTTCTGACTTTTTCTCACATTCTTCACTCATCTTTGATAAAAGGAAATCACCACCCAGCCGGCAGCTTCTTCTTCTATGGTTGTTTCCGGTTGTTTCTCTCTGAATCGCCGCAGCATCACTTTGTTACGCTTGCACTCTGACTATACTTCACCGTGATTCGTCGACCAGTTACAGGGAAATCTAGCCAAAACTTACATTGAGCGTAACTAGACTACTACTGTAGCAAATTAGATTTGCTGCCGCTAGGAGTGTCTGGTGCGGCTAGGCTATAATTTCAGCATTTCTTTATTCAAACCCATGGAAAAGACTTCTACTCCTACAACAGGGTCACAGAGCATTTTATAGAAAATGAACGGAGGCGGAATTTACATTAAAATAAATTGTCAAATTTTATGATGTAAGCCACCAATGAGCTTCCCCTGTCTGAAAAACCAGCAGCTGCCACTGCTTGGAATTCTTCCCTACAGCTCCTTAAAGTTTCCACACGAACCTTGAAGCAGAACACACATAGTATGAGTGTATGAGTTGTATTCATAGTATGAACACAACCCATGTGCAAAAACACCCCAAAAATAAATACTTTATTCTGAGTCTGGGTGTGTGTGTTGGGGGGTACATAACAACGGTACAGAAGCTGGGTCAGTTGTTCAATACATATTAAATTTCACTTTTACTTTCTCTGTAACTATGGAAGAAGCCCCCCATCCTCTTGTAGTCTGCAAATGGGGCTAATTGGCCACCCCCCCTTCACTAGTTTCCTTCACTGTACTACAAATGTACTGAAAATGTATTGAACCGAATACCTAAACGGAACCAAAATGTTTCTGTACACTGTGAAAAAAGTCAGTAAAAAATACAGTAAAGAACTGTCAAATAGCAACGGTAAAACACAGTTAAATTAAAAATTGTATATCACCGTGGTAAATACACTGAATTTCAGTAAATCAAGAAACAGCACATTACTTTTATTTTTACAGTTAGAATATGTAAAAAACACACAATATTACTGCGAATTTTTGAAATAATTGTAAAATGAATTAGAAAATACCGTAAAGTCTATAGTGGTCAATTACCGTAAAATTTACAGTAGTATTTTATATAAATTACAGAGCTCACTGATGTGTAATGTTAAATTTACAGTAGATCACCATTAATCATTCAGCATAAATATACTGTAATTTCTACGGAAACAAGATGTTAAAAATATGGCCCATATTTCAAGAAAAAAAAAACATTTTACAATGACACTAGTTTGATGCACAATGCATTCTGGGTATTTTTGGTTTTGGTTGTAGAAATCTTATGAGAGAATCTCTCTTCTGCATGAAAGTTCAGTGAAACTACTGCACATTGTAGATTAAGTTTTTATGCTTATTGAGTATGTTTTAGTTCTGTTTTCTTTTTTTTTTTTTCAATGTAAAATTTCAGTGGGGTTTTATTTTATTGAGTGTACAACCTTGAAAGTTATGCTATTCGTTCTATTTGAGTAGACTTCTGTGATTTAGGTTGCCTCATTTTTTGTGAGCAGTACTTTGACAGCGGCAGAGTGAGAGAGACACCGTTCACTTTTGAATTCTAACCGACGTTTAGGCGCGATTTCCGTGCACGCGCCCAGCACTGAGCACCTGCACCTGTGGAGTGTAAACAGATACACCGTCCGAACTCCTGCGAACAGAAACCCGTTCAGGTAAGCACAACAACATAATTTCTGAGTTAACGTTAGCGCTGTCTTGAACGTTCGTTAGGGCTTTTGCAGGGGTGAAGTTACTGTAGTTTAGGAGGTTGTTTTGTTTTTCCCTCGAAAAAAAATCGGAGTTGAACAGGTAAGCTACGTGAGCTAACAATTGCCTGCATTAATTTGAACAGTTAGCTAAAGATATGTATAGCTGTACTTTCTGTGGCATGTCGGTTAAAACATTGATTATGATTAATGAACATCATATTAATTAATTAATTACAAGCTTGTTGTTTTATTTTGAAACGGCTAAAAAATGTGAGTTTGCAAGCTTTTTTGTTGTACTTTGAAATCCGAGCTGGCGTTATGTAGTCATTTCCTGCACTTATGGATAGCTAATGATTACTCAAGCAGAAAGGTCAAAACAACAGTATTTCCCATTATTGATATAATTATTATTTTCACTTTTGTTAAAGATCGTTCATTCTGTTATGCTAGACAATTTGAGTGTGAATTTGTCTTCTTATTGCCAGGATCATCTTTTTGGTCATTTATACATTTGGATCACTCTGTTGTATGTGTATGGAATGTGAAGAGTTTTGTGTATCTCTCCATTCAAGTTAATAAAACTGCCTGTGAAGAACATTTAACCTTTTGTTTCAGTGCTACTGTACCACATTTAATAGGTTAAGGGCTTTTGGGGTGACTAAGATCTCTTTCAAGGAAAATCAACTGATCAGATATCCAATATGGTATTTTAATATGGTAAGACTAAATGTTTTAATTATCTGCACACATTACTCTTACATATATTATCTTAAAAACAGTTGTTAACTTCAGGTATTTTTCTTCTACCATCTTTTAAGCTTTGAATTCCAAATTCCTGAGTGGTCACCAACTTCGAGGGAACAACTTGCTGGCCTTTGTGATGGTGAGATTCAAATCCATTTCAATGCCAAAAGAAAGCTTTTATATTGGTCTTTTTTTTTTTACTTCTAATTGTGTTTTCTTGCAATATTATTTGCAGAGGCAGGGGGGAGAGGAGAAGACACGCAAGCAAAGGACCCGAGGTCAGGCTTGAACCCAGGTCACCGCCACAATGATGCAGCCACATGTATTTGCCACATGTATTTGCCACATGGTCCACCAGACAATCTTTTATTTAACATACAGGGCATGTACATGGTCTGAATAAAATTATTATGTCAAAAAGATGTGCAGGCTGTATATACAAGAGGTACAAAATTCACATAATGCTCATTGTTGAAATAAGTACATGAGGAAATTATTATAGATGTAATTCAGTTCAATTCAAAAGACTTAATTTATCCTGAAGGGCAATTTTGGATTATGATTATGTCTTTAAGGGTTTTCGCTCAGGTCTACAGCTAAACTATCAATTTATCAAGGATGGCCCAAGTACTGCACAGATGACAATACCTTTGAACTGTGATGGTACACCACAATTAAACAGATCAGTAGGAGCTGGAAGAAGTATTTTGCAACTGTCTACTACATGATATAGCTGTTATTAATGTTGTTGTCATTATTACTGCTGTTATCAGTAGTAGCCATGGTCATAGTGCTAGTGAGTTTTTTTTCACAGTTTTTTTTTTCTGGCTACAGAGACATGCTTGCCTGTCACCAGTCAAAAATGGTGCCAACTCTTCAGGCAGAAATGATAACACCTGAAAAGTTCCAGTTGCCCAAACATCGTACCGTGTCTGTGACTGTCCTACCTGTCTTCATTCAAGTCTGGACCCAGTGACTCGGACGCCAGTCTTAGTCTAATTAGAGGTAAGCGATGGAACAGGGAGGGGGGGGCTAAGGTTGTATAATATAACCTTAGCCAAAATGGCAGTTTTTCTCTGTGTAGTCATCATGCTCATACACTACATCAGTCTAACTTTTGCTTTGTTTCTGTTTTTGGTTGCAGACATGATCATGCCACAGTGAAGACGTGATGGACAACATGTGACTCCACAATCAGAGCTGGTGACTGGTGAATGCTCAGTGACTCTTTGCCCTTGATCAACCAGGTCAAGTGGTTCATTTTTTCCACGTTTATTCATGGACTATCCCTCATATGGACACATGCTTTTTGAGTGTACTTGACTTGTTGGATCAGTTCTATCTTTTCTCAGAGAATGTGTAAATGCAAGAACAGTTTCTTCAGGTTTATCAATGATAGCACATTGGGCTTTATTTGTTATATTGTTTACAGCCACTATATGGTTTTAGGGCTGTTACTGAGTGTAAAGTCTGTGCCTCCCAACTATAATTCCTAATACGTTGTACTGTATTTTGTACGGTGAAATTCTGGCAACCACAGCTGCCAGTAATTTACCGTAAATTTGAACCAGCTACAATAAAATACCGTAATCTATCATACAGTTTGTGTTGTTTTTATTACTGAGATTGACTGTTATTTTGACAGGTAATTACGGTAAACAGATTGAAGATATAACTGTTATTTTTACAGCAAAATACCCTAAACAAATAACAGTTTTTCTCCGCAAAATTTATGGTTCCCAAAAAGGAACACCGTAATAACCTCTACATTGTAACCGTAATTTTTACGGTGAATTTCTGGCAACCACAGCTGCCAGTATTTCACCGTAAATTCTACAGATTTTTTTTTACAGTGTACTGTTGCACCCCTACTCACTGCAGGATGTTATATAATTGCACTTTAAGTTCACAGCTCAAAGATAAATGAATTATTAGCAGATTTTTATTGTCATCTGTGTACAGCATATTCTAGCATTCAGCTACCTCGCCCCTGACAAATTGCAATTCATCGTGTGAAGAGCGTGTCAGTTGTTATGACCTTCCAGGATACAGCTATTCCCATGATAAACCTGTCTATCAGATGGGTTTTCTCCCAGCCTGGAGCTTTCTGATACTTTAGGGAGAAACTTTGATTTATCTTCTGTGATGTACTCTTTCTTTAGCGAACAAACCCAACTGTGGCAACCCCTCATCAGCAGGGGACCCAAAGATCCTGTAATTCCCTGAAGACTCAAATATATATATATATATATATATATATATATATATATATATATATATATATATATATATATATATATATATATATATATATATATATTATATTATATTCCTCTCTGTGGCTGAGATTAAATTGGCCCAAACATGCATGAAATACAGCTGCTTCTGGCTTAGAAGTACAATTCAATGAGGCAGGATTTAGTTTTTAAAAAGTGTGTACTTTTTGTGTGTGAAAATAGAAGAATTTGTGGTTTATTGCAAACCCTGGAGCTTTAAAATGACAAATGGTTTAGTGTGGACAGATCTGATTGGATTGATACCTAGTATGTAAGCTGGATGTCTGTATCCCTTTCTCCCCAAGGAAACAAAGCAAGAATTTTCACAGTAGTTCATTGTGTTGTACATTTCAAATCACCTATGATGATCTCATGATGTATAGTGTGCTGTATTAGCTACAATTATGAGTGTGTCCCACATTTTTTATCATGCTGTCTAGTAATTGCTGATGATGTTTTTGGTCAGTCAGCTGTACTGCTCTTTTATGTGGTTTTAATAGGTTTCGAGCAGAAGTAGATGTATTTGGCACTGTATCAGGCTGTGGTTACACACATAATAGTTGAATTTAATTTTCATTGTGGGAATAGTTCATCTATAAAAAGGTGGTAAAACGGCAGCATTTTTCTTTGAATAAAAATATTGTCTCATAGAAAATGAAATGTTTTACCTGTGAGTGAGGTTTCCCCCAATGTAATTTCACAATATTACAGAATTTTAATATTTTGTGACCTTTCTATGTGGTATGAAAGAGCCATGGCAGTATTAAATTTCAGCCAAATACATCTACATCACTTCCTTCTGTGGGCTTGGGACCACAACCTATCAATTATTGTCTGTCCTTTCTAACTCAGACGTTCCCCTTCTCATCACTCCCAGCCTCTGGCCTGCGTATGTTGTTTTGCTGTGTCGTCTTAGCTTGAGCCCCAGGAGTGCAGAGGGCTTAAGGGGCTCAACATCACTGAATGTAGAGAAGCCACGAATTTCACCAAAACATCTGTGGGGGTTCTCATAAAACAGACTTTTTCTCACCAGCTTCTTGAAAGTCACAGGTTTCCACAAATTAATGAGATCTACTGTTTTCTTTTCTTCCTAAGATGAAAAAGAAACCATGGAGAAGACATGAAACAAATCACTGTGATTGAGATCCAAACTTTTTCACTTGTGTCTTGACAAAGACAGGGCAAACTGGTGATCACACACAGTAGATGCAATTAGTGAAAAAAACATATCAGAAACATTTTTGGCAGTTCTGCCATCCTTCTTCACAGCTTAAATGATTCAATTTAGATTAATATTATAATTATAATATTCTCCACTTGTCATCTTTTTCTCTCTTTAATAAAAATGGAAAGAATAGCAAACTTGTGGACAATAGGCTTCCTATACAGTATGAAGAGTATGGAATTTGATTTTAGTCAACTATGATATAAAGATGAGTATAGAAGATATTTACACTTCTTTTTGTCAGTGAAGAGCATGTGTGAGATCAAACTTCATGTCATCAAAAGGAAATCCAGAAACGTGACGTGAACTGGAGGCACACTCCTACACAGAGACAACTCTACACCAGGAACGTTGTCCAACTTCCTGTGTAGGAGTGTGGGTTAAACAACCACAATGGCAGGTTGTCCCATGACTAGTTTGACAATCCCAGATAGAGAATCTGTATCCAAATGGGAAAGAAAACTTGGATGGAAACTGTGTGAAATCATTTGCTGGAGGCAAAAATGTAATTGTAACTGTTGGGTCTGGAAATATCTAAATCAGAAAATGTGTAGTTACCTCGATTTAATATATTGCATCCAGAGGTGAGTGTGGAAGAATAGAACAGAGGGGAGATATATTTTTGAAATTATGCAGATGAGTCTTGGCTTGATAATGAAGACATGTACTTGGAAGCTCAAGACCTGTACTGAAACCACAACAGAAAAGTAATCAAAACCTGCCTGTTTTCCTCCTTGTTCCTTTCATTATTCATCACATCTCAGCAGTTTATTTGCCTTGCTATTAGTAACAATATTCATAATCGTTTGTACAGTGGATTATTAGTAGCCTTTCCAGCTATTCATTACACCCTTTTCTTTTATGTCGTAGGATGTTGGGAGGCTAAGAAGAATGGAGGCTGTACCTAGGCTGTGTGCCTAGCTAACCCATGGAGATCTAACAGGAACAGCACTGGATGGAGGCCAAGACATTGGATGGCGAAGACGAGGAAGCACACAGTGTTGTGGATCAGTTGTGGTGTTTATTCTTTTTGTCAGCCAACTCAAAGTAGTTGCAAAATATTCTGCAATGTGCCTCATTAGTTCACTCTGGCATGCGTATGCTGTGGAGCGATGGCAAAAAGAGTCAGGGTAGAGAGTCAAAGCTAAAGAAACTCATATGTGGAATCTGAAGTTGTATTCCTGCAAATTTTAGGGTGATATAGTTTAAACAGCATATAACATTTCTCACACAGCTGTGCCAGGATAACATATATTTGAAATCACATAGAAAGAATAAGAGCTATAGACAATTTGCATCATGGGTAGGTGTAAAAGCAAAGCTTCCTGGTTGCTGCTATTAGCTGGGTTGATGCTAACAGGAATGGCTTTGAAATACGATGGAGGTCCTGGACAGTGGACTCGCTATGCCCAGTGGGACGCAAAGGCTACAGGGGAACTCAGCTTTATTCTGAAAACCAACATCAGCAAAGCCCTGGTGCTCTATCTGGATGATGGAGGGAACTGTGACTTTCTGGAGCTTCTAATTGCAGATGGGAGGCTTCAGCTGCGCTTCACCATCCATTGTGCTGAACCAGCGTCCCTGCACACAGAGACCCGTATTAATGACCAGCGTTGGCACAGAGTCCTCCTCTCCCGTAATTACAGAGAGACCAGGCTGGTGGTGGATAATGAAGAGAAAGTGGCTGAGGTCAAGTCCAAGAGGAAAGAGATGGTGGTGGTCAGTGACCTCTATGTGGGGGGGATTTCGCCAGATGTGCGCCTCTCTGCCCTGACGTCCAGCACAGTTAAATATGAGCCACCGTTCCAGGGCCTTATAGCAAACTTGAAACTGGGAGAGGCATTACCACTGCTGCTGGATGGCCAAGGTGTTCTCAGTGATTTGGAGTACATATGTGACATACACTCACCCTGCAACAACAACGGCCAGTGCTCTGTGAGCCAAGGAGAGGTGCTGTGTGACTGTATCAATACCAACTACCGGGGAAGGTACTGCCACGAAGGTAAGACATGTTTTTAGCAATCTGCATGTTTTTACTTTTTTAAAAAAAACAAAACAAAGGAAACATACATCCAAAACCAAAAGCATTAATTTTGCTCACTGAGGGGTAGGTGGGGGTGGGGGTTAACATAAATAAATAAGTAAAAAATAGTAAAAAAAAAAATAACTAAAACATATACACACTAACCTTTGTAATACAAATATAAAATAATTAAATTAATAATAATATTTCAAACAAATAGATAAATAAATAATAAAACACATTTAGAAGAAAAAATTTATATAGCCAGATAAAATTTGATAAATAAACGAATGACTTAAAATAAATAAATCAATATTTTAAGATGACTAACCATGAACATATCTGGATACTTCAATAGCAAATATCAACTATGAACAGTGGAGTAGCACTTGACTTAGTTTCATGGTTTAAGTAGGGAGCAGACTGATAGGTCTTTATAGTAAAATTCAATTACTTGCATATGCAAGTAAGTACATATGCTGCAAGCAGTGGTTTTCAATGGTGAGGCACAGTTCCAGAGGACTTCAAGGGAGGCGGAGTATGAGAAAAAATTAAACCTGTAGTCTATATATACAGTAGGTCTGAGCCTGTCGACGTTAAACCTTCACGGCTGTGGGCCGGCTATTAATGCGAAGGCGGCTCCGGCGGGAAGTTTTACGCGCCCTCCGCCCGGACTTCGCTACTTCCCGGCACTGTAGACTCGCTGCGCCTCCTTGGGAGGGAGTCGGGACCCATTTTTCCTCCTGCCGCTTCGCGTCGTCAGGGCGGGGACCAGCCCACTTTTAACAGGTGCCATGGGTCAGCTGAGATGTCAGCAAACCACCTTGAAACACAAATCGCACACTCGAGTCAGAGGGTCTCCCAGATTGCAGGTGTGCGCCAGCTGAGGAGGGATCCATGCCCCCGAACAGCAAAATCAGTGGACCCTAACGGACATTGATGTGCTGCTTCTGTTAACCAACAGCTGATTCATTTGCAAGTAAATCCCGTTAATAATTTGGACTAAACACCACAGCTGAGCGGAGTGTGACGTCATATACGCGATGCATTGTCGTATCTTACTAAGCCCACGTCACGTTTGCTTCTACCTATGCCACTTCAAATATTTCTTATTAACCACTATCCTGTGTGAATTTCAGAGCACTTGTCAAACTGAATCTGAATTTAGCTTGACTCGCTCCAGTCACTCAGCGACTCATTTTTTTTTGCGGGTTAAGCAACCAAGGACTGAAAGTAGAAGGGCGGTATATAAGGCCTCCTATTGGTACATAGACTGGTAGCTCAGCCCATTGGTCATGATTGATGTGTGCTGGACCAATGAGGTGAAGGCAGGCCAACGACAGCGTTCAGTTGGGCTAAAGGCTTGGAGAGAGAGAGAGGCGACATGTCTGTTTACTGCGAGGGTTCAGTTTTCTTTTACAGCAATGGCGGAATATGAAAAGTTCCCGGAAGTTAGCAAAAGCTACGGAGCAACACTTGTTCCAGGTAAAACGTTTGAAATGACATTTTCATTTCAGTAGGGCATCGGAATGAAATTGACACGAATAATTAGCTATGTTAGAGTATTTGCTCCGTCTAGACTATCGGATTTCGAGAATGTCAGTAGGTAAAAGTTTAGGCTAGCACACTGGATAACGATAACAACCCGTCACTGAGCGAGAGAAGTCAATATAAGTCAATATATATTAGTATTTATACTTAGATTTAAGTAACCAGGCCGAATGAAATGTCAGCTATGTCTAAAAAGTAATGTGACCTACTGCCAATAGGTCAGACACGGCCACCTATTGGCCTTTTTGTGTATTGCAGTTTCTAAAGTTCAACCTTTGAATCTCGACTAAATTCTAAAAATTCTAAAATGTATTGTTTGGGGGGGGGGGTGCTGCTTTTGAGTTCTTTTGCGGGAGGCTCTCCATCCCACAATTTGAAAACCCTGCTTTAAAGCACATATGATCCTCAGTCCAAAACTAGCCCACCAACGCATCTAAAAACCCATGTGATAAATTCTAATGCAAAGATTACATATTAACATAACATTAACATATTAACAGTCAAAGGTGTCAAAGTCATTTTATTTCAGGGGCCACACACAGACCAATGTAATCTATGCTGGATCAACCAGTAACATACAGTCAAAATAACTTAATCATGATCACGGCTTCAAATTTGTATCTTTTGTTTTAGTGTAAGAAAAAATATTACAAACTATCTCGACACAAAACATATGAATAACCTGAAAAATATGAATAACCTGAAGTGTTTTAAGAGAGAATATTAACAATATGACACCTGTTAGTAAATGTTTTTGTTGATCCACTGCGACGTGTAAGTGTAAATACACACATTTTTAATAAGACATTTCAGAATATTATTCACATTTTTAAGGAAGGAAACTTTATAGAAGTAAACATTATCACAATGGAATTTTAAATTTTCAGCTTTGATATTTTACTTTTCTAACCCACTTGAGATCATACTAGGCTGTTTGTGTGTCCCCTTTACTAAAATAACTTTGACACCCCTATTTTAAAGGTTCAGTATATAAAATGTTGTTTATGCAAGTGAAGTCTGTGTTGTCTTGGGAGCGGGTCATTTGTAGGTGATTCAATTTCTAAGATAAAAGTAGCTAGTATGACACTTCATAATAGAAGAGCACAGAAGAGGAAATGAACTTGGAAAAAAGCATAGCAATTTTTTCCTATGCTGAAATTACTGTATTGTGGTTGTTATCACACATGTCTCAAGAAATGATAGTCTTCCAGCACAACATGGACTTAATTGAAGTACATAACCACACATGAATCTCTCCTATTGAGCATGCAGTAGTTTTTCTCTTTACTGTTCTTTTTGGCAGATTTAAGGTGACATTTAAAGGACTGTTTTGGCATTTGAGATATGTGCTTATTTCCATGCTAGTCTGAGCAAAAGACTTTTCCATCTATACTTGAAATATGAAGTTAGGAATAGCACCAAAGACACGGAAACGCAGAGATGTTTGTGCATCTTGTATGATTGGAACACAAGTGGACAGCTCTCAGTATGTCATTTCACCTTTGGCATTAACATGCATCACTACATGCATCTCAGATTATCATCTATTTATGCAAATAAGCTTGTATATCATGTCTGTTTGCTAAGACCAAATGTGCTATTGTTTTTAAATGGTGAGAGGCAGCGAATCGCATCATGTGCCTAACCAGCCGTAAATGAAAGCAAGAAGAAGATATCAAAATAATACATGATGAGTCTATTGTGCAGTCAGTGTGGTCCAGGCAAAACCCCTCACCCAAGATGTTTGACACACTGGTAATAAATATTTGTGTTTGTTTTTTTTCCTGAAATGCTTATGCAGAAGATGTTAAGGGTTCATTGTTGTGAGCACACATTTATAAAATAATGTGTGGTTATTTGCAGGCCAGACTACCTCTGAATTTGTCCTTAATGTGCTTTGAGTGCACTGATTCACACCTATAACCTATCATTTTAACTGTCTGTTCAGCAGCATCTTAATGCTATTGTGAACTGGGTGAACATCTTCCTCACAGCATCTATAAAACCCACTTATTTTATTAACACATTATGCCTCACCTTTCTGAACACAAAATGTTAAAAGGATCATTTACAGTATTACAGAGGGCTCAGAGATGGACCACTTTTTTATCAGTGACAAGTCAAGTCCTGGTGTCTCACCTGGTTTTGTGGCAGCCTATCCTTGGTGCTCTTAATCCATAAAGACCCAAATGCCTACTATAGAGCAAAGCCATCTTCTGATCTAAACTGTTGATCAACTAAACCTATCAATATGTGAAAATAATTGGTGTAAAGTACAGTTTGTCAACTTTTCATGGTCATCAGATATGACCCATTTGGATGTTCAGAGGCTCTGCAGTTATTGTGGAAATACCATCATCTTCTATAACATTGGTTCACCAGTAAAACCAAAAGGAGCTGGATCAATGAGAGTGGATGAACACACTTATTTTTATGGTCAGTTAATGATATATTTCTGAAAAAAAAGTCACTTTTCCTTCTGTTTTCCCTTAGGATATAATAATCCTTGAATTTACTCTTACTTTAATGACTATCTGTATTATCAGTGAATTAAGTATAGGAAAATGCATGATTTACACTGGAAAAACTCAAAATAAAGAGCATAATATTGCAATAAATGGTGAAAAAACATGTAAAGGTTAAATAATGAAAATAAAATAACTGTGTGACGAATGTGCAACTGGGTCTTTATGGGTTAAACTAGCATTACCGTCTAAAAGTTAAATGTACATTATAAATATGTAATACTAATCATATTAGCTACATTTGTTTTGCGCTGCACAGAAAAATCAATAAAGCACACTTAAAACTGATCCAGGTCAAAGCATAGTGTGTCTGTGCTTAAAGGCAGAAACTCATGAGTGACAGGCAGAACAGCTCCCTCAGATACCTCGTCTCATCTTTACAAGTGAAAGAGGATAGAGAATGAACGCCTTTTCCTTTGAATGTTCTTGTTTGTAAGAAAGAGGCATTTCAAGCTAAATATTATTTGATATGCTGCTTTATATACACAAACAGCAACAGAGCACATTTTAATAGCCCTGTTTGTTGTGCTAATATGCAAACAGAATATCTTGAAACATAAAGCAATATGAAAAAAGTGTCACTAATAGAAAGTCAGAGCCACAGTTGGTCATTCATGTAGGGTTGTTTTTATTTTTTATATATATATATATATCTCAGAGGCTCTGCCGTCATCTCCCACATCAGGGGTCAAAATGTTGCTAAGAAAGGACGTTATGGCTCCTGAGACAAATGGACATCCTTGGCAAATGATTCTGCAAACATTAAACTCACAACCTGCAATCTCCAAATTATGCCGGAGTATTGCAGCTCGGTACATTATATTAACCACCAAATTATTTATTTATGTTTATTTGTATTGGGACAAATATGAAGCATAAACTGATGCCATAGACCAAAGCATTTATAGTCTAAGCTAATTTGCAGTTACTGTTACTAGATGGGCCTTAAAATACACATACATTAAAACACAAGAAGCAGGAGATCATCCATGTTCATAACTAAAGTCGTTATTGCCAACTGCAGTATAAATAATGCCTTGTTGCAATATTTGTCAGCACTTGCATACAGTCTACAGTCTATGTAGGTAAATGTGGCTTTTTATTACAAAGTGTTTAATACTCAATTCTGATTGGTCAATGGCATCATTTATCAGTCTCAGGTTTTTTGCATAATAGACCAGTGTTATAAATAACAGAGTGTTGCAATGAAAATAGCTGTGATCATCTGGAGTCTAGAGAGTCATTTTACAACAATGAAACCCTTTTTAAATCAATATTTTTCATTAAATGATTAATTTCTCTAGGAAGCTGCCATGTGATAAATGGGATAATGTGCAATAAACCAGTCATTGCTGAAAAATAGATCTCTTTTCAGGTGACTGCACATCACCCTGTCAAGTTTGCAGTGATGAACCATCTGTTATACATTATCTCTTGCATATATATATATATATATATATATATATATATATATATATATATATATATATATATATATATATACACACACACACACATATATTTATTTATTTTCCTTTTTGGGTGTATGGCCACCAAATAAACATGTCAAACTTGCATTGGACTGTGACTGCATCTGGAGCTGGGAATCACAGATGGAGTGAATAGAAAATGCTGTAACTTAATCTACCACAGAAATAACTGGCCTGGTATTTTTACGTTAATGTAGCCAACATAGCAACAGCCCACTTGTCTGCACAGGCTCTGGGTGAAACTTATGTGGATCAATGGTTTTTCTTCCTCAAGGATTGATCATGTACCTTAACTAGTTGGCCTTGAGTTACAGTCTATAAGAAATACTTGACATAAGTATTCCTTTACTGTATGCAGACATAATATGGCAACATATTTATTGACTGGCTGATGTTTAACACCCTGTATTCAATATGTTTGTTTTTCTATGTCTTCCCACAGGTGTGCAGAAAGAAGTAGAAGGTAAGACAATGCATTATATAATGAGCATAATAATGAGCATAATTCATTTTTATGCTGCTCATGTTTGCAACGGCTACTACCACAGCTTCAGTATCTTAGCGTGTGGTTGGATATTAGCAGGTTATTATTGTCAGTTTGGACTGCAGTTCTGACATCCAACAAATTAAGCTGAAAGGAGATATACTATCTCTGGTCAGCAGGTCACAAAGGAAAAAGCACTTTATGTGCTGAATGCTCTTTGTATATATAATCAGAGTGCTCAAGGTGATGAGAGAGGTCTGCAGAGAATGTGGGTGTTGTACGATATGGAAAATGTTCATATACTGCATCACAAACACTATGACTGTACAGGGATCCTTTATTTTATAATTTTTATTTTGTATCACTTCTGTATTTTTCAGAGTTTTTCAGTACCATACTTTCAAAATTATAGCTACATTGTTTACTGCTACAATTTCCAAAGCCTAAGATGTCATTATGTCCAAAAATCAATGTTTAGGTTAAGCCTAAATTCAGATTGTCTGGAATAAAATACCCGATAACTGAAGCCTTCGGATTCATCTAATTGTCGCATAATTAGCTGTCTCTACCGAGTGATCTTTGTTTAATTATTGCATTTAAAGTTGGTGTAACAATCACTTTTAGTCAGAAAGAAACAGTTTGTTTCTTTATTACCAACATTTAAGTGGCCATAATTCCACAGGAGTGGTTGCTAATGATGTGTACATACTGAATGTAGAAATGAAGATTTAAAAAAATGAGGGGGTATATTTGTGTAGTCGGCATCTGAGTAATACATCCGTCTCCTCAGAAAGGACTGCTGGTTCTGGTGAAAGGGCAGCCAACAGGCTCAGGAGACCAGCATGAGATGCACTGAACCACTACACATTATAAATCACTGTAACTGTCTCAAAAAAAAAAAAAACAACAACTATGCACACCTGCGCTTTAGAATAGTGCCTCCAATATTTCAGTATACCTACGAAGTAAATGCACAAGTACCATGTTCATGCATAGTTTGGGTTAAAAAAAAAATTATAAATGTGAGGTTTTCACACCTCAGAAATGTGTTACTAACCAACCAGCCAAATTTCAATGATGAAAAATGGTAAAGGATATAAAATTCAGCTTCCATCTCTTGAAAGAAGCAGAATTATTCCCTGCTCTGAAACACTGGGGAGGAGATAAAACCATTCCAATCACAGGAGAGGTGCAGCCTTTCTTTCAAATGTCAAATACCACTAGAGTTTGAAAAATGGATTCTTTTAAATTGAAAAAAGGATGCATTAGCTAAATACCTACATTAAAAAAATAACTGTCAAGAGGAATAATACAAAACTGCAAAGTGCAGAAATGTCCTCATGTAGAGTTTATTATATCTTGTACCCATGAAGAGGAAAAGTCAGAATTCAGTTCAGTACAGTATGTTAATAATACATAATACATACATTTTGCCCCTTTACAACAGTAAAGGGCAATTTCTGTATTGTCACTGATAAAGCGAGCTCACATTCTGTATCTGTTAAAATTACTTGGCGCGACATATTTAGTAGGGGTAGACAATTAAGCATTTTCTTTCATTTTTTTGTTTTGCAGTGTTAATGGAAGGCAAACATCATACTAATCTATTGCATACAAAATATATTCAAAAGATGTATACTAAATAAACATGACACAGGCCTTATTTTACTATAATCAATATGAAAAAAATAACAAAAAAACCTCCTAGATTACATTGGTCTGCAGTGTTTGGGAAATGTACTGCATCAGAGATTAATTGTGTTAAATAGTACATGTACTTTGATAAACTGAATTGGAAAACAAATGACATAAGTGGTGTTTTGTTAATGTTTTCAAGACGCTTCATGTTATGTTAATATATATATATATATATATATATATATGTTTCAATTTTGTTGGATTTTATATACAATGACAATAAAGGCATTCAAATACGTATGCATGTATGCATAATTACCTAAAATATCTATAAATGTTACAGTAGAGGGCATCAGAAAAGTGAATGTATTCTAAAGTATAGACAGTATTTGAAGTAAAACTGGTATCTCAGAGAAGCGTTCCTTTTAAGGAAGTCTCAGACCCTGATTAATTAATAGAATTTAACATTCTGACCCAATGTTGTGTCTTGAAAACTGTAACCAAGTAGCACCTTTTACTTAATTTATATTTATTCATCACCCAAATTTAATCAAATTTTTCTGTATTCATGTTGTGGAAGTGTTTTGCTTGTTGATCAAGGTTAGTACAGGCGGTTAAGGGCAACTTTAGTTGGGACTTAAATTCATCATCATAATAACCAGGAGATGTCATGTGAGAAGACAAATGAATTAAAATGTGAAAGTCCGCTTCAACCTTCAGCTACTAATACTGACCGTTCAAATAATCATGCATTTTGTATTAGTTGGCTTTACCGATCATGCATTATACAAAAAGTGAACAAAACTGGTAATTAACGTTAACATACATTTGTTAACAATGGCTGAGGGTCAATCTAAGTGGCATAGAAAAAAAACAATCCTCACTACAAACCTGATGAAATACAAGTTAAATTCAGCACTATGGGGAAGAGTTATTTCTGTTTTCAGCGATTATTTGAAAAATGTCAGTTATAGTACATAACTTAGATAAGCTCGTACACACATCAGAGTTGTCATACTTTAGAATACATATATAATGAGAGTGGTATAATAGAAGAAAGTCTAAATAATGATGGCAATTGGGTTGATGCTGGTTTGAAATCATAACATAGAGGAGACTGTGACCGTGCAGTCATGCCGTTGTACACGTCACTTTTAGTTCATCTTAGTTCTACAGTATGTCCATAACCAGGCATTAATCATTCTTAATAACAGCAGAGATGGCATAGCTGTGCTCACAGCAAAGAGGCAGGCATTATTAAATGACATGCTGCAAAGAGAGCACATCAGAATGTTTATTGGATTAAAGCTTGACATGGAGACAATCCCCAGCAGAATGCATGAAAACAACAATGACAACGGCAAAATCGCACTCACCAGATGCCTTTTTTCCTGTCCTTCATATAACTTCCTGCGCTTTTCAAACACAAGTCTGTTTGTCCTTAACATTGATGGAAATTCGTAGTTCTGTGCATTAGCTAAATCATTTCCTTCCCCCAGAGATGGCAAAGATGGTAACCCATATGCTATATTTGGTCTTAGCTGTGGGTTTTAAGTGGTACGGTATTTATCTTTATTTGAATGTGGAATCGCTTTAAGGCAGTGGGAACCTTTGGCACAGCAGGTGAGGTATCCAAGTTGTTCATGTATGCAGCTCGTGAGCTCCCGTTGATCTGTGTGGACAAAGGCCATGGTGGAGCATGCTCTAATGCCAAAAGAGTGCAGTATCCTCTGATGTTT
This sequence comes from Siphamia tubifer, assembly GCA_020466265.1. NCBI lineage: Eukaryota > Metazoa > Chordata > Actinopteri > Kurtiformes > Apogonidae > Siphamia > Siphamia tubifer. Next base: position 20,723,662 of record CM035796.1, read on the forward strand.
TGTGAGAAAAAAACAGGTCTGTGAAAGAGAGATAAGGATAGCCACCGAACAAGGCAGATACAGTACAGAGAGAAATCTCTCAAACGTATAGCAAAACTTCCACAAGTACACACATAGTGACTGTGGACACATTGTTAGTTTTGTTTTTTCATCAGATTTTTGTTTCATGTGTCAGCACAGTGTAATGACAAACTTGAGAAGTACATGTTTGACAGGGCATATGTGTAAAAAGCTCAAAAAAGGACACAGCTGTTCCTAGTGGGTTTGCATCTTTCAGCAGCAGTGACCTTGGTCTAATCCCTCATTACAACAAGCTTTATAATATTGTACTTTTCATGGAAAAACAAATTTGGCAAATCCTAATCCTCATGCAATGGGTCTTTCTTCTTAGGTACTTGGTAATTAATGTCACAATAATGACAGAAAGGTCCTTCAACATCTGTATTTATTTGCTTCTTCACTCTATTTGTAATTAAACATAGTAGTATTTGTCATGTTGCAACAATGTAAACAAGTGCAGATTAAGAAATAACCAAGATATACTCTACATATTTTAAGAGGATCAATGAAAATCTGTTTATTAATGACAACTTTAAATCTCATTTCATCATCTTGGATGAAATGAATACCAAAGAAAACTAAATGAGCTTTTGTTTTTTAATAATCTGACAGGAAGTGCTGAAGGTCGTAAAAGTAAAGAGTTACTACAAGGTTAAGGATAAGAAGGGTCTTTTGTGTTTGTTCGGTAATAATTTACCAAGGTGTTGAAATGAGATGGATCTGTATTCAACCATCTCAATATATGAAACATTAATTTATAGATGAGATGATGTAAAACCCATATGGATCATCATGGTTATATTTAATGACAACCACCTGGCAGTTCAGACGATTTTCTCTCAAAATATGAAAGACATCTCTGACTATACAATCATTTGACAAAGCATCTGTTTTATTTATCAGTTGAAGCTGGAAGCCATCAAAAAGAACCAGAAAGCAGGGTTTTTTTTTTGTTTTTGGTTTTTTTTTTGTTTTTTTTTTTTACATTGGTTTCTTTTTACATAAAAATAGAACAATAGTAGATGTGATAGAGAGGGTTGTTTATTTTCACACAGGCTTTCCCTTCTAACAGGACACTACAGGTTTAGCCAATTATCTCTGCATTTCCACACAGAGCTTAGCCAAGTAGGATAAGCATATTTATTTGGTAGCTGCCCCTATACAAAGGTTGCACTAACACCACTCTTCATCCACTACTGTTGGACGCCTTGAATGTCCACTACGTGGTCAGAGATAGCTTTATTGGCTGAGGTGCTTGGTGAGTGCTGCTTAGTCTGACCTGTTATGGTGATGGAGGTCCATTTTCTACACCCTACTACTTGACAAAAATCAGTGTGTGGGACTGTCGCCTCTTTGAGTCGAAGCTCTTATCTTCATTTTTACAGACTTTACTGAGTGAAAAGTAAGACTCCCGACATGATGAAGCCCCTGCAGCTCTGTGCCTGCTTCTGCTAATTACAGTTGCTGAGGCGGGTACCTCCACCTCCCATCATGGAAAAGAGACTGGGATACAGTAAAAGAGAGAAAATATTCAATATTTCTGCTTTATCTTCATACAATAATCGCATGGTATACGTACTATACATAGAGTTGTTGCTTTAATCAGTACTATTTCAAGTGGAAATATGGCCTCTTCATAAAATATGTATTATATGCAATGGTCTGTTGAGAGTTTGCACTTGAAAAGCAAAGATACAACTTCAGCAATATGAGCTGAATTAAAAAAAAAAAAGTTATGGTCAGATATGTTTTTCGTGGACAGCTGATTAAGATAAAGGGCATTACATTACATCTAGGTTTGGTATTGTTGTCTTACTAGCATTAAACCTAAACATGTTTACAAGAAAAAAATATAATCCACTTGAATAAATTACTGATACATGAAAGTAACTTGAATGTAGGTCTTCATTTTGATGGGGTTGCATTAAGCATGTTTAAGAAAAAACAGGATGACTCATCTTTAACTGTGAAGAGTTGTCAACTTATATAAAACATAGGTGAATTTAGTTCATATAGACTTAAAATATGACCTTTTCCTCCAAAAGGTCAACATTTAAAGAAAAAATATGTATCTATAAAGATGAATTACATTTTTATTTCGTCTTAAGCTCTTAATGTAGCATAAAACTGAGCACCTTCCTTGGCCTTTTACACCTTCATCCATGATAAAAGCCTCTGCACTGACTTCTGACTTGCAAATGAGATGGATTATCAGCAAACACCAGGCTCCCAGTATAATATAGGGTCCAACCCAGACTTCATCAATGGACCTTACCATATGCAAATGTTACATCTTGAACCTTTAAAACCCCAATTCACAGTTGCCCTCATCTCCTAAGCCAAAACACTGTGATAGAGCTTCGATGGACCATCTTGTGATGTGGATTTGAATGTGTGCCATGATGTGACCTTTTGGGAGCTGGGATGCTGTGCGCAGATTGCAGCTGAGGTCTTACCCAGATATTCCTCTTCGACTCTCAGTCTGTGGTTGCTTGCTAACTGGCACTGCTGGGTGTGTCACTGTTAATGATGAATGAACCTGCTGAGTGATGCACTGTTTAAAAAACAAAAAAAAACAGGGGGAGAAGATAGCGACGCCTGAAGGAGATGAAGCATGAGCTCCAGTCTGGTCAGATCGTAGCACCATAGTTGACAGGACAAAAGCACACACACACACACACACACACACACACACACACACACACACACCCACACACAAAAACGCCTTTGTTGTTATGAGGGAAAGGAGAGACGATATTGTTTATGCCTTGTGCATAAGTTGGCTTGTCATGTGACCACAATGGGGATACTCACAGCATCTCTGTGTCTGTGAAGTGGACAGAGCTGTGGGTAAATTCTGTCTGAGCAGAGACTTTTCAGTGACATGCTGTGTCTAAACCCTATGTTTTGGCAGACAGGGATCATCCCATGGGTAATCCAGAAGCAGAGCTGTAACATCTACTGTCTTGTTTAGAGGAATGTGTGCATTCATGCTATAGCCATTTGCCCCTCATAGAGAAAGCTATACCTTATGAGTGACCTGCCACAGGACAGGCTGTGAGTGACAAAATTTTTGGTTTTTTATGAACGTTTCAGAGTGCTGATGAACTGAGGAGGGCTGTTTTTTGTTGGCTGACACCGTGTGGCTCATGTGCTCAGCAGAAGTGTTACTTTGTGTCAGCCCCATCTCCTTTTTGGAAAGCGGGGTGGGTGTGTCATGCCATGTAATTTCTGGCTAACCTATTAAGATATTTATGTGCGTTTCCTCCCGTCTGAGCTTACTTCATAACACTGGAGGGGAGAATGAGACTGGAAGTAGACTGGTCTCAATATATCTGCAAATATGAAATATTGTAAGGACATGTCGATCAGTCTACCATAAAATAGATTCATTGCAGTTGTATGTAATCATGTTTGCTCTAAAACTCACAGTAGGGTGTAGCTGCTGTCTGTCTAGATGTACAACATCATTAAATCTTTTATGTGTAGGCCTTTGCAGCTAGCATGTGTGTCCGGCACACCACTGCATTGGTCCCACTCCCCCTCCCTCTACTTGTCAGAGTAGATGTGGCATCTTTGTCTTGGGTGACCTGCTTTGGGACAGTTTACAGTCATACTGGCTTCAGCTCAATGCAGCATCGAGTCACAGTGAACTTGTGAAGTTTTTTTTAAGGAAAGGTTCGGTCTCTCTCTCTCTCTCTCTCTCTCCTCTCTCTCTCTCTCTCTCTCTCTCTCTCTCTCTCTCTCTCTCCTCTCTCTCTCTCTCTCTCTCTCTCTCTCTCTCTCCTCTCTCTCTCTCCTCTCTCTCTCTCTCTCTCTCTCTCTCTCTCTCTCTCTCTCTCTCTCTCTCTCTCTCTCTCTCTCTCTCTCACTCTCTCACTCTCTCACTCTCTTTCTCTCTTTTGCTGTGTTCTACTTCAGAGGTCAGAGCAGGGAGACGCAGCAGTACTAGTTTTTTAGCCACGTTGGTCACTATTGGCTGCACCATTTGGTTAGAACAGTGGTTTTCAATCTTAGTCATGACCCGTGGAATTAGTGGTGACTGATAAAAAAAAAAAAATGGTGGTGAGTGAAAATATGTGGTGAGATGAGAGAGACGATCAATGAAAGACATGAGAAAATGAAACTGGGTACTGTGGTACTGTTTATCTGTCAAATGTTCATTGTGGTCAGTTTCAGGTGCTGCAGCTGTTTCATAATTAATTTGTCTGTATTAATTGCCAGCCTTATAAATACAAGCTGGACTGACTGTACAAAAATTCTCACTTTGTGCAGTAATCTACACCTGGTTTTTCTGCCTCCGTCCTTATAATATACATTATATAGACTAACGGTCTTATAAAATGAACATTTATTTGCAACATAATGAAGCAAATTATGACAAAAAAAACTCTCGATTTTGAATATCTGAGGTTTCTTGAAATGTATGATGTTCAAATGGGGTCAGAAGCCAAAAAGGTTTGGGAACCACTTGGTTAGAATGTATTATGCTGTAATATAGCAACATGCTCATGGAAAAAAGTTGAACTGCACAGTGTCTAACACAGAACTTGTAATTAACAGTCTATTTCTACTACTATTTTGACTCCAATCTAACATTAGAAGGCATTGTAATTGAAAGTCTGACCAGGAAGTTGGGAAGTTCAAAAGGAAGGCCTCATTAATGCACATGATGGTTGTTGTCATATTGTAATGTGTACTTATAGGAAGGTGTACAGTCACCAGGTGCCACCTCTGAACCTGTTGACTTTCATTAGATGGATGATTCCTCTATGAAATGGTGTGGTAAGAAGTGGTGTTTCTGCTGCCCTTTTATAAATACTATACTATCTATGCATTACCTTGAATAGTTTCATCTTCAATGGCTGAGCACTTATATGCAAATGCAAGTGCATGGAAAAGTGGAGATAATAAGTAGCTAAGCCTATAGCCCTGTTATAGATTATAGTGATCTTCCAACTAGCATTACCGTGTGTAACTTCCAACTTTTCGTAAGAGTCTGCAACGTAGAGCAGATTTTAAGCATATCTGGTACATCTCAAACGCTGTCTACATCAAATAAACATACAGTATGTGTTCCATTTGGAAAAAAGCATCTGTGTGAGCAACTACCTGTAAGAGTTGCACCGATCAAGATGTTTTTTTTCTTACCTTGCCTTCCCTTTCCTCCCTTGAGATGTTTGTGTGTTTTTAGTTTGACTCCCCCTTTATATTTTAGTTTGAACTTTGACATCCGTACCTACCCCAGGATGTCTGTCACAAACTGCAGTCCAACATTGTGACAATGCTTTTGTTTTCCCAAACCTCTTTATGAACTTCCTGTTTTCGTATCCTTTTTTCTGTTCTTTCCCTCAAGGTCTGGCGCACCTGATGTTAAATCGCCAAGGTATGGGGTCTGTTGGTTTGCTTTTCCTTCCCAGCCACCTGACCACAACATTTCCCTTCCCTGAAATCATTTTAGTTAACTGTGCTGCACTAATCTTTCCTCTCCTCTTTTGTCATATACTTGCCTATTCTTTTTGCTTCCTGTCATGTTATGCTCACTACTCACTCAATTTTTGTCCGTCAAACCCTTGTCCTGACCACTGACTGAGCTACTGGAACATCACCTTTGACCTCTGCAGTTTTTCGCCAAGGTAATGAATCTATGCTCATAGCATCTCTTCAGCTTGGTTTCATGGTGTTTTCAAAGGGAACAATAAGGTATTTCATGCTGAAGATTTTTCTCAGGTTTGGAAAGAGTTTATTTTAATTTATTTTTTAAAAAAAAGAGAGAGAGAGAAAAGAAAAGGTACTGACAAACATGATCCTTATTTTGTTTCTGAGCATTGATCAATTTTGAAATGATACTCAAATGGTTTCTGCAATGCAGCAGTCATTTTGGTGATGAGGTGTTGAGTATTCATAAATTGAGACAATTTTTTTTTTTTTTTTATAGTAAGTGTATTTTTCTTCCACAAAAGAAAAAAAAAAACCTAATGGTATGTTCATGTTCAACCAAAATAAATTTGAATTCATTCCATCAATGTTTTTCCTCTGATATAGAAACACATCTGTTAGTGATGCTTCTTTAGTGGGGTATAAAACGGTTCATATGCGGTGCAATGAATCAGATACATTACAGGAGCAGGACTAAACAGCTTGCCTGGCACTGACCTACACTAGACTTGCAGTATTTATGCTTTGTGTTGTCTGCCATGTGATTATTTCACTCTTTAATGTTAGCAATTAGTGTAGTGAGATAGAGAGGGAAGTCATCATCCTGTCTCCATGGTGATCAGTGTTCTCTCTAAACATAGAGACATGGCTTTTATGACCCATCCTGATTATAATACAATGCACCAGTCTTCATGTTTTTCATCAGCAAAAATGATTTTATGGAGAAAATATAATGTCTTAGTCAGATCATAATAAAGTAAATATCTATTTGTGCATTATAAATTACATATGTGACAATCATTTATATAGTTTTATTTATTAAGTGAGTTAAGAGTGGATACATTCATTCTGCATTAGCTGATTCTGTCTTGAGCTTCATTGGATATGATAGGTTTTGTATGTTATGCCTAAAGGACATTAAATACTCCATACTAAGAGACACAAATCATGAAGTATTTCAAACTATAAAGTATAATTAAATAGCTTTATCTCATATTTGAGTGTTCTTGTTACTATTCCTACACAATATAAATCAGTGAGAGTGTGATGGTACAATAGATACTCATGTACATTTTCTGTTTTTCTCATTTACATGAAGGTTAATCACAGCAGTTGAAACACCTCCACAGTGTTTCCTCCCCATAAATGTTGCAGCTTTAGGCATAGCATGGATATGACATTTTATTTCTTTGGCTACTCACTTTTTTTCATGTTGTGAAGAAGTGATTAGACCAAAAAAAGAGTCCTCGTTTAATTAAATGGAAATGACAAAATAAATTGATTTGCCTCTACTGTAAAATGGTGAAGAATGCTGCTATGTTGAATATCAAGCACACGGTAACTGTGTCCTCAAGGCCTACCTCAGTTTGATTTGTCAAGAAATGAAGTCTGAATATAATTGCTCCATTTCATGCATCAGTAAATAAGAAGTAGAAGTTGGTAATTGATTGTGGAATAAAGATTTAGAGAAATAACTCTTCAAATAATACTCAGGCATACCACAGCTACAATTACTAACAAAGTATAGTACATCTGGTTTGATATGATATACATGCCACATAACTGTTTTATTCAGCAGTTATATTATCTGACAAGTGTTACTTATTAACTTTTCTCATTATTCCAGCATTAGCCTGAGGGGTTTATGATTTTATCTCTGTATATTTGGATGCAAATAATTTCTTATCAAATAAATGGACCACCATTTTTTTCTTCTCAGGAAAAAAATAGAACTGAAGAGTCTACTTTATTTATTAATTAGCAGCTTTTTACAGGGTTTAAAACATTTAGCAGTGGCTTATGTGTTTATGTGCTTCTACATTTGCAAAGACACACAGGTATACTTTTAATGGGGAGGATTTTTTTAGATGCAGGTGTGATTTTTTTTTTTAGATGCAGACCGTTGGTCTGGAGGTAGAGCGACCTACCTCCAGACCAACGGTCAGCTTCCATCCTGCCATCTGCGTTCTCACTCAGTCTGACTTAAGTTAAAAAGCATCCAGCCGACAATTTAGTCTCTCGCCCCTGTGCATGAGTCGAAGTCAGAAAGTGCCATCTGTGCCCACGGCTTATAGAACACTTTAAAATTAATCATCTGTAAAGCTTAATATTAATGAGCGATCCACATGTTGGTATTTTTCATGTCATCCAACCACTGCAGCATAGAGTAATTGTAATGGAGACGATAAGAGGAGGTTGAATAGGTGTTAGTAACAGGTGGTTCTTTTTTTCAGAGTAAAACCTTCTTTGTCTGCTGCATTTGATGTGCACCATACTGGGACACTTAGCAGTTATAATGTGCGGCATGTCTTTGGGCCATACCTTTACAGAAAGCACTTTAAATGTGGATGGAGATGCAGTGACAGCTGTTACTGTCTAGAAGTTAGTAAGCATTCTTATACAAACAATGGGCTGACAGCTGCATTTTCAAGGTGAGGAGGACAACAGGGATATAGCCTTTGTGTCTTACTGGACACCCAGACAGTTTGATTGATCCTCTGTAGACATTCACGAAGGTTTTAGGGTCATCTCTTGACATCTTCCAATGCTGGAAGTGACAGAAAAACATTGGTGGTGATTGCTCAGGATGTGCTTAGGATGCAAATCTTGTCTACTTAACTGATTCTAAGTAAATCTCTCAGATTTAGTAGAAAATAAAGTATTTCTGCTTTCATGGGTTATTAGAAGGACACCGCAGTTGTACTGTTTTGTTAAATTAGGATCTTAGCACATCCAGAATGCCTTTTTAGTATCAGTGATTTTCTTAGCTGTTTAAACCGTACTTTCTCAGTATTGACTGAGTCGACACTTAGACGTATATTTACAAGATCAGTCAAAAGCTTGACTTTACGTTTAGATTCCACAATAGCTTAAGAAGACATTCTCTGCTCTATAGTTGAATAACAGCATTGCTCAAACAGTAAAGACTAATGGGACCGCTGATCTTGCTGGCTTAAATTGACCAGTAGAGTTAGAAGCTGACATTTACTCTACAAACAAACATAGGCTTCAGGGACAGTTTATTCTTTTAGCATGGAACTGCTTGCTCAGTAGCACCGTCTGCATCTCACAAGCAAGCAAAGGAAGACTCCAGTGGTTAGAAACTGCCCACTCATGAGTTCATGACTTGTTATACAATGACAATCATTATTTCTGTGGTTCGGTATAAAACGGTCATTATTAAAACAGTCCTATGTTAAAATTCTGGCAATTTGTTTTTGTTGTAATAATATTGGTTACGAGTGAGTGTTTAGAATGTGTTTTTATCTGTAACTAGAATCTACTTATCTGTCTATCCATATCTGTCATAGATATATCAGTCATGATAAACTGGATCTCTTTCTAGTTGACACATTTATGTTGATGTGTTTAAATGTCACTTTTTATTTCTGTACACTGTCCTATACATGGAAAAACAGTCAACTATTTTTTCCATTAGAATGTCAGATCTGTGAGCTTTATCAAAACATGGTCTGTCTAACAGGGCTGTGGTGATAGTATTGTAGTTGTTGAATGAAAGTGTTTGTTTTTTTTATTTTATTTTATTTAGTCTGTTCATTCCTCCTAATCTGACATGCAACTAACAGAAAATATAGATATCTAAGATGTTTTTTCTACCCATTTTAGGGCAGGAGGAGTCTGTGGCCACCTTTAAAGGCAATGAGTTCTTCAGCTACAATCTGTCTCAGACGCCCATCCAGAGCAGTTTGGATGAGATCACGCTGTCCTTCCGTACGCTCCAGAGGAATGGCCTTCTGCTTCACACGGGGAAGTCAAGCGACTATGTCAACCTCTCCCTGAGGAACGGAGCTCTGTGGCTGGTCATCAACCTGGGCTCTGGTGCATTCGAGGCCCTGGTGGAGCCCGCCAGCGGCAAGTTCAACGATAATGTCTGGCATGATGTTAGAGTGACGCGCAACCTCCGCCAGGTGTGTAGAAACTCAATGTTTTGCACTTCTCACAAAATGGGATGAAAAAGACATAAAAGCAGACTCTGCTGTTTTTACACATGAAAGTCTCTCATCATGATGAGTACTCAGCCTGTAAAAATAGTCAAATAATGTCCTCTGTGGATCTTGAAGGAACATCTCAACATATGAAAAATTGATGCCTATGATGACATCAGGGTTGCAGTAAATGATGTCAACTAATGAAAGATGCTGTTGAATTATGGAAAACAAGCCATACAAGATTTTTAGAGGTTAACTTGTTCTTTTTAACCAAATTTAGAAGTACTACAGTATTTATTTAAAATCCCATGTCCTTTTATATACAAACCACAGTGCATATCATGAAAAAGTACATCTTCAGGGTATTTTAATGAATAATAAAGAAAACCAAGCTCCTCACACATATTTTGCCCATTATAAGTAAAAGGGAAGATTTTGAAAATTCATCAAAACAAGTGACCTACTGTTCCCAAAAATGTAATGAGCTCTATTCTGGCTCACTGGCAAGCTCTAAAATCAGTTTTGTATGAATTCAACCAGTAGTTACAGAATTATGAAATTGTGCCTGATATATCAACTGGGGGAAGAAAAAGATTGAAGAATTATTTTTTTATTTTTAAATTGACCTACTTTTTACACCATGTAATGACATCTATTCTGGGTCACTGGCAGTCTATAGTTAAAATAAGAAAAGATAAGATTTTACTGAATGGAATACAACAGATATTTTTCTTTTATTGTTGCAAACAAAATAGTCAGCTGTCCAATTACTTTTGAGCCTCTTGGAAAGAAGAGGTTGAAAATGGTTTGAAATTCCTAAATGGTTAATACTATATTTTTTGTTCAAGTCTACACTTTACTCACATCCTGATTGTTCACGACCACGATGGATGTGAATTGACAAATATCAAATCAAATAATAATAATAATAGCCTTCTTGGTAGTGTAGCATAAAATTTAATTAATACAGATTAAACCTAATTGTTATCTATTTTGATTTTTTTTTTTTTACTTGATACTTTTATTTTACTGTTTTTAGTTGCACAGCTGTTTTTATTTCCTTTTAATCTATTCTTGCATTTTATTCAATCACTGTGATTTGTATTCTTTGCTTTTAATTGTGCAGCTGTTTTATGTTTTATATTTATTCTTTTATGTTATTCTTCTTATTTTACATTTTGTTTGGTCCACTTTTGAAGTGCTTTACAAAAGACAGAGAGAGCTAGAACTTTGACTCTTTTGGACTTTCTCCTGGAAATTGCTTCGGAAAAAAGCATTTGCAAATGCATGCATACACAATAAGCAAAATAAATAAATAAATGAATGAATGCCAAATATAATAATTAAATACTTTGAGATATAAACTATACTAACAATATTCACACTATAAGTTGAAATAAATATATTATGACAAAAAACAATGTGTGTGCATGTATGCTGTGCAGTGATGAGATGAAATGTATCCTCCTAATGGTGAAAAAAAATACTGCAGTCAGAAGTGTAATTTGCAATGCAATAAGGAAATGATATTCTGTAATACCAATAACATCAGAATCTATGTTTTTTTTTACACAATATTTGATCAGATCCTGATGGAGAAACATGTAACTTTGTGTTTCGTTGACCTTTCCCATATGTGTAAAGTCAAGGTATAATAATAGTCCCATGTGCATGGGATTTAATGTGGCGTACAGTCCTGTAAACTCTATACTCTCTTCAGATGAAGGTTGAATTTGTCTGCTCTGTCACACTACCTGTTTCCTATTTTCCTGATCCTCATAGATATTACAAGCTCATATTAGGTCGTTGCCCCTTTTCTCGTGAAATAGATTGCTTTTGTGGAAATTACTGAGTCCATTTGTAATCAGCAACTTGCGTTTCCCAACACCCACAGGATTAATACGATCCTGTAAAGGTCTTATTACCTTATTGAGAGAAAGACTCATCTCATACAATGATGCTCATAGAGGTTAGACATTATTCATGTATCCTGCAGTAGTGATGTATTTCCCACAGCCTGCTCTGGCTCTAACTTTACACAGCTCTAAAAGGCGATCAGATTTATAGATTTGGTGGGATTTTACTCAAACTGTCACCAAAAACTATTGTATTTATTGTGGCAGTAGACAGTGATTCAACATTGCAGCAGTATCGAAGAGGTCGGGCTATTAACACTGAGACTTTTGCATAATGAGAACGGCCATTCCAAATGTCTGACAGTGTGGGCGCTGTACCTACTGTATTCTAGCCAAGTATAACTCAGCCCTGAGGTTTCACACTCATTAACATCTACTGGACAAAGCACAGTCATGAAAAAGGTTCCACTGTGCTCACTATTCAGTCTCCAAACTCATTTGCAGACGTTCAGAGGTAGCATAGGTAATTACTAATGAAAACCTGTGCGTCTGTGGAGCTAATTTCTTTGTTTCTTTTTTTGTCCCCATGTTTTCTAATATTTCTCCAACTGTGTTTGTTATTTCCTCTTTTTGCTTCTGTCTGACATAGATGGAAAAATTTAACATTTTTCACAACACAGATCTAATTAATATGTTTTGATATGATGGAATATTTGATTTATAAGATCTGCAGGAGACAAGTCAGGCTGTTAATTTTGTAAACTATAAAAAGGAAAATTCTTTTCAACTAACATATGAATAAAATAAATAGGCCTCTAACAATTCTGCAAAGTCTTTCCTGTATTTGCTTTTGATAACACATCTGGAACATCAATGGGAAGCTACAGAATATGTTGTAACGGATATTTTATCAGTGGTATGAAATAGAAAATCAGCAGGAGGCAAGTTCTTCCTGTTCTAATAATATCCCTGCGTATGTTTTTCATCACAATATCAAAATATTTAAGGAGAGTGTGACTCGTCCTATTTCCTTTTTTTTTGTGTTTTTTTTTTTTTTTTACAATGAAATAAAAAGTGAATTTCCCTGTAAATATGTTTCTCTGTAAAATGAGCTTTGGCTTCTGCATTTAAATATTTCATTTCTTTGCTAACTGAGACCCATTTTGTGTCATACCCTCTTATCATCAGCAATATATTCTGAACCTGTCATATTAACCTGGATATAAACTTGCATCCTCCTCCACATCTATTTCCTTACCTCAGCTTCCACAAGAGTGGCAATCTAACGCTTGCAACGTCACTTATGCTTTCAACCATGCATTTGATCCCTGTGTAAATTGCTTTCCCCTCAGATAAGTTACCTCACTGACATGTAGATAGGAGGAACTGTAACTCCCAAGAGAGTGCTGGTGGAAACATTTTATTAGATCCAGTGGTGCTTCTCAGGATAGAATTTCTCCTCCTATCTCCATCTCCATCTGTGTTTTTTTTCTGTCCAGGGCAAACTGATTGGTGCTCATTCACTCTCCTTCTCTGACCCCTATTAATGATGCATAAACGTATTTATGGGATTGTGATACACATACACACATGTATGTAAGCACGAACACACGCAAAAAATACTAATGTGCAGGCACAACCTATTGTTGTTCTTTCTAAGCAGTGTTCTCGGTTTTCAGTCTAATCCCTCATTTCCAGTCTTAAATAGATGCTAAGCAAAATCTTTAATATGTAAAATATCTTAAAGTCAACTAGGCCTGTGTTGTACATTTCTAGTTGTGTGCATTTACATTGCATCAAATACAGAAAAATCTCTAAATATATTTATTTCATTCAGTCACTTCTCAGAGTCATTATATCCCACTGACGTGTGTTTTCATATCACTTAGGATTTGTATCGTCTATGTTTAATACCTGAGACATCTGACGTCATCACCAAAAGGAAGGAGCAGATGGGTAAAATCTGCTATGCACATAATGTGGGTGTAGTTGACATATTCATGGGTGTGGATTTTGCTAGAACACTTATTTCTTCTGTTCTGCTGCATTTTATGAACCAAATTCTGGCTTTGAGTAATGGAGGAAATGTCTATTTATGTAAAGGAAAGCACAGTCAGTATACACTTCTTTCAGTCAATATACACTTCTTTGAAGTAAAGACCCATACCTTTAAGTGGTTTACTGTAAAAAAGGGAAAAACTGGTATTTGTACATTTGAGAGAGAGTTCTTCATAGTTATAGCAGAAAAAAAACGGTTTCGTTTTACATCAAACAAACAAAATGTAACCATTTGATGCCTCAACAGAGATTTATTAATATACTGAATGTATGAATGGTCATTGGCAGAGGATAAAGGAATTGGACAGTCACTGCTCTCCTAATGGGTGCTCACACATGGCCATAGCTCAGGACATAGAGCAGGACATCCCATAACCAAAGGGTTGGAGGTTTGTGTCCTGCTCTGTCCTAGTTTTGTCCTTGTGACACTTCATCCTACTTAGTGGGTTAAGACTCAGTCATTTCAAATTGGTGTTTGGATGCTAAGTTATGTTTTTAATGAAGATAGCTAATGTGGGATAAATTGTAAAATATCAGTGGTAGATAGTAGCTAATAAATCCCAACAGTAGCTAGCATTAACATTAGCCAGTTTGCTAGCACCGGTTAAAAGGGAAGTAGACAAGATTTTACCATTTGGTTCTTCTTCACTGTTTTTTTTGTTGTTTTTTTACTAGCATTCACCTTGTGGACCTCCCCCTATAGTTTCATGTGTTTTCAATGAGACTGGCAATAAATTGTGATGAAATGTGCTACTGGAATGAGAAACTTGAAGTTTTGTACTTTAGTTTTTATTTCATGAGGCTCTTTAGCTATTTAGCTAATGTTAGCAGCTTGGTGCTGCTCACCTCAGAGTGAACACAACCGGTGTCATTGTGACCCTGGGGAAATTTCACAGTTACAGCAGCGAAAAATAAAGTCCAGGTATAAATAGGAGAGAAGAGCATATTACATATATACAGCAATTAAATTTCAGGTATAGCGATCAGAGAAGAACATATTACATATTTGCAGAATTTCCTTTTTGTTTTCTGTTATTTTACATTATGAATGCATATGAATATTCGGTGGTGGTCAGAGGGGCTGTAGGTACACACTGGCAGCCATGCTTCAATTAGCCCACCCACCGACAGGTATGGATACATATGTAGTTTACCACCATCAGAGTGTCAACGTGTGAGTGAATGAATAATGGATCCATTATTACCTCCTCCAAGGAGGTATTAAATTAAGGTCTGTTTGTCTGTCAGGATTACGCAAAAAGTTCTGTACAGATTTTGATTAAACTTTCAGGAATGATAGATAATGGGTCAAGGAAGATCCCATTAGATTTAGAACAATGAAGGTCAAAGGTCAAGGTCACACTAAATGTCAACAGCTAAAACAAATCAGTGGTAATATCTCAGGATTCAGGATTCATTCTTTTGCATTCACATCGTCTCACCTTTGGACATGGCCAAAACCAAAACACTTGGTTTTGGCTCGATCACGTCATGCTTTGACACCATACGGCGCCATATCAAGCTTTGGCGGAGGTCTGCTGTCTCTGACTGCCTTGTTTTGAATATGCATTCATAGGAAAGCGTAATATAAATCTAATCCATTATTTTTATTTGGGGAATAAAAATCTTGTTGGGTCAACAAATAATTCAATTTAGCAAATTTTAGCAACCTCCTTCATAAAACTTAAAATCTTTACTGCAGAAGATTGTTTAAAATTTTAAAGTATCTCAACTTTTTTTTTTTTTTTTTTTTTTTTTTTTTACAGTGTGACCGATGAATCTTCATTTAATTTAGCAGTTAACGATAATTTTATGATGTTTTCCTAATGAGTTAATTGCACATATGATTTCTGTCAAATGATAATTTTCCAATTGACATGAAGGGCTATGAAAATATGTAAATACAGTCACCACCTGAAAATGTAGCTGAAATCATTACAACTCTCTCTCTCTCTCCACATTCTTTTCAGAACTGCTGAAAATGTCTCTGCAGGTTATAGATGCCCAGACTTGTATTGATTTTTGGCTGTTAACACTATTTTATCTCACTGTTGGAGACAAAGCTATAAATTTCCGAGATGACAATTGTTTTGGTGTCAATTATGTGTATCATGTGTGACAAGAGATGGAATCCACTGAGTCCATTTCCATAAAGTTAAATGCTATTTTCCTTTTTCTTTTTTTTTTTTTTTTACAGCAAACTAGAACTTGTAAAATGATATATTAAAAAAGATAAGTGTAAATGGTGGCACAGGATCAAAAAAAGATTTGTCTTCACCTCTTTATTTTATTAATTTAGTATGAACAAGAGGCATATCAACCTCTTATTGCTGTTGCAAATTTGCATCAATTCTTTAGATTTACAGCATCAGTGAAGTATGTATTTGGAAAGACAGAAAGACAGGAAAATCAATTTATTAGTGTCTATTATGCCTGTTGCAAATTTACATCTTATTTTGTATTATAGTCAAATTATTGGAACCATTTATTTAGCATCTGTTTGAAAGAAAAAAAAATACAAATAGTTTATTTTAAAATCTATATAAAACCAGGATTAAAATTCGTCTAACCTGCAGCTCCTTATATTGTTAAAGACTAATTTGTTAAACTTTGAATTGTAGCTGTAACTTACTAACTTCCCTTAATAACTCAAAAAGCCTCATGCTCAACTTGACACATTTGATATTTTATTTGCATCCATTTATATACATAGAAATGTATTAAACTCACTGTCAATAAATCACAGCTGCTGCAGCTCATATAGTACTGAAAGCTTGTCTGCTTATCATAACCATTTAGCAAGGTTTTATGGGTAGGAAAATACTTTAGGAACAAACAAACACCCCTTCAAAACATTTGGTTTTGGCAGTTTTTGACACTAATTGCCCTAATGTCAGCTCCCTCCTCCTTTTCCTTTAACTGTTCCAGAATTTCAACCTACCTGCTCGTGCACAGTTCCAGAGGACAGAGCATGAATATCCTCCCACTGTGTACTCGGAAAGAGAAATATCTGATGAGATGTACTGTATGAGATGCAGCCATTAAGTGTAATAACGCAGTAGTGTTTGAAATCACAAGGAGTTGCGAAGGAAAAGCAAACATCATCCATCAATCAATTTCCAGATATAAAAGCAATTTGTTTTTTGAAGTTCTTTGATGTATGTTACAGCCTTGCCCATGTCCAATGTCTAAGACAAAGATAACTGAATGTTTCACCACAAGACAGACAGAAATCGATGTCTGTCAGTACCTGAGAATAGTGTGGCAAGACCTCATTTTGTAGACAGACACTTGAGCACACTGATAGGTCAGTCTTTTGTCTCTTATCCTCCTGCTTTTAACACAGAGACTTTCTAGAATCAATCCATCCTGAAGACCTGTTTAAAGGAGACTATTTTTTGATAAGGCCAACATTTTAATTTTTTCAAGCCCTTTTGTATGCTAATTTTGGCCTTGCAGGGTTATAGTGATAACTTTTTCTTCATTAAAGCTGCACTGAATCATAGTCTTACTCAAATCCAGACTTTTTATGGACCCTGGTTGTCAGGATAAAATGTTGCTATTGTACCATTCTGTAATTTCTCAAAAATGATCTATCATTAATAGACATTTGCAAACCAGGATCCTCCCCCCATCAGACAGAAGAGATCACGTCCCACATTCCTATAGATGTTATGACTATAGAAGTAGTTTAATTGGAATTGAAAAAGATTGTGGTTTGGTTTAAATAATGACTAATGCTTATTTTTAATCTCATCCTGACTCATCTGACTTTTCTAACTGGTATCTTTCCCCAGCTTTTAATTTACATTTACATTAAAATTACATAAAGCTACAACACTACAGTATAACAATACTAAAGACACAGGAACGTGCCAATACAAAAGGTATTTTAATAATATTTTAGAATGAAAGTAGCAACGATTTGCAAAAAAGTGCATGTATTCTGGGAAATGGATTTCTTCTTAGTCTAATTGCTGTTGTTCTGTCTGACTTTCACATGGATGCTCAGAAGAAAAATACCTCAGTGTAGCTGCAGTTTAGGTCTTTACATGTAAGATAGAGTATTACACTCTAAAATCTTATAAGCATTAACTGACGCTTTGAACATGTGTTTTCTCTGCTTTGTGGGAGCTTTCAGTCTTTCATTCATGACCACAAATATAAATTTTATCGCAGGGACTGCAACTTTCAAAGGAAGTATTTTCATTGGCCTTTTTTCTATTCAAATGTTCTTAAACAAAGGACTTAAAATTGCTTTTCACTGATTATCTCAGAATTGGAGCTTTTACATACAAAGAATTCATACCAACTGTAGCCTTATTGTCATGGCAACAAGCATATCATTGTTTCTTCTACACCCCCATTCAGTCATTCATTTCTTTTGTCTCTGTGTACTGATGAGACTGATATGAAAATAATCTTGTTTTGTCGCTGCCAATACACAAGAAATGCAGCTTGCCATCTTGATATCTTTAATCACAAATTAATTGAGCGTAATGCATTCATATCACTTTGGTGTAAAAATATCAGTGGAAGAAATATTTATGGTGTATTGACTCCACTCCAATGCTACTAATATATCAGAAACACGGATCAACCGAGATTAGTGAACCCTTCATAGCTGTTTATGTAATTGCCTTCAAGATCCAACATTAAGGCAAGCTCAACTAGAATCAAGAAATGAAGCATGAAATAATTAGGCCAGTTCTTTCTGTTTGACTTAAAATCTCTCTCCATGTCTTGTCTTCTCTTTCCCTCATGCCCCCCCCCCCCACTGGATCCTTTAGGTCACAATCTTGGTGGACGGGATTCTCACAACCACAGGCTACACTCAGGAGGACTACACCATGCTGGGCTCTGATGATCTCTTCTACATAGGGGGCAGTCTAAACACAGCTGACCTGCCAGGCTCCCCCGTCAGCAACAACTTCATGGGCTGTCTGAAAGATGTGAGCACAGTCTGACCTCAGCCTCAGCAGAGGACTGGAAATACTATCCTACCCTCTTTAGATAGATATTTCCCTTCCTATAGGGTTAGCATATTCTGTGTATAGAAAATCACCACTCACATTTATATTGATTCTATTGTTGTAGGATGTTTGAAGGAGAAACATTTAGCTGTGAGGCTGCTCTGCGCATGCATTTATAGATTCCTGTGGGAATCCCTTGGAGAACCAGCAGCACTAATAAGCAAAGGAGATATTCCCATGTTTCATCCTTAAACACATTTGGAATTTTCATCACTGTTCCCTGTTTTTGTTTTTTTTTTTTAACATTTTAGTTCCAGCCTGTAGCTGTCACATTGATTATCTTAAACATGCAACTTAAAATTATGTCCTTGACATTACAGTTAAGTATAGACTAAGGAGTGAATTAATGGTTAATGTCCAATTTCAGGCCGGTCTCACAAATTTTTAATGAGGGGAATACTGTCGTAAAAAGAAAATGATGTGCAATGTGCATTAGAAGAAATGCTGTAGAAAGAAGGAGGCGTGAATAAATCATGCAGTATTTTTAAATAAAGTGCACTAGCAAGTATCAGCACAGACACCACAGCGGCAGGTGGGTGTATGCAGTACATGCTCGCTCGCTTCCTAAAGCAAACATGTTTTCTCAAAGCTTTCGAAAGTTGCTACTGTATGTTTTTGCATCTTTGCTGAATGATCTGTAACTTTTTTGCATTTCCTCAAAGGCAGTAAGTAACTGAATGACAGTTTAAAAAAATTTAAAATCAACGATTTAGAAGTTTGCATCCTGACTCCTGTAGGAGTTTACATTTAGGTAGTAAAAGTAGCTTGGTTATGGTTTGGTTTGAGATTGAAAAATCATCATTTTTATCACACTGTATATTTACCAAGCAATATCAGTGTGTAAATCTAACTGTAAAAGTAAAGTAACATGGTCATAAAATCCAGGGGATACTGTAAATAGAGTTGGTGTAGAGAAGTATTTGGAACGGGAATGGACACTAGGGAAACTATGGAAAGTATTTTTCTCTCAGAACATATGCATATTTTGGTTCAGAATTAGGTCTGGGTAACAGGGACAAAAATGTTATTATGATAAAAGCTCACATCAAATGACAATGGTGAGGACTGCACTAAATGTGAAATCATTGCACAACCAGCAGTGATATTTAACACAATATCAGCTTCACCTTTCTGTAAAGTTCCAGATCTATTCAGTGTCACTTCTCACATTATTTTATTTTATCACATTACTTATTCAAACAGAGCAGTGTGGCGGTGCAGTGGTTAGCACTCGTGACTCACAGCAAGAAGGACCCTGGTTCGATTCCCACACCAGACCTTTCTGTGTGGAGTTTGCATGTTCTCCCTGGGTCCGCGTGGGTTTTCTGCACTGATAGGTTAATTGGTTAATCTAAATTGTCCATAGGTGTGAATGTGATTGTTTGTCTATATATGTTCAGCCCTGAGATGAACTGGAGACTCATACAGGGTGTACCCCGCCTTCACCCATTGTAGCTGGATTAGGCCCCCAGTGACCCTCATGAGGATAAAGTAGGTTCAGATGACAAAACGTATTCAAATATTAATCAAACGACTTTCAGAATAAATTCCATTAATACCAGGAACCTACTTTGCTAAACATTTCAACAGGTGTTAAAGACAATGGAAGCATAAACAACAGTTTGATTATGGAGAGCTCTGTGTGTGAGAAACATGTGACTCTTCAAACACAATCTGCTGGTTTTTGCTTTTTTTCCTTTCTTCAATGGCTTTGCTGAAATGCAGAGAAACACTCGATCCAATGCAAAATAAAAGCAAATTACACTCAGGTGAAAAAGTAATGGGCATGGTTTAACCACTCTATAATTAGTACAACATTTTTTACGAATATGTGCAAAATAAAGAGAAAATTGTCAGTGCCTTTCCCTGTACAGTTGATGGGTATAATCCAGCCATTTGTATTTTGCCTGACACTGTAAATCAGGGGTGTCAAACTCATGTTAGTTCATGAGCCACTTATGACCTGACGTGGGTTGGATCATTAAATAACTAGAAAACTACTTGGAGAGTCCATACTTCTGCCAAGGTAGATCATCATTTCCACTGCAGAATTTCTTCTGGTAAGATTTTCCCTCAAATTAAAGTTTGCAGAGCTTCAGGAGGTACAGAAAAGATAATCTATAACCCGTCCATGGGAGTGGATCTCCCCACAATTTATTCTTTCCTACTGAGTTTTGGAGTTTTTCCTTGCTGAGAAGGAGGGTGTAAGGACAGGGGATGCTTGGGACTTCATTTATTTTTATGATTGATTGTTCTCTCCAATCAACCCTGTAAAGCCCTGGGAGACAACATTGTTGTGATTTGGGGCTCTATAAATAAAATTGAATTGAATTGAATAGATCAATATGCATTAAGTTTGACTTTCACTTCTGCAAGTGGCAGCCTGCCCCTGATCTACTGAAAAAAACATAACGCCCCCAACCCCACCCTTTCTCAATTGTCACCAAAACTTAATAATTTGTTTCTAGTTCCGGTATCAACATTTCCTGAAAATTTCATCCAAATTCATCCATAACTATTTGAGTTATTTTGCTAAAAGACAAACCCCGATGAAAACACAACCTCTGCTGTTCCTTGGGGGGAGGTAATAATACATAAATACTACAGAATAATAGAGTGAAAAAAGTAAAATTATATTATCAAAATGTTTATATCTACAAACTATCCTTTCAGAAAATGTAAAAATTGATGAATTAAGAAAAAAAACTGCAGAATACATTTGTCCAGTTCAGAAACACAGACATTATACACATTTGTTATTTGCAGGAATCAGTGTCAGCACTTCCTTCCAGTATCTGTGTTGTGTTTTCTCCTGTGAGACAAGATATAGGATAGCTGTAGCATAAACATATGTATGCTTTCATTAGACTGTTTACCTCCAATGAATCCACTAGTGTGGAATTCAGCAGGGTATTTCACACACCAAAGGGAAAACAGAAACCAGCAGACACAGACATGCTGTAGGACACTCAAAATTCACAAAGCAAATGGAGGAGAAATAACCTGACTAAGCTGGTAATGTTGCAGCAGGTAGAAATAAAGCACAAACAGCAGCACATGCATTATGTGTGAAAGAAGACACTTGTCAACTTTTAAAGCTGATTGTATTGTGTTGTTGAGGCTTGATTATGTGAATGTTGTTGGAGACAATGTGTTGAAGTTAAGTGCTGTCAGAACTAATGAAAGGTTTTATTACAATAAGAGCAAGTGTTCATACTCAGACTCATAACTGGGAAACCAACAGAAGCTGTTTTAATTTTAGACGTCAACAACAACAACGCATCCATTTTATGTTATTTAAGACATGATCGGTCAGATGCAGCTGCCTTTTTATGGACAAGTAGTAATCTGTTTAGGAAGACAATTAAGAAGTTTAATAAGCAGTGTTTACTTTTGACCAGGAATATTAGACATTATGTAACTTTATAACACTACTTTTTCAAATGTTCAATTGTTATTGATCAGAAACGGCACTCTACGGTTACAGAGACCTATGTCTGAATAATATTACTATAAATATCAGATTATTTATATACTGTACACAGTTCTAAATGGATAATCTAATGTGTTTACCAGAGCTTTATGAGAAACACTCCTAACCTAATTCACAATAGCTCATAACTAAAAATCATCAGAGGAATTATTTTTTTCTATTTCTGTAACTTTTAACCAGACATTTTTGACTGATGTACTATATGTTTGATAAATCCAAGCTTTTTATCTACATGTAAGCGTTGAAATCCAATCAATTAGGCTTCAGCAGAGTCTCTTTCTCTTACTTGTCAAACCAACAAAATACATGATAACTAGAAGCTAGATTCAGTCCCATAAGTTTAATTATCAGAACAATATTGGGAAGAATCCAAAACTTCTTGTTGATAGTTTGTACAAATGCACGAAATGCTAATTTATTTTGCAACCCAAATCTCCAGCCTTTGGCAATGGCTGATCTAACTGGATCTTTTCCTGGAAGTTGTCCAGTCATTGTTCAATCATTGCTTTTTGGCAAAATTTGTGTTTCATTAGTAAATAGAAGAAACATGATTCACAGAGTTTAGCGTGTACACATGATGACTAATTGAACGTTATTCCTTACATACCTTTTTTTTTTTTAAACACATGAATGTAAGATCCAAAATCAGATTAAAATATTACATTTGAAACGTATTCAACATTGCATAGTAGTTCAAATTAATTAAGATTTATGGAGAGGACTTTATTTCTAAGCTTCAGTCTGGATTAAAAAATGTTTACTTTTGAGTACACTGCAAATGATAAATGGTATATTGACTGTACTTATATAGCGCATTTTATACACCAGTAGGTGCCCAAAGCGCTTTACAATTCCTCACATTCACCCATTCACACACACACACACGCACACACTCATACACCAGTAGACGGTGTAAAATCAAGTGTGATATGAAGAACATATTTTTAGACAATAGATCTTGTCTAAAACAAGTCTTATGATCTTCAAGCAAAAAAAAAAAAAAATCTGCCAATGGAACAAGTGAAAATTATTATCGTCTAAAAATACATTCTTTATTCTGACTGAAAATATACACTTGATGATTATTATTTCTGATTTTAATTGTGATTAGATATTTTTATTAGAAATGACAAAAATACCAGATTTTTTTTTTTCAGTGTAAACCTTTCAGTGACTTGTGAAATAATAACAGCTCTTAAAAATCAATTCTGTAGCCCATCTGAAACCAGTATAAAAAGTCCTTTTATCTCTTCTGTCCAGAAGACTCAAAGGTTGGCACAGCACCTCTGAAACTTTGCACGACTGTTAACCAGAGGTGACAGAAACATAGAGGGAACATTACTTGGTCCTCATGTCTGTGCATCTGTATGTCCGTCCTCTTCCAGATAACTCCTCCACTCGCTCTTCTTCCACCGTTGCCCACGGCGACATTAGGATGTTCCCATTCTGCCCAAAAAACAAATGCTGAAATGTGCTCTGTTCTCTTATGGGGAATTCCAGCAGAAGTCAGTTACTTAGTTGGATTTGGATCACAGTTCTATGCTAATAGAAGGCTGTGTTGGTGATTTGATAACATGTGTAGATCAGATTTGAGTCTATTGTCATGCAAAAAGTATAAATATGGCTTTAGGCAGCTGAATCTGGTTCCTGTTTGGGTTTCATATTGAGAATCAGAATGCCTTTATTGTCATTGCATATAAAATACAATGAAATTGAATGCTGCAATGTAAACTGTTTAATACTTGCTGATCTACCAATCCTATTAATACATGTAATTGATAATTGATGTAAACTACAGTTTGTCATCTTTTCATAGTCATCAAATATAACCCATTTGGATGTTTAGAAGCTCAGCTGTTACCATGGAAACACCATCATCCTCTATAGCTCACCAGCTGAATTGACTCACTAGCAAAACCCATGGAGTTTCAGAACATGACATGACATTCGCTGGAGACGTATGTTTATATGTTCAGTTATTGATATCTTTGCTGAAAATGTGACTTTCTTTTAGTTTTCTGTTTGTGGTGTAATAACTCAACTTTAATCAGAGTTTTAATGAACAGCACTGAATTAAATATGGACAAATATCTGATAATGACTGAAAATATAATATAATATAACATAATGTAATACAATAAATTGACCAGAAATAGACAAAAAATACATATATTTTGAAACTGACACATAAGTCAAACTGGATCTTTGAGTTAAACATAGATTTAGAAGTAGAGCCCACTCTAAAGCAATATTTACAAAATAATACATCATTTGAAATTGCACAGCATATAGTGGTTCCACATACATCCTGTGCAGAGTAAACACACTGAAAGGCAAATGACATGTTATTTATGGACAGGTTATTGTCCCAGCACAGCTGCCAATGCCACAACCTCTACTCTGTGGGTGGTGTGGCTGGTGGTGGTGTTAAGACTTACTGCTGCTCTGCATGGTCACAGATGTGCTTTAGGCATGCAGCTAGAATGACAGGATGGAGAGTCATGAAGACTGGATGACAAAGTGGAAAAGTCAGGGAAAATAGGGTGAGCCGTGGATGAGACAGAGCTGATCAAATGGGATCACCCTGCCAGGAAATCCCGGTGCTAGGTTCAAAGACAGGTCGCTCTGAGCTGGAGCTCAGGGCCTGACGTTGAAGCAGAGGCACACAGAACAAGCAGTGTTGTGGAAGAATTCAGACACATACAGGTGCAATGAGTGAGTTTAATATTTATTGTATAAGCAGAGGATGCATTAAGGCAATATGTGTCTTGAATCTGTCTCACTTTATTGAATGTGGGGAGTCCGGACCATGACTAATCTCTCATGATAATAGATGCGAGTGCTGCTGGATAGAGGCCATCAGGTTCATCAGGTACAGGAAAAATAACCCACTTTCAGGAGAATGTCACGACTACAACAACTAACAGAAAGAGATGAATTTGTCTTTGAAGTCAGTGGCTCATTTGTCTATTAGTTGCGAGCCCACAGGATATCCTGCATCAGATCATTAGGTTGCACCGCTTCGAAGATTGTGCCCACTTTGGTTATGAAGAATGTTTTCACAGCAGAGCAGGTCTCCACTCCACAGACTAGTGGTGTATAGTTCTTCTGTCTAGGCTTCAATTAGTGTTTGAGCTTTGTCCATCAATTCAAGTCAAGAGTTTGATTTCTGTATTATGGGATGATCTGTAATGAAGACAAGTATCTGAATATACAGTAATAGGATTTTTTTATAACCCTATAATTGTACTGTATGTTTCAGATAAACCACATACATATATAATAATGTATTATCTCAGTGTAATAGATCTACTGCTACTTTGTATTTTCCATAGGAGGTAGATGTAGTTGGTTGCAGATACATTTCAATCAAATATAATATAATGTAATATAATTCATATAATAAATAAAATGTTAATTCCTTGAAAAGTACAGCTATTTTTCTGAAGTGCAGGTATTAATTAAAGCTAATCATAAAACCCATTAAATCTTATTATCATTATTAAAAGGTTGATAAGCAATTCAAATAAAACTGCTACCCAGGAATTTGCATTACAGCTGCTGTTTTTGTCAGAATGTTAACAAGTATTTATTGTTTAACATATAGACTTGATAACTGAATAATTTATCATTTCATTCTTTCTTTCTTTCTTTCTTTTTTTTTAGAGACAGAAATACATAACACATACTACCCTAATAGAAACATTAAATAATTCTCACACACACGCACACACACAATAATAATGTCATACAACAGAAAGACAAAAATGAACCTGTCACACACTGGCTTTACACATGAGCAGAATATATTGTTGTTATTTGAAAAAGTCCATACACAGTGTCCACACCTCTTCAAATTCTTGCACTTTCCCCTTAATTACATGGGTCAACTCTTCTAATGTGACACACGTTGCCATCTCTCTAATCCAGGACTGTTAAAAGCAACACATAAAAAGCCATTTGGGTGCCCTAAGCACAAATGCTTTGTGGTGCCCCAAATAAATAAATAAAAGATACATAGATGAATTCAAATATCTGTATGATAATGTAGAAATGCACCTTTTACATTTTCTTGACATCTTGGATTCCTTTATACATCTATTGCACAAAGTAATTCCAGTTTTAATTCACAGCTGCAAACATTTGACATCAGTGACTTGCAATTGAATATCCTCAGACTGACTTATGAAAATCTAGATTATCATTAATGTCAACTGTTTGAGTGCATAAAGGTACCATATGCTTTTTTCGAATAATATGCACATATGACTCTACTAAGACATGTAGACACATAAGAGAACATAAAAATTTAATGGCTGTGCCTACGCACGAAACAAGTAAGAGATGACAGTATAAAATACATGTTTTAGATTTGAGTTCTTTGGCATCAATCTTTTATTATTGTCCATATTTGTAAATCCACATGTCACATATTCAAGATCCTATGTATGCTTTATCTTCATCTTTTGGTCAAATGTAGGCTTTACAATGAAAACTACCATTTCAGGCAGATTTGAACACATTTATTAAAGTAAATGTCAAGATCTCATGTAAAGCAACAAAAAGAAAAACCTGAACTTTTTTTGCCTTTTTTAAACCACACATAGAAATAAACTAAAATCATAAGAAACTATCATCTTTACATCTTATTTAGTCACATAAACCTCAGTTTTTTGCTATTAATATAAAGACCATTCAAATGTTTGTCTGGATTGGATTCCATCTACCATCCAAAAGCACGTACTTTTACCCATAAATTTAATATGTCTTCAACAATTTATCACCATTTAAATTAATAGTATCTTATTTTGTGTTTTTTCAGTGAAAATCAATTGTTTTCCCGTGTTTAATGTACTGTACTTATGAATCTCAGATTGCTTATATAAAATTTTTCTTATCAGCATTATTTATATTATTCTCTGCGTTTTGCAGTTTTTTTGTGAATATGAGATATTTTCCCATATTTAATTCACTGATGTTCATTAAAGATCAGATTACAGTTGAAGTATATTATATCAGAAACCAAAAAAACTGAAGAAAACATTACTTTTTCAGCAAATATATCATTAACTGAACATAAAAAAACTGTGTCTATCCATTGTCATTGATCTGACTCAGACCCGGTTTTAGCTATGGGCAGGCTGGGCAATGGACCAGGGCGCAATCTTCTATGGGGCGCCAGCATATGGCCGTCTTTTTTATTTTTTGTCTTGCTTCCTTCGGCCCAGGCAGCGCCCCTATGGCAAGCCAAAGTGTTCACATAGCCACGTGTTGTGTTTATTATATCACGCGTTACAGAACGCGTTCTGGCACGCGCACTGATGCGCGCAGTGGCACGCACAATGGCACGCGCCAGTATGCGCCCTGTAACACGTGAAAGCGTGAAGACATGTCTCACCCAGGGTGCAAATCAGGCCAGGTCCATCCCTGATCCGACTCCATGGGTTTAACTGGTGAATAAGTGTTGTAAAAGTTGGTATTTCTATATTCACTACAGAACCTTTGAATGTGTTGTATCCGATGACTATGAAAAGATGACAAACTGTATTTCACAACAAATGTTTCTACTTATTAATAGGTTTAGTGGTTCAGAAATTATTAAACATTTGACATCAGTAGATTATTTTGGTCAATCATGCATGTTTGCCAGTCCTGTATGCCAGTCCTGTAATGATCTGGTGAGACATCCAGGGTGTATCCCATCCTCATTGGCACTCATGACTGGCTCCAACACCCCACAACCCTCCAGAGATAATCGATGAATGATTAAATGAATGCTTTGAAATTATGAATAAGAAACAATGACACGAGGAGTTACATATATATATATATATATATATATATATATATATATATATATATATATATATACATCAAGCACTAAGTTGGCAACTTATATTGGTTCCTCAATAATGAGATTTTACATTTTAATGTGATTTGCCCAAATGCACAATGACAGCATTGTATTCTGGCAGCCATAACTCTTATATAATAGCTCAACAGAGGCTCACAGTAGGCCCTTTTTTTTCATTTTGTAAAATATGGGGTTCCTAGTTGTAAACAAAGCTGCCATTAACCTGTCGTTACACCCATTACTGCTTTGTATGAGTGACTGTCTTGATTGACTATCTTCCTATTTAAAAATTGCCTGTTACACTCATTTCTCCATGGTCATTTTCACCATCTGATTTCACTGCTTAATTAGTCACACTGAGGCAGTGTTGAAGTGTGATATTGGCTCAAATTGCCTCTCAGCTCTGCTCTTAGTCCTTTGTGCAGTGTGGTGTGTCACCTCAGGCGCCGACAGGCCGCAGTGTGATGTGGCAGATAACAGTGAGCTCTGGGTGACTTACAAGTGATACAAAATGAGACAAGGATTGTGCTGGCCTGCTGTGCATATTAATGAGCCAAAAAATAAAAAATAAAGCAGAAAATAATTCAATAACACCACAGAGAAGCAAAACTGGCAGTGTAAACTTAAAAAAAAAAACCTGCTAAAATACCTACATTAATTTAATGTACAGATATTAGATATGTAGGGCGGCACTCAGGCCTCACAGCAAGAAGGTCCCTGGTTTGATTCCCACACCAGACCTTTCTGTGTGGAGTTTGCATGGGTTTTCTCCAGGTACTCCAGTTTCCTCGCATCATCCAAAGACAGACAGGGCAGGTCTCCCTTGAAAAAGAGACAATTGATTTCAATGGGACACACCTGGGTAAATAAAGGTCAAATGAAATTAATATAAAAAAGGGCTTTTGTATTTCATCTGTGGTTGATCTACACTTTAAAAGCAGATAGGCATATTTTGTAGAGTGTATTCAGTACACCCAAAGTGTAAAATCAGGTTTTTACTGGTGTTTCAATACTGCAAATGAAAAATGAAAGCTTTTGCTTTTAGTAAATTTACACACTAAAAATATATATTTTATGCAGTGCTTCTAAATGATCAGGTCCACCCACTCTCTCTATTTAGACTTGATCTCATACAGTTTTCTTTGTATAAAAACACAAACATAATGTTTGTCATTACAGTATATGGGTGCTGTGTCTGTAATGCTTCTGTTGGAGTTTTAGATTATTCTATTCCATGTTCTCAAGTGAGTCAGCAAAAAATGTAAAATGTAAATGTTTAGATTTGCATCCTAATCCAAAACACAAATGTGTTTCCTTATTTTACCAGCACTTCAACTGCTACTGTCTTGTTTTTTGTCATGATGTCATGTTAGTTTTGTATTTGCTGAGGAAAATGAATGGGGGGAAAACCAGAAAATAGACCAAATGTAAAAGAAATTGTCTATGGAAATTGTCTGGATAATACTAGCTCACACTGCAAAAAAGAAATCCCAGGGAAGTGAAAGAAGGTTCATCCGTGGGAAATAAACTTATCAAGCTTGTTTTTCATGAGAAGATTAAGGCCATTTCAAGAAAATATAGCCAACATGCTAAGATTCCAGCTAATACTGAGCTAGATGTAACCATCCTTTTTAACAGTGAGATCACTTCACCCTTTAATAATATTAAGTATATCTTAAATAACTAAATGTGGAGTAGATGTTTGTTGTAGTTTTCCAAAATCAATTCAAGCAATTATAGCAGATTATATTAAAGAATATTTGGCTTCCTTCTCACACGGTGGCAGTACACGTGTGAGATCAAGTTCAGCAACTGTTCAGTTCAACATCATCCTCTCTCTGCATGGATGCACAGTGTGAGACAGAACCAATCTAAGAGGCAATACGTGGTTATTTTTTCACCACTTGCTTCTGCAGTCACATAATTAAAGACATCAGCTTGTTTGGCTCAACACTTTAAATGGAATTACAATAAAATCATTTGGGCATTTCTAATCTCAGCCCAGGGATGATTTGGCATTTTCCTGCTGCTGTGTTTATTGATGAGTAATATTCAACCTTTGCACTAAAATTATTGCTCTTCCCAGCTGTGATCTCACTGCGACATCTCTCTCGTTTATTAGGTGGTCTACAAGAATAATGAGTTTAGACTGGAACTGTCACGGCTGGCTGAGCAGCAAGACCCTAAGATCAGTATCCATGGTGACCTGATATTCAGCTGTGAGAGTGTGGAAGCCCTGGAGCCGGTCACCTTCGACACGCCGTCTGCCTACTTGACTTTGCCTAGGTGGAACACAAAGAAGACAGGCGCAATATCTTTTGACTTCCGCACCACTGAGCCCAGCGGCCTGCTGCTGTTCAGTCATGGGAGCCTGCAGGGTACACAGCCCAACAGGAAGCCCCGAGCTGATTTCTTTGCCATAGAGCTGCTGGATGGTTTCCTCTACCTGGTTATGGACATGGGGTCTGGCAGCATTAAAATGAAAGCAAGTAATAAGCGGCTTGATGATGGCGAGTGGTGCCATGTTGACTTCCAGAGGAAAGGACGAAACGGTGAGAGGAATGTGTGTGTATATGAAACCACAGGAAGTCGTCTGCCTGTGTCTGTTACTGTGTTTCACTGTTTTTAGTTATGGAGTAAAAATGCTTCCAAGCTGTGAAATTGCCATATGCCACCACTGTTAGTTGTCACACTGGCATGCTCCTGCTTTTTAGTCATTCCAGTAAACTCTTCATACATATTAGGTTATAATTACATTGATATTTTTAAACTATAATCAATGTTTAACATTCTTGAACTTTGTTAACTGATTTCACAAATGACTTATTATGCACTCATCCACCTCAAATTGGGAAATGTCTGCCTTATTACCAGAATCCAAAGCACATACAGCATAATAATGATTTCTATTTCTTGCTTCACAGTTTCGTAGGCAAAAAAAAAACGTGTCACTAGGCAGTATGTTCTTGCACAAATGGGCAAAATGTCTATAATAACCTTTCAGCATATTAAAGTGGTTTGAGTGGAAGTTAGACTTAGCACTTATAACATCTTTGCTCAGCTTTAGGAAATCAAATATGTAACCATAACTGTAGTATTTGATCTATTCATGTATTTTCAAAAAGATGACTAGAAAATGATTGGTAGATTGGGTGCACCAACCTGCACAGCTACTCAATTTGTACGGTTTATGTGCTTTATGGTCAGGCATCATGGCAGCTAAACGCTGTATGTTGAATGGCGGACCTTACCTGAGTTGCATCTTTTAAAAAAAACTAAAATAAAAAAGTTTATTAACAACAATTACCTTTACAAATGTGTGGTGTGTGGCCGTGATCCGCCACTTTCCAACAGTTACAAACTTATTCAGACAAAATTAAGGATTTCACCTTTGACAAGCAACTGAAATACGACATTTGTACACTTCTTATCACTGCAACTGTAAATTTCTCCTCTGTTATATATGCAGGTTATGTTTGTTCAATCTCACAGTTAAACATCTTTCTCTGTAAATGTATACATGTGTGCATTGTCCACACTGAACAGCACATTCCCTACTCTACATTTTATACATACTCCCCTACATCCTATATTATATTATATCATCTTATTATTCTCTTATTCCTATTATTCTATCCTTCTCGTATCACTAGCTCTATGTTAGATTTTTTTCTAAACAAATTTAAATCATGTTAACAAATTTTAAGGTTTTTTTAAAGACTCAAATCGGTTAAAATCCTCCAAACAGTTTTGTTAAAAAGGAGTTGCCGTCGTTTAGCGATCATGATGACTGACCAAAATGCACATGCGCGGTGTAGAACGGGTAGCCACAGGCGTGAGTTACCTAGTCGGACAAACCGCCTGAAATATGTCAGCATAGTGCTCTGTGCTGCAAATGGGTTAATTGCATTACAAACCTAAAACAGATTAATCATGGTGGTGGGTTAATATGCATTCATTTTGGCAGATCTAGTATAAACACGTAATTTGTGGCTAAACTAATTAGCAAGCTAGCTGACAGACTATTCGATATAATTCAATATATATATATATATATATATGAATGCCAACATTGGCTAATGCTACTAGTTATGCTAGTTATTGTAATTATATACTGGTAAAGTTCATGACAGAATCCTATGACAGGCTTCCTAGTTTTACTTCTTAAATAAATATATGGCAGAACCACCTGGCAGGGAAAGAAGTAGAATTTTTGAATAAACAAGAGCTCCAAATGTCCAACTCAGCAGCCAAGCTAACGCTAGCTATCAATCAAAGCCCACGCAGAACAGCTGACACTAATGGCACTCAGCTGTCAATCACAGCAGCCACTCCCTTAATTATGTAGAAGTTTTGGTTTTGGATAACCTGAAGTTACATAAAGCTTTTAACTATAACTATAGTATAGTATAGTATATAGTATATAGTATATAGTATAGTATAGACCAAAACTCTTCTTTATAATACTTGTAAGCATGTTTATTTTAGCTGTGATGTTTGTGATTTTAACATGTCAGACTGTACAGGATGACTGCCTTTTATAAACTATTCAATTTACTGCAGTTTGACACTAATCTATTTACTTCACTTTTCATCCACAGAGAATGCAATTGATGTACATTCTTTAAGTCACTGCTTCATCAGTGATGTAATTAAAATATATTAGCTTATTTGGCAAAAGTCCTTATATGTAATCGGTATGAAATCATGTATTATGTGAAAACAGCTATAATGACAAATCACTGTCAAACCTCCATCAGACCTGTCACTCTGCAGACTCTGTGGCAGCATCTGAAATTCCATACTGACATGTTAATTGGTGCAGTAGATAGCACTCGTGCCTCACAGCAAGAAGGTCCTGGGTTCCATTCCAACAGCAGTCAGTGGAACCTTTCTTCTGTGTGGAATTTGCATGTTGCCCCTGTATCTGCATGGGTTTTCTCTGTGTACTCCATCTTCCTCCCACCAATCAAAAGTCTTGCACTGATAGGTTAATCTAAATAAGGTGTGAGAGTGATTGTTTGTTTCTATATCTCAGCCCTGTGATGAACTGGCATCTTGTTTAGAGTGTACCCTACCTTCACCTTTAAGTAGGTGGAATAGGGTACATGTGATCCAAGTGAGGATTAAGCAGATTTAGAAAATGGATGGATGGATGCTAGTTGGTTGATTAACACTGGGCAAGACATTTTTTTCTTTTTTCTTTTTTTTTTACATCCCAAACCATAGTGTTAAGCTAAAAGTGTGTGCCTTGCGTACATAGTATCTAATGGTAAATATTACTGTATTCGAGGTTGTGAACAGTGGGAAATAAGTGCAAGTGACAGAAGGTGAACAGAGCCCAGTACTAAGTAGTATTAGACATATTCCAGTACAGTTTCCCACTAGAGGTGGGATTAGCTGGTTACCAAGGTTACATGCCCCTGTCTCTTACATTCTACTGTGCTGAATTTGTTTTTTGTTTGTTGTACATTCCACACAATGTGTCTCCTCACAGAAGAAAGATGACAGCTCTCCTTTTAAAAAATATTTAGTTTTCATGGTTTTCTAGTAACACGAAGTAGTGTCGCATCATGTTTCTCTATTTTTATTTTTTTTTTTCAGTTTACAGTCAGGACACAGAGGAGAGAGCAACATAAGGATCTGTTTATTTCAGGGTCCTTGAAAAGTCTAGAAAGGTTTTTAAATTTACCTTTTCATTTACAAGGTGTAAAATGTCCAGAACGTTTGAGAACAAGGAATTCAATTTCATCTGAGGCAGGATGAATGAGTCCTGTTCCATTTTTTATATTCTATTTGACTGGGATTTTATATCCCATGTCGATGTCTATTTCTGTTTGGCTGTACATAGTTGAGATGATTTGTCTAGTGTGAAGCCTTCAGGCCTCCATATTACCCTTCAGACAGCATTCCACTCTTTTTCACATCAAAGCAAGGACTGCAGGCTTAACATAGAAGTTGGCACCACTTGTAGACAGTAAATGTTTCCTGTACATAGGAATTAATATTTCCTTCTCGAGGTAATAGGCATTATATACTTATAGTAAATGTGCTTGATACTAATGTTTTCTGTTCTGTTCTCCTTTTCTATTGCTGAGTGTTACCCACTGCGGCTTTACTTCTTTATTTTCCAGGGGAAGTTGTGTTTATTTTCCTGTCATGAAATTGACTTCTTAAGACTGGCAGTACAATTTCTTTATCCACACTTCTTAAGTCAAGCAGGGACTACTGCTTACTTCCTCAATCTCACAGTTTGTTCTCTCCTCTCACTTAGCACATCCCACACACACCTGTCTTCTTTTTTTTTTTTTGCCTTGATAACACTATGGTTACACACTGACTCACTGTCAATTCCTGCCCCATAGGATTTATCTCTGTGAACAGCCAGAGCATCCCCTTCTCTGCCAATGAAGGCAGTGAGATCCTTGATCTAGACAGGGATATGTATCTCGGAGGTCTGCCTGAAGACCGCCAGGCTGTTATGCTCCCTCCTGAAGTCTGGTCAGCCTCCCTCGGCCTGGGCTATGTCGGCTGCGTGAGGGACCTTTTTATTGACGGACAGAGTCGTAACCTGTGGAGACTGGCGGAGGTTCAGAGTGCTGCAGGTGTGAGTAGTTTCTGCACCAGAGAAACCCATGTCAGATGTACCAGAGACACCTGTGCCAATGGTGGACATTGTAGAGAAGGTTGGAATCGACACATTTGCAACTGCAATGGTACTGGCTTCCTTGGACCCAGCTGTGAAACTGGTAAGATTTACAGAAGAATAAGACTGTAGGGGTGGAGAATGGGTGAATTTAAAGTACTCTTGGAAAGCTTTTATCACGTACACACACACTAGTATTTTATTTATTAACTTTGCTGTGTAGTTGCTGGAAAGTGTTGGTACGGACAGAAAAAAGTAAACGCACAGGAAAAGTATTAGATGCTTTAAAGTGCAGGCTTCCCAATAATAACAACATATATAGTAAAATGTAAGTGAATATAATGAAAATGATGGCAAACTTTCAACACTTAGGACATTCATTAAATTTGCAAGTGATACACAGATCTTATCTTGTATTAAAAAATGTTTTTTCTCAGTATAGAAGATACAGTAATGGGACCATTCTTTGATATGACTAGCAAAATCAGGCTTGCCATTGTTTAAAAAATAATGCTTTCAAACTTCTTTCATTCATTCATTTGTTTTGAGCAGAAAACAAAATCAAATACGTTTTAACTACAATCAACTTTATAAAACAAAACAAACTATTACAATTTTTTATTTTTAAGATTATTAGTCATGCACTATCTTTTTGGGTCTGAATTGGATCAATATAGAATACCAGTATCAGATTGACGTCTCTACAATTAGCAACAATAAAAACTTTACTGGGTTTTGAAAAATAAAATGACATTTGAATGAAGACATTAAACACATGCTTGTATGTGTATCGATATTTGTGGTGGAGTCTATTATGCTGAGAGGTGGTTGTTTGTTGTAGTAACAGACTCCATTTCTAGTTAATGGTCTGTAATGTTGTACATTGTAGATGAGCAGTGAAACCGAGAGTGAGCTTAAGGCTTTTCTCTGACAGTCTGTTATCGTAGATGTTTGAAAATGAGACAGTCATTATCTTAGTGAATATCAACAAAATAATTGTCTCCACAGGACACAAGCTGAAACAGTAACTTCACGGAAGTGCACAAAAATGTCATATTGAACCTTTGAAATAATTGTAATAAGAAAAATCCATTGCAATGAATGCATTTGTAAACATTGTAAAGGGAGTTGGCAACCCAGGGTTCCTGAGTCAGATGTTGCTCTTCAATGTCTCCAGTGGATTTCTGTGGGTTGGATCAGAAACACATGAAGGAACATATGGAAATTATTATTCATTTCCATTCATTTATTCAAATTATTATTGAACATGTGAATATTTTACTGTTGTTCTCGTAGGCCTAAAGCCATTCTTATATTGTCCATCTGTGAAATGTGCAGCCTACACACAGAATAAATACATTTTTATTTTTTTTATTTTTTTATTTCATCAACCAAAATCTATCAGCATGTATTAGAACTTTGCACCTTTGTGCTTGATTCATTAGCACAACATTTACATGCATCTGTTTGTGGTTAGTCGATTGCAACATGGATTTTTTTTTGTCCACATAACACAATGATTGACTTTTGTGTTGTGGATGTACAGTAGCACCCTCAACAAAAATAATAAAAAATCTCAACAGCTTTCTTTTCTATTTTATGAAACTTTCAATGACGTTTGATTGCATGTAAGTTAAAGTATCAAATTATGATAAATAGACTCCTGCAGTGTCGACACCCCGTGGTAAAGCTCAGCGGGGGGTTAACATTTTTCACAACTCAAGACCATTTTTTTCCCTCCTTCAAGTAGAAATGGCTCTTTAGATTGTAATTTTTGCCGACTTGTATCCTAAAGTCACATCAGTTATTGATAACATTTTGATATAGTACAAATAGTACAAATAAAAGTGATCTGATTTGACAAACGGATAATTAAATTGTAAAACAACATACAGTCATGTAAAATAATTACATGACATGACATGCAAAATGGCTATAAAAGTTACTGGAACATTATATTTAGGGTGTGCTTCATTCTACCGCAGGAACCAGGTGCACAGAAATGAAAAGCAGTGTTTAAATAGAACATGATGCAGGATCTGGTCAGTAGAACAGGTCCATCTGCGTAATGAAGCTGATTCCCAGTTCACTTGAGCTCAAAACAACAACCCGTGCTGACAGTACAGTTTAGCCGTGGGACATGTTTTTCATTTGAGCCATTCATACGGTAGATTACAGTATTTCTTTACACTATCATCACTCATTTATGAATTATCACTATCCTTAGGTTTCCATTACTATAGATCTTTCATTAGAAATGCAGCACTACTTTGTCAGGCTGAATCATGCTGCGTTTACCATGCAGATGGTTTTCTCATAGAGAGGCCAAATTACACAGATCTATTGGCAGCTAATAGTGTGAGGGATATATGAAAATCCCCCTTCTACTGCACTATGATGGGAATAAATCCTTCAGAAATTTGATTGCGGTTCCAATCTCATGACTGTCATCTTATCCTCCAGGCTTTTTCTGCCATCTGGTGCGACTGATGGAAACTGCAATCTAAAATTATATCACGCAGTACCTGAGATGAGATTAAACAGAAATGGTTTTCATTTCATAAATCCCACTTTTTGTTTCTAATTTAGTCTTGTGATTTCCTCTGGAGAATCTAACATGTCATCCTGCTGAAATCCTCAGAGGCTACAATGGTGAGCTACGATGGCAGCATGTATCTGAAGGTGGTGCTGCCAAGGACGCTGCACACGGAGGCTGAGGATGTGTCCCTGCGCTTCATGTCCCAGAGGGCCTTTGGGCTGCTGATGGCTACCACATCTCAGCAGTCAGCAGACACACTGCGTCTGGAGCTGGATGGCGGCAGAGTGAAACTCACTGTGAACCTGGGTAATGGTGCTGCAGCAAATTAAAAAGCAGATAATAGCTTCTGACCTTTTAGCACATGTCACTTAGCCAAAGACCTCATGTTATTGGTTTTGTGTCAGACCCTCCCATATCCATCACCATACACATGAGGCACAGTTGCTTAAAAATCACTCTCATTACTTTATAGCTAGTTTCATATATTTTTAATGGTTGCAAAGTGTGATTGGAAAACAATATAGTAGACTACTGTAAAATATGCCATTTACATGTAGAAAGTATGTTTTCTAAAAATCTCTCTTGTCTGTTTATATTTTCAGAATCAGACTTAAAACAAGCTTAGACTAAGTTCCAAAGTGACATAACCTGCCCTCTATTCAACCTCATTTCTCT
Source organism: Siphamia tubifer (assembly GCA_020466265.1). Classification (NCBI taxonomy): domain Eukaryota; kingdom Metazoa; phylum Chordata; class Actinopteri; order Kurtiformes; family Apogonidae; genus Siphamia; species Siphamia tubifer. The sequence continues at coordinate 20,761,484 of CM035796.1, forward strand.
ATGTAAGATAATTTATAGACTGAAAACTCTTATATTCTTAAACTTCAACTTATGCATGAGGAAATGATTCATTAATTCATTATAAAGAGATAATTTTGAGTTTATTTCAGGATGAAAGTGCCCAATTCTGGAATGGTTTGGACTCCATCTAGGATTTAATTGAAAAATTACTCATATCTTTCCTTATCACCAAAAAATTTAGACAAGTCAACATGAACTGTTATTTTTTCTATTTTATTCTAGAAAATAATTAACTTTTAACACTTTAAATTAAATGTGTTTCACACAGCTACAAAAATATCTATCTATCTATCTATCTATCTATCTATCTATCTATCTATCTATCTATCTATCTATCTATCTATCTATCTATCTATCTATCTATCTATCTATCTATCTATCTATCTATCTATCTATCTATCTATCTATCTATCTATCTATCTATCTATCTATCTATCTATCTATCTATCTATCTATCTATCTATCTATCTATCTATCTATCTATCTATCTATCTATCTATCTATCTATCTATCTATCTATCTATCTATCTATCTATCTATCTATCTATCTATCTATCTATCTATCTATCTATCTATCTATCTATCTATCTATCTATCTATCTATCTATCTATCTATCTCTCTGTGTCTCTCTCTCTCTCTGACAAAAGTTCATTTTTAAGCAACTGTACACGTGTGTATGCTTACGTAGCATTTATCTGTCTCTCTCTCCCCCTCCCGCTCTCTCTCTTTTCCTGCTCTCTCTCCCAGTTCATCCAGTGGTCAGGTCCCATCTGACCACTCCGGCTCTTTCAGCCCTTCAATGGCTTATCTGCAGTTCAAGGAGAAGGCAGTCAGAGACCAGCTACATCAGAAATATTAGCATTTAACCTATTTAAAGTCACATTAGAGATGTACCGTTGTAGTTTGGTCCACTCACACTTCCTAACCTGTCCAATGTAGAGGTGCTTCATTGAACATAGGGTGCCAGTGATGGTAACACACATACACACATGCAGCGGAACCTGGTCTCTGGCTGTCTGTATCCACTGCTCTGTGATGGTTGACAGCTTAAGAGCACTCTGCAGCCACATGACTTATACTAATGTGTTCATGCACTCTTGGATAAATCGTTTCCATTAATCCAGGACATACAGATGATTAGAAGGACTACAGGAATCTATTTTGGACCCAAAACTCTGTACATTGCAGATGGCTTCAGAAGATGTTAGCTCTTCCATACATAAGAAAATATTACAAACCTGACACATTTTTGCAGTTGTCATTATTTTCTTGGTATAAAGTTCACTGTGGCTGCAAGTGCAAACCGCCCTTTCCCTCTGGATTCAACTTGGATAATATATTATCATTATCATGAGGCCAAGAGAGCAAGAGGGACAATGATTCATTATCGTTAACAGCAGTTAAGTGAATACAGATCAGAGTTTGCGTGGTAGAGTAAAGGTGCATCAATATGTAAACCAAATTAAAAACAACAGCAGAACAACATATCTTTAGTTAATACAAGTAGAACTTGTACTGTTCTCAGGACTAGATAAATGCACCATTTATATTTGCATTTAACACATATAATTGATAGTGTATTATTTACATTTGTGTATTGCTTGAAGCTTGTGTCAAGCATCCAAAAAAGGAATTTGGTGTCTCCACAAATCCAAACATCTATATGTCATTATAAAAGACAATCACAGCCATAATCATATTTACCAAGTATCACAACCTGATAAGTTGTGGATATACAATTTTATAGCATTTTAGATTAAATAATCTCATTCTACTCTCCTTTCCATTACTCACACCATATTTAACAACATAACTGGAGACTGTAATCATATTTTCATACCAGATAGAACATAGGTGCATATACATAGCATCTGGCACAGATAAACATCCTTTTTTATTGCTCTAACATCTGTTTTGGTTGATAATCAGATAATATTATACCTGATTAGTCATGATCTGCTGTCAGTAATTTGTGTAGCAGTATAATTTGTGGAGAATATGCTATCAAGTACAATATATCTAAAAACATAATATATATATATATATATATATATATATATATATATATATATATATATATATATATATATATATATATATATATATATATATATATATATATATATATATATATATATATATATACATTTTACTAAGGCTCTAACAAAATGATAGTAAAAATTGTATTGGAAGAGTATTTTGTATATCAAAAATTAGACAAAACAAATCAAGTAAACAACATACAAGAGTTGTATTGTATTCGAGTCAGACATAATCATGCTGTTGATTTATGATCTTCACATAGGAAATTGCACAAATGATAAAAAAATAAAACTTGATCAAACAACTTAGCTGTGGTTTTAGACAGACAACAGCCACAATAAAAAAAACACCTGTTTTCTGTTTGGTTTATAGCATCAATAACTGGATTAAACACCTGTTCTGAATTGTTAAAATCAGATCAGAACTCTGGCAATTTAGTCTGAACTTCTAATTCAGCAACATTAAATCTACAGAATATAATAAACTTGCATAGTGACTAAAGATCTTCATAAATGTTCATAACTTAAATGCTGTCATTCTGGGATCAAACTGAATTCTTTAACTTTACCTCTCCAGTTTATTTTTTTCTTTTCTTTGTTCTTTTCTTCTTTACTGTACACCTTCAGAGACCATTGTAATGACTCATTACTTCCACTAGTGGTCACATAAATAAAAGTGGTGTAAATAGGTTAAATTCAGTGCATTATCTTTTCCATATCTTCTTAAATATTTATTCTAAACACTGTAATGGTACTTTTAGGCCATTTTAAAGTAGAAATACTACATATAACTCCTTTATTAAGCATGGCCATGTCCTCCATTTGAGACACCAAAGTCTTTCAGAGTTTCCATTTTGGGAGTTTTCTATCTGTTTCAGATACTTTCCTTCACAGCTGTGAGTGCTTAGTACCTCAGAGCATGTGACAGTAAAAGCGTGTGGTATCTGAAACAATCTAATTAATTTGCTCAAGCTGAGTGTATGGAGCTGTATCAGACTAGATACAAAAGCTAAAAATAACAGTGCTGCACCTCTACTTTAATGGTCGATAAAACTCTATTGATCCCGACTTTGATCTGTTCTGCTGTGCGGTACCTCCAGCAGTGCCAGACATATGCTGAGGTTTTCCTTTAAATCTGATGCCTTTCTCATGTTATGCTCACTAAAGGGAGGAAAGTGGCGGTTTAGACTCTTGAGGCTGTCCCCGGAAGGTGGGCTCTCAAATGCACTGAACTGTCTGCAGAATGTAGCTTGAAGGATGTGAAATATTCTCCTCTTTTGTGCTGTTCGTTTTTCTTTTAATCTCACCATTTCACTCTCTCTCTCACCAGATTGTATCAGGATAGACTGTAATCTCAGTAAGTGTCTCCTATAATTATTTACTGTATCACATTTTACAGAACATACGTTGTAGTATAACCATATGCCTCTTGATCTATTCCCTCATGAAACAGACATAATTTGTTGATTCCCCTCCTCCTCTCCTTGTTTGCTGTTGATCCTGCTCTTGAGAATCATTACAAAGATAGCAACAAGAATGAGACTCCACAGTGAAGTAGCTGTATGGTTGAATATAATGAGATCTTTTTGCTTGGCACTCATGCTATCTACATTTTAATAAGTATTCAAATAGTAGATAATAGTACTGTAGTCAAGTGTAACTAAACCTGACATAAAGTCCTCTGTTGCTATATTGGCATTGAGTCACCATTCATTCGACTGTGACTAATTTAGTCACATTGCTAATAATTGCTTAGAGCTAAAGTACAATCAACAATTATTTGTAGTAGCAGAAGCAGAGATTGGTTTTCTAGTTTTATTAGCGTAGAAAATAAATTGATTTTGGTACCAGGATATTGGACTGCAGCAGCTAAGCTAATATTAACTTAAAGGTTGACCTTACATCTGATCAATAGATGAGTATGAGACAAGACTGTTAACCTTGAAAATAATTTTTTGCTTATTTGTTTGACCAATATTAAATGTATTTTTTTTTTTTTTAGAAAGGGTGTGATTTTTAGGAGCAAATAGCTGTGTCCAAATACCTTCACCATTAAGAATGGATCTGGTGATGTTTTGTTTCAATCAACAAATAAGGTGATCATAAAAGGATTACTTACACTATCAGAGTAAGACTGAAGTAAAATGTACACACACATCACATATAGACACTTCACTATATATACACTATATATAGTGTATATAGCGTGTTTTATCTTCACATTTCAGAAGTCAGCAAAGAAATGATGTTCTATATCACCTAATTCATGGCCTACTTTTAAAGATTTACATTCCCAGTAGGAATTATTGGTCTACAGACTAGTCATAAAGTATTGAAGCATAGATGTGGAAATTATTATTCTGTGTATTTTCAAGGGACAATTGAATATTGCCAACTCCATATGTTAAGAAGAACAAATGATGTCATTTTGGTGTATGTTAACAAGCTCCTTCAGTCCAATAAGTATGAGTTTTCCCATGTATGATTCATCACTCACCACTTGATACCTTTAAAATGTCTTCCTTGCATTTTAATGAATAAATAAACTATATAAATATGTAAAATATCTAAAGTCTTGCAACATGAAAAATGACTAAGAACAAAAGCTCACATTAGATTGAAGACAAGAACATCCATCAAATACAGTTTCATGAAAGAACACTCGAATGACTGCACCTAATTCCATTGATTAAAAGGCAGATGAAAGCCAGAGGCAAATTTTCCTCTGTAGAAACAGAATTGATTTTCAGGTTTCCCATACACTCCTGAAATGGAGAGGCACTTGTAAGTTATAATACAGTGATGCTGGCATTCATGATGTAAATTGTTACGCTTACCTGATAGTGAGTCGGGCAATTTAAGTTTGGTTCCTACTACAACAGTGTGAGGCACAGATAAAAGCTATTGCCAGTAGAGAGGTGAATGACTTTGATATAAATCATCCAATACAGACGAGGTTTCGGAATCCTCATAATAGTTATCTCTATAATCACTGCAGTCCAGGTTGAAAACATCTTTCCAATCCTCATGTATGAATAATTATTGGATTCTTTAAAATGCAAGAACCACTATTAGTGATTTAGAGAGATGTCTAACTATAGATCTATATTTCTATGGTAACTATAAATAATGAGAACTTATTGCAACAATTTATACACTCTATAACACATTTTGACATTATGCATTAAAGTGGAATCAATACCTCAGTCTGCTCTGTAATTTTGACCCATGTTAATCTATTGATCTCAGGTGTAAACTCAATTTGTTTATAGGATCAAGGCTGCTTTTCCTGTTAAGACAGATTTATTACATGTGTATGACCAAAGTAAGAGTCCATTATATTAAATGGATGACATTATACATTTCCCCGGTCAAGGTAAGTCGTGTGTGCCTGGATATGTGTGCATGTTTGTAGATTGTTAGAGGTCAGTGAGCAAGTAAAGTCTACAGCTACACAAGAGCAAATAGCACAAGAATATTTAGTACAAAATGGTACAAATAGTCAAGAAATAACAATAGACATATGTAGTACTTTGCTCACTTGACAACGTATCATCTGAACCAGCAGATGGCATTGTACCATCATGCACTGCTCACAGAAAACCAGACTGTGAATGCACCACCAGTGTACAAAATGAATCATCTCCCTGATCAAATAGATGTGTACCTACGCTATACCAGTGGTCTTTGAAATGTTTTTACCTTGCATAGAGGATGATAGATGGTGTGTTACTGAATTTAAGTTTAATATTTTTAAGAGTTCATAGCAAAAAAAGATGGGGCCAAATTTTCAATTACAAAAGGTTTTGCCTACGTGGTGTTTTTGTCTATGTTCTAGGAGATTTACAATGAGCTTCAGAGATTTGTCATGAATATTAAAGATCCAAAGTCTAAGAAAGCAAAGTGTTGTATTTTGTGTGGCTTATTTCTGAAGGAAACTGAGACAGAGCATCTGGAAGTAGTCTGTGATGGAATTCACAGTGGGAGGCTAATACTTACAAGAACAAATGTTGCAGCAGTAATTGAGAGGAATAATGGTTAATATGTGGAATTTATTTAACGAATTTGCACATTTACCCTAACATGCTTTACGTAACACAGCCTATGCACAAAGCCTGTGTACATAAAAGCTCCCCTGGATATGATGCTACCCTTGTTGAAAAATATTAATCAAATCCAATTTAGACTGTAGATTAAACTGGACAAAATAGACTATTCACATGTACTGTGTGTATTTGAGCTTCTCATAGCTGTGAAGGTACTTTAAAAGGAGCCTGCATTTCAAAGGGTTTACAGGGTTTATCTGAGTGAATACATATTGTACCGCAGTATTTTCTACCTCTGCACTGATATACACAAGACAGATCACTATACTCACATGAAATATTGTCTCATTATAGCTTTATCACAAGCCCAAGGAGATTTTTTTTTTATTATTATTGGCAAAAATAAAATAAAGAAAAATTAAATGTTTCATTTGTTTGCACACAGCTAAAATAGAGCTGAATGCAACAAGACACAGGAAGAACATATATTTATTCTCTGTACACTCATGAATTTTCACTGTTTTCCCATTCGGGTGTTTGAACTCAGACGTTGACATTAGATAACAGGAAAGCTCTCCTCTGAGAAGTACTGATAAGATGAATAGTCCTACTACCCAGCATACCACTATCTCCTCTTTCATTATAGCAAATCTTGTCTGTTCCTTTCTCACTATTTGGAGATTTACAAGGTAAACACTTCTGTTTTTGTGTCGGACATTATTCTAGCAAGTGGTTTGTTTTTCATTATCTTAGTAAATCCCTCAAATATGGGGGATGGACAATCAGAAGTGATTGATCTGTCTGGTGTGGAGAGTCGATATTCAGCAGGTGGATGGGTATCATGCAGTGTGCAGTAAAGATACTTGATATGCAGCCCTGGCCAAAATTCTCCTGTCGCAGTTTATTTCCCTGAGGATGAAACAGTGAAGTGTTCGGAAACCAGTTGATGTTTTCCATTTATTGCCCTCTGTATGTCCCCTGTAATTCTCCTGCACCCTGAGCTCAATTAGACAGACGAACCCCTGAAGGCGCAGTCAGCTTAGACATGGCCAATTAGTTTCCCAAGCGATGTCAGAACTCCTTTGAACTGCCGTGTCGGCCTGTTGCATAGGCACTGATTCGGGATGACGGTGCTGCAGTGGCAGCTCTGCACTGTGACCTATTTTGAAACCAGTGAAAAAGCCAGAGGATAGTGCAGAAATCCTGAAACTTAAAAAGTGCATGTTTGAAAGCAGCCACAGGATAATATTTCCTCTGTAGATGCATGCTTCTATGCGTACAAAGTGAAAGTGTGTGTAATATTGCTAGAAGTGCACCACAAAAGGATGCTTATAATCAACTTCAGCAATCTCTAGAACAACACCAAAGCACAGTAAGGTTCAGTCTCTTTTAAATTGCTCCTAAACTGTGAATTTATTGACTGCAGGCAGATGCTGTATTCTGTGTGGATGAGTGCGAGTGATACTGAAGGTGAATGAATATTTGTGCCCTGATGAGAGAGTGCTTCTGGTCTTGACAGCCTCATTTGAAAAGTGTATATTATGAGCTGATGAGGTATGAATTTCATTTGATGTATTTCTCCTTTTAGGCAAGGGACCGGAGGTACTCTTGGTAGGCGAGAAGCTGAATGACAATGAGTGGCACACAGTGAAGGTGGTGCGGCGCGGGAAGAATTTGCAGCTATCTGTGGATAATGTCACTGTGGAAGGTAGGAAGGGCTAAAAAAAAAAGAGACAATAGTAACAAATACACAGATATTACAATGAATTCAATTGAAGTTCAACTTTTTCTACATTTTGTGTTGGGTTTAGGTCACATGACTGGTGCCCACACCCGTTTGGAGTTTAACAACATAGAGACTGGTATCATGACGGAAAGGCGATTCATCTCTGTGATGCCGTCCAACTTCATCGGCCATCTGCAAGCCCTGTCCTTCAATGGTGTGCTCTATTTGGACCAGTGCAAGAATGGGGACATTTCATACTGCGAGCTGAATGCTCGATTTGGCATGAGGCATATTGTGGCCAATCCTGTAACTTTTCTCACCCAAGCTAGTTACTTGGCCTTCTCCACTTTACAAGCCTATGCCTCCATGCACCTTTTCTTCCAGTTTAAAACCACTAGCCCTGATGGTCTGATACTTTACAACTCCGGTGATGGCAGTGATTTTATCGTTGTGGAGTTAGTTAAAGGGTAAGTGTAAAATTGTAAAGCCTGAGCTTTATACTATTTGGGTTTACTACTATTTGGGTTTTTCTTGCGACAGAGGAAGAATTAGGCTGTGTTTGAAATCACGCACTTGTGCACTTCAGACGCTTCAGTTGAGGGTATAGTGCTGTTCCAATCGCGAGAGTCGCAAACGAAGTGCGCCGTAAGTACCCGGATGATGCACTTCTAACTGTCAAAATTCGAAGTGTGGAGCAATGGACACTTGTCGCACTCACTGGACGCCATTTTTGCTACGTAACGGAAGGGGAGGGGCCACCACCACTCTTGAAAGATTTGAAAACATGGCGGCGCTAAACATAACTGTACTACAGAATAAAGGAGGTGCTAACGGGCCACAGATAATAAAATGCAAATACCAACTGTTCATTACATACGTACCGGTGCAGTTTCAGCCAACAGTAGGGCATATCGTCGGCGAGAGCGTAGTCTCCATGCCTTCTGGAGGAAAGGGCTTACAAAAAACAAAAGGAGCAAAATGCCGATGTCCTTTTTTTTCCAAAGCTGGTCGGTATTTTGGCGGGCGATCGAGATATTTTGACAGCGTGATCGTCATTTCCGGTAAGTGCGGACGAAGAGTGTTTCATTCGGAACTACACTGTTCGTTAAAAATTCGTACACTATCCATGTAGTGTGTAGTGTTCATAGTGTATGAAAGGAAGTGCACTTCGGGGAGTGCGTGATTTGGAACACAGTGTCAGTGTCTTATTGTGAGTCCGAAATCATGACTTGTTCTAATGGCCTAAAGGTTTTGGGACCAGGCAATGGGAAGGGAACAGTGCCTTCAAACTGGACTGGTCCATGCAGATAATTGGACAGGAGAACCAGACTGGTTCTTGGATTCCAAAACCCACAGCTGTTTTTTGCAAATGAAAAGATCTGCATAGACCTTTTCATTTGTACAGTGTATTTATAGACTTGGCTTCACTAAAGATATTTGTCTAGTTAATTTATAAATCTCAATTTTCTTTCTCACAGCACTATTTGTTACTGAGTAAGCATTTAGATAGGACTATTAATATTCTTTCTTTCAAAATTATGTAATTGAGATTCACATCTTCAGTTTTTCTACCAGCAGCTCTGCAGACAGACATAAAGACAATTCACAGCCATGTGTTCATCATAAATTATTTTGTTAAAGGGAATGAAATGCAGGGATATACCAAGAGTATAAACGAACAGCTGCCACAGTGCTAGCATCATTCTCAAACCAAGAAGTAGATTTGGCAAATATGTTCCAAATGCATTATTCATTGTAAATAATATTTTATTGCAGACCGAATAGCAGGCAAAACTTGCCGAAATGGAGCAAGCAAAGCAGCAATTTTATCTTTCTACTGTCAAACCTTGCACAGACTTTCTTCCAGTAAGCAATTAGTCAGCAGGAGGCCTTGTTCAACACTGGAGCCTGCAGGAGGAGCTTGCATACACAACATAGAAAAAAAGTAACTTCCAAAACTCCTGTCACAGTTTTCAGTTCAGCCTTTTCATAGTGTTCTGTGTGAAATATGGCCGCTTTGTCATGCCTAGCTTTGATTCAGACAAATTCCATTTTTGACAGACGGCTGCTGGCTGATTAAATGGATATCACCATCAACATTCAGATACACGATTGTCACTGCATTATAATGTGTAAATATTATTCAACAAGGGAAGTCGGCACACAGTGTAGGATTGGAAAGAAATGACAACCACATCATACACCATCACAGACATTAATAGGCACCACTGGACAGACACTATGCAGGACATCAAAATGGCATTTGTTATTTACTGTTGTCTGACTAAACGCTATGCATAATTGCATTATTACAATATTTAGGAATATTTAGCCAGTTTCTAAAAGAACCAGAAAGCAAATCTGCTCATCAATGAAGCAAACATAGACATTTTCAGGGTAACTGCAAACTCTCACTTAGAAGAATGTCTACAAGGTGAATGCTTCAGACCCCTAAGCCACAAAGCTGCATGATCAGCTACATTTGTGAAAAAATGTAAATGTCCTGTATTTATCTGTGTCTATCTCATGTGTTTGTTACATCCCTTATATACTTAAAGAAATAAACATAGGTTATAAATAAAATAAACTACAATAACGTAGCAGGCCGCTGACAGGTATGATGGTAATGATTGACAGCTAACCACCTACCATTTATGTTAGTGAGAGTATTAAACAAAACAAACACTGTAATGGCACCCAAAATAAGTTATCTCAGCAATTACTGTATTTCCTTATTTAAAGTAAAAAAAAAATTATAAACACTCCAAATCTGTTTTATTTATTGATATATAGAGGATTGTTGTTTTCCTTGTCTTATTGTTTTTTAAAAATCAGTTTAACTTGCCTGATTGGCTTAACTTAAGATGTTTAATTTTAACTGTAGCTTGTTTTGCTCATGAAGTCTAATAGATTGTGGCATCTTAGTAGACAATATAAGGGGTTTAGGAATCTCTTCATCATCGTTTGACAAACTAGGGGCTCCAAACAGCATCTTGCATTGGGCCCCAATGAAGCTAGAAATGGCCCTGAAAACATGCTAGTATTAAAGCCTACATAAATAGGATTAAAAATACAGATTTACTGATTAAAAGTAAGATATTATGTGTATGATAACTGGATGTATGATATTTTTTTCTCTGCAGGTATATTCATTATGTTTTTGACTTGGGAAATGGTCCATCACTAATGAAGGGAAACTCTGACAAACCACTCAATGACAACCAGTGGCACAATGTGGTGATCTCCCGTGACAACAACAATGTGCATATCCTGAAAATAGATTCCCGCACTGTCACCCAGCATTCCAATGGGGCCCGCAACCTGGATTTGAAAGGTAAAGGCTATGACCAAAATGCAAGTAAATATTAATATTGTATTATGGAGCCTGAATAATGCATTGCAGGTATATAGCTACTGTATGACGACTGTATGCAGGTCACATTCTGTCACTATTCACGCAGTTGTAATCCTATATGATGAAAGAAATCCAATCCAAATGTTATTAACATTCCCAGAGAACTTTGTGTGAGAATTGTCCTGTTCTCTGCACTATTATGTGAATAGCATGTGACATAATTTCATATTTCAGCATCTACTTGAGCTTATTCCAAGGTACAGATGAATGAATAAATACTTTATTGATCCCTTACAGGAAATTCCTTGGTCACTACAGCATAAGAGGGCCGCAGTGACAGGTTGCACAGAACAGGCGCCAAACTTACATGATTTAATGATGAAATGTAATTATTTTAATAGAACAACAATCACTTTATTGGTGAGGATATGTTTATATTCTGATATCAGTCCAACAAGAAAAAGATCAGCTGTGAGGGTTTAAGCATCTATCATTAAACCCAGCATGTTTAGCATGCACCAACAACCAGGGTTGTGAAATTGGCAATAATTAATAGTTCTGAAAATGATGGACCAGCTGTTAGGAATCATCTGTTGATGAAATATTTGTCAACCACAAGTTGTCAGTTCATTGGTACTGCGAAATGTGTTCAGGTTGATTTATATGACAACAGAGGGGTAATACACTAGCTTATGACTCATATTTCCTGCTTATATTATTCTATGCTTTCAAATGAGGTTAAATCAGTACATTTTCGTACATTGTTGTTGTAATTTGATTATGTTACAACGGAATGACATGTGGCGATTAAAATGAGTAAAATGTGTTGCCTTGTGTTTCAGGTGAGCTGTACATTGGTGGTGTTGGAAAGAGCATGTACAGCAGCCTGCCCAGATTAATAGCATCGCGTGAAGGGTACAAGGGTTGCCTGGCATCTGTGGACTTGAATGGAAGACTTCCTGACCTTCTGGCGGATGCCCTCCACAAGGTGGGAGAGGTGGAGCGAGGCTGTGGAGGTGAGTTAAATTTATGACACACCTCATGCACCTCACATTATCACACCACATGCTTTAGATTATATTCACAGATGGCTGAAATTAATGTACGGTCCAATTGTCACCTCACCTTTCTAAATAAATGTTTTGAATCTGGTGGTCATCGCCATGTTGGCCTTTTGGAAAAGAAATTACCATATTTGGACAAAAGAGGTGGACCTATGGGAATAAGTGGTAGCTTATTGGCGTGGTAAATATATTCAAATATCACTTAACACAAATTTTTTTCTAGTCATGTTAGTGCAAACTATTGACCAAAACTACCGTCAAGCTGACTGTCAGTTATAAAGTGTTTTATTAAATAAACCAGAAGTCATAAAGTTCAACTTAGCAAGTGGACAAGATAACATATTGACCTGTCAATCAAATCCCAACATGGCAGAAATCCAAATTCACCTACAAGTGCCAAATTGTAAATATGTATTACCATGATAGGAAAAAAAACACATACCTGACTTGAAAATAAATGTCAGCTAATTGTGAGCATTTTTCATATAATGTTGATTGACGGTTGTAATAACCAATCACAGAGACAAAAGCATTGCATCTACTTTGATGACATATAACTACTATTACTTCCACAGAAAATATTGTCCTCATTTTAACAAAATAGCTGTGTAAGTCTACAGTTTTTCCTCAGTGTGAAACTAAAGGTCAGGGAGTCTCCAAAATCAGAAGTGTTACCTTTGAAAATGTTTCTCAGTCTGAAACACAGTAGTAGGGTATGTCACAATATGGTTCAGAGTATTCAGTATTTAGAAAATCATTGTAATTATATAATTACAATAGATGAATAAAGACATAAATTGTATGAAAAAGTAATAATAATACACAGAAAAAACTAGACTGATATATGATATATTTCTTTTGTACATTTCTCATCCAAAGAATGAGTGACTCACTGTGACAAAATAAAGCTGCATGTATTGACTCAAGACAGAGCACATGGTAAATCTACTGCCAACACCCGACAGGTCCCAGTACCACCTGCACAGAGGACTCCTGCTACCACCAGGGAGTGTGTCTGCAGCTATGGGAGGGTTTCTCTTGTGACTGCACCATGACCACATATGGCGGACCTTTCTGCAATGACCGTGAGTACAGATCTCTAATGTCCCTCTGGATAATGTAGGATGGTGGATCTGAGGGTGTGGTGATGCGCCACTGCAGAGGCCTGTCCTGGTCTAAACCATATTTACTTTGATAATTATCTGATAGACAATATTTCAAATAAAGCAAGAATATATAGCCTACCCATGCTAGACTCCTAGCGGCAGCACATGTAATGTGCTACAGTAGTAGTCTAGTTACACTCGATTCAACTTTTGGCTAGATTTCCCTGAAACTGGCCGACGAATCACGGTGAAGTATAGAGTCAGAGGGCAGGCGTAACAAAGTGACGATTCAAAGAACAACAATGGGTGGTGATTTCCTTTTATCAACGATGAGTGAAGAATGTGAGAAAACATCAACAATCTTTAAATTATTTTTACAAAAGTGACAACAGTTGTTAAGATCCATAATCCCCAATTTTGTTTAGTCATTTGTACATTTCTCCAGACTCCTCTGTGAACTTTCCAGCGTCTCACTAAAAATCCTAATGATTGTAGTACCATCCTATTGCATACAGAGGATTTGAAAGATAACCTGTTAGCCCCGCCTCCCCTGACTATGAAGCGTTCCTAGACCTGAATAGGGATAGCACAGCTAGGCTAATGAATACACACAATAAGATGTATTTACGGTATACACTCATACAGTTATTTCAAGGCTAAAATAATCAGACCTGACAGGTATCATTTTGGATTATTCCAAACTGTGCCCTTTCAGAGCCACTCACAGTGGGTGTCAGAACAGCCTGTTTTACCTGGTGGTCAAAATCACTGTTTACACCCAGAATCTACTCTGCTGAAGAAAGGCCAATAGACTGTTCTCAAAATGTATTGCTTTTTATATATTCAAGGTTGTTTTTCATGCAATCATTTGTTGTTTATTTCAAAGTAATGTCCACATAAACAAAATTATTTTCTTGCCTCATACAAACTGACTAAAATCAATTGCTGAAATGTAATCTACATACAGGGTATGCTTTGAAAATGTGTTGGCGAGTACAGTAAACTGCTAATGCAGGACATAATCAATTGATCTATAGTTAATAATCATGGCTGTATTTTTTCAGTAACGCTGGCTTTGCTTGGTCCATCTAACTCCATACAGTGTGTTTTATGAATGTCCACATAGTGCAGCCATTTCATTTATTGCTAACATGATTAACTGATTGCACAATAATTGCACTTGATATATTGATAGCAGCACATTTCAAAATGCTAGAGTGTGATTGCTGGTTTCAATATGAAGAGCCTCTTTGTCCAAAATAATAACCTTCGACTTTTACCAGAAGCTTTTCATACTTATAATAGCAAGAGATTAACATTAAGCTCATTGGTCCAGCGGTCATGGCAAATTAAACTTAATTTGCTGCAGAGTCATTTAGGATAACTGCAAGAATTGTACTTTTCTGGTAATCTTTATTGGTGTTATGCAGCATTGTTTTAAGAGAGAAAAGGATGTTGCTCTCTAAAATCTGTAAGGATCATTTTATGATAGCACTGAGGTTAACAGACCCATGTTTGCTGAAAAAAAGTACGCAGTCCATTTTATACACTTGTTATTATGGGAAGAATATACAGAATGACACCAATCATCCAATAAAACTGAAAACACGTCATCTGAAGAGTAGTAAACTGATCTATCCTAAGGGTTCTGGTTGAAATAAGCTGTAAATAACCTATTCACTTAAGTAGGTTTTCAGTAGATGGCTGTTAATACGAATTACCTATTACAACTTGATGTGAAAACCCTGCTTTCTTTATTCATTTGTTTTAAGAGCCTCTCATTAATCTATTTGAACTTAGTGCTGAGAACTTAAATACACAGCCAAATGTGCTTGTTGCTGTTATGTATTGATCTTATATAAAAATCAATACTTTGTCCTCTGTAGTCTTTATCTATTACATCCCTTACTGTCCCTAGACTGTGGGCCAGGATGAAATGTACATTACGTTTTTCAAGCTGTTTCTTGCTTTCTGCATAATCAATAGTACAACACACTGGACAATCCTAGGGAGCTGCAGTTCAGTGTGTTCATTGTGTGCTATCGTAAATTAGGTAGCATTCTTTACAGCAAGCCAGCAATGACACGGTAATAGTAGGGTAACGGTCTGATAATGCAGAGGTAAATCTTAATTAATACTGTGCAGTTACCTAAATACTAACTAGGTAATAGCCTGGTTAATAGTGTGTATATGCGAGTAATATTACACAGAGAAAAAGAAATCAAAAGCAAAAAGCTTTAAAGACAAGAACAAGGTCAAATTATTACACTACCAGTCAAAAGTATGAACTCAGCTGCTTTTTCTTTATTTTCAGCAGTGTCACATTGTAGATTCTAACTGAAGGCATCAAAACTATGAAAGAACATATATGGAATTATGTAGGGTTTTTTTTTTTTGAAAGACACAATTCAAAGGATGTTTCATGTTTTATATTCTTCAAAATAGACACATTTTGCTTGTATTAATGCTTTGCACATTCTTGCCATTCTCTTGATGATCTTCATGAGATAGTCACCTGAAATATTATCCAACAGCCTTGAAGGTGTTCTTAGTGATGCTCAGCACTTACTATCTGTGGTCCATTTAAATAAGAAGGCATTTGATATATTATTTGATTATATTATACATATATATATATATATATATATATATATATATATATATATATATATATATATATATATATATATATATATATATATATATATATATATATATTACTCACACTTCAGTGGGCATAGCAGCACTGGAGGCAAGGAGGGTGAAGTGTCTGACCAAGGACACAAAAGCACATGACCGAGCAGGATTCAAACCACCAACCCTTCATTTATTGAAGGATCTGTTCTACCTCCTGAGCCATGGCTGTATGTGAACAACCATCAGGAGGACTCTTTGCCTGTAGTGCGCACATGTGGTGGCTATCCAGTTCTGATGTCCTCCGCCAGTAACCATTCGAAAATTCAGTCTATTAATAAATCTATGTTCAGGCATCAAATATATTGTTGGTCTGGTGTAAAAATAAATGTTTTTCATGGCTGGACCATTTTTTTTCCTGTTAGACTTAAGAACATTTCTCTCTCAACTAAACAAATACTGTGACAAAAAAGAAAGAAAAATTCCAAGGCACTCTCTTATAAGTGAAGATAAAAAAGCCTTTATTAACTTGGCTTGGTTACAAAAACCTATAAAAAATCATATAAAAACCCCAACACGTTTCGGCATCATAGCCTTCATCAGGGAGTCAGCAAACAAATACTGTATCAGTTTTCTTTTTACAATGTGTAATCAAGGCTACTTCTTACTATTTATGTAGAATTGTTCATGTAGGTGCATGTAGTAGCCTATTTCCATTTTTAAATATTAGAAACTGACATCAAATAGCCATTAGAGTGTTTAGAATAAAGAGTTTTGTAAAAACCAGAGCAGTGAGTCACTCATCTGGTCTCCCATGGTGGGAAAACAAACGCCACAGGACCTTTGACCAAAGCATCAGCAAGAGATGACATGGGATGAGAACTGCTAAGAAAGAAATTTTAGAGTCAGAGAACGTGAAAAAGTCATATGCACTGTTGTTGTTTTCACCACTGGATACAGCTCTAAATGAGAATAATGGAGTTTGATGAAGAAATAATAATGTTTCTTCTACATGGGTGAGTTTGATTATGAGGCTTATGAAGATCTGACGTTATTATCCGACCCTCTGAAAGGGGTTTTGGTTCCATTTGTTTGTTTGTTAAAACTATCAAGAAAACTGGTGGTTGAATTCATACCAGATTTAGTTTTCTACGTTGCCAGTGACCCAGAATTGATCTCATTACATTTTGGGAAGAGTTGGTCACATTTCCTCTTTTTTCCAGGATTTTTTTAAAACCTTCCTGTGTACTTACTTATAATGGGTGAAATATGTGCAAAGGGGCAGGGTGTGTTGTGCTTGGCCCCAGTTGTTACGTAATGTTATGTTCACTAGTTTTCTTTTTGTTTTGTTTTGGGGGGGGGGGGGGTTTACCTCCACCAAGGAGGTTGTTTTTGCCAGTGTGTCTGTCTGTCTCTCTGTTAGTTAACAAGATAACTAAAAAACCTATGGACAGATGTTGATGAAATTTTCAGGCTAGGTTGGTAATGGGGAGATCTAGAAAGGATTAGATTTTGGTAGTGATTGGGTGGGGGGTCTACCTTGGCGGAGGTCTGCGCTCTCAGAGTGCTTTTCTAGTTTTAACTGCAACAGTTCTGACCTTATTTGAATGATTCCAAACACATCTTTAGTGTAGATATCAGCAACACAAACAGTATAGAAAACAGAGGTTATTGGGAGTTTCATTACCTCCGCCAAGGAGGTTATGTTTTTACCAGAGTTTGTTTGTCTGTCTGTTAGTTAGCAAGATAACTCAAAAAGTCTTAATGAAATTTTCAGAATGTGTTGGGAGTATCACAAGGAACGTGGTGGTGATCCGCAAGAGATCCTGGACTTTGAAATGTATTCTCCATTTACTGCAATGTAAAATTTCAAAGTGATCCAGGATCTCTTCCAGATCACCACCAAAATGTAATCATTTGTTCCTTGTGACACTCCGAGCACATCCTGATAATTTCATCAAAATCCATCCATAGGTTTTTGAGTTAACCCTTCCCCCGGATCACCACCAAAATGGAATAATTTCCAGATGCTAACTAACAGACAGACAGACAGACAAACTCTGGCAAAAACTAACCTCTCTTCATTCAAAGGGAGTGCTTTTCTAGTTGTGACTGTTTTCTGTAAAATACAGCTAAAGTAACAGAGCTAGAATGTATGCTACAATAAGTTATGTAATTTTTTAAAGCCAATTCTACCTGGCTGTGAAGTGGAGGAGGAACACTTGATAATAAACTGGTAAACAATGAGTTTTATCCATAATTCAGTGAGTGATGCAGTCTGTGGGTACATAGCATTAGTTCATTGGTGGTTCTGGTATTCTTGTGTGTGTTCTACTGCATGACTTCCCTCTGGAATGTCGATACTTCATTTAACCCTGTTAATCTGAACATCAAGATGCATGCAAGAGGTGATTCCTTGTCACGACTACTAAGCAACAGACTGTAGAAAATAGAACAGTCCTTTACAAAATAAGAAAAGAAAAATAGCTGTACCAGGCTAGTTATTTCTTTAGTAATTCTATTTTATTACTTAATCATGTCTTTATTGTCACATTACTGCTGAGCTGTAAAGTGCTCCCACATTCTGTCATTATCTTAAACATTTGATTTCATACTAAAACAGTGCTATAACAAATCTTTGTATCGTCTTTAAGAGGATTTAACCTTGTAATTCTAACCACATCGATTAAATATGTCCCAGTTCTTAGAGATTACATGTTCCTCTGCAGTCCTCAGGCCACAGTATAAGTATCCTCCTTACAAATAATAGGCATTGTTTTGAAGGAAAACATAAGGCTCTGGATTTTAGCATTTCGTTGAGGCACATCACAGCATCTATGCCAGAATTTTGAATATGTTTTCTGAAATGGATGCCTAAGGCTAAACCTTGAGACAAAGTGTTGTAGACATGAATGTGTTACAATAATATTTTGTTGCCAGAGACAGAGGCAAGATCTGGCTGCACAGTGGATACTACTGCATGCAGACGTGCTGATTTCCAATAATTAAAACACAGTGCTTCTGTCATAAATACAAATTTGTAGACAGCAGCTGAGAAAATATTTATATTTTATTCTAGTCAAAATTCTCTTTCAACTCTTATTTCTTCTCCAATTGTATTCTTACCAGGGGTGCTCAGAGACTGCAGGTTTCTGTAATTGGCTAGTCATTACTTCCACTAATTAGGTTAATATTATATTAAGTATTTACTTTACAGACACCTAAAAGTATAGACTTTTAGGTTCCTGGAAAAATTATTTCAAATCTTCAGTTAAGGAAAACAAATGTTCCAAAATGCTGTGCTGCCTTAAGCAGTTATACAAAACCATAAGAATATGCATTTATCGTGTAAATCTGTTTTATAAGAACACACACAAGGATGCAAAGATGCTTGTTTCACCTGCAAAAGGGGTTTTGTTATTGAGGGTTTTGGAATGTTTCACAACAGCCAGCGAGGAGACTCTGGACATTTGGTTTATTTCAACAGCCTATATCACCTTTAGTACAGTATAGAATGAATGGCACAAAATAAATATACAGCAACTGAGATAATAACCTACTTGTTTAATGTTGGATTTGGGGTAAAGAGGTCAGTGTTTGCATGAGTATTGGATTTCTTGCCTGAAAATGGAGCTTTAAGTGAATTATTATTTAACCCATAAAGAACCATTGTTATTTTTGTGGCAGTTCTCAAATGAATTTTACTCTAGACTTGACCTTTGTTAAATAATTGATCACTATTTATTTTAATATTGTGCTTTGTATTTTTAGCTTTTTTCCTGTATTTAGCTTTTTTTTTTTTTTTTTTTTTTTTTTTGAAAACCATGTATTTTCTTATTTTTAATTTACTGATCATGTCGATGTCCATAATAGCTCTGATTAACGTTACAGATTATTGTATCAGATACAGAGTAAAAGTAGCTTTTTCAGCATAAAATATCAATAACTGAATATAAAAACAAGTGTCTCCACCATTAATATTGACCAAACTGCATGGGTTTTACTGGTGAATCAATGTTGGTAAAAATTACAGTGTTTCCACGGTAACTAGGGAACCTCTGAAAGTGCAAATGGGTCATTTGATGACCAGTGACAAGACGACAAACCACATTTTACTCCAATTATTTAATATATTCATAGCATTAGGGATTCAGAAGTTATTAAACATATTTGATCAGTAGAATATTTTAGTTATCAGTTGCTGTTTGGATCTTTATGTGTGTTCATTTAAGACATTCTTGCCTTCTGATCCTAAAAAGGAGGAAAAAAATTACTTATTAGCACTGCACATTTAGTGAACAGTTGAGTAAAAGTTAACATAGCTGTGACCAACCAATTAAAACTGTATTGACTAAGACTCTTAACAGTAGATTTTATGGATTGCTTTAAAATGATCAAATCCACTGCACACACACAGTTGGAGAAAAGCTTTAGGATAAATGTCAACATTTTCAGGAATATTAAACCGAAATTAAACATAATCATTGCTTTTTTGAGAAAAACACAATTTCATGTTAGCGTTTTGGTTTTCATCAAGCTGCGGTGAGAGAGGACTCTCAATCATGAGGGTGGTAAATGGCACGGCTAGTTGATATCAAAGGTCAAACCAATACATCAGTCCACCTCTGAGGAAATAACAAACCTCATGCTTCACATTGAGCCTTCACAAATGAAAAATGTGACAAAAAAGTAATAACAAATATTTAAACAACATATTTTGTAACCATCAGTTATTGGCTGCTGGTAACAAAGACTGTTTCATCAGCTATGCCACAATCTGCTGTTTGTTTATCACATCAACATTAAAGCCAAACAAATAATTGTCTCCTCCCTCCTTTTGTCATTTTCCACGTCTGTGCTCCACTTCATGAGGACTGAATGTGCTTTGCTCTCTGATTAGAGTTTTTTGACAAATTTCCAATGCAATAAACTGATGAGAAACAGTAAAAAGTTTGTGAAAGAAATGCCACCCTTTGAGTTGGTTTGTGCATCTTGTAATTGATATTCACATATAGAAAGCAATTTACTAAGACTGTTACAAACATCTGCACTAATTACCTGTAGGTCAGTGTTTCATCACTGAAATCGCCGAGGTAGGTAATGATGTTCTGAGCTCAATTTTGTAGTGCTTCCTTCTGTAAACATATGGAGAGTGTAATTATTGATTAACCTCAGCTATTACACAAGATTGTTTTGGCATATTCATTACCTGCCAGCGTGTATATATTGAGATGTTTTTATGAGCATTTTTAGGTTTCGCAAATTTTGGGAAAACAATCACAAAATATTGTGAATTTTATTCTTGGAAGAGGTGTCAAAGGTTATGGATCAATAAAGACTAAATGTAAATGACAGCAAACTAATTCATGGAACAAATGCTAATTAAATGTAATTAACTCCATCTGCATGTGTCGACTGATGAAACTGTGAAGCAAGAAAACGTAATAAAACATCAACATATGTTAAGAGCTACAGAAACAAATGTCACGCAAAGGTTTTGACAAACCACAGCAAATTATAGAGATGAATCTGTATGTGTCTGTGTCCACTAGTGGTTCAGTGGACAAAGCTTACAAATATTCAGGTTTTTTTTGGTTTTTGATTTACAGACTTATGCTGATGTTACTGTAGTGACATTATATCTAATCAGTTTTACCCAATGTTATATTAAATATTGAGTTACTTTCATGTATATATATATATATATATATATATATATACATATATATATATATATATATATATATATATATATATAATTTGTTTTCATATTTTTGCATATATTTTAGATATTTTATCACATTTCTGTGTGGGTTTTTTGTATTTCTGTATTGTTTTGGATTTTTCATCACTTTTTTGTGTTAGTTTATTTTTTGAGGGCAGTTTTAGCATGTTTTGTATATTTTTGTGTTTTGTGGGAAAATTGAGTAAACCCCCCCCCCCAATCTGATTCATTAATCTGACCATGAAGGTAATGACAAATCAAACATTGTGGAAACGAGTGTGATGGCCACTGATAATTGTTTCCGTTTCATTAAAATATGCAACCAATACTATGTACTCATGCTATTTATCTTGACAAACCAACTTTTCTATTTACATAACAGATGGAAAACAGTGCATACATTTCCATTTTCTTTGCTAGTATTCAGAAAATTCTGTTTATATTTGTATTGCATTTGGAAGGAAACCTGATTTGTGTGTTAGTGTTAATGAGATTCAAATTACTTGTGAACAGTTTGTGAGAAAATAACAATTCACATTCACAACATTCCAGTCTGATAACTGTTATCATAACAGATCACTTGTCAGGCGATGAATTTTAATACTGTTATTATGTCTGGAAAACGGCCCAACCCAGGCGTTATTTTAATTAGCAACTGACATTATGAGATGTGGCATCAAAATCAGGGCCTCAAAACAGGCTGGTTTTCTGTTAAATCAACGCCGTTATAGGAGCACCCTTTTCTCACGTCACATGTAACTACCCCCTCGTGGACAACATGTGCACCCCACACATTTAACAAACACATGGAACTGCACCTGACAAGGCTTTACATAACCACAGACAGCATCTATCTTCAGAGGGGAGGCCCACCTTCACCAGTAATCTGTAAGTCAATGTTTCCTTTTGAATTGTTTAATTCCTGTGGAAGTCAGACAGACTGTAAATTGTGCTTGTAGCCTGTGGGCATGCAGGCAGGGTACAGTAACATTGCTCTCGACAGCAGCTGTCTCCTCTTCCTATTTCATATGTCACTTACCAAGCACTGTATCCAGTTTTCATTTTATGTGTGACAAAACTACAATGGTTTTGCATTTCCTCAAAAGAGCTGGGTGAAGTTTACATTATGCAGCAGAAGTTAAAATTATCAAGGGATTTTAACTCGATGTCATATCTTTTATGTAGACCAGAAATTACACTACATAATGTTCAAGCTAACATCATGCCTGTTTTCCTTCCCGCATCTCCAGGACAAGATGATATTAAAGCTGTGTTGCGTGAAGAGTTATGTCTAAAACTAATATGTAGTGTATGGTGTAGAAAAATTCTAGCGTACTTCCTTATGGTGTAATGAGCTATACTTTTGGTAGAAAATGAAATAAGAATGTTCAATCATAGTCCATTTTTCCTTTGACCTTCATTTCAGGTGGAGTCGATCACAGTTGTAGTCCCAAAAGCCACAAGGATAATCCAGGATAGGGGTTCAGACTTAATCTCTCGCTCCGGGACCGAGGCTCAAGAAAACATATTGCTTTTTTATAAGACGTTGACCGAGCAGGCATAGGCTTATTAGACATTTATAGGCCTTGATCATATAAATTAAATGGTCTGGTCCAGTTCTTAGGGAAACTGAGAACAGCAGATGTGTCATTAAAAACTCATCTGACATATGGATAATGGCGCCTCTTTGCCTTTGTGAGGTGGAAACACATTTTAATGGTGGATGTATTAAACGGACTGTATTTTTAAACACCATTTCGTCTTCAACACAGTTTTGTTACCAGACTGTAATAATAACATATGGTTTATTTCTTTGTAGTCTAATAATTAATACTGACTGGCTACAGACTATAAACAGATTTGAGGGGAAAAGATGCATTTTGCCATTAAGAAGAGCATCTAGTGGAGAGATTATTAGAGTCACAGCTACTTACCTCACAGCCAGTTCATTGTCGCAGTCGCTCTGATGCCAAATTCTCTACATCTTGTACAGATTTACTCATTACTTGTGCCTTTGAAAATCTCGAAGATGGTTTCCAAAAAGTGGGACAGCCTTCATGCATGCAGGAATTCTTCACAGGAAAGTTTGACCTTCCGCTGATTCACTACATTTACCTTCAGGAGTCAAGTCTTTCCACAATTCCACTCTGCACATAGCAATGGAGTAAGTGCATTTTAGCGAACATATCCACTTATATGGTGTTACACCGTCATAAACTGCAGTTTACATCTGTATCATCTCTGTGTCTGCGTCTCTGAGTTTCTTCATCTTTTTTTTCAGCATTCATGTTTTATGGTTAAGTTATAAACATATACCTATTTTAAGAAGTTACTAAATGTAACAGCTATTGCTTAACCCCTAAAGATATAGACTATTTCTGTGGCAACATGTTAATGAATTTTCCTCTATATATAACCTTTTTCCGCATGATATATGGTCATTTATTGTAGTATTACCCTCTGCATTTTGCATTTTTACATGAAAATCTAGTATTTTCTGTTTTGTGCACTGATTGTGCAGATATTCATAAAATGTTAGAATGAGTCTAAGGGTTATTTTATCAAAACATAGAAAACTAAAGCTAAATGCACTTTACCGGCATGTGTACAACCACTGTGGTTTGTTAAACTGCATGTGTTTTATTTATTAACTGCATAAGTTGACAGCGTTTTCATATTCAGTGTGGAGCCTCTGAGAAACCAAATGGGTCATATGTTATTTTGTTGAAAAGTTGAAAAACTCAGATTTAAATACATTATTTAGATGTATTAATAGCGTGACTGGTTAAAAGGTTATTACACTTCTTAGATCGGCAGATACTTTTGGTCACTGGCTGAGGTTTATTAGCCTGACTCACGTCATCTGGCTGCGTTTTGTTACATTCACACAATCATCATCAGGTTTTCTTCAAAAGGAAGGAGCCAATCAGTGTCACTGGATGGGACTACCCCATGACTGGGCAGCATTGTACCTGGTGTGACATGGCTTGAGTTCAATGTGATTGGCTGAAGCAGTATGTCAGTCAAGATCATGGACAGATTCTTCATCTAATCACATGCAAGGATTTGAAATAAGGCCCCTCCTTTGAAAATGTATCGGTTGTGGGAGGGTCCCAGATGGTATCGTGAGATTAATTGTGATTGTGTGTGTATTGTGAGATACCATCTGGCGACAGTCAGGTTAGAGGTTTATGGCTTATGAGTGAAAA
Source organism: Siphamia tubifer (assembly GCA_020466265.1). Lineage (NCBI taxonomy): Eukaryota > Metazoa > Chordata > Actinopteri > Kurtiformes > Apogonidae > Siphamia > Siphamia tubifer. The sequence goes on from CM035796.1 coordinate 20,786,413, forward strand.
TGATTCTACCAAATGTCATGAAAATCTGTGGGTTTTGCATCATTTGGCTAAAGAAACACAATGTCCCTGGCAGATATATTTATACTTTTTATGTACATGTTATAATTGAATCTCCTTTGAGACCCATTACAGAACACAGTAGCGGCTGCATGTACTGATCAGATCTATCCGATTCAGATTGATCATTATGTACAGATAATTATTATGACCACACCTTTCATTTGGAAACGTTTGGAACTCTCAGTTTTATTTATGATACAACATTTTATGTACCTTGTGTTGTTGGTAATAAGAAATAAATTAAAATAGATTCAGGTTGTTGTTATAACTGTGGTTCCTGATATAGTCTCTGTATCTTGGGGTTAGAAGTAGCACAGGTTTTTCCACAATCAGCTGCTCATTGTTGTGCTTCACAGGATCTGACATGAACACAGTATTAGTGTGATTGTTGCCTCCAGCCTTCCTGTGCAGTTTCTTGAATATGAAAAGCTGATGGAAATTATAAAATTGTCTTACCACAGACTCATCACACGTTATTTCACTTAACAAGGGAGGTTTAAGTCATAGCGCTTTTTCGTAGTTTTCCATTAGATGAACTGTACGTATGTAGAATTTGCACTTTAAAATATTACTAAAAAATACCATTGGAGTGTTCAGAGTAAAGAGTTCTTTAACCCTTGTGCGGTCCTTCGGGTCAAAGTGACCCGGTGGCTCACAAATGTACCTTTTTATACGTACTGTAGGATGCCATTGCTTACTACTGAAAACAGTAATATATCCTTGGGGGGTGGGGTGATGAGTCTATGGAATTGAACTTTGGAATCTGGGTTTTTAAGACCCGATTGTAGGACACAGCCAGTGTGCCTTTTACGAAGGACCGCACAAGGGTTAATGCATTAAACTTGGACTGAATTAATTTACAGCCATGGTCCGATGTGTCACTGTGGTTGTATGTGGCCACTAGAGGGAGTAATGAGTCACTGCTAATCTGACATGACGGTGAAAACTAAAAACAAGGCCTGGTTGATGGTTAGAGCCAATTAGACACAACTTTGAGCATTAATGAAAGTGACAAAGTGATGAAGTAGAAGCTGTTCTTGCTCTTGTTTTCACCACTGGACTTAAAATGCTGTGTTTCTGCTGTACTGGTTAGTTTAATTATGAATGTTGTGAAAGTCCATCCATCTTTTACTGAACCGTTTATTCCTCATAAAGGTTATGGGATTACCAGAGACTATTCCAGTTACCTATGGGCAAAGGCAGAGAGATTATAAATGCATTGACTGACATTTCTAACTAAACTGACAGTTATTCCCTTATTTTAATCATGTAAATTAACAACAAAAACTGTATAGCAAATAGAGATGAGTTCAAACAGACCTGTAATGTAAACTATCAGCATTTTGAAGGTGGAAAAAAGATGCAGTTATTTTGACAGTATCGGTTTTTGTTTGAAGGGTATGTACAAACAATGAGCATCAGACATCATTCAGTGATACAGACTGATGAGATGTATCATTCATTTGTTGGTGATTTTCAGACGCATGAGTGATTTCTGGTACACATCCTCCCTATGCTGTTGATAGGCTGGGATGTCAATATTATGTATTGCCCCTTTAAGAGGAAATTATTTCACAGCACATGGAGCACCAGCCTCAGATAAGCAAAGACACACAGTAGACTATTAAACTGCTTTTCAATAGGAATGATTCTGTTACAGACTTCTTTTGTATTAGTACAAGTGATTTCCTCAGTATTTATGCCCTAAACCATATATGGCATGGAATGCACAGTGGCACATCATCATGCCTGAATGGACTTCCTTTACTAACAGGCTTCAGAACAGCATGATAATATGGTCTCCTTTCAAGCACAGTACTATAAGTAAGATCTTAGGATTTTTCATCAGTTAGCCACAGTAATGGTCTTAGCCACCTGGCTCTGTCAGCTTTGTTCAATACAGAGACTGTGAAACCCATACTGTAAATGATCATCTCTGCCAACTCTTTGCTCTGTGTGAGTCATATGGACATCTTCCCTGAGCCCATGGCTGCTGGTATAACTCCCCATAGCTACATTATAGAAGCTGAAAAAAAGCTTAAGTGCTGTGTAATTGTCTGAATGACCTGATAATGGTTAACCAGTGACTGTCATGAAGAATTTCGTAAAGCATGTAATTTTTTGACAAAAAAAAGTATTTTATTATATTTTATATATGAAAAAAAATACAGAAAATACAAGGATATTCTTTATTTAAATATATTGCAACATGGTATGACTGAGTGTTCACAACTTTTTTAGCCTTTTAGGCACGAGTGGTACATGTTTGACATTTACACAGATATAAAGTGAAGTTAAGCACCTAAGGGAGTAATATTCCTCCTGACATATTTTTGTTTCGGTGTCCTTTCTGTGTCTTACATCTATGTAAAAGGCATCTGTGTAGTCTTATTGGTTGTGTTTTAGTGTTTCTGACCTCTCTCTGAAGGCTCATATTTGTTTCTAGTTCTTATTCTCCAGCAAATTACCAGCAGACAGGGTCATTAATAGATTTGAGCATTTTTAAGTCTTCTCAATGACATTTGATAGGGTACCACACGACTAAGAATGACACCAACAAAGTGATGTATAATGTTTATTGAGATAAGGATGCATTGCTGCACTGATTGTGTAAAAAAACACAATTGTCAACTATCAATAGTGCCCGTCCATATTTGGATTGACAATGAAAGAGATTTCAGCTCATCTGACCCAATTATTTTGATAAATGGCATAGTAGAGCAAAAATTTAAGAAGGGATTACCGTAATAGATGGTTTCTAGCAATATACTAAACTGAAACCATCAATTTCACATGTATTTAATGGAGCATAAATGGTGATGGTCTGAGTTAAACAGGCTGAGGGGACAACAAAAAGAATGTCTTCACTTTCATAATTTCTCTCTGTCAACTGTCAAAACAAAGAAAGAACAGCATCAAGCACAGTTCTCATTCAGCACTAAGCTGAACTATATATATATATATATATATATGAAGTGAAATGTCACAAAAGAATTGTATTACTTTTCACCACCTAGTGACTCCCTGAAGTGGTACCTTAGCAAATTGCAAATTGAGCACTTTGATTAGTATGATTAAGTAATGTTAATATTTAAAATTACACAAGCATTACAGCGAATTGAGAAACGATTATAATGTGAAAATAAACAATCCATCTTTGTGCAATACCACTGCAGCTATCAGGAAATGGAAACCGTGGTTTCTTACTGGTGACAGAGTCTCTGTAATGTCTAAAGTAGTCTGGAGGCTGACTGGTTTGTGTGCATGTAAGAGCAACATCCCATTTGATTTTGGCCATGTGCCATCCAATTTAGTAGCTTTCCCTTTCCTTTCTATATCTTTACTGCCACCATTAACTAACGGCAAAATGGCACAATACATCAAACACCTTGACAACATTTCAGCTACCATTGTAAATCACTGTACAAGGTATATTCATTTACTGCAAGAATAGTTTTCCCCATTCCTAATATGTATAACCGACTGCATTAACACTACAATGTGGGAATCAAATGAAACAGAATTATTTGGCTTGGATTTCCTCATTATCTCAAACAAAGCTTGCTGTCCCAGAGGTGACACCTTCAAATTGTGATTTTTTGTTTGTTTGTTTCTCTTTGATTTGGATGCCATATCCTAACGGATGAAATTTCAGGTTGTTTTCTAATTATCTAAAAATCCCTTATATTTGGCAGGATTTATGAAGTCTTCCAGCTGACTCAGTATACTTTCAGCCTCATTACACATTTGTTATACTTCTCCCTGCAAAGGTTTTAAGGACTTTCAGCAAGTCAAGAAAAACAACCCACCAATTTCTACTTTTAACTTAATTAATGTATCGGACATCAAAACAAATTAAATACACATTTTGCCCATTGAATATCAGCCTGAGACTGCCATAGTGATACAATTATAGCCTTTTACATTATCACATATTCATAAGAATGAAGCAAATATGAAGTCACTGGTGTGAGTGTCTGTCTTCCTCATGCTGTGTTATTTTGTCAGTGTGTTAGTAATGTTCTTCAAGAGATTCCTGCCCTGTCTACACTAATACATGTACTTTTCTACTTTAGAATTCCATCTCCCACACACATACACATACTTAGATGTAGATAATACTGAATGGAGCAAAGTAAATGCTCCATACAGGTGACTTTGAGCAGCAATGACATAGTTAATTTACCTTGTGTTGTGTTATTAAGGGTTGTGTTGTTGAAATGTATTGTTTATATTTTATAGCTTTAGCCATTACACTGGTACTAGTCTGTCTCCCAAATGTGTCTGTGCTGATTCTGATTTACTGCCTGTTATGTACAGACTTACACACTAACATCTCTATTTGATGTTTCAGGTGCAGATTAATTACACAAAACAAATGTGCAATTCAGCGTGTGATGCCACTGTTTATGATAAATTGCATTTATGAGTGAGCAAGTGCACAGTTTTGCATGTCCTCATTAGTGTAGATATGACATTAATGATACTGTATATGTTGTTGTAGTGATGTAACATGGAATACAGGGGCACTTCACTATTTATATGCAGCAAAAGAATGATCTCCATGATATTAATGTTGAAGAATAATCAATTTCACCAATCGCATGAAGTTGTTGCCCTCATCCCTCCCTCGAAACCAACAAAAAGTGTGGTACTTTACCAACAGACCCTATAATGTATTGAAAATGAAAAAAACAAACAAAACATTTAAATAAAAAAAGCACTCAGAGCACAGACTCCACCCCCTGAAAAACACCAAGCTTTTATCACTTGTTCCTTGTGTCAGTATTAAGTTTTCCTGAAAATTTCAGCCAAATCCATACATAACTCTTTGAGTTATCTCACTGACAAACCACAAACAAACACTGGTGAAAACATCGTAATCAAATATCAGAGTAATCAAATATCTGCAAAAAAGCACTGTGAGAACAGCCTCAAGTGTAAGTAATATACAGTATATAAATAAAAAAAATAATAAATAAATAAAATCAGAAATTGACCTTTTTGTCAGCTCTATAAAACCACAATAAGACATCCTCATGCTTCTGTATTCACTGGTCTTGATTAATACATAGCTTTTCAAAATGCTACCAAGCACCAATATTTCAGCAAAAACTACAGCTAGCCAAAAGAAAGAAAAATAAAATGGATTCAGAGCAGCACATTATCACGTCTCACAGGATGCTGACAAAAGCTGTCGATATATTCAAAGTGAGAATAAGGTTGGAAGGGAACTGAGTCAAACTATGTGACAACCAGCCCAGGCTTCCAGCCCAGTGTCTGACTTTCTGACGATATGACTGGAAGCTGAATTTAGCCTGAACGTCTTTGCTAACTGGATAGAGTTTAGAGAGTGGTTTGCTGTCATCACACACAGGTCACTTTAGTGTATTTGCCTCAGTTCAGTGTACCAGAGTTAAGGCTCAGTTCATAAATAAGTGGTTTGGCAGAGCCAGTGGAGCTGTCCAGGGTTACTGAAAGGGGATTTTAATCCTGACATGCTGAATTAGCATTTAACCGTTTGCTTAGTTGTGCATGATCACTTATTTGTGCAGCAACAATGAAAGGATGAGGCTAATGTAAAAATATTGTATTAGTCAATGAAATGATGTTTTGGAAAATACTGAAAATGGATTATTTTCTTTTTTGTTTTCTTAATCCAACACGAAAAACAAATATATGCCTGGTTTATATAGGACCCAGTAGACTCCTTCACATTAATCTCACAACTACTTTGTTTTCTTCTTAATTTTAGTTAAGTTAGTTAATTGAGTCCGTTATGTGAGTCCGTTATGCGAGTCCGTTATGTGAGTCCATGTAATGCATATTTATTTATTGTCAGGATAAATATCAAAGTAGTATTAATAGCTTAAGGTGCCCTGTGCACATCACCAGAAACCATAAATCGTTCATTATTGAAAGCCACTAGACATATCTTGTCTGACCTCTTGCCACCTGGGCAAAGTGTCATGGATGATCATAATTGAATGCACACTAATATCTCATTAGAATGCAAACGGACATGGTCTGTGCTAAGATATGTTTAACAGATTGAAAAATACAAGCCACACTGCCAGTTTCACTCAGATATGCGACAGGTTATTTCATGATTAGTCATGGTCTCTTATGACTCACCCTGCAAACACTCAGTGGTAGAGAGGGAGTTCAATCTTCTGCCAATGTCACACTGACTAACAGTGTTAGGAAAAATATCCAAACCTCTGTAATGTACACTTCACCAGCTCTGTCCGCAGAGGAGTTCAAACCACAGTTACATTGACTGAGATCGGAAGTACAAGATTAAATCTGGCATGTCTGCAACCATTTTTCCATGTGAGTGATAGTTTACTATGTTCTTTTATGGTCATGCAGACCCTTTCTAAACCTGTTTTCTTGTGTATAGGGTATTATTATTTGAATCACTGGTGCTTGATTGTGAATTATAGTACTTGTTCCACTGACCAGACAGTAGTAGCTATATGACAACAAACTGACCCTTCTATTGTATTCAACTACAATCAAAAAGATTTTCTGAGTTTGAGTTAAGTATAAATACAGACAGAAGGTAATGATCAGCAAGTCTCATAAAGTCACAATAGTTACAACAATTAGCATTTTTTGTCATCAAATTACCTTTATTTTTCTCAGGTTAAACATTTTCACTGATCAAACATCTAATATGTTTTCTGTTTTCACACAATGCGTTGTGTGGTTTGTTAAATGTCAATTGCACCATTATTTTAAGCAAAAAAAAAAAAAACCTTATCCCATTTTGCCTATGGTGTGACAGCTCAAAAAGGTAGTGCCAAGAACAGAGAGCATTTGGTAGAAGTGAAGGTTTTTCTTCACTTGGGTTAATTTATTTGGAACAACAGAGGAAGACGTTATCAGAACTGATGAATTGCAAAACATCCCACATTTTCACCTGCCTTGTTTCTGGTCCTGAGATCATTAACGGAAAGAGCACATTGACATATAACATAACAGAGTGTCCAAGGGGCTGAAACAGAGATTTCAAAAACACTGGCAACCAAAAAAACCACTGTGAAATAAATGAATTCGTCAGCTTAATAGCATTCAGAGCCATCGTTCTGTACCTTTATAGAGGTATCTTGTAGTGTTTCATCCATTTTACAACCTTGGTTTAATAAACAACAACCTGCCAACTGCCTAGAATAAATATAAATGTGTTTGAGCAAAAAGAGTCTTGGGGATCATTAGAGGGCCATGCTATGACAACTACAAATATCCTGATCCATCTGCTTTATGTCATGCCATGTACATTCATCACCTCTTTGCCCCCCTTCATCTAACTCCATATCCACAGTGGTATCCAGATGCCTTTTTGGGAATTTGCACAATATAATGATTTTGAAATATTTAAAGACGACTAAAATTGTTGGTACTTGTTATCCACCAACATGTTCTATGTTGGTGGATAACAATGTTCTATGTATGTTCAATGTTCTACTCCTACTGACTCTACTTAGTCATTACTGATGTTTCCTGTTAGCAGAGTTCTTGTACCCTAATCAGTGCCGAATCTGGCACTACACTGATATTTGCTGTTTTTGGTAGATTATATTAAAATTAAACTCTTGTATCTGTAAATATATTTGTCAATTGCTACTACCTAGAGGGCTGAACAAATCCACTAAAGCTTTTTCTGGATTGAAATCATGCTAGTTTGCACTGCTTCATAAAGCTGGCACTAAGTAGCAGCTGTAACACAGACCTCTAAACATTGCACAGATTTGTTCTGTCTTGTATGCCTGATTCGATATCAGTTCACTCATCACCCTATAAGCCAAACAAACTGCTTCTCTCTAAGTCTACATTAGCAACCCGCAACTAGGCACAGTGGCTCTGACAAACTTTCAGGACTAGGGACAATACAGAAACATGCAAATCCAACACTCGAAGATTAGATCAGTGTACTGTTTTATTCTGCACTTAGGGGAGATGTCAAATATGGATTAACCAGGTTGAAAACCTCATTCACAGCTAAATCCATCTAAGATAAAACAATAGTCCTATATTGGACTATTGTCCATCAGCTATGTAATTAATACTAGCTAGTTCAACTTGCTGGACGTCTGAATGGATAATAATTGATTGTATATTTTTCTTTCTACCTGCTTCTTGTCTAAGGACAGGCCCTGCTTATATCTAAATCTATTCTTTGCTAAATATTGGCTTTTCACATTTAGTTTTGTTGTGGCAAACCTGTGCAAGTCTTCGGGCATGATGTTGTGCTTTCATTAGATCTAGGATATGGATTAAAGCAAAGGTATGGGGGTAAATAGAAAAAACAAATGGTCAGGATAACTTAAGCCTAATTAGGTTTTTTTAGGCATTCATATTGTTTGTATATATTTGTTCTGCACATAAACTGTCAAGATGAGGGGTATAAGCTTGTATTTCAGTATTACATTCCTCTCAATACTCTCTTAACAATTGATGTGTGAATATAGATCTCACATACACATTGTAGGCATTTCTGTCTCCTTATTTATAAAATTACAAAACTATTTTTTTTTTATAAGATTTTACCAATGGCCTTTGGAAAATGTGATATCACTGAAAATGTATGGTGATTTCACTGACATGCTGGATGTTAAAGTTTGCCAGACGTGTCATTTTTCCAAGCTAAAAAAGACCAGACAGTTCAGCTTATTTTGACTCAAACCTTTTCAGAATAATTTGAACAGTTTCAAGACATTTTAGTGCTGATGGTTCACATGTAGTATATTAAAATAAGGGTAAGGAACAAATCTGGAAAAATAAATACTACTTAATTTAGACTTGATGTCATCATGATACCATATCAATCAGGTTCTGGTTAGGTACTTTTGACTAAATATGAATTGTAGGTGACATGAAATAAGTCCTTTCACAGCTTACTGCACTGTCAAAAATATTTTCTCATATTTTTTTCTCTTTGCTTAGACTGCAAACAAATCCTGACCAATGCTTACCTCATTTTGTCATTTTCACTACTGGTTGGTTTAAGCATCTGTTGCCATGGAAACAAAGGCCTTAGTTAGTGTGGGAAGGGTGGCTAATAGGGTTTAAATAAGCCAGACTCAATTTTTCTGAAAGTCACAAAATTGTATTAGACTCTGTGAGAGCGATACTTGACTATCAGGAGCCTGAAACACCTTTATGAAACCAGCCCCAGATTCTCATAATCAGATAAATACAGAAATATTTAACCCTGACAGTTATTGAATCAGAATAATAGACCAAATGCATCACCATCTATGGAGAACTAACTCAAATTCACATAATTGTTAAAGTAAATCACTTTTCTCTCTCGTCTAATTTGGTATTATATAAGGTTTATTCAATAAAACTAAATAACTAAAATACTTCACCTGGGAAATTTCATTTCTGCCTGGCAGATGTTTTATTGCAATGGAACTGACACATATTAAGGGTGAGTACTCATAAAAGACTTCTCATTTTGCAGCTGTGATTGAAGTGTCATCTTTGCATATTGTATTAAATCCCTACATTGTTAAAAAAAAAAAAATTTCTGTTGCTGAAATGGGTTCATTGACAACATTCTCCACTGCTCCATCACACAGAAAATACTTGTTTTCTGGTAGAGCTGTTTCAATTAAGTGAAGTGCCAGTATGTACCTGCTAAACACAGAATGCTGCACCCTTCTTCCTCATCTTCAGCAAAGGAAAACACCTGTGTATTTACTGCACTTATTAACTATCAAGGGTGTTTGTTAAACAATGCAATCTAATACAGCGTAGCTATCAAAACAGATGTGAGTCATTCTAGAGTGTTGATTGTGTTCATTTTCGATGGTGAATAATCACTTTAAATGTATCATAGACATGAGTACATTTGAGACATTAAAAAAGAGGAAGCATCAAATTTCAGTCCTCAAGATGAATGTTATTAATTTATTTATTTAAAGAAAATGCCAGCACCAGCAAGTTCAGGCTCAGCAATTTAGACAAGCAGCTCAGAAATGCCCTAGAAAAGATGAGCTTTTGAATGAAAGCAATGTTCAGTATTTCTAATATTTGAAATTATGTCAATTAATTATGAAGAATTTGATTAATGCTTAATGACAGTTACTGTATCTCCTGTTCTGTGTCCTGTGGCTTTGCAATGTTTTTAGTTATTTTAGTAATTTCTCCTCTGTCTACGTTCAGTAAATCCCTGTTATTTATGTGCCTGCTTCTTTGTATATGCTGTAGAGGACTGGGTAAAAAAAATCAAATAATGTACAAATAGCTAAATAATAGAAAAAGCAGGAGTGTATATATATATATATATATATATATAATAAACAGATACTGTTTCATCCATTTCACTCTGTCTCAGTGTGTCAGAGGTATACAGAAGGGGAACCTTTATTGCAGTATCATAAGCAAACAATAAAACTGAGAGATACCCTTATAGGAGCAGCCTGAAAGGCTGTTTATCAACCAGGAACAGCGTTGGTGTGATGACCGATTCAAACAGCCATAGGCAGCATCAAACTCCATAATAACAAAGATAAGAGTTGGTCAGAGGGATTCATCTGCAGGCAGAACAGTGTCACATCCACAGAGGATCCATTTGCATCACAGAGGAGATTTCCTTTTCATAATACCACGTAATTTGTAAAGGGGGGTATTTTGAAATCATAAATATGCTAAAGCTATTTGTTGAAATAATGAGTGTTCAAAATCACTTTGGCACTAACCAAATAAGTAATAGCTATTGTAATATGACTGCAGGTGAAGTAACCAAGAGTACATATAATTACAGCTGTGAATGGTGGAAGAGTGCGGTCAGAGGCTCACCAAGAGGCTCGGTGCTCCTGCATAAAATGAGTGCTGTGGGTGTGTAGAGATAGAAGATCAAGTAGAAACTGTCGCACATTTGCAGTTAGTGTCTGTGTTCATTTTCTGGCTTCCAGGATGATGCTCCCCAAAGTGTGTTTAAAGCCCTGTCCACTGACAGGGCCTACATTATGCAAGTCCTGATTAGCAAGTGGACAGTCCCCACCCGGCTGCCATTGCTCCTCTATGGCCCACTCTGCATGGGAGCACGGTGGGTTTCACTTGACATCCCAACCACGCAGCAGCTGAGTCTCACATGAATGCCAGTCTATACAGGCTCCCACAGGGGGGCCGGGGCTTCCTAGTCCCTGCTGCAGGGGCTGTGTGAGAGGAGAAAGGTTACATTCAGTTTACATCATAAAAGCAAGATGCACACAGAGAGGCCTTCAGATTCAGAGTCTGCTGCTTTCTGGCTTCATTTCTGCCTCTCTGTCACTCCCCCTAACACTCATAGACACAGTGGCACACTCACTTATACATCACTGCACTTCTCGCAGTGTCAAAGCTCTCACTCGATTTGGTGTGTGATAAAATTATAACGCATTGTAACAAAGGATTTAGCAAAGAAAAGTGCACCCAATACAGTAGTGTCACTGAGGACATCCTTACTACAGGCCATAGTATCTGCACTTCAGGTTACGCTTCAGTCACAACATCAAACCTAAAATGTATCCAAATAAAATGGAAAACACAGTAAAATATAGTATGGTATACCATGACAATACAAATCATTTGTAGAGTTCTACCAATATAGGTTTTTCTAAGGCTGATGCCAGGGTTTTAAAATTTGATTAGCCATTGGCTGATATCTACAGCTGATTTTTGAGGCTGATATTGAAGGCAGCCCAGCCTGTGCAGGAGCTGCTATTACTGGAGTACTACCCATGTGGCTGCCTTCAGCCATGTTTTCGGAGGCCAAACATTGTAAACTACATATGCACGCCTGGAGTGCCGCTGCTTCTCAAGGAAATAAGCAGTAATACTGTGAGTTTTCAAAGTGGTGTAAATCAAACATGCTTTTCATGATGGTTAAATGGTAATACTAACCATCTGGAATTTTACCGTGTTTTATCATTATGCTGGTAACGTCCCTAATTGAAACACTCAAATAATTAAGACTTTAACACAGCCCGATAAATTATTACTACACATACGCATAGTTCTCTTTTAACATTTATTGCCCATACAGGTGCCTGGTCAAATATCTTAGAACATTTTACTACTGATCAAATATTGGCTAAGGCTGATCGCTGGTATTGGGGATACATATATATATATATATATATATATATATATATATATATATATATATATATATATATATATATATATATATATGTGTGTATATGTATTTTTTTTGTTTTGTTTTTTTGTAATAAGTCTGTCCAGTGGGTTAAAGCAGGTTACCCCCTGTAGAACCGGCCAACTGCCACCATTCAGTACTGAATTAAAACCAGGATCTTCTTGCTGTGAAGCGAGGGTGGCAAACACAGCTCTACTGTGCTGCCCACAAACACAACATTTGTGTTTTTATAAAAAACGTGGTATTCAGTGACCTGCTTGGTGCATAACACACAAGTCTTTAGTGTATATTTTAAACATAATTGTACTGTGTGATAGTTCAGGTATCAAGTCACAGGCCCATTTTCCTATCCAGTTATTACAGTAATGACTTCAACCTGCCCCATCCTCATTAGCATTACTTCACTACAGCAGTCATCCATTCAGTCTTGTCTGCATTATCTCGATTGTTGTACTCATCTGCATAACCTTTTTTTTTTTTTGGCCAAAATGTGTATGTCCTCCTTGTTCCCTCTGATGTTCCCACACATATCCTAGGTCAACTTCCTGCTTGTACCCTTGACCCAGGTACTGGTTTAGATCTGGAGGTGGTCTCCAGGCGCCTTCAGTAACAGCCCATTGCTCTTTGTATAGGTACTTCAACGGGTTAAATGCAGAGGTTGAACTAGGTATATTTGTTCAGTGCTGTGAATTCCAGGTTCTGATGACAGGTTTGTCATTTCAGGAGCTGAAATGCTGGTGTAGTATCACTCAAGTGCAGTCACTAGCAATGTCAAATGTATGTCATTCTGCAGTAGATGGTTGAATTTAGCAGATGTGTCCTGCCTCAAATGAGAAAACTTGCAGAAATTTCCAAATGAAATTGGAATAAATCAGTGACTTAGCCAAAATTATTTATTCCAAAATGTATTTGTTATCTTAAGTTTAGGAGGTGTGTGTGCAATCATAATTAAGTTTAGCTTGGGTCTGTCATAAAACCTATCATTGCCTTGTTGCAATTTCTGTTAGTCATATTATGAATTGCACTGACCTAAAATCTATACCAAACAGAATGTAGCTTTCTGCAAATGTAACCCCACCTTTCTTAGTCATCAAATATAAACACCTACAGTACAGTATATGCATAAATATGCAAGGTGTTTTCTAAACACGTTTGCTAAAACGTGTCAGCTGGAATTATCACAGTGTATACTGACTCGCACAGCATAAGTGACAAAAAAAGCATCACATGTAGTCGATACAAGGATACAGTCCTAGGCGTACCATGAACAGCAGCCTATTTATCACTCTTGATACACTTCAACATAAGATGGATTTCACTTCTTGAGGTCACAACTGTCATCTCTTCCCTCTAGCCAGAGCAACTGTCTGCTGTATTCAGCTGCCTCTGTGGCCTGAAAAAGACTGAACTAATCCTTCACTTTATCACCCCGCTTGTGTAATGCGTTAAAAGTCATGTTGCACTGAAAATGAGCATTCTTACAATTAATGTATGAGAATAGGGTGTAACATTATGATAAATGATATTGTCACAGTTTTCAGGGTAGCAGTAAGTGAAAGGCATCTTAACAAAAAAAAATACATTTAGATGTGTACATGTAGATGGTGTGACATGAAAGTGAGATTCATTAATGAGCTGTATTGAGACAAATCTCATCATATTTTCTGATTGAAAAATACACTGGGAATTTTGAGTGATAATCCATAGTTTCATCATCATCAAGATAGATAATCATATCTGAAAGAGAAAGTAAATTGTCAATACTTTCTTAGATGCTAAGATATTTTCACATTTAATTTATTATGTTATTGCTGTCACTCCAATCAAGCCTCTGATGATGTTTATCAATTAAAATATTGGACAAAGTCAATGAAACCACATAAATGAAATAAGTTAACTTTTTGAGCAGGACATGAAATTTGTTAATTTCCAATTCATCTAAAAATCCCTTCATGTACAGACTCCTTTTCTGCTCAGTCACATCATTGCTCTTCTTAAGACCTATTTATTTATGAACTCTTGGTAATTTGTAATTAATGCAGAGGTTGTCTCTGGTCTTAATCATGCATGACTCGTCTATGTTTGCAATTTGTAAAGTAAAATACTTTGGAAATGACCTACCTCATTTCAATAAACACAGAGGTTCTGTGATAATATTAGTCCTGTATGGATCAACATCACTGTCATCAATTTGGTGAGAAATGCAACCCTTTTTAGTGTAGCCACACATTTATTCAGCCTATTTCCAGGTCAAGGACAGTAGAGTCTGCACTGGTGATAATAAATCAAAGGTTTAAAAGTGTTTCACATGTAAATCCAGGAGGGCCATTTCATGATATAATAAGGATGTTCACTGAAAGAGAAAACTTTAACCTTACAGAAGAGGTGACATGACAGCTACACTTCTGCACTGTAAACCCAAATAAGTCAGCAGAACTCAAAACATTTAAGTCAATCGATTGCCTCAATTATTTGTAATGATGAAACTTAAAATATACAAGTTTCCAGAACTTAGAATTTAGATGCTTATTAAAGTATACTTAAAATATTACTTATTATTCTCAGGTTCTGTCAGTCCTACTGGGAGACTAAGTCAGGGTTCAGTGTCTTATCCAAAGACACTGGGACATGTGGACTGACAGATCCGGGACATGAACCTCTGACCCTTCAGTCATTGGACGACCCCCTCCACCAACTGAACCACAGCCGCCCCTGAATAAAATTACTGTGTTTTGTGATTGCAAATTTTTTGGTGTGATAGATATTGGTGGATACTTGGAGTGCTCTGAAATTGTATTTCTGCATCTACTACATCAGTTACGTTTATTATTTTTTTTCAATCATCCTTATTTGAAACGATAGAAATAACAGTACAATATCATTCTCAGTATTTAATGACTTAATTCTACTCAGTTGTACCTCATCTATGTTGTTAAGTTATGTTCACTTATATCCACAATAGTTTCCCATAGTAAAAAAAAATATTAGTTGGAAGTACTTAAAAAGAAGAACATGTTACATCAATTTATATATATTTTCTTTTCTTCTTTTTTTTTTATTAATAGTACTATTTCTGAAACTTGGAGTATGCACAACTTAATATATTTAATTATTCTAAATATTTGGGTTTACAGTCTGTCTTTGAACAGTTATTCATGTTAAACTTGCTTTTGACATCAGAAACATGAAATAATGTCATAAAACTCCAGTTAAATACAGATATGACTTATCCAGTGTGACTGCACCTCATGAAATGCAGATGTGATGATTCATTTTCTGGAACAGCAGGGGTCCACAGGTTATATTAGTCAAATGGGAATAGACCTTTAGTGAGTCTTAGGCTCCATAACATGAGGATCATCCAATGGCAACTATAAGGTATCTTTACTTAAATTTTCATTTAAATAAAGTGCTTTCTCTGTTCATGGCATCAATATCCACATCTCTTTGCCTTCAGAACCCATATTGAAAGCAAATCTAGAACAATTACATTGTCATTAATAACTGACTTTGTTGCTCTTTCGAATTTTATTGGAATTAAATGTGTATATTTTGTAATATGTTGAATTCTATATACATTTGGCTCCTGGGCTAAATGTGGCTCTTTAACATCTTCCTATGTCTCCCTGTAGCTTTATTAAAAATATAAGGAATATGTTGAAATTGAAACTGAATGAAACAATATTTTTAAATAGGTTTGTGTAGGTTTAAATCTATTCTGACATTGTCCATCTGCAAAAAATGTGCATGCATATTTTGTTGTTGTTTTTATAAACATATCAGTCAAGGTGTATAACAATATCAGTATCTTTCCCTCTTTTTTTGCAATCAAATGTTAGCATTTGTACTAGAGTCAATCATGGATAGTGTTCCATGAACTCATTAGTCTCTTGTTGCCACAGTGGTGATACATGGCCTATACTTAAGGTCATTCTTTTGTGCATTTTGCTAGAACAGTACTGTGGCAATTGGTGAAAGAAATGACAAATTAGTGATAGTATATAGGAGAATATAGGAATTATTGTTCTAAATACTCTGACTGTTGCTTTATGGTGTTCTTTGCTCTGTGCAGTCAGTGAGGCTGGAGGAGGTGGGCAAAGCTACACGTTAGTTGCAGTAATGCGCCGTGTATAGATACAGTCGGCAACGACAGGAACACCCACAAACGTCACTTCTGGTTAGAGCCACGGGGGAAAACAGTCCTTCTCCCCTATCCACTATAATATAAAAATGCAGTTTCAACTTGATTTGTTAACTCGAACAAGTTGTCATGACGTACTTTAAGGCACTATTTTCTTCTGACAAGGATCAACATATTAAAAATGTAATCCACTATGGATTGTTGTCCATATGTTGGTGGGAACAGGACGAAATATTATATATTATATTATATCTGTGGGTGTGGGCGGGAGTGGGACAGAAACTTACGGGAGTGTGCGTGTAATGGGTTTATGAAATTAAACCTGAAAATAGAACCACCAATCATCTACAAACCCAAACCCAAAACTAAAACAACAAAGATTAAAAACCATAAAGACTCCTAAGTGAAATCAAAACCCTGTATAAACAAAACAAACAAAATCCCAATGGACCCAGTCAGCCGGTGTCACGGCATGCGTCAGGATGCGCATTTAAGAGCAATAATTGGACACCGTCCAATTGTCTGGACGTGTTTTCCCCACAAAACATCATAATACATTGCGTTGTACAAGAATTCCATGGCTGTGTTCAGTAGGAAGTTGTTCTGAAATAATCTTGTTGGTGTGATTGACAGTCTGTTTGTAGCTGGTAGGATGCCGTTTTATTTTTTCATCTACAGCCTTCAACATCATTCAGAGTATCTACATATACACAAACTAAATCTTTCTAGTGGCGTATGAGCTGGACTGAATCTTGCACAGGTCTCAGGAGGCCTTGCTTCGACAGTTGCTGTGCACCTTACACATGTGCTGGTGAACTCTGTGTTCATGTATCCCTCTCATTCATACACATCCATAAACAAACTCCCACTTTTCACTCTATTTCACTGCTGTTTTCTCACTCTCTCTTCCCCCTTCTCCTTGTCGCTTTCTTTCAATTCCCACCTCACTTTCTGGTCATTGTATAACAAAGCACCATTCTCTGCATGCTCAGCAGAAGAAAACCTTTACTTTTTCCCTTTGCTACCAATTCATTTTGATAGATTGTTCACTCACTTTCTTCTATGTTCAATGAATAATAAAAAGATCTGCCAGACTTACACGCTCTTCTAAATTAAGATGCTGTCCCTTATACATTGTTCCTCAGATACACATGTAATCCAAATAATGATATATTCATGACCTATATGTGAATTTATAATTGATCTGATTTGATTTTATAAAACCTTGCTACTGCACATGCACGAGCAAGCAAGACAGTGATGCATTATTTGATCATTTGAGTTTCTATTTATTACAAATGTTATTTCAATAACCCATGCATCATAGTACAGTATAGCAGCTTTCTTCATCCACACACAACACACAACTCCATGCTGCTCATGTGTTCCACAGCAGAGAAAAAAAGAAGGTCATGTAGGCCCACATCCTGTTGAGACTAATTTAAAACAAGATTCACAAGGGTTGTCTTTGCATATGAGACAAGAGGGAACTTTGTTTATGCAATTTTAATGTGCCTATGTTTCACATTATAGTTGGAGTGTTTAGCCATATAAAATGTAATGATACTTCATACTTAACTAAGCATTAATCCTATGATCAGGATAGATTAGTATACAATTAAACGCACATTAAAATCTGGATTTGGAGAATCCAAAATATACCTATTTTATACGTTTCCAAATTACAACAGCTTTCAATTTCCTTTAGGTAGTGCTTTATGGGGAACATTTTTGACTTTTTGTCAGAATTTGTTCTCAATTCATAATAAACTATATAATCCAAGGGGCATTGAATCAACGTCTCTCTCTTGGCAACTAGTCTAAGTAATATTATATCAACCACAAAGGAACATAAACAGGTGCAATTATTGGCAATCAACTGAAATGACACTATCTATGATCAAATAAATGTATCTTGCAAAAATCATCAATATTTCTTAGTATCTTGCTGATACCAGTACACTTGGGAACATGTGAATCAGCATTTTTTTTTTTTTACTTCAAGCACTGTGAATGTTATTTCTCAATGCCTTAAAGCTGCAGGATGTGGAAATCAAGGAGAAAATACCAGAATTTAAAACTGCACATCTTCCTTCTGTACAGTAGCTCTCATCTCTTGGTCCAAGTCACATAAATTAATATAAATATAGATGACCTGTTGTGATTTAATGCCACTGTGGAAAAGTAAAGTTGCAGTCAGGCACAGCATAGAGCAGGACAGTTGTATAGAAGGATAAAATGTTGGGAATCAACTGGTCATTAATTAAACTGTGAATCAAATATTTTACCCCGTGCCTTATAAAACACTTGTAATTAACCATTTATACAGGAAATCTACCTACTGATCTGTGATGTTTATGTCTACTGTGTCTATGTACAGTGCTGTAGAGGTAGTGTAAAAGTCTTGTTTCCTCTTAAACCATTTGAATAACCATACTCCAAATGGTAATTCTGGAATTTTTTGCCCCATGATAGGAAGGGGAAAAAAATCACATATTGTAAATTTAATCAGGAGTTGTATAAATAAATAGCCTCCATTGCAATGTGAAGTCATTTTTTTCAACAATAGAATCCAACCTTTATATCCTCTGGTGCTTTCTTTAATGTCCTCATGTTGAAATAAATAAAGAGAAGAGATGAGGCTTCATCTCTTCAGTTCAGTTCAATTTATTTCAAATATGCAACAAACAAAGCAATCCTACTCTGTCCCCACTATCTGTCTGTCTCCGCCAACCATTTCTGCTGACTTTGTCTTTATTGTTGCCATAATAGTACAGAAACATTAAATTATAACAATAACTCTGGCCAGCTGTCCTGTTTGTGCTTTTTCAAACTCACACCTCAGCCAAGTGAAAACAGAATCCTTCCTTATAGTGATGGGATGCTGTTCTCATTCCCCTATGGACTTTTGCCCTGAAGGTCATGCATTAGACACTTTAACAGCTCTTCTTGCTGCTTGATATGTCCTGTCGTTCAGGTCAATCCAAACCTCAACATTTAGATGTTAGCACTGCTGTTATTTGTTGTTCAGGGGCAGCTCTTCTTTTCCTGTTCTTGAAGTCTTTCTCAGGCTCTAAGTGTCACTGCACCTCTGCTATTCCAGGTGACATGCTGAGGCAAGTAAGCTCAGCTAAACAAGCAAATGGAGTCTATTTTTGCCAGCACAATGTTCAGCCAACAATATGCAACCTACCGTTAAATGCAACTGCCAAGACACCCAAGTTACTATAAAAAGTGCAAAATCATGTTTAATTAACCATTAGAAATGCATGTGAGTGCCTCCAGAGGTGTTCTTGAACAGACTGAACCCTAAACCTTCTTGATGTTAATACTTAACAATTTGATCTCCTTCAGCATTCATATTCCTTGTTTTTCAAATTCTCCAAAAAGGGTAATTATTATAAATTTAATGTGGATGAAAAACACTGGAATCAGTGAGGTGCACACCGTGTTTTGAATGTGCTGATGCTGAATCTATCTAACCATATAAAAAAATAATAATTCACCCAAGTGTTTTTCCTGGCATTTGTACCATTCCTATACATGCTTATGTTAAAGTAGAAATGATGTGCATTTCAATGCTGCCATATTTTCCTTTTTTTTTTTCTTTTTTTTGCTCTGTCTGAGCGAGGCTTATTTTAAGTGTTGTCGCTTTGAGCCTAATGAAATCAACCAAACATCACAACTGCAGGCCATGCCTTTCAGAGGATGCTCACATTATGAGTAATTAATCTGAAAGTGCTATGATTAATCCTGCTACTTTACCCCCTGGGGCAAGACTGGATGTCTCTGAAAAATCTTCTCTCACAAATCCTCTTGAGAACAAACAGTGCACATTTAGGTTCCTTAAGTCTTTAAAACACCCTGCACATCTTCTCACATCATGTCATTTGGAAGTTTGCTTGTGTTTGTAATTATTCTACAAAGAAATATGAAAATTATCTACTTGTAGTTTATATATATTATGTCAGTTTGCTGAGAAGCAGCAAATGACTCTATATGTGAAATAGAAAAGGTTTGAAATAGCCTGTAGGAAGATATGAAAATGCAAATCAAAGTTTTATTGGACTGCAACAGCAGAAATAGGATATGTATAAATGCCAGTCATTCTGTTATTAAAGTACAAAAGAATCAAGTGCAATTCCATGAAAATTCATGTGAAGGCTATATATCTGTTTGAGACACTCAAATGGATTTGTTCGGTTTGTATTAATAGGAGCGTGTGGGATGCCCACCTTATTAAATGTCCAAGGACAACACAAGGTTACAATCACTGCTGCTGAACTCATCCTCCCTGTTCCTGTTGTCCAGATAGCATGGCTTTCATCATGTTGAGCAACCCTCGAGCACATAAATTGATTAATGCAAGCCTTTCATTCTAGACAGCTCTTGCCAAGATATGATCACTGCTGCGGAAGATGCTCGTATGCTGGAGAGCCTGACAGTCTGAGTTTCTGGCTATAAATCATCCACTCAAACTTCTTTTACCCAGTCCTCACAGTTACTGGAAAGGCAAATAACATTTTCATTTGGACACAATTGCCAAAAAATTAATATAATTGGCTTGGCTGCCCTTAGATGCTGTCAGTGTGTAAGTTAGATCGACTGAAGCCTTGACAGCAGAAATGACTTTCCTACCGGCATGATCTGAGGATTATTCTCTATGCTTGTCATTTTGTTTCCACACCACATAGTCATTACAGTTAATGTGTCCACATGTATAGGCAGGCAGTGCTTCACATTCACACTATTGTCTGTATGATTAAGCTGGCAAGCAATTCCAAGATTTACTGAGAACCTACAGAAGAGGAGAGACATAAAGGAATTAAAGCTCCCTCTCTCTCATGCTGTGAGTCAGATTGGATGAATTTTTTGGGGGAAAAAAGCCATGCTTAAATAGGCTTCAGTTTATTTATGTGTGTTCATGTTACCAGCAGATGAATGTCTACATGCTGTTAGGGCACTTGCCATTCCAGAGTGTGATGTACCCACCCCTCCTCTGTTCTTTTTGTTCAATCAGCCTCGCTCCCCCACACACCCCACCCCCTACCCTGCTTGAGTAATGGCCTGCGTCGACTTCTTGTCACTGTGAGAGGTGGTGCTGCATGGCTTGCCTCTGTCCTCCTGTTTCCATGCGTGTCCTTTCAAGCGACTAGGCAATCCCAGCTGATATCTCTATCGACCGTGATTTAGCTGATATAGCCGCAGTCTCTCTTCCTCTCTCCCTTTACCGCTCCCCTGCAATTTCTCTCCCTCTCTCTCTCTCTCTCTTGTTTCTCTTGTTTCTCCTACTATCTTCAAATTCCTCTTATAACTCCCCACTTTGTCTTTCCTTTTCTAATAACGTGTTATCTTCTCAAGTGTCAATATATTCCAATTCATCCTACCATCACATTTCCCCACCCGAAAATCCCTTGCAGTTCAGAAACTGTCAGAATACCTCTGAACTCGGATCAGTCATTGCTACGAATAAGTTCTGCATGGTTAAGCAGCATGAGAGCAGAGAGCTACTGAGCTCTTTAATAGAGGAGTGACTTGTATACAGATATAAGGTGAACACGCCAGGCAAAGGGATTAGAGGAGATTGATTTGGAGTGTAAAAACAGAGACGGTTTCACAATGCAATGCTGGGAAAAAGGACTGAATTTTGATTAAAGCTCATGATTTCTTTCAAGTGAAGCACATACCATGAAGGTTTTTCACTTGATCCTAGTGAGCAGTATTCATCATTTCGACAGCTATTCATCTCCTGTATGTATGTCTATTGTAGCTCTTTATTATAAGAAGATGTCTATACCAATACCTCTGTGTTCATTCTGTAAGAGCTCTGACAGCTCACCTAAATCAGGCTCCTCCTCTGCAGTATGAGTCCTACGTGTTACTGCCAGGACCTGCAAGCCAGTGCGCTGAATCTGTAGCATGTATTTATTCACACAACCCATTTTCTTGCTTCACTATTTCCCTGTGTGTTTGTGCTGTGGCTGCCTGTTTTCTCTTTCGCTGTCTCTTCCTGTCTCTCCCTCCCTCCCTCCTGCTATCGCTCACCCACCCTTTCGTCCCCCTCCTCACTCATTTGCTCACAGACTCTCTTTTCTCAGATGCACACACACACACACACACACACACACACGCACACAAACACACACACAGAGGCACATGCTGTGCCTTGCTGGATCAGAGCCTCTGACTACAGTATGCCTTCAGAAGAGCTATTTTATTCTGCGTTCATTAGACCAGCACTTCGAACCAAGGTGATTTTTGCAGGGGTCCAAGGCTGTCCTGGAATTTTACTCATCCGGGATTCATTATAATACGACAGTGCTTTTAATTAGCATAATTTTCGCTGCAGCAGTCCTAGGCAACATCTCAGCCTCTGCCATCTGAGCAGTCTCATCCGAGGAGAATCACCTGCTCTCCTCCAGAGACAAATACACACAGCTGTCACATTAACTGTCCTCACTGAGAGGCAGTACAGCAGATCCGGACAAGGTAACAGGAGAGGATAAAGGAAAAAGGAGCAGCAGTGAGGGGAATGCAGCAGTAGTCTTTACTGCATGAGACTGAGCAGGTGGAGCGTGAGCGAAGGATCATACATCCTACTGAAATAGACACACTTGTGCTATCGTTGCATTCTGCTAGATCTCGGCTTCACCAGAGGTTACCGTTTACTGGATTTGCTGCGTCTGTGAGAGTGAAAGAGAAGCTGCTGAGAAATTATTTATTTATTTGCCTGGATTTTCTCCTTTACCGCGCTGCTGCAGATACTGCTCCCTCTCTCCCTCTCTCTCCCCCTCCCTATCTCTGTTCTCTCATTTTCTCTAGCTAAAGGGGAACAAAAGCGTTGGTTTCTGCATCACCATTCATCGCTTAATCTACACTTGAGCTTATTTTTTATCTCCTTGTTCTTTTTTGCTTAATGAAATGATCCAGTTTCCCACGGATGTGTGTTACGTCTTCTGCTGCTGTGGAGGGGCACTCTTCTTAGTGGGCAGGCTGAGCTGCCCTCGAGCTCTACCTGTGGGCGATGGAGACTCTTATCAGAATTCTTGTCACATGAAGCTCTGTCCTGCCACTTTTCTGTCCTAAATATCATGGTTGAGCAACATGCCTCTTTGATATTTCTACTGGATTCATCTCTATTCTTTGTTTGGATGCATATATTTTTGATTTTTTTGGATAAACTGCTCAGTTTCTCAAGATCAATTTTACAGATGTTTTGATACCAGGGTCTATTGGTGTCTTTTCTGCACAATATATTTTCTTCATCATGTCAAAATGTTGACTGTAAATATATAGGATGTTTGCTATCCAATTTTAAAATTAATTGGAATTTGACTGGCTTTATAAAAATCTTTTTTTGGATATTTTTTTTCTCTCTCTCAAATCCAGAGGATTTTTTTTTAAATTATTTTTATCTGCCGTCTTCTGAATCGATCTGAGGGATCAGGAGGGAAATGGGCCCAGATTGCCACTGAGATGCCCTGTGGTCTTCAAGTGGAACCTCAACACACTAAAGCTGGGCTAAGTTACCTGTCCAGGGCCCATGTGGATCTAACATACATGGGTAGACTCCTTACAGCCACCCCTGTGCTTGGACAGCGAAGCAGCTGGTCAGGCTGTAGCCTAGGCATGGGCTTAAGTTATTGTTCAAGACTAGCCTTCTGGTTCACCTTGCTTACTATACTCCCAATTCAGACTGGAACAGCACGCGTGTCCTCTAGTCTCAGTACCACACATCATGTCCACCATTTCCACAATAAGCATGGCACTGTACCTATTGCCATCAACAGGATGCCTTTCCTCACCAGGGGAGGACATGGTAAGGCATTCTCCTTTCAGATTTTCAGTGTGTTGTTTTTCTTTTTACTGATAATACATCCATAACTGCTGATTTCACTCAGTTTTGTAGAAATTAGCTGGGTTCATCCATATGTGTAATTTTTTTTGCACTAACTATAGCTGTACTGCAGCTTCATGCATCATTAAACTCCTTTATCTGCCCATCAGTATCAATAGTGGCTGCCCTTTCCCCAAGTTGATTTCTACAATGCTACAGCATCTGCATCAGCTGTGCCTGTTATGTTGACAACACACATCGATGGTGTGAGGAATTGTCACAACAGACCACTTTATTCCCCTCTGTGAGATTCACTGTCTATTAAACAGTGTGATGCATTTGTTTTGCATAAAACGTTGCTCCAGTGGGTTGGTCTTCCATGGCTGCTTTGGCAGAAAACAGTCTTCATGGGATTTTTAGCAACATTTTATACAATTTGATATTAAATGTGTTTGAGTGTCCAATGCTGCAGCAGTTCATAAGACACATATAACATGCATTCAAGTGATTGTTGACCTATTGTCTTTACAGTAATCTACATCCAAGTGGGTATGTTACTTAAATCAGCTCCTTCAAAAGCACCGAGACCAGAGCCATTTCTCCAGTGTACATTACACTTGGATTTCTGGTCCCAAGATTCCCTTTTATGTTCTATAAAAAGAGACCAGATAGATTTGTAGTGTCTTTTTCATCGCAGTACTTTTCTAAAGGAGCAAAAAAAAGTGATGAATTACATCTGCGCTATTACAGCCATATCATTCTGGACTAGGCTTTTACAGGCATAGCACAGCCTGCGATCAAACAGTGCTCATAAAAAAACACTTCAAAGAACTCAGTGAAACATTTTCAATTACCTTTATTGTAGATATCATACTGTGGTGTAGGTAGATCTCAACTATGTGCTTCAGAGCAAAGAATTATGTAGCTTTTCACAAGTCGTGTCACAGTAAAAACTAACTAAAAAAAAAAGACTTCTGTGTAGAAGTCATATCCAAATGAGTTAATGTTGGTGTTAATTAACGTGTAGGTCGTGTAAGTTGTAGAATGTTTATATAGAGATTATATGGTAGTTTTTGTATGTTATGTCCATTTAAAAAAATGCCCAAGTGTCATAGTTATGAAATGTAAGCTGGAATTTTTTGGACACTTGCTTTATTCTCGCAGATTTGCATGTGTGTGTCAAGGCTAGTCAAAGACTTCTGGGGGCTCCAGGGCTTCAGCTATTTTTAGGCCTCTTACCCTGCTGCAATGCCTCACACTCATCGTCCTAACACAGGTTATTGCATGTATTGTTACAGTAAACAGGTATAGGTCAAGCTCCTGGCTTTTTTGGTGGTAAATAATCAAAACAATATCACAAAAAGGCTTCATCACAAAACAGCATGGTGTACCAGATTGCCTATTAGTTAAATAAACAGAACCATTTTATGTAAATACCCAGATGATTTAAAGAAAGATATAAGCTCATAAATATGCATGCATGAATTGCTGAGCTGTATATGAAAATTAAGGCCCTTAATTTCCAGAATTTTTTCCAAAAAATTTTTTTTTGCTTTTGTATTATATAAACTGCAAAAAAAGCATAGAAGTCTAAAAGGCTTTGTTTCTTGAAGAGAGGTCTAGTCCTGTTATCCAATAAAAAAACTATGTTGTCATAAAAGATTCAATAACAAAATCTACATATGTGCTAATTGTTTGTGATAAGCAATTTACTTAATTTTTGGTCTATTGTAATGCTCTAATGCTTACTGTAATCTTTCTCTGGCTAAAATTGTATTATTGTTTTATAAAGTCTAACCTAACAAAATTGGCTTATACCATTCGCATATTTTTTTCCCTTAATACAATTCTGATTATACTTTTTTTATAATATGTGGTTTCTTTTTCTATTTTAGCAGTATGTATGAATTACAACAGCCTTAGCCTCATAATTCCAGCTAATGATCACAGTTGTCTTCTAAAAGTACTGACAGACTATCCAATTAGGTCTTCTTTCTTCAGAATATGTAAAAAGAAAAAGCTTCCCATTCACTTTATATTTTTTGGATTTTGAAACATTCACTGTTTTTTGAAAGCAATTTAACAGCATAATATACAGTAAATATAGCTAAAGTTGTAAAATACATCAGTTTAATTACTTCAAAGTTGTTACCAGACAAATATTAGTTCTCAATGCAGATTTGATCTGACCTGTTTAATTTAGATAGAGCCCAAAATGACCAGATAGCTAATTGCTAAATGTGTTGCTTGTTAATATTTCAGAATAAGGTTGCATGTTATAAAAACCTACATGTTTTCAGTTAGTGTTGATTTGTACAACCAAGTATCGCATCTGGCTTGTCATAAATAAGAAAGGATGTGTTCATGTGACGAACAAGGTACTCTGCACTAGTGAATAGAGGATGCTGACAGAAAAACATCATGAAAGTTATTCCACTGGCTAATTGAAGGCTTTATTTCCAACTTGAGATATTATGCAACTTATGTGTTTGCAAATGTCTTCAGCCTGTAGTTGTGATAAGTCAAAGGTTTCTGATTTTTGTATAAGTATTCTAAAGTAGTTATGAGTGTCCTTCATGGAAACAGTGATTTTCAAGGGTTTTTCAGGGTCTTGTTTAGCGAACCCTGAATCCACCCTGAATCCACTACACTATGAGAAAACAGGCCATACCATGACCCCAGTGTGAAAGACCGTGTATGCTCTCAACTGGAATGCAAGACAGATTGCACTGTCGATGACCCCACATCCTGTTCCCAACGCACTAGCATATTCAACACAGTGAGTGAAAATCTGCTGCAGTCCATTTTTTTTAAAAGCTCCCGTGATATTGTAAGAACTGTCTGACTGTGGCAAGCCAAAGAGCAGCTAAAGCTTCTGGAGCAACATCGTAACTTGAGGAAATGCTGTAGTGAGCTCCTTTCAGTGATCATAACCCAACACATTTTTAGATTTCAGTTAACCAAGAAGTGTGTATATAAATCTTGAGATCAATGTGTTAATGTAATTTTTTTTTTTTTTTCCCCGGTGCCTCCACTATAGTCAGATGCAGTATAAGTTCTTTTTTTTTTTTTGCTAGAGGAGCTGCTGAAAGGCGAAGCAAATGGACAGGGGCATCGAAAGGTCCATCAGCGAGGGCTCCATTTTCTCCAGGTCACATATTACATTACCCTCAAGGATGATAGTGAAGCGAGAGTCTGCACAAATGCACACTGAGTCCATACACAAACACAAGCAATAAAAAATAAACTGTTCAGTTGTTCTGGCAAAAACCTTTCTTTTTATTTTGACAGAATAGCTGTTTTTGTTTATGTTCCCCTGCTGAATTTTGTATAAGCTATTATATACAAATACATTTGGGCTGGGTCAAGCAGGGTGATGTTTTGTATTCAATGGGATCTAACTGTGTCCATATATGACCTATATCAATGTGTGTTACATATTTGAGCAGTTATTTGTAAGTACTTAAATATAGTAAGGATGATAAAATACAGTTTTTGACCAAAATACTGTGCTCAGTAACACATTTCATCAAAATATCACTGATTTTGACAAGATTTATGCCAAAGAGCTTAACATACAGTTTCCACAGTAGATTCACTTAAATTCACCTGTGATGTGTTAAAGAACATATAAGCTACTAATGATCAACCAATATGGATGTTTTAGGGCTGATAGCAATACCGATTTAAAAAATAAATAAATAAATTACATCAGACTTAGACCAATGCAGGCTAACAATACTTCTAAGCCATTATTTTGAGCAAATACTGATTCCCCTCCCCCCTGTCAAATGATAACAAATGTTAGAAAATCTCCTTTTTTAACAGGTTAAAATGGAGAAAGGTAGGGTAGGACAAGTAATATTAACATTTTACAGAATAAAACTTACATTCAGATAAAATGCCTAATGCACTTAACTCTTGAAGTCAGTTCTTTCTATGAAAAAAAAACCCAGCAGCACAGACCATTCAATCATGATGTTAAACTGAAATATTCCTTCCCACAGTTAATAATAATAGATTCAATTGCTACAGCACTTTTCAAGGCATCCAAAGCGCTTTACATTACTGAACCATTATTCATTCACTCTCACATGCTCCCTCTAGTGGTGGTAAACTACATGTGTTGGCACAGTTGCCCTGGGGCAGACTGACAGAAGCATGGCAGCCATTTTGTGCTTATGGTCCCTTTGACCACCACCGAACATTCATACACCAGTGTGGCACTAGAGGCAAAGAGGGTGAAGTGTCTTGTCCAAGAACATAAGGGACTGATAGGACAGAATGGGAATTGAACCGTCAACCCTTTGGTTAATGGACAACCTGCTCTACCAGCTGAGCCATGGGCCACTCAAGAGGCTGATACTGATATAAGAAAAGAAAGATAAATGTCTGCCAGATATATCAGCCACCCAATATATGGGTCTATCAATATAAGCTACACTGATGTCAAAATTTAAGAAAATACATTGGAAACGTTTGGACTTATTAACACAGATTCAAAGTAACAGGGTTTCAATGGGCATGGTAACACCATTCCAATTCTTGATCCTATTATGATGTAGAACCAATGTGTCTAGAAGAAAGTCAAGCATTTTAACACAAGCATTTACTATATGTAACAGTAATAAGGTGAGAAATGAGTGCATACAGAATAGAATAAGATACTTTTTAGGAGATTTTTCTCCTTCATGTGCATGTCCCCTTGACCTGTCACATTTATATTTTGGTAGAATAAAACAAACTACCAAGACATGGAAGCAAAACAACAAGACATACACCAAGATGATGAATGCTTTGTGAAATCTGCAGCAAAGTAAAATATACAGGGCAGCAAATACCCAAACAGAAGAGAATAAAATATTTTCTGTAACGGACAAACAACAAACACAGGCACAATAGAAATGCCAAGACTGCACTGCTTGTAAAGTGACAATATCAAACACTGAACCAGCTTAGATTTCTATGTATATGAAGTGGTTTGTACCTAAATGCTATTCTATTGAACATAAAGCTTATTTTTCAAAAAGGGAATGAGTCATAAAAGCATTATCCGTTGCAAGTTAATGGCTTAGGTAATAAATACATACAGAATAGAACAACATGTAAGATGAGGTATTAAGGATCACTTGTAAATACTGTCTGAAAAATAATTTAAAAATCCCAGCATCCTTGAAAATGTGCATCTGTTCTTGTTCACACTGAAGGTTATGTTGTGTTTATTAGCTGAATATGTTGCAGTGAAAGCACTCTGGCCTTTAGTATGGTTTTGTACACTGCTGTTTTTGATATATTCAGAATTTGAATGGATAGTTGATGGATCCGTCCATCAACTGACGTTGTAACAGAGGCCGATCTGCTGCAGATATAGTTCTGTACTCAACAGATTTAACATTAATACCGACAACATACATCCTTTCTACAGAAGGAAAAAATCCTAAATTAAAATATAGCTTTTCCTTTGAACAATTCAGCAGAAGTGGTCCATCAAGAAAAACACTGGTTGACAAAATGTTGATTCAATAAAAATAAAAGCAAAACATTGTGGTTCTTTTAGAGCAGAAAAATTGCTATAACCTGCTTTCCACAAAATGAAAACCTAATACAAGCCTTTTTGTTTTCATTATGGGTGTATTTGTGAATAGAACGTTACATGTTGTTCTATGTAATCTAATACAAATTGACAGATTATAGTCAAATATAAATGTTTGCTTCAATAGGTAATTCTTATAAACCTGGTGACCCTGAATGAAATATTTATTTTATTATACACTGTTCATAATGAAAAGTAATAATACCTGGGATGATCATGGGACAATAGCATAGATACATTTTCCTGTGACACATCTGAAAAGCTACAAGGATGAAGGCCCTACATTCAATATATCACACAGAGATAAACATGGGCATTATAAAAGCAGTTCTTTTCCATTGTGACTTTAGCTATTGAAAGAGGTATTAATGCTGCGTTTGATTCGTTACATCCCCCCCATAACTAAAATCATATGGATGTTGAAAGAGAGAGAACATTAACATTGTTATGTCAGAAAGGGGGTCATTTGAGGCATTTTTGGTTGCAGATGTGCAATTTTAGAACTGACAGCCTGCATATATCGCTCAAACAGAGGCGCAGAAAAAGCAGATTACCCATAAGTACAACACTGAATGCTAGATGACTGGCTTAAAGTACAGTTATTTAAGATTCATAATGTTTTTTTCTGCTGCTTTTAATTAGTTAGATTTAACCTATAAAGACCCAGTCATACAGTTATCAAATTCTTATTTTTTCCATATTTAACCTTTTTTAAGTGGTTTACCAGCATTTATTATAATTTATTAAAGGGGTAGTTCACTATTTTTCAGATGAATTTGTATAGAATCAGTGTCTTTACTCTGGTGCACCCACGATGACTTATCCCCGACAGTGTCCTGTAGGTCGAGTTCTGGTCCGGTTTTGGTCAGAGCGAAAGTAATCCCGGCAGGTTTCCTGGGGTCATGAAAATGAAACATGTGTCTTCTCAAAACAATATGTGTTTGAATGAGTGATTTATTTGCATAACAAAACCGTCACAGATAAAAAAAAAAATCACACCTCATAATTGCATGGAGCTACTTTCTCTCAATGGTAATCAATGCCCGTTGTCACTGCTAACAGCTGTGCACCTGCACGTAGCAGCCGCAAACACTGCTGAACAACTGATGAAAGTAGTTTGCTAAGGCACACAGCTGTTAGCAGTGACAACGCACATTGATTGCTATTGAGAGGAAGTAGCTCAAAGTAATTACGAGGTGTGAGTTTTTGTTCGATGATGGTTTTGTTATGTAAATAAATCACTCATTAAAACACATGTTGTTTCAAGAAGATACAAGTTTTAATTTAATGACCAGAGGAAACCTGCCGGGACTACTTTCACTTTGACCAAAACTGGACCAGAACTCGACTCACAGGATCCTGTCGGGGGTAAGTCACTGTGGGTACACCAGAGTAAAGATGCTGATTCTATACAAATTCATGTGAAAAATAGTGAACTATCCCTTTAACCTCTGTGTTTTGCATTTTCTTATTTTTCATTTACTGGTCATATGAATGTTCATTAAAAGTCAGATTCAAGTTGAGGGTTATCATAGCAAACTGAGAAAACTAAAGAAAAAAAAAGTTTTTCAGTAAACTATCATTACCCAGTGTCTCCATCCACTGTCACTGACTCCATGTTTACAGATATATTTCAGCCCATTACAGACATTACCCAGATTGTTTTGGGTTTAATTGATTTGTTTGAGTTAAAGCTGCTCTTTCTTCTCTAAGTACATGATGCCAGGTTTTGGATTTGGAAACAATATTTTAGTTCTTAAACTATACATCTGTTCTGTTGAGCTTTTGGCTCCACTATTCATTTTGATCATTTCAGAGAGCTGTATTTAATAGACCATGGCAGGAGTCCGCTTCAGATGTCATAAGTCAGTCGACAAATTCAGACTTTATATCTCCACATATAACTCTCCGCTCTTGCAGCACTGTTCACACTTTCAAGATTTATATGAGTTTATAGCCTTAATCGATCAGCTTTGTTTTCCAGTAAAGTGCCCTACAAAGTGGTCTATCTTTACCTAATGCCTCCACAGCATACTGTAGTTTCTACCACAATACCCACACAGGAACATTTGTCTTTTGTCTCTTTGACAGGTCATTAAGAGCTACTCATTTATCAGGAAAAAAAAAAGTTTCAAATGTGCACAAACTCTTAACCAGCTAGGGTCATAACTACCAAAAATATTTTACAAAGATATCACATTCTGCCTTTTTTTTTGCTTTTCATCTTTTTGCTTTGTGTTTATATTTCCACAGCCGATGCTTTTTACCAACATTTGTATGATTCATGACTGCTTTTCCACCTTGTAGTCAGAAGTCATAATTAGTCCCATTATTTCAAGAGCATATATACTCCCCACCCCACCTTCTCACTGGGGCCATACTACTCATCTACAATGACAAGCTCAAGGGGTTGCATTTAAACCTTTTCACATCCAAAACTGTTCTGTGTAATGCAAATGATCACCAGTGTCTCTGTGTGTTTTGCAAGTCCTATGAGCATGTTGCATCGTCTCTCATGTATTCAGTCAGCTGAAAGCACAAATGAAAAGGACAGGATGTTTTTGAGTGGGTAGTATGCATGTTGGCACAAATAAATAATCCATAATGTTACACTTACTGCAAAAAGACACATGGAAACATGACAGTCAATCCCAGTGGCTGTATAGAAATTTAGTAGCTTCATCGAGACTGTAATATCAGATCAATCAAGATATGTTAATCAATATATGCATTTATTTATTTATGAGGATTATTTAATAGGCATCATCTAAATTACATAGTATAACTTCTACCTGTTAAAACCAAGCTATAGTAACTGATGATTCAAATAAAGAGATTATAGTTATTGTTAGTGTCCATCTCCAGTCTGTAGTTAGGCTTTTAATTAATAGAGAAGAAAGAAAGAAAGAAAGAAAGAAAGAAAGAACGAACATTTA